>JANCRC010000001.1:1244166-1863750 GCA_024362995.1 Heteromeles arbutifolia | reverse complement strand
ATAAATGTGGAAACGGAAGTATGAAACGATCATTTGATCTTGGCTGGTAGGTATAAGTACTCACAAGATTGAAGTGTCGCCAATATCTCCATAAAGCAGCCATCTCCAGTTTCCCAAGGTCAATTTTCTGAACATGAGATATTTTAAGTTACGGACCATCTAGAAATGTCAACCTATACCTCCGAGAATATGAAAGATATAGTAAGAAGCCAACGGGGGCTACTGTGCTTACCGTTGACCCTCGGGGAGTACAAATAGAACCCTTAGATTGTGAATCACAAGAGAAAGTTCTGCACATAGTCTTATGAGATGATCCAGATGATTTATGCACCCTGTGCCTTGATCTGTGGGACTTTTGAGTGTCATCGGATGCTGGTAATCAAAAACAACAAAAGGACATTCAGAAAGCACAGTGGGACCAATTCAAAAAAAGAGAAAAAGATAGGGAAAGTAAAAGGTTAAGACACAATGGATCCTATGTACCAACCCCGATTACTTTTCGCTAGAAAAAAAAAAACATACTATTCCATCCAAAGTTCAGGAAAATGGTCTAATTAAATTATGACAGCATTATGGGGGCCTAATGAAGCGGCATTACCATGTCGAAAGGGCATGCACAGTTGCAGTCACACAACTAATAGTACTTAGTCAAGCACAAACTCATATCAGTAATTATTAAGACTGCTTTCGCAAATCATCGTTTGAAAAGCAAAGCGAGACATACAAATGATGATATCGTCTAGTGGTTCACAAAAACAGAGTATGATATAAGTACTACAAATTTCAATCTGTTTGAGAAGGTTTGTAACCAAACTCACCCATATCTGATCCATTCCAGTGCACATTCTCGAAATCAAGGTCGTCATCTTCCTCATTACCAGTTGGAGCTTCAATCACGCTAAGGGCATTCCTCTGAAGCTTCACTTCTATGCCGTTTGTGAGAACCTGCAAGATTCATTTGGTAGGGAACTTAAGTGGCATTCTCATCAACGGTACAGATGTCTAAAGAAGTACCCAAAAGTGAAAAGATTCACAAGAAGCTTTCAGGAAATCAGAAAGGAAAAGCAGAAGCACAAATCCTGTTCTATTCAACGAACCTATCTGTTCAGGAATAAAATATCTTATCAAATCCAATTTTCCAAAAAGCATGCTCACATTTCCCAGCCTAAAGTTGGATCGAGAATGCTTACAGAAGTTCTAATACTAGTTTTCGAAGACCAGGAGAAGAACGAAAACCAGCAATCATGCACCCTCAACCCCAAAACTACCCAGTGGGAAGGGAACCATTTCACTCACATCATTACACATACAATGAAATTAGGGCGAAATCACATTATCCCTTTCGGAGGGAATGGAAAAGTAACGATTACAAAGCGACTTGAAAGAAAATCTGTAAACTTTTGAACAACCCAGGAAAAAAGACAGATCTAGGATATAACTAATATTAGCATCTTCATCTCAGGGGTTGCAGATGCAAGAACTACCAGCAAGCCAAACATGCAAAAAATAGAAATCAAGCTACCAGAAAAATATAATAATTCAATAAAAATATTTATTTCCGCAATACGCGGAATAAAAAAGTTTAAATTATCCTTTAAACCAAATCATCGATATTGCAAATTGAACACAAAAAAAAAAAAAAAAAATATTTGACCGCAAACCAACTCATAAATCTGAATTCTTCTAATCTAGAATCTCATCCTACTTCATGCAAACCCCTCAAAAAAATTAAATCAATCATAAAACCCTAAAACCATTGATTAAAGTGAGATTAATAATTTTTATCGACGATAAAATTAGATAATACCCTTAAATTAAGCACCAAAATAAATAAAAAAAACCGCTTCAAAATCCCAACTTTCAATCCCACTGCAGAGAGAAATCTAATAGATCCCCAGATCCCTTGATAAAATGAAACATGCAAATGAGAATTCAACAATTACAACTCAAATTAAAGGTTTCTTCGTTCATAGACATCTGAATTCATCAATTTACCCATGTAGATGTAGCCCCAATTACTCAGAAACTTATCCAAAACAGCCAGCTTAATTGAATGTGAAATAATTAAAATTAACAGTTAAAAGCTTTAATTAAGTCCAGAGGCATTGAAGATGAACAGCGTAACCAAAAATAATTACTGAGAATACAATAGCACGGCGGATAAACACAAAAACCAAAAAGCAATAAACTTGAACTCGCATTGCTTAATCACGGTTAATTAAGAATTAAGTAATTCCAATTAAACCCGGATTTCAAATTTAGCAATATCCAAAACCATATTTCCACAAAAAACCCAAACAGACGAAGGAAATTACCAGCCAATGCCACCCGCCGAGCCCGACGGCCTTCTTGACGACGCCCTGGAGGCCAACAAGCACCGACTTGGTCCGGTTATTCCCCGTGACCACCACCTTTGTGTGGCGGGGAAGCACCGACAGCTCTTCCTCGCTGCTGTCCCCGCAACTCTGCAAGTGCGAGAATCCGCCCCCATTGACGGAGCTCTCCATTGCCTCGAGCATTTCCGGCTGAAAACTCAGTAGTAGTGAGTCAATAACTCGGACAAAACGTCGTCGTTACAACTCAAAATTGCATTTAATCGAAAGATCACGCATTGCTCCGTGCGTATTCGGGACTTTTAGAGAGAGACAGGAGGGAAATTGGAGCGGAATTTGGGATTTTTCGCAGAGAGAAAACACAGACTGAGAGAAAGGGGGGAGGGAGGGAGAGAGAGAGTGAGAGAGAAAGGCGAGGAGAGAGAGAGAGGGGATGAGAGTGACTGGTATTGTTTATTGGTGTGTTGCTATAATCCCGAAGACCCGCCCCCGACCAATCGGAGAGAGCCACGTCCGGTTGTGGTTCTCCCAAATTATGCGTTTTTAACACTGTATGCTGAGGTCGCGCGCATGATGTAATACCACTAGCGGTTTGGTTTTTTTGAAGGAGGGTTTCTGGGAGTTGACCGTTTGACTATGAGGTGAAGTGATACGGACTGACTAAAATGACGTAAGTACCCTTATCTGTGATTTTTTTAGTGTACTGCTTTTCAGTGGTCTATAATTGGAGCTGCTGCTACAGTATGGTTTGAATTTTGAATTTTTTTTAGGTTTAAGCTTCAATAAATGAGTCTGCAAAATAGAAACACAACGGTCAATACGTGAGCTGGCAAATCTATGGAGATGGATTGATTTAGGATCTTTCATATTAAATGTGACACAAAAATTCCCTTGAATTGGAAAAATATATGCATACTACTATTGCAACATTAAAGTATTGTTTGTACCAACAAAATTAAGACATTAAAGTAATAAAATAATTAATCGCAGGTTTTATATGAGCGAGTTCAAGTTTATCGTAAGGCATGTATAGGCTTGTGATACCATCAATTTAACGTCCTGGTTGTATATCAATTTATGTTTTGAAACCGGCGTTAAACTTTTTTGAAAAATGATGTGTACCGGACGATTTTCTTCTTCTCAATGCTCCTTTCATTTATTTTCCGTTGAATTATGTCACATCCTGGAGACTTCGGGTTATGACTCTTTTTTTCTGTTCAAATACCACACATAGGGAGGTGTGGAAATCATTTAATCTTTTGTTTTGGGTAGTGCTAATCACACACTTATTTTTATTTCTCATACACTTTTATTAATTTTTATTTCTTACACTCTTATTAATTTTTTTCCGTTATATTAATGACATAAAATTATTAAAATATAAAAATAAATAAATAAATAAAAGAGCAGTTGGTAATTTCAGAAAAGGAGGGAAATGCGTTACGTGGGAAGGGACAGGGGTCGTAACGGAAATCCGAAATTAATCCCTAGGGAAGGAGGACCCCACCCGACTGAGAGTGAGAGTGGAAAGATAAATGCTCTACCTGCCGACGGTGTTGTCTTTATCCGACGTGGGAGTTGGAATGCAATGCCCTATTTGTACACCTGTCCCTCACGCGGTCACACCACAGTTTTTACTTTTTACCCTTGACCTTTTAGTCGCCCAAGCGAGACAATGTAAACAAAGGTTAATTAATCAGTGTCATTTAATCCTATAATTTAATATTATTTTTCTTTATTTATAAATGAGAGTTTTAAGTTTGATTCTTGTAAAAAATGAATTTGAACTATATTGTTGCTAATCCATTATAAGGCTAAAATTGCTCTTTTTCCGTAAATAATATCGTTGGTTAAAATAAAAATTAATTAAACAGTAGTTTTCAAAAAAAAAAAAAGGTTTAATTAACCAATAAATACTAAATAAAAAGAGTGCTACTACCCATCCGAGTGTCCTATTTTCCCATCCACATGATAATCCCACCCACCATAGAAAATTAAAAAAGTAAAATATTATTTCTCTACCCACCATTTTTTCCAAAATAACCATAATATTTTTTTTTTTTAATAACTCTAATATATATTTAAATAATATTATAAATAAAAATAGAAAAAAATGAAAGAAAATGCAAGACCTAGACCTAGACATTCATCATCTCCTTCACACCTAACGCCGCCCTGCAGAGACCCCGGATCCCCAAACCACTCTCCTTCCTCCTTTTTTGTCAAAACCGCAAATCTCACACCCAATTTTTTTTTTCTCCATTGAAGTTTCTCGCCTTCATCTAGCATACGCACATTCCTTTCTCCAACCTTTCCATCGATTCTAACCCAAATCTTTCTCAACCTCTTTCCAACAAATATATCATACCCAACCCGCCATTATTTATTTATTATTTTAAATTATTTTTTGTTTTTTCAAAATTTTAGTACTGAATTAAATAGAGGTTTAAGAGTCTTTTTTTAAAAGGATAAATATGTTATTAACATTTTCATTAAATGGTGGATGGAGAAATAAGACACTGAGAAAATCACCACTCAATAAAAATAAACGTATCTATCGTTTACCGCTTTTAGTGGTGCAATCTCCCGCCCAAACCAAAGCGTTTTCAGCCGTTGAGTAAGGAGGACCACAGCTGCGACCGTTGGATGATTAGGGGTTTGATTGGATTGTAGTATCAAGAAAAGCAGACATGCTCCTAAAGCATGTGTAATGATCATAAAGTTAAGGAGCGGTGGACTTTTCGGACACCTAGGCATAAAAAACCTAATCAAAAGGGACACAACAAAACATGGACTAGAATTCAAATTTGTTGTATTTGTTTTTAACATGATAGAAAAATACAGAATTTAAGTCTCTTTTGTATATAAATTTAGAATATTGTATACATCAATGTTATTGGTTTTTGAGACTCGAGATCATTGAATCTTTGATTGAAGATTCAACAACTAAGTATTTCATTGTATACCATCAAGAATCTCAATGTATAAAACACTTCGGAACGTAGACTAAAAAATTTTGATCAACATGATCAAATGGATGTTCATGCATACTCATGCGACTCCATGTACACCATCTCACTTTTTGTGAGTGTGATCCGACTAATTAGCCGGTTATACTGTCTTACTACGCTGGAGCCGATTATGCTAATTGAGTTATATATCATGAATAAAACTGCGTAACTCATTTTTCTACTCGACATATATGATTTCACACTAACAAAATAACTAATTGTGTTATACATCGTGTGAGACATAAAAGATTATCTCATTAATATCTACCATATCCACCGCTTTAACATTTATAGACACGAGTTTCTTAAATTGTTAAAATTTTGATAGTTTTCGTACCAGTAGGAAAAAATTGAGGGGTTACTCTAAATCTTAGCCGTACATTTACCCATGCCTTTCTTTGATTGTTTGGAACCATCATATTTCATAGAGCAGCGCACCACTATATCAAGATTGTCTTGTAGTGAAATTTGAGTAGTACCATACTTGTTTTTGTCTTTATGTGGCGCCTGGAGAAAACTGTGGTGCAGTTCTCTCATCACGTACGTTATCGTCTCCATTAGTTTAAAATACTATTTTCCGACACATATTATTATTAATGTTTATATTTATTATACTGAAAAACACAAAAAAATATGGAAGCTTTGCGTTGTCAAATAATGTATGTTGTACGTAGGAGGCCCATGACGAGCGACAGCTAACAAGACGATGGGCTCCACTATGTAGCTAGCTTTTCATTTTTCGTTTTATTTCCGAGTAATATCTAATTTGATCGAATTTAGTTGCTAACCCTAATTTGGTCAGAGTACCCGTAGGGACTTCGAATTGTTATTGCAGACCATATTTCAACTTTAAACTAGACTAATAAGATACATATTCAAGATGTACGTAGTTGGATGAAGAATAAGATCTCATCTATCAATACAATATTCACTACTTATTAGAAGATTCGAACTTAAGTAAAAAAGAGTTAAAAAGGAATTTCAATAAAATGGTCCGTAATTAAAGCGAATTAGTAAAATTTCAGTAAACAAAGATCAATTTGTTCTTCACATTACTTACTAAAAGATGTGTGTGGGTGTGTCCATTAGTGCATAATATATTAAACAATTTCAATCATTTGATAAACAAAATTTAGTAAATGTAAGAACTAATAATAATTTGACTCAACCCAATTCACGCGCGCACTCTTATTTCAATTAATTAAAGTTTTAATTTACTTGTATTTTTTCACATCATCATCACTTTGTGACTTCATCATCTTTCATGTAGTGACCAGCATGTCTTCATTCAAGTGTCAAAATGAGCATTCTAGGTTGAAGTGTGTCAGTTTGGGTTCATCTCAAAACCGCCTTTAACATATGTGCGCGGCAAAATTAATATTTTTGTTGTTGAAAATATTTGGATCGAGACCACATAATATGCAGTAATTACAATAAATAATATGATTGAATATTTATACGTGCATACATTAAATAGAAGTATCATATTCTATCCATGTTACGAGTGCATGCACACCAACCCCTAACATTTTGTCGGCCTCCAAAGCAGAAATTCACACCCATCGTATCCCTCTTCGAGATTAATACATTTGCAGAAAAATTCATCGTGTCGGGGAGACCTACAAGAAGCCCATCATCCCTTGTTCATGTTGTGGACCATTCTATGCTATTCATTCTTAGTGCAACAAGAATGGCTTCGCATGTAACCTACGTGAAAAAGATGGATACTAATTGTAAAAGGCCTGTAATTCAGGTAATTACAGCGTCGAAGAACTTAAGAATAGGGAAAGTGAGCAACGAAAACTGGATCAGTTATTCTCTCAGGTTATCGGAAGTTTGGTTTTGAGAGTATTTGATTATTGGTCTTAATGGTGACAATAACATATTCTTCATTTCTTAAGTCAATAACATATTCTTCATTTCTTAAGTAATCGTAAACATTGGTGAAATTGGAATTCTCTTTTTTCTTATGTACATTTTTAGTAAGTTTACATATCATCAATCATGTTGGATTTATGACAGTTTGATCACGTAGCTAATCATACCACTTTCACAAGAATGAACCAGTTTAGATACTATCCAACCTCACATAAGTACAACTCTTAATGTGTGAATCTCACTCTACATGTGATTAATTAGCCATTCCCGTAATCAAGTTGTCATACCCGAGTTTTGTTATGCAGGGCAAATCAATAAATTATTTCTTATTTGTAATAACTCAGATTATTTATTTTATTTTCCATAATTACTTATTAGGCAAGGAAATTAAGTATTTTCCTTATGTATTGTTATGCAGGGCTAATAAGACCACTTATTTAATATGATATAAAATTTGTTTAATCCGCTTAAACTTCGCCTAGACTCTAGGCTCTAACTCATTCCTGATTAGTGCTTAGCGTTTTTTAAAATCTTGATAATAATGTTCTAACCGGTTGTAGGCTGATAATCCTTGTCAAATTCCAGGATCCAATTGTTGACATGACCTTTGAATATATTGACTTGATTGGGGTCGATATGTTTAGTTGGAACGTTTTCAAGATATTGGTGGATAATTGAAGGTTCTAGGGTCTACCGAAGAAACTATAGGCCGTCAAACTGGAAAGCTCAAGCATTTTATTAAGATACTCCAAATATTTGTTTTTTCTTTTCTTTTTAAAGAATAATTATAATTCAATATTACGATGGAGCCGTTTGAAGAGTTTAGACTCGAGGACAGGTGATCTTTTTGAATCAGGGGAGTCAAATCCAGGGATTATTTCTTAATTTGTAATAAATCAGGTTATTTATTTTATTTTTCATAATTACTTATTAAACAAGGAAACTAAGTATTTTTCTTATGTATTTTTGTTTCTTGTTAAGACTCTAGGGTTTAGGAAACTAATAGTATTTTTCTTATGCTAGATAATATCATTTGTTCAACCTCTTAAGGTGATTAATATCGTTTGTTAAACCTGTTAAGATAGATAATATCATTTGTTAGAAAAAAAAAAAAAAAAAAACTCTAGTGTTTAGGAGACTGTTGCAATATATATTATTGTTGAATTTTGCTCTTTGAGCGGCAAGGATTGCTTGATTTTATCTCTTTCTCTCGTTGTATTGTTTAATGTACGAGTGTTGTTGATGTGTGTACTTCTAAATCCACATTATTTTTCTATCAATTTTAGAGTGTGAAGGGAATAGGATAGACAACATAGTTTAATTAAGCAGGAGACGTTTCAAATGGTGAGCCGTCAATTTCAAAAGCATGTTAGATGCTCCCTAACTTGGAAGCCTGACTTCCACAGCTAAAGTTAGGCAACCACATGGACAAATATGTGACAAAGTATATAGATTAGGTCAATGGTCAGTTCTTGTTTCTAGTTTTCTATATATATAATATTTTTTTAAAGTTGGGTGGGTGCTGAGTTAGTTACGACTTGGGAATTATTTGTAGTAAAAGTTTGAACTTTTTAAGGACACGGAGGTGGTAGACAGAGATGAAACAATCATGTTTAGGATAATCGGTAATTGTTATTAGTATTTCAAAAATTTCATTCTACACTTTTTATAAGTGTATTTTTTTTCTTCTAATTATAGAAAGTTTAGAGTAACAAATGAGATTTTTGAAGTGCTAATTAGTATTTATTCCATTTTGTTACTTCTTAGACAAACAAAGAAAAAAAAATTCTAAAGATGACGAAGGTGGGTAACATCTTATTAAGTGGTTAATAGCAATTACTCTTGTTATTTAATATTACTGTTTAACAGTATTCATCTTTACTTATAAATGAATGTTTGAAATTTGATTCTCGTTAAATATGAAGAACCATATTGTTACTAATTCATAGTGCGGCTTAGTCTTCTTTTTTACCCTTTATAGTTAATATTATTGGTTAAAAAAAATAACAATTACTCTTGTATTCGAAAAAAGATTTATCGGAGCCTATCAAATGAGGGACGCTACTCATAAAAGAATTGGACCTTATTCATGAGGGTGCCAGGACACCTCATCCCTTGTGAGTGTGTTTTTTGCATTGACTAGCCGTATTCGGATAAGATTTTCTTATCTTTGGTATAAAAAAAGGACAAGTAAACAAGCCATTTTTTTATTTTTTATTTTTATATACAAATGATAGAGTTAGTAAATTAAATTGTTAGTTTTTAGGGGGAAGGAGATCAATTGAAATCAAACTCCCATTAGAGTGCATATGTATGATCACTTTTTGTCACAGTGGTAAAACGCCACCTGGGCCCAATTGGTATTTTTATTTTTTTTTAACAAATTATATTATCTATACTAAAGGGAAATGTTTGGCCTTAGCTTCACAATGAGCAAGCAATGATGTAATTTAAATTCACCTATTGACCAAAATTGAACCCAATACCTCTTACTTACAAGTGAAGAGGAATACAACTAGACTGAAATACAAAATGGTGGGCCCAATTGCTATTTTGAATGCGGGAGCATTTTTACTCATCACCATAAACTATGGTGTATGCTTACCATACATCTAATCAATTGACATGTGTTATTTCACTTAATCTGGGTTAATTTTTTTTTAAAAAAATTGAAAAACTAACATTTAATATAAAAGTTAACTAGAATTAAATGAATGGACACGTGTAAATTGATTAGATGTATGGTGAGCATACACCATAGTTATTATAGTGAGCAAAAATATGCTCCCCTTTGAATGCTTTGATTTGGTTATGCAGATCTTGGTTTTGGGCTACATGTCATGAATTCCCCGTATCAAGCAAACAATAGTAGAAAAAAGGTTTTTAGATTCTACAAAAAAATTTCCAAAATGATTAATTTGAACAATACAAAAAATGTCTAAGTATGTGTAAACATGTTGATTATTTGCTAATCAAATTCGCTAATATACATAAATACACACGTGTAGAAGGAAAACAGATGACCTAAAACGGCATGAAGCAGAAATACTTCTTCCTCTTAAGCTTTTTGGTTCCACCAACATTAGCATTCTGAGAATTTGATGGCCCTTCATTCCTATCTTCTGATTTTTGTTTTCTGCTCATATTTTTTGAACTATTTTCTGTGACAATCTTGGCGCAAACAGATGAACCAGGATTCGGAGAACGATTTCTGATTCTTTCTTCGTCGCGAGACTTGTCGACAGATCCTATTAACAAAAAAAAAGAGTAATTTTAGGGTTCTTCGTATAGAAGGATTATTATTGTTCACCAAAATTAAGCAGCATTATTTTTTTATGTACGTGAAGAGGATGCAAACACGACCAACTCATTGTTGTTCGTCACCAATTCTTGCTTACTTTTAGGCTCTAGTTCTTCCAACAACGCCAGAGAATCGAAGCATTCGTCCGAGGACATTGTCAAGCAGCTCGAAACTGAACTAAACGAATGAGATGCGGGTGTGTCAAGATCCAGCAATTCCAAGTAGTCGCCTCTCGAAAGGTAATCATTCTCGTGCATAATTTGCACATTATCATCTCGAACTGGAAGCCTTTCTGTAACTACCAATGTTCCCGTTTCGCGATCATTGCTTGCCTCCTATAATATAACAAAGAAATCACGACATCCCATCAGAGCAAAGATCAAACTATATATGCATCATAAAAGCTAGTAGCAAATAATGTTCCAAACAAGTGTACATTTTCAACACGAGGCTTGCTGGTGGAACCACGATCCTCAACACGCGGAACAACTGAATGTGTTGAGTGACTAGCCCTATCAGCATTCACCAATTCCTGAAGCTTATTGGAGTTTGGTGTTTCATCATCCCCAAGAAAGACTCTGCAAAGTGACCCGACATCCTGCACATTTATCCAACCAAACTGGCAGCTTGGGCAGAGAAACAAAATATGTAGAACATATCAGGCAATGTAATATATATGATTGGCAGACTCCAATCGATTACCTTCAATTTGCTGCTTTCCGACGATTTCTTCTGAGTTATCCAGTATTCTTGCGTCACCCAATTGGTTTTAGTTTCATGAGGGGCTTGGCCTTGATAGAATTCAAGAGTAGCTCTCCAACCATAGATGGAGGAGTTTGAGAATATTCTACTGGCCTCCCCTTTGGCTCTCCACTGCCCAATATTTGTAGGGTTGCTCTCACTCGAGCAAATGAAGTACCAAAAACCATCTGCATAAGAATAATACTGTTAAGCTTTAGAGAGACCGACTAGCAGAGTCGTAGATTACTACTGATCACATCGATATTATCCCAATACGACTCAGTTAATCAACTTCATTCCATTTACATCCATTTGAAAGGCACGAAAAATAACCGGGTAAATTCGAGGGCGCGCATTGGTAAGGATTTACATCTCGAATCACATTTCCAGGAAGCGGGGATCCGTCCAGTATTTTATCTAAGGACACACAGAGCTCCTCATTGGTACACTGTAAGCTGATATCAGCAGGCAGGGCAGCAGATTGCGGATACATGACAACTCAATTAAGTCTGCCAAAGGAACAAGCAGGACCAAAAACATGATTTAGGAAAGCAAATAATCAATCAGAGAGTTTTTAACTAAGAATTAACAGGAAATAATTCGCGAAAATGAAGTTATAAAATATGAAGTGAACAATTATTAAAAATGATCACTATCAAACCATGAGCATCCACTCAAAATTAATCCGCAATGCGTGGACAGATTAATTGATCATTTAAACAAACTTCATTAAGCTAATCTACCGCCGAAATCCATCAAAATTCCCAAATTAATTTACTAAGAAACTTGTTTCTTGAGTTTGAAAATCTGACTAATTGGGTTTCAAAACAAAAGATCTCATCTTTCTCAAATTCTATTTACTTCCCTTCACAATTTCTCATTAACCAAACATATGTTTGAAACATTCAACTACAAGAACATCGAAGGGATACATAATTAAAACAAATTACATACTTAATTGTGAGATTAATTAAGGTGGTCAGGTTCAAAGCTCTAACCTTTTTAGGGACGACCAACGACTCCACTGCCTTGATCAGATGCTCCTCTCTTCGCTTCCTTAATCGCTACACAAAAGAAATGAGTTGGGGTCGTCGAGTATTTATAGGGCTGCTGAGGCAGTGAACACTTACTACGTGGAGACTTGTCACTGGTCGAGTAACGCAATCCTGTTATTTTTGGGGGGCCTACAGATGAGCTCACCTTTCCCGCTCTTTCTCAGCAAGTACATGCGCATGTGCCAATGAAAATAATAGTCATGCCGTACTATTTAACTTTATTATTACTAGTTTTGGAAATTTTGTTGAAAATTTTACACAAACTATAAACATGAAGTGTTTAATTTGTACCTAGAAAAAGAACTTAGTTTGAAAAATTCGGATTGATGTAGGATCAATTCTGCATTAAAACGTCATTCCTCATTTTCCTCGTAAGAGCATTTTTAAGGAAGGTAACAAAATGTTCACAACAGTAATAACAGTAAAAAATACAACACTAGTGTTTTTCTACAAAAATACCAAATTCTAAGTCAAGATGTGGATTGACAACAAAGATAATTGTCAAATTTGACAACAGCTCCAAATAATTTTTAATTAATTATTAGATGCTTTTTATTGGTTTTCATATAATGAAATCTCGAAGAATAATCAAGCAATACAATTAAGAAGTATGAAAGGAAAGAGTTTAATATTTTGTAGTGCATTGTAAATGCATGCATGCGTAGAACAATTTCCTGAAGTCAAGGCCATATTTGATCTTTTATACAAGCTTTTGATTTTTAGAGTTAGGATTAGAAGGTGAGTCAACACGTCATAGGCATCACATTTTTAGAGATGTGTTACAATATAGTATGGATAACATATGATTTTCGCAAATACTTTTTAATATAAATCACTCAGACTTGAATTTGAACTTAGGTATAAAAAACGAAAGCATCATGTTCTAACTAATTTGACTATAACTACATTTGTTTATACAAGTCATATCAGTTAGAAATAAGGATGATCGAACATGTAACCGGAGCAAATCCCGAACTACTTGAGTTACAAATCAGCATTATCCACCTAATCAAAGCTGAGGATTTACAAGTTAAGTCTTCAGGCTCATATCAGTCCAAGTAAAAAGGCCCTGGTTTGCAAGCCCTTGCATTATCCACCTAATCGTGAAGTTAATAATATAGGTCGTGTTTGAGCCACGTGATAAGAGCAACTCCAGCGTTGCTGGTTGCTCGGGGGAAGGTGGAGAGCAAAGGGCCCGAGGCCCTGTGAAGGAGGTCCAGCGGTGGAGGAGGCCGAGCAACGGTGGAGGCTCGAGCAAGGGGCTTGTGAATTGTTGCCAGCCCGAGAGCCCGATGGGTGTGACGCCAGCGCTGGCGTCTGCTCCTTTTTTTATTTTTTTCTGTCAGGCGCGTGCACCCCACTCGCGCGTGGGGGCGCGTCGCCCGACCAAAAATAGAAAAGTCAGCCCACTTTTCAGATTTAAATGTTACCGTTGGGAAGCCACGTGGCTTCCCACGGTCCGTTCGATCCCAACGGCTCTTTAATACGAACGTCCGATTTCCAACGGTAATAAAAAAAAAAAAAGCTTATTTAATATCAACCGTTCGATCTGAGATCAACGGTTGATGTTAATCTTCTTTATAAATTAAAAGAAAAAGAAAAAATAGTTTTGAAATTAAGAAAAGTTACCGTTGTGACACGTGGCACAATCTGGAGTGTTGGAATTCAATTTTTTTTAAATCCAACGGCAGAGATTAATTATTTGAATAAAAAAAGTTTAAAATTTGTAAAAAATCCGAAAAAAATATCTGAAAATTTTAAAAAAATCTATCATCAAAGATTCTGAAAAGATAACGACACGTGGCACGATGACATTGGATAAAAATCTTATCGAAATCGATCTCCAATAATTATCTTTTCGGATAATGACACGTGGCGCAACGAGAACGATTTAAAATCTGATTGAAATCTATCGTCAAAGATTCTGAAAAGATAACGACACGTGGCACGATGACATTGGATAAAAATCTTATCGAAATCCATCGCTAAATATTTTTTTTTTATAAAATGACACGTGGCGCAACGAGAACGATTTAAAAAATCTTATCCGAAATTACAAATAATTTTATTTTGTATTATTTAAACAAACAAAAAAAAGTAATATTTTATTGCCTATTGCCAGAGGGGAGGGCTCCAATGGTGGAGATGCAAATGGCAATTACTGTTCATTAATGGCAGTTACTATTCATTAAAGGCAGTTACTGTTCAATAGGGTGGATTGAATAGTGGATTGCCAGGGAGGAGGGCTCCAAGGGTGGAGTTGCTCTAAGGAAAAGAGGGTGGCACAGTAAGTCAGATCACTATCAAGTTGACTGCTGAGTTGATGCTTCAAGAACAAAACTTGAAAATTTGCCATTGATTTGGGATTGAACTTGGTCGGTCTTAGGCATTTGGGGACCATTCGCACAGGCATGAGAAGCTATATTTCTAGCTGATGATATGATATGACGTTTTTGGTATTAAAAATTTGGACTCATTTCTCCAAATGAACAGATAATATTGGAAGAACAAACGAAACAGAGAAAGTAAAACCACATCATAAAATATTCCACAAGGAAATAAATTAACTACAAATCAAACAGCAGCATCTCTTGATTGTTGTTTCCATCATTGGCCTCGCATTGTCCAGCATCATCCCTTGCTTCCTCATTCCTTCCATTATTGCTGGGGTTAGCAGCATTCGCATTCGCCCTGCACCTGTTGAAATAGTTCTGAATGGCTTTCATAGACAACCAACTATAACAGGTTATGGGGTTAGGATTTCCTCCCATCACCTGCTCATAGTGATTTCGGTAAAATAAGGCAAAAAATACACACAACGAGCTGCCAATCATTAGCCCAATTGCTCAGCAACATTAAATCCACCAGTGACCAACTTTATTTTGGCCCGAACTACTATCAAAACAGATAGTATGTCCACAACTATGTCTGCAATCCCAAGCACAGTATTTGCTGATGGATGTAGATATCAAGATCAACAACAAATATAGATTCAAAATGTGGCTACTACTGGCTTTGGATCCTTGCATCATTTTTTGCCCTTTTCATTTCATTTATTTGGATTACAAAACCAACTACCGTGCTGGGATTGCAGACATGGTTGTGGACATACCATCTGTTTTGATAGTATTTCGGGCCAAAAAGAAGTTGGTCACTGGTGAATTTAATGTTGCTGAGCAATTGGGGCTAATGATTGCAGCTCCTTATGGGTAGGTTTTGCCTTATCCTACCGAAATCACTATGAGCAAGTAATGGGAGGAAATCCTAACCCCATAACATGCTATGGTTGGTTGTCTATGAAAGTAACTACCATTTGGCTTATTCATATTATTCATCCATTTTTTTTTTTTGGAAACTACACATTTATATTCGTTCATATTCATCTGATGTTCGTGATTATTAACTACACATTTATTATTCATCCATATTCATTCATATTCATTTGATGTTTGATCACAAAAATCTCACGTTTGTGAAATATCACATTTATTCATGTTTTTTGCATTTGATATTCATAGGTGAAAACAACATTCATGTTTTGGTGTTCATGACAAAAACATAGTTGTGTCTTCCTTGCTTCTTCTTTGATGTTGGGTGTGAAAGTGTGAGGGCAATATGGAAAAAGTAAAACTCCATTTACACATTTGGAAAAAGTAAAGACACGTGGAATTTTCAATGGATGTATATACAACTTAACTAGTATTACGGGGCACCACTCTTTCTTTATTTCTTTAACCACAATTCCAAGTCTTTACATTTAGACTCTCTGCATTTCCCCGCAGTTGCACACATTTCTATTGAAAGGCGGGTAACACGGCAGGAGGACAAACATGAACGAGGAAAAGAAGACACATAAACTTATGACAATAGTTAACGTCAATTTGTAAATTCCTTTTTTTATTAAAAAAAATTAAAGTGAAACCTAAATATTGATGACGTGTCTCCTGAGTTAAACCGTTAGACTACTTGAATGACTCAAATATATGGAAATGCAGTTAAATACACAGTTTAAATGTACACACAACTGTAGTAATAATTAAAGGTTCTTTATTAACATGGCGTGCACTATGATTCATGGACGCTGAGCACAAATGCTCTCAATAATAATAAGTTAATGCAAATCATTTAGAGAACTTTTCTAATCAAGTCCGAGAGGGAGGGACAAGAAAGAGAAGGGTTGACTAAGAGATCTGGGTGCACACCCAGACAGCTTCTGTGCACCATCCTCGCACTCTGGACACAAAACAAAAGTTAACGATTGACATCTAAAACAATTGTTTGAGACAACAAAGCGGTTATATCATGCATAAGCATGATCACTCTTAATTAATAACTTGTTGCTTAATTGCATTATTTGTTTTTATAGCAACATTAATTTCCACTTATGCAAATGAAAGGAAAGAAGAATGCAAATTAATTCGAACGAATTCAATGAACAATTTAAATACAGTAAAAGCCAAACACTCATTTATTTCATTTCACTAATTGATTAGTACTGAAAAACTAATGAACAAGAAAATCAATCTAGATACTGAAGCCAACTAATACAAACAAAATCGTAAATTAAGTACTGTACAATAACAAGGAGAATCAATGGTAGGGTGATGAGGAAAGGGGAAGATGGGATGCAAGGATGGTATGAGGAGAGTGGTGATGTTGTCCAAAATGCCTAAAAGGAGTGCAAGAACAAATGAGAAGCAGTGGTTGGTGATGAGAACAGTGCGGGAACTGGGAAGATGATGAGCCTCAAGGAAGGATGGGATGATTTAGAATTGGGAGATGGTAGTGTTATTTATGTAGTGTTAGAATTGGGATGATTTTTAGGTGCCTGGGCAAAGAGGTTAAAATCACACAAAATACTTGCAAGAGAACAAGGTTGTTGTAGTACAAACGACTCAAGTAAGGTCGTTTTCCGTTGAGATTATTTAAAACAATTTATGAAATACCCTAACCCTAGTTAATTATATGAAAATAAAGATTGGAAAAGTTTGATCTTGAAATTTAAAAGTAATAAAAACGATTTTTAATAAAATTAATTTAGAGAAAGCAACTAATACCCAATTAAAAGGGAGACAAATCAAAGAGAAAGGTTTTGAGAAACAAATTTGGAAAAGCACTAGGGTTCCACCATCCCCTTAACAATCCTATGTGGACTTACCAATTACCCATGAATTATTCATGCAACTTTGAAGGTTAGGTTTTCCTTATACATATTCTACTTGTGGCATTCAATCTATAATGTATATCAAACATGCTATCCGTATGTAGCATTCAGATCAAATATAAACATGCATGACTCATTACGCTTTGTGAAAACCCCTTAAAAAACCATGCAACCCCTAAGACGTGGCATTCGCCCTAGGTGAAATTACAACTATCAATCACAAGAAGCAATAACCAATTCCCCAGTGGCATTCCGACCGAATTGCATCCAATTACTTATCTAAACATCTTAATGGTCGCGAATCATTAAGACACAAAGACAGTTTAAAGCACAGTGATTAATAATTCAAAATATGCATGCATAATATCATAAGCAATTTAATAAAAACTACATATTCATGCTAAAGCTCAGGCATCACCCTAGCAAAAGAAAATTTGCTACACATACTCATAATTAAAATCAACATAATTATATTAAACTAGAAAAAAGAATGAAAACACCCTGTAGAATAAAATCCGAAAATCTCTAAGCTTTTTCCAAAGTCTTATCTCAATCTTGCGTACGTACTCTCCAGACCTTAGGTATACCAAAAGGCTTATTTATACTACTCTAAATAAAATCCTCCTAGTAAAAGGTCTTAGAATCAAACTAGGAAACTAAATAAATTGAAATAAAATAGGAAACATAATCTTAAATGAACTTGGTAAATTCACCTAGAAATCTGCACAGCCACGTTTTAGACCCAAATTAGCTCCAAAACTGGCCCAAAATAGCTGGATTTAAAGCTTGGATTATTCTGAACACTTCTCCAAAAGGCCATGAACCCATCTGAGGTCATCTTAGGCTCCAAAAACGCAGTTTAAGCCCAGAATCGTCACTTTCCAACAACGCGCATTACTCCTTCATTTAATCACTAGAAAATAATCGCTTGGTAGAAAAATCCCAAATTTTGAAAAGAACAAGCCAAGAGACATACAAACGTCCTCCAATTTGAATCACTCCAAAATTCATCTGTTTGATCATGTTTTGCTCAAGAGGAAGTTGAATGTCCTATATTGAAAATATAAAGCAAAGTATCAAAATTCTACCAAAATAACTACCAAATTATACTAAGAATAGGGTAAAATATATGGTATAATATGGACTCATCAATAACCATTACATGCACGATTTTCTCATTTGAAGTCTCAAATTAAACTTGTGAAAACATGAGAGAAATTTAAGAGAGTCGGGACTACAAAGTGGCGGTATTCCGAGCCTCTCGTGTACCACCATGTATTTTAGTTTGCTGACATAACATTTTATGATTAGTTTAAGATGTTATCACCTTAGCGTTTCAACTAGACGCAAGTTCTTCCCCCAAAAAATGCAAGAATACAATCAGTTTTTCAGCGTGTTTGGTCTATTACTTGGAATTTTGGGTTAGACGTAGTGGACTGGGCGTTAAATACTAGAACTCAAAAGCCCATTTCCTTTCTTTGTTCTCTTGGTCCAACCCAAATCTCCGTGCAGAGAACAAAACAGAAAGGAGGAAAAACCCAGTGTCCAGAAAAGTGATAGGAAAATAAACAGTTGCATAATCAACATCCACGCGGCGAAAAGTGTTTCTTTCTCAGATAAGAACAAGGGAAACGGAATGAGATCAGAACTATAAATCCGAAATATCCTACTGCTTGTTATTGTTATAAAAAGTATACTCATTCATCATGGTATAAAGGGTATACTCATTCATCATCTTCAGTGCAACAAACACTCTAAAAGCGAAGAGCCTAATTAGGGTTGCTTGAAAATTTTCAGGATATGGGCCGCCTACTGATAATCATAACCTTTGCCTTTTGTTAAAAATCATCAAAATTGTATGTTAAAAAAATTCTATTGCAAAAAAAGAAAGAAAAAAAAGAGAACATTTTTATTTCTTGGAGAGGTGGAGATGAGGCCGTGATTGATAAACAAAAGAAATTCAGTTCTTGATGAATACATAAGATTGTTTGCATGACGGCGTTCGAATCCATGATTAATCTAACAAAATCTGTCGTTTGACAAAAAAAAAAAATTCTAAGATTTGGATTTTCTGGTTGTATTGTTTTTAATTTGGAGGGTATTAAGTCTCTTGAAACGTGATTTTGATTATATCTGAAAGTTTTTATAAAAACTAATATTTATGAAATTAGAGTCTTAATTTTAGTTATTTATGATAAATACTCGTATGTCCCTCCCTAATTGAAATTCGGATTGTATTTTTCATCTGCGAAATTGAGAACATCTGAAAAGAAAAAAAAAATGGTTTGTCATATTGAGAGAAAGTGATAACGTTAAGGCAAAATCATCGAGGGAAATGATAACGATACATTGCAGTCGAGACCATAGCCCAATTAAGGTTTCAACGAGACTAATTGCGGAAGACGAGCGTATTAGGTAATCACATACACTCCCCATTTGCTTTTCTTTTCTGTTTACAGTTCTGAAGTATTTGTTGAACAAAACTTCACGCAGGAAGTTCAAGTAATTGTTTGAAAAACCTTGATATGATTCATTGCAATTGGAATTTGGGACAAATTGCAAACGATTCACAAATATCTTTTCTTTCTTGTTTATACAAGTCATATCCGTTGATTCATTAAAATTTCAAACATAACCATTATGCACACATGTAAAATTATGATTGTTTTGCCAAAAAAAAAAAAAAAAACTTTTAAAATTCCATAATTACAGTTGCATCCCATTATTTAACTGCAAGTATTCTTAATTGTAAATCATTACTAAAAGTAATTTTTGAAACATAGGCATCATCACACCTCATAACACAGGAAATACAGTTGACTTACCCAAAACGGTCAACTATTACTCTAAATATAGTACGCGGAGAAGTATTGTTTATTAGGAGCGTCCTAGTGCGGAAGTTGTTTTCATTAGTGAAGTCAACTTTAGCCAGACTATTGGCTACTCTTTTAACAGTAGGAATCAAATGTTACTCCTACAGGATTACTAATGCAATGCAAAATCTTTTGATAATAGATAAATAGTTGAGAGAGAATGAGACCGAGCATAAATGATGAAAAGGATTTTCATGCACAGCAACCTTAAACCGCTCGGCGGTGATGGACAGAAATCACCAAACATACACTATATGGTATTTACCAAGGGGTAAGTCCGGGCCCCAAACATCGATCGTAAGGACCGGAGTCAAATAGTCAACCTTACTCGACGGTCCAGTTAGCGTGCATGGATAAGCTCCTGATGAGGTTGAATGCACTGGAAACAATCAGAGAAGATGATCAGATATCCTCGAGAGGGCATGCCAAACCTCTCTGGGATTTCGCACAAGGACAAGAGAGAGAAGTGAGGTTTCTCGTTCCTCCTCTCTCTTCGGAGAGATTTTTCAGTGTGATCATCACATGACGTGGTACATCACGTGTCCTTATATAAATGGTGTGTTATATGTGTTAAAATGTTAATAACTTAAAATTTTAAATTTTTCCCCACTGACATAAAAACAAGTGGTATACCATCCGTGTTCCCGTCACAACTAAAAATTTTTCCTCTCTTCATCTCTCTCTCACTAGAGATTTTTCAGTGTAACCGTCACACAAGGTAGCACATCATGTGTCGTTATATAAATGATGAGATATCTGTATTAAAAAGTTAATAACTTAAGAAATAAAATTTTGCATCACTTATATAAAAACACGTGGTGTACCACCCGTGTTCCCGTCACAATTTATTGCAGTTGAATGTTTCAAACATTTGTTTGGTTAATGATAAATTCTGAAGAAAAGTAAAGATGATATCTTTAATTTTGAAACCCAATTAGTAAGATTGTCTAACCCCAAGAAACAAGTTTCTTAGTAAATTAATTTGGGAATTTTGATGGATTTATGTGATTAATTAGTTTAATGACGTTTGTTTAGACTGCGGATCCTACGTCGAGGAGTGAAGGCCTTGCATAGTACTGTATATGATCATTAATCTGTCCACACATTACCGATTGATTTTGGGTTGAGTTCTCATATTTTGATAATTACAATTGTAAATAATTGTTCACTTAATTTTCGTGAATTAGTTTCTCTTAATTTTCAGCTAAAAACTATTTGATTGATTATGTACTTTCCCAAATCATGTTTTTAGTCCTAGTTCCTTTTGCAGAGTCAATTGAGTTGTCACTAGTTATGTATCCAAAATCTGCTGCCC
The DNA here is from genome assembly GCA_024362995.1 of Heteromeles arbutifolia. Classification (NCBI taxonomy): domain Eukaryota; kingdom Viridiplantae; phylum Streptophyta; class Magnoliopsida; order Rosales; family Rosaceae; genus Heteromeles; species Heteromeles arbutifolia. Next base: position 1,842,079 of record JANCRC010000001.1, on the reverse strand, counting down.
TGCCTGCTGAAATTTTGGTGCCCCAAAGTTTTTTGGTGGCCTAGGCCGATCGATCCTGATAAATAAAGTATTGAGCATAAAATATTTCTTTTTTTTAGGGGTCAGAATCAAAATGATAATATAAGTGCCGAACAAAGGAAACAGAATAAGATAAGAACTATAAGTCCGAAATATCCTGCGGCTTTTTTATTGGTATAAAAAGCATACTCATTCATCATCTTCAGTACGAACACTCAAAGTGAAGAGCCTAATTAGGGTTGCTTCAAAATTTTCAGGATATGGGGCGCCTACTGATGGACGAGGACAACATCTATGCAAACGGGTAACCAACTACACACTCCCTTTTTGTTGATATCTATGAATTATATGAGATTTCAAATTCAATTTGGGTAGAATCTGGGGAACATTTCATACCATGCGGGCATAAATAAAAAATTACAAATATTCCAGATTAAACAAAAATTAAATTGTTGGAGAGATCAAAGGTGATCAAGGAGGAACTAATATAAATACATTTCTGCGTGTTCCACAGGCCCGGTTTGTACCCTGAAGCAGTATGGGTGTTCTTCAGGCCCATACCAGCCCAAGTAAAAAGGCTATGGCTTGCAAGCCCTCGCATTTTACCCACTAGTTCCTACTGCCTTGCTATTTAGTGTGTGCACGTTAGTCACGTCGTATGGCTATATAGCTTACATGCATGTTGAAACCATCATGGTAAAAAATTAAGGTGTCAATGATTAAATACACTCGTATGTTTATCTACTAGAGGTGCAATTTGGTTTGAGCCAAGCTGAATTGGTCCATGCCTAATTCAATTTTAAATTCCATAAGAGAAATTATTGCCATATTTTTGTTTAGCAAAGTGCGTTGACAAATATGGCTTGACGAATGTAACTTGTCCAACAATAGCTTGTTCGTCAGTCAACATTGTATTTTAAAGAAATAAAAAAACATTTGTTGGGCATGTTATATAAAGAAAAAAATAAAACACAAATTTTTTTTATTTAATTATATTAAGAATGATATGTTCGTATAATTAACCAAAAAAGGAAGAGTACGTCCCGAGTATTTATCATATATAACCAAAATTTAATCTACAATTTCATAAATGTTAGTTTTTATAAAAACTATCAATTATGGCGAAAGAATACATGAATAGACTTAAATACCCTAAAAATTAATACACAATTACTCTAAACCCAATAACATACCAGAATAAAGTGACTTGGGTAATCATAAATCTCACCATCGCAGCCACGTTTGCCTCCTCCCCTCATCCCCGACCACCCACCGCCGCAACCCGTCCCCCTGTGTCCATCCTCTAGGGAAGCAAAGTTAAAGGAGGGTGGAGCATCATACGAAGGAGACAACGGTAGTCATCTATCATCTGATAATCACAACCTTTGCCTTTAGTTAAAAATCATCAAAATTGTATGTTAAAAAAATTCTATTGCAAAAAAAGAGAAGAACAAAAAGAACATTTTTATTTCTTGGAGAGGTGGAGATGAGGCCGTCATTGACAAACAAAAGAAATTCAGTTCTTGATGAATACATAAGATTGTTTGCATGGCGGCGTTCGAATCTATGGTTAATCTAACAAAATCTGTCATTTGACAAAAAAAAAAAAAAAATCTAAGATTTGGATTTTCTGGTTGTATTGTTTTTAATTTGGAGGGTATTAAGTCAATTGAAGCGTGATTTTGATTATATTTGAAAGTTTTTATAAAAACTAATATTTATGAAATTAGAGTCTTAATTTTAGTTATTTATGATCAATACTCGTATGTCCCTCCCTAATTGAAATTCGGATTGTATTTTTCATCTGCGAAATTGAGAACATTTGAAAAGAAAAAAAAAATGGTTTGTCATATTGAGAGAAAGTGATAACGTTAAGGCAAAATCATCGAGGGAAATGATAACGATACAGTGCAGATTAACACCATTATAATGGTGTTAAAGACGCAAGTCAAGACCTTAGCCCAATTAAGGTTTCAACAAGACTAATTGAGGAAGACGAGCGTATTAGGTGATCACATACACTCCCCATTTGCTTTTCTTTTCTGTTTACAGTTCTGAAGTATTTGTTGAACAAAACTTCACGCAGGAAGTTCAAGTAATTGTTTGAAAAACCTTGATATGATTCATTGCAATTGGAATTTGGGACAAATTGCAAACGTTTCACAAATATCTTTTCTTTCTTGTTTATACAAGTCATATCAGTTGATTCATTAAAATTTCAAAGATAACCATTATGCACACATGTAAAATTGTGATTGTTTTGCAAAAAATAAAAAATAAAACTTTTAAAATTCCATAATTACAGTTGCATCCCATTATTTATGCACAGCAACCTTAAACCGCTCGGCGGTGATGGACAGAAATCACCAAACATACACTATATGGTATTTACCAATGGGTAAGTCCGGGCCCCAAACATCGATCGTAAGCACCGGAGTCAAATAGTCAACCTTAATCGACGGTCCAGTTAGCGTGCATGGATAAGCTCCCGATGAGGTTGAATGCACTGGAAACAATCAGAGAAGATGATCAGATATCTACGAGCAGATGTGCTCTCCCTCCTCGAGAGAGCATGCCAAACCTCTCTGGGATTTCGCACAGAGACAAGAGAGAGAAGTGAGGTTTCTCGTTCCTCCTCTCTTTAGAGAGATTTTTCAGTGTGATCGTTACATGAGAGGTGGTAATCACGTGTCTTTATATAAATTGTGGGTTATGTGTGTTAATAAGTTAATAACTTAAAAATTAAAAATTTTCACTACTTGCATAAAAACACGTGGTATACCATCCGTGTTTCCGTCACAACTAAAAATTTCTCCTCTCTTCATCTCTCTCTCACTAGAGATTTTTTAGTGTGACTGTCACACAAGGTAGCACATCATGTGTCGTTATATAAATGATTGGATATCTGTGTTAAAAAGTTAATAACTTAAGAAATAAAAATTTTCACCACTTATATAAAAACACGTGGTGTACCACCCGTGTTCCCGTCACAATTTATTGCAGTTGAATGTTTCAAACATTTGTTTGGTTAATGATAAATTCTGAAGAAAAGTAAAGATGATATCTTTAATTTTGAAACCCAATTAGTAAGATTGTCTAACCCCAAGAAACAAGTTTCTTAGTAAATTAATTTGGGAATTTTGATGGATTTATGTGATTAATTAGTTTAATGACGTTTGTTTAGACTGCGGATCCTACGTCGAGGAGTGAAGGCCTTGCATAGTACTGTATATGATCATTAATCTGTCCACACATTACCGATTGATTTTGGGTTGAGTTCTCATATTTTGATAATTACAATTGTAAATAATTGTTCACTTAATTTTCGTGAATTAGTTTCTCTTAATTTTCAGCTAAAAACTATTTGATTGATTATGTACTTTCCCAAATCATGTTTTTAGTCCTAGTTCCTTTTGCAGAGTCAATTGAGTTGTCACTAGTTATGTATCCAAAATCTGCTGCCCTGCCTGCTGAAATTTTGGTGCCCCAAAGTTTTTTGGTGGCCTAGGCCAATCGATCCTGATAAATAAAGTACTGAGCATAAAAATTTTTATTTTTTTTAGGGGTCAGAGTCAAAATGATATATAAGTGCCGAACAAAGGAAACAGAATAAGATAAGAACTATAAGTCCGAAATATCCTGCTGCTTTTTTATTGGTATAAAAAGCATACTTATTCATCATCTTCAGTACGAACACTCAAAGTGAAGAGCCTAATTAGGGTTGCTTCAAAATTTTCAGAATACGGGGCGCCTACTGATGGACGAAGACAACATCTATGCAAACGGGTAATCAACTACACACTCCCTTTTTGTTGATATCTATGAATTATATGAGATTTCAAATTCAATTTGGGTAGAATCTGGGGAACATTTCATACCATGCGGGCATAAATAAAAAATTACAAATATTCCAGATTAAACAAAAATTAAATTGTTGGAGAGATCAAAGGTGATCAAGGAGGAACTAATATAAATACATTTCTGCGTGTTCCACAGGCCCGGTTTGTACCCTGAAGCAGTATTGGTGTTCTTTCTGGTGGCAACATTAATATTCAATCAGGGACCTCTTCGAGTTATATTAACATACTACCGCATATCAAGAATGCGTTTGTTGCTCGCTCAAGCTTCTATTGCCCGCAACATCAGAATGATGAACTCCATAGTAAGAAGAATGATCAGATTTAACTACAGAAACAAGTATTGTCACTCCAAATTCAAGCAGGTCTGCAGCGGTATCCCGTGGTCCAATCAACTTCCGAAAGATATTATGCAATTGATTCTACAACGACTATGTGTAACAGATTACCGTCGATGTGCTGCAGTATGCCAATCTTGGCGAGAAATTATTAAGAGCAATGTTCAATCACCTCGGCTTGAAGTTCCATGGCTTATGCTATGTTCTCATCCTTTTTCTAACAGAGATCATTCCGTCTTAAGTCCAGGTGATTGGAAAGCTCATAAATTTCTACGACCATCGCCAGATCCCATATTTTATTGTACAATGAATAGAATGGATTGCGTTGGGTCGATTGAAGGATGGCTGATCATGATGGACAGTGCTTTGCGGCGTTCGGAGGGTTTTATGAAGCCCAGGTCATTATACTTATTGAATCCTGAGAACCCTAGGTTTAAAATTGACTTCTTCTTCTTCAATCCAATATCTGGTGACCGAGTGATGTTACCGTCGTCCAAATCAACCCTTCCATGCCACTGCAGTAATGGGCCTGGATTTACCATTCTGAAATTAGACGCCTCTTCAGTACCAACAACAAGGAGGAGCCGGGAGCCCTCTTTTGTGGCAAGTCTCTGCAAAGGCGGTCATATTGCTTTTTGTAGGCTAACCGATAAATCATGGACCTCCATTGATGATCTGCGGGTAAACTTTTTTCATGATATAGTCATAATGGGCGGGAAATTATATGCCGCAACAAGCCATGCATCCCTGTTTGTGAAGGTATTTGACATATTCCACGATGCCAGTGTCAATGGCGGCCCTCCTAGCTCTCCTAGCTATAGCGTTGCTAACTTGGTTACCCTTGATCCCTACCCACTTCCGTCCTACCCACTTCCTTCTATTGATGTTACGACATGGTGTGGAATGACATCACGAATAACACATTATTACAATGGCCGCGATTTCATTTACCTAGCAAAAGATTATGCATCTATGGAGCTGTTTATGATTTTTCGTAAGGTAGATTTTGGCTTTCCAAGATATTCTCAATGCGCCAGTTTTATGATTGATGTCATGGGTGGTAATTACCGCCCTCCACCCACGACTAAAGGATTTCGAGTGTTCAAACTGGAGCGCGATAGTATCAATGGAGGTTCACGATGGGTACAGGTTTTTGATCTTGGTGATCGGATATTGTTTTTGAGCAGGGCTAGCCACAAAGTTATCTCTACCAACTATAATGAGCTCAGTTATTATCCCCATGGTGAGAAGCTTGAAAGAAACTGCATCTATTTTGCTTTTGACTATCCTTATTCTGCATCACCGTCAAGCGGACGCGATTTTGGTGTGTTTTCCTTGTCAAACAATAGTATTAGACATTTCAATTTTCCCGACAGTTATTCCGGTGCCCTATTACATACTAGAGCTGTATGGTTCACCCCAAGTCGTTGTTAGGTTAGTTAAGTTGCCGGATGTGATTTTTCTTTGGGAAGTTGTACGTGTTGGAATTGTTAATTTACTTTTGCTGTTGCTTAGTCATCTATTTTCGTCCAGATTGTATCAGAGATGCATAGCTTTATCCAGAATAATATGTTGGTTAGGACAGTTTCTCAATACAGTATCCTTACTCCTTAATATCGGAGTTTTATTTTTTCTCCCGGTATATCATCGTAGATTACCCTATAGTTTAAAAAAAAAGTTTCAACCGTGCAAACTTATACATGACTCTTATATAACATAAGTGGGATATGCAATATGTCTATGAGAGAATTCGGGTTCGAAATAGTAAACATGAACGGGCAAGACATCAACCTAACGCAACCCAATCCAATAAATGATCAGGTTGAAGTCGAACTAGGTATGGACGGATTTTTTTCTTTATTCTAACATGCCTGATCGGATTTCAAATCAAGTTGGGCATTGATGGATTCAGGTTGACCAAAACCAAATTGCACCTCCAGTAGATAGCAACACAAGAGTGTATTTAATCATTGACACCCTAATTTTTTACCATGCCCGTTTCAACTTGCATGTAACCTATGGCTATATGACGTGACAATGCGTACACACAGTATACAACAAGGCAGTAGGAACCAGTAGGTATGTAAAATGCAAAGGCTTGCAAACCATGTCCTTTTTATTTGGGCTGGTATTGGCCTGAAGACTTAGCTTGTCAACAGTGATCTCCTCGGATTCGGATTTGCGGCTGCAAACGCGTCACGGCGTTGTTTAACGCGAAGAAGTTCTGTGATTCGGATTTTCGGCTGCAAACGCGTCACGGCCTGAAGACTTAGCTTGTCAACAGTGGTCCCCGATGAGGCGGAGGCGGAGGCGGAGGCTGCTGATTTGAATTCCGAGTCACTGAATGTAGGAATGTTGGTGTTGGTGAAGAGAAGGCTAATGAAGAAGACAAGACAGAGGAGGGAAGTGGAAAAGGAAATGGGCTTTGTTATGGTGACAAGGAGAGGGAACGGTTTAACAAAATTTTGAATAGTTATGAGGGCACTCATAACTTTCACAACTTCACCACCAGAATTCGATCCCCGGCAACGGCGCTTTTCGTTTTTCAAAGTTTGTCTTTTTAACACAACTGACAACATGTCGTTGATATTGATTTGGATTTTGGAGAGTGGATAAGCATGTGCTCGCGCGAACAAGTAGCAGGAAGACAAGAATAGAGAAGAGATGAGGACAATTAATCCGTTTCGTTCCTGGGCCGTCTTCATTGTTTCTCTCCTAAGCCTTCCCGTCTAATGGTGAGAAAATCTGTAAGACTGAAATGAACACAATTCCAATCATTTATAGTCTTAGCCACCAAATGGGGCCCAAATGACACGATAACCATTACAAGCACAAGTTAATATTTTTCTCATTTGTTGTCTCAAAAACTTGTGAAAAACATGAGAGAAACTTAAGAGAATCGGGGACTACAAAGTGGCGGTATTCCAAGCCTCTCATGTACCACCATGCATTTTAGTTTGCTGGCATAACATTTTATGAGCAATTTAAGATGTCATCACCTTAGGACATCCTAGTGCTCTTTCGGCCAAATAATGACCTGTTGGGTTTCATAAAATTATAGTCCAAACATCACTTAGAAATGATTTTTTAGACAAATTAAGCTATTTTTGAGATTTTATTCCCTTAACCTCTCCATTAGAGATGACATCAGAGTTCCAGCTAGATGCAAACTCTTCCCCAAAAAATGCAAGAATACAATCAGTGTTTGAGCGTGTTTGGTCTATTACTTGGAATTTTGGGTTGGGCCGTTTAGGAGGCAAGGGCAATGAAATTTTCCTTACTATTCATTCTAAATAGTAATTGTCTTTGTGTAAGTCCACCCGTTTGAGAAAAGGAAAGGAAATGACAAGAGCGATTACTTTCACAAATGTATTTCTTTTAATATTTTATACCTTGTAAGCATATTTAGTTAAAAATAATTACTTAAAACAAAATAATTAGTCAGAAATTAGTAAAAAATAAAGGCAAATGAAGAAGGTGGTCGAACTTAATGATTAGTGTATCTAATTTTAAGCGTGTTGTTAAAAGACATTGGTTGTTTTATTTTATTTTATTTTATTTCGGTATTTTCAAATTTTTATTTTATTTTTATTCATGTTGGAAATCTAATGGCAAGGCGCTAGGCTATGCTTTTTGTTTGGTGGTGGTTTTTGGGGGGGGGGGGGCTGTGGCCCTCCCATTCCCTTATGCTGGAAATCCAACGGTAAGGCGCTAGGCTATGCTTTTTGTTTTTTGTTTTTTGTTTTGTGTGGGGGCGGGTGGGGGGCCATTCCCTTATGCTAATTCAAAGGGCTCAAGCTCGCGCAACAATTGTAAGGGCAATTGAAAGGGCGCAAGCCCTTTGACCCAATTGCCCTCTCATTTTTGGACTGGTGGAAAAGATTTTTTTTGGGTTGGAGGCAATTCAATCCAATTGCAGAGGCAAGTGGGAACCGGTGGAGATACTCCAATAAGCAGCACAGTGTCAAGTCTTCTAGAGAGGTAGAGCGTAGGGCCCTTTCAACTAACGCTGCAGAATTAGTGTGGATTCAGCAATTATGTAGTTCTTCTAATAAGGACCCTTTAATCAATTAAGTCAATTAGCTTGAGAAATTTGCATGCGTGTTTCTTGGTTATTATCAGTACGTCTTGATTTGGCTTCTACTAATCATGGATTTAAGGCTTTAAGCCATGCATAAAAACAGGAAAAAGTTAACGAAAAAGGGAGCTTGAAAGCGAAGGTCCATTGAAAAATCCTCAGCCCTTGCTTAGATTGGAATCAATGTTTTAAAAAACTAGTCTCGGGGCGCGCCTTTGAGGCTAGGCGCTAAGGCTAATGCCTCTGTTTTGCTGGAGTGGGCGAAAGGCTTCGCCGGAGCCACCTAGGATGCGGAAGGCGTCGCTAGAGCCGTCTAGGCGAGACTCGGGGGTTTGTTTTTTTTTTTTTTTTTTTTTTTTTCAAACTCCCAAGAGTTTTAACTGCCTCATACCTCTTCCTTGCACTATGTCTCCCTGCCTTTTTTAATTTTATTTTTTATTTTTTTATATAATGGATGTGTGTGCTGTCTGCGTGCATTGTTAAATGTGTGCTCATTATGCTTTTCATCCTCTATTATATATATATATATATATAATATACTATACGTATATATATGTGTATATATATTTATAATATATGTGTGTGCTCAGGGTGATTATTGATTAATAATCTTTTTCTTTTCTAATATAATATATATGTACACTCAGTGTATATATTAAAAAATTTAGGTCCTGTGAAGCTTCGCCTCATGCCTCACGCCTAGGCCAGGCTATCCCTCGGACGCCTCGCCCACGCCTCACGCTTTTAATACATTGATTGGAATATAAATTGGTCACTCTCACGACCACAGCGGTATAGGTAACGGAGTTGAGAGTAAGAGAGAGAAAGCAGAGAGAGAGACAGAGAGGTATGACCTAAACCAAACTTTGAAAGGATCCCTCCATCCACCCACAAATTATGTAAACTGAGCTTCCCTTCTCACCTCGCTATTTTTTTTGTCATTGAATTTAATGCCCCCCAACACAATCTACCAATTTCTTGCTGAAACATATGATGTAGCTGCGAGCTGAACTGCAAGCACAGCATGGCAAAGAGATCGGATTTTGCGCAGAAGCTGCTGGACGATCTTCGCGTCCGCAAGGAGAAAATGGGTGCGCCTCAGAGTTCAAACCGTTCGAATTCAATGGCAGTAGGTAAGTTTCTAATCTAAGTTGTCTACCATATTGAAAGTTTATTGATCTCACTGAGTAGTGCTTAATGAGGAAAATGTTTAATTGTTCATCACTATCAAAGAGCACGAATAAAGGCTGCAGTTAAAGCAGCAACAAGTGTAGAAATTTAACCACAAAAATAATTCTCAAGGAAAGAATCCAGTTGTGTCCTTTTCATTGCAAGTAATCATGGGTGAAAAAAGTTGATGCAAGGTAAAAAAAGATCGATCGAAATAAAGTTTATGTTTTTTTCATGTGTTCATCCAGATGCATATGCTTGTTCCAAGCAGAATTATAGAGGAAGAGCGGAGGTAAGCACCAATGGACCAGTAAGTAATCTTACGTGAAATTGTTGTAATTAGATGAGAAATCAGGACTGAATGAACTTCGTTAATTTGGTCCAAATATTTTTCTTTTCTTTCCAACTACTGCAGATTGGCTCCGGAGGAAGTAGCAGAATACCGATTGTTCAAGAGGGTTCGAATCAGATTGTTGCTTATGGGAGAGGAGGTAGGAGCTCAGAACAAATGGGAGATTTTTCCATGGCATTGGCTTTTGCACTTGAAAATGGAGGAAAGCTCGGGAAAGCGGATACATCTAGCAGAAGTTCAATGCTAGGATTTTTGAATCAAATTGGGAGGGGAGCCGTGGAGTTCAGCAAGATGGAAGGAAAAGGTAGCGCGAACAGGCATTTCGGTTCAAATAACCATTTTCCTAACCTTTCTCATCACCGTATCGAAGAAATATCGAGAGGAGCACATAAATTGAATCAGATCCTAGAGGCCAGCTCGAATGGACTTAATGTTGATAGATTTTCAATAGAAGTTGGGAAGGAGTTAGTGAAAGAGGCAATGGATTTGGAAGAGTCCTTGAGAATGCTTGTAAACCTGCAGGAAACTTCTGAATACATAGTCGGCTCTCAGAGGAAAAATCGGATCACATTGCTAGATGAGGATGAAGATGAGGAAGATAATGCTGTCAAAATGGCTGAGGAAAAGCAAATTGATCTGCCAAGCTTCTCCTTTGACAAGGGTTTGAGACACGGGTGTAAAAATCAAGAAGTTGTAAGGCCGGGGTTCGTGCAGAAGGTGACTGCAGCTCTAACTTACACTACAGAAGGTAGTAGCTTAAACCGCGAAAAGCAAGGGAAAATAACCTCCTCAACATCAGTTTCTCAGAGGCAATCAGGCAGCTATACCGCAGGTGTCAAGAATCCATCAACAGAACAGAAAGAGTCTAAACCAAAAAAGGAAAGGATTCCAAATGTAATTGCAAAACTCATGGGGCTGAATGAGCTTCCAAAGAACGAAAAATTGAAGCACGCCGCGGAGGAAGACTTGAGTTCCAAGTCAAAAAGAGAAAGGCACGTGATAGAGCAAACAACAAATGAAAGCAGTAAGATTTCTGGGGTTAAGACAAAGGATCCTTTGATGCAGAATACGATGTTTTTTTCGCAAGCAGAAAAAAGCATGCTTGCCAATAATATCAGCCTTGGGGTAGTTGTTCATGATCCGGAAGAATTTAAACCGGTGGCGATTTCAGGAAATGCAACCATCAAATCAGATAAGCACCAAAAACCTACTCAGACCTTCAAACAGGATAAACCTGTGATGCAAGCAAAACCAGGGTTCAAGGAAATTCGGGTTCCAGTGGAAAAGCAAAATGGGAACAACGTTCTCCCAAGAAATCAGCAGCATAAGTCCCCATATAATGTTGAACTCCAGCAGCAATCCATGGCCTTGAAATCTGAGTCACCGAAAGAAAAGCGCAGACGGGATCCACAACCAAAGTTGGTGGCGAAAAAACAACGAAGAAGCAAAATGATATCTATAAGTAAATCAAACGGGGCAGTAAATTTGCAAAAGAAGCAGACACTTGCAGAGCAAGCTAGGGTAAATAAGAAAATCGCTAGAGAAGCCGCTGCAACAGTGCAATCCACAAGAGTTCCAAATGGCAAATATCATGAAAATCTGGTCAGAAGCAAAAGTTCCGCTGACTTGAATTTCAACAAGAAAGATTCTTCACCAAACTCCTCGGATCCTCTACAAGCAAAAGAAAAATTTGGCACTCTACCGGCTATGGAGGACAGATCAGTTCATGCAGCACCACCACTGCAGAAGGCAAAATCTAGAAGAGTGAATAAAAGCGAAATGCCTCGAAGAATCGATGAAGTGGCAACCAGACGAAGCCATGAAAAACGTGGTAGTAACAATGCAACAGAAAAAGTTCGAGCCAGCAAAATTCAACCATTAGATTCAGCGCAAAACCTACATAAAGAAGCAGAGCTGGAGGCTCCCACTTTGTATGATCCCAATGAAGTCGAAAGTCGAAGCCTTGAAAAATCACAAACTCTACTTCCAAAGGAAAGTGTATGTCCATCTTTACAAAATCTGAAAATTGATAACTTTCCAAATAAAAGATATTGCTTCAGTTGCAAAATTTTGTCTAATTCGAAATAGGCTGGTAACTAACTAAAGCTTTTTTGTATGTTATGCAGTATGATAAGCAAGATCAAGCACCTGCTTTCGGAGATGATGAGTGCATAACTGCATCAATTACAGTTAATGGTAAGTAGAACCTCTTTCAATTCAACTTCCCTTCTTACAAGAGAAAAATTTCTCTGTAACGGCGAATGTCACGGTGACAGTATCTCAAGCCAATCATGGCAATGTGGGAAAGTTAAAAGTATGACAATGCGCTAGTGGCTTGAAATACAAGCCACGGTGCCATCTTGTTGCAGGTAAGTTTTCTTTTCTCGTCTTACACAAAATGCGAAATCATTAAGTTTCTAAAAGTTGCAGGAAACCGTGACATTTGTTATGCAGTAGTATTGGAGCACCATAAAGCACTCTACCTGAGAAAACAAGAGCCAATGACAGAAATTGAAAACCACCTGAGGCAGGTGGTGATCAAGAGCCGTCATTTCCTCAACATAGCAGAAGCACTTTTCAAGCTCGACATCACATTTCAAGCACTTTTGTTAAACAGTCTTTCACCCTTGACAAAGATGATTATATTAATATGTAGTGTAGATTTAGGTAAAAGAAAAATTAACATAAAAAAAGTTCAAATATCTTTAAATTTAGGTTTTAAATCGTTGATTACAAGTATTCAAATACAAATTACAATAGATTTTGCACGGAAAAATATATTTTGAAGAACATGATCCTCGTTTTATATGGTGTGGAGCCCGCCTCATCTTGCGTGTCTAGGTTTTAAATCGTTGATTACAAGTATTCAATACGAATTACAATAGATTTTCCACGGAAAAATATATTTTGAAGAACATGAATATAATATCTTGTTGTGGTGATAGTAGAAATAAAAGAAATATACTTTCTGGCACCCTCAAGAATTTGAATCATTTTTGTTACTACATTTGTTTATATAAGTCATATCTGTTGGAAAGTTAGGATTAGGAAATCATAATATAACCACCATATGTATTTGTTCTTTTATACAAGCTCTGGTTTTCATTTTTGAATAGAGTTAGGATTAGAAAGTTAGTGAACACGTGACAGACTCACAAGTATCACATTTTTAGAAATGTGTTACAATATAATATGGATAATATATGATTTCCTCATAACACTTTTTAATTTAAATTACTCGAACTTGAATTCGAACCCAGGTATAACAAAAGCATCATGTTCTAACTAATTTGACTACTACTGCATTTGTTTATACAAGTCATATCTGTTGGAGATAGGGATGATCGATCACGTAACCGGGGCAAAATGATAAATAATCCCGAACTACTCAACTTACAAATAAGCACTATCCACCTAGTCAAAGGTAAGGCCCAATAACTGTTTACAAGCTAAGTCTTCAGGCCCATACCAGCCCAAGTAAAAAGGCCATGGCTTGCAAGCCCTTGCATTTTACCTACCGGTTCCTACTGCCTTCCTATTGTGTGTGTGTACGCATAGTCACGTCATATGGCTATATAGCTTACATGCATGTTGAAACGATCATGGTAAAAAATTAAGGTGTCAATGATTAAATACACTCGTGTGTTTATCTACTAGAGGTGCAATTTGGTTTGAACCAACTTGAATTGGTCCATGCCTAACTCAATTTCAAATTTCATCATAGAAATTACTGCCACACTTTTGTCTAGTAAAGTGCGTTGATCAATATGGCATGACGAATATAACTTGCCCAACAATAGCTTGTTCGTCGGTCAACATTGTATTTTAGAAATAAAAAAACATTTGTTGGGCATGTTATATAAAGAAAAAAAATAAAACTTCACGCAGGAAGTTCAAGTAATTGTTTGAAAAACCTTGATATAATTTATTGCAATTGGAATTTGGGACAAATTGCAAACGATTCACAAATATATTTTCTTTCTTGTTTATACAAGTCATATCTGTTGATTCATTAAAATTTAAAACATAACAACTATGCACACATATAAAATTGTGATTGTTTTGCAAAAAAAAACTTTTAAAATTCCATAATTGCATCCCATTATTTAACTGCAAGTATTCTTAATTGTAAATCATTACTTAAAGTAATTGTTGAAGCATAGGCATCATCACACCTCATATCCGCTTTAAGAAATACAGGAAATACAGTTGACTTACCCAAAGCGGTCAACTATTACTCTAAACATGGTACGCGGAGAACTATTGTTTATTAGGAATAAGTCAACTTTAGCAGGACTATTGGCTATAGTGATGAGGGTTGAGCCTTTTGGATTTTAAAACCACCCATTAAAATCACACAAGCTATAATTTAAACGTATCACATTATGATTCGTCTACGGGATCAAATTACTCTTTGAACATTAGGAATCAAATGTTAGTCCCTACAGGATTACTAATGCAATGCAAAATCTTATGATAATAGATAAATAGTTGAGAGAGAATGAGACCGAGCATAAATGATGAAAATGATTTTCGTGCACAGCAACCTTAAACCGCTCGGCGGTGATGGGAAGTCCGGGCCCCAAACATCGATCGTAAGGACCGGAGTCAAATAGTCAAACTTAATCAACGGTCCAGTTAGCGTGCATGGATAAGCTCCCGACGAGGTTGAATGCACTGGAGACAATCAGAGAAGGTGATCAGGTATCTACCAGCAGAGAGAGAGCATGTCAAACCTCTCTGGGACTTCGCACAAAGACAAGAGAGAGAAGTGAGGCTTCTCGTTCCTCCTCTCTCTTCGTCTCTCTTTCACCAGAGATATTTTAGTGCGATCATCACACGAGATAATATATCATGTGTTGTTATATAAATGATGAGATATCTGTATTAAAAAGTTAATAACTTAAGAAATAAAATTTTTCACCATTTATATAAAAACACGTAATATATCATTCTTATTCTCGGTTACAACTAAAAATTTCTTCTCTCTCACCCTCTCAGTGCTCAGAGAGATTACACAGAGAGTTAGCTAGATACGTAAAGCTGCAGAGATGTCAGTCTTCGACCGCCTGGAACATTACCAGGATGGGAGAGACAGAGAGGAATTAATTAATTAGCGTAACAGAAGGTTTCGAAATGACAGAAACAACTAATTCGGCACAAGCGTTACATCACATCTCACGGTGTCCCAATTTATTTTTTTATTTTTTAATTCTATTAAAGAGTCTAAATTTATAATAATATTTTATAAGCTAAATGACATTGAAATTAATGGATGGACTATTATTTAGTTGTTGATAAGCATGCTCACTTTTATTAGTGATAGATAATTTAATTTGTAAATTTTATCTATAAATTTAATCTCCCTAAGATGTGGAAAAAGATCGAAAGGACTAATGGCATGGGTCTACACTTAGAATGGAGAACAATTTATTATTATTTTTGTTCGATTGGGTTGGGTATGATGAAGAGATTTTTCAGTGTAACCGTCACACATGTGGTATGTCACGTGTTGCTATACAAATGATAAGATATGTGTTAAAAAGTTAAGAACTTAAAAAATAAAATTTCCCATCACTTACATAAAAACATGTAATGTATCATCTGTGTTCCCATCACAACTAAAAATTTCTCAGTATGATGATATTGGATGAGGATTATGTTCAGATCTTCTTTATGAGGATCGTCACGCTCTATTGATTTATCTTAAATCATGCAGTTAATTTTTATAAGATACTACTTGTATTTAATCTTAAATAAAAAATTTAAATAATTTCTAATTGTAGAATATATCAAGAATGACTAAAATATCAGGATTTTTAAGATAGCACAATGATCCGGATTATGAGCAAATAGTGTCGCTGATGGTAATATATTAGTATAAAACTTCTATTGCATTACATGGCAGAAATTATAACATAATATTGCTTAAAAATTCGTGCCCAGCCTCCATCCGTGCCTTCCGTGGCAGAAATCATAATACAATTTTGCTTTTCTGACATACATATATATTATAAGCATTTATTTATGCATTGCTTGTGCATGTGCATGCATGCATAGCTTAAAGCCTCCCCCAAACGCACTAATAAGCAGAAATATGCAACTTTTAATCTCAGGGCCCAGGCAGGTTCACAACCTAAGTAAAAACTAAGGGTCCTTATTTGCAGACATACACTAATTAAAAAGGATTCTGTTGCAAGGGAAGATATCAAGGGCTCAAGTATTGGCATTAGCATTCATCTGATCTGCAAACCATCGACTCATTGTTTGTCAACCACATTCAAGTGATAGAATCATACAAAACTCACTCGTTTATTGTACAAAACAATCTACAACCTATTAACACTAATTGAAGAAGAAGAAAAATACAGAAATATTGCAGAGAGTTTTTAAAGAGAGAGAAACTGAGTAATATGTGTGTATTGCAGAGAATGAGTTCATACAATTCACAGAGATATATTCTCTATTTATACATGCATCTTGCTTCAGTAGAATGAGTTGATACAATTCACAGAGATATCAAAAGGCAGTTGTTCTCCATCATCGACCGCCATCGTACCGTTTCCCTAAACAGCATTATCATCATTCATTTCCATTAGCTGCGTTCCAAATTGTACTGACTCTAGCGGACAACCAGCCGTAACAAGTGATGGGATGAACATTACCCCCCATTACTTGTTCGTAATGATTCCGGTATAACAATGCTAGCACTATAGCCAACGAGCTAGTTATCATCAGAGCCAACTGTTGGAGAACTGTAAATCCACCGGTGCCGATCTTGGTTTTCGCCAAAAACACGAGTAAAACTGCTAATATCCCAATTACAAAGTCTGCAATTCCCAGAACTGTTGTTGGCTTCGTAATCAGAATGAAAGAGATGAACAATGCGAAAAAGGCTCCAAGTATCCACAGACACCAAATACCACATTTTTCATCCACTTGTTGTTGAATGAATAGACCCAGACCCAGCAAGCAGACGTCTATAATGTCTCTCACTATGCCTAGGTGAATTCGGTGCTGGCGAATTACCAGATTTTGCTTGTATTTTTCGACGAGATGTAACGCGCACAGATCGACCAGTCCAACACCAACAACAAAGGCCAAGGAAATAAAAAAAACATTTAATGTGGTGGTCTTGCCTAGTTCTTTTCGAGCCCAGGGACAGGTTAATATCGAAATCGGAAGCATGATTGCTGCAAGCACGTTGAAAAGTAAATTGCAAGGACTGACCTCATCTCCCATATTGTTCCCTTCACCTTGGGGCTGTCCCCCGGCGCCATTCGCGGGTTCTTGGCCTTCTAGCTGGAGTGCTTGTATACCAACGGCATTCTGTACTTGGATCGCCGCCGCGCCTTCTTGCTGGATTTCTTGCAAACCAACGGCATTCTGTACTTGCATCGCCGCGGCGCCTTCTAGCTGGATTTCTTGCAAACCAACGGCATTCTGTACTTGGATCGCCGCCGCGCCTTCTTGCAAACCAACGGCATTCTGTACTTCGATCGCCGCCGCGCCTTCTTGCTGAAGTTCTTGTGCCGGCGCCGGAACATTGTTGATTGGGTTTTCAGGAAGCAAAGCTTGAAGAAGCTCTGGGTCATTAATGGCTGGAACATGGCCTTGCGCCATGGGATTTTCACCAATGGCTGGAACATGGCCTTGCACCTGGGGATGTTGAACTGCCATGGCTTGAGGAGCAGCCTCGCCCGGAGCTCTATTTTCACCAATGGCTGGAACATGGCCTTGCACCTGGGGATGTTGAACTGCCACCGGAGCTCTATTAATCTGAAAGTACCGAAATAGGTATCCCGTTAAAAAGGAACATAGAGCCACGATCAAGAAAACTGGGATGTTTTCGGAAAAAGGGGAAGCCATTGATGAAGAACGTCTTTGATAGAACCCTAACTTCACGTCTTACTGGATGTATAGCAAAGCAAAGTATTACTGGGAACCATCAATCTTTTCAACAACAACTTCTTCCTTACAATTCTTCTTTATATAGCACTAAGCTTCCTTGGCCGCCAAGCTATCAGCTAACTACTTCTATATTTCCCGCCCATTATTAGTTATAACGGCTAACTAATTGTGCTGAGTCACTAGCCAGTCAGTAACCTATCTTTTCTTTTCTTTTTCTTTTTTTTAAATTTTTGTAGAGGCGATATTAGCTCTTCGTCAAAAGTTACGTGCGAGGCACAAACCCTCTCCCAAAGGAGAAAGAACCGTTGCACCCAAAAACCCCCCGCCCGTCCCCCCTCTACAAGATTTTATTAACAATATGAAGGAAAAAAGGAAAAGTAAAACAAACGGGGGGACTAGGCCAATACCCGCTAAAAACAATTAACGAAAATGAAATGGACTAGATTAAGACTGCTTAGCTTCAGTCACCTGAAATTGATTTCCCATAATTCAGCTGCTTATATTTCATTACCAAAATCCACTTCCATAGCAACAATTTGCTCCTCATGAGCTCGAACGAAATAATGGAAGCCCGACACAATCTCTTCTATAAGACGCATCAGCAAAATCGGGTACCAAGTCCCACCATGTGAAGTTACTATTCATTGCACCAAAATTAGCAAAAGCATCCGCCAAACAATTCCCTTCCCTGAAAATATGCGAAAAACGCAATTGCAAGCGAGCAATATGCCATAAACAATTTGCCCAAGAAACTTTAAGAAACCATGGAACATCCGTGGAGTGAGCTGATAGTAGGCTGATGACATGCATAGAATCTGTCTCTAACCAAATGTTGTGCCATTCTTTATCCCATGCAATCTGAATTGCCTTGATGACAGCCACAATCTCTGCAATAACTGCACTTGGATAAGAAGACGAGGAGGCAAACGCTCCTAAAAAAGACCACTGGAGTCACAAAAAACACCACCACTACCCACTTGACCATTCCTTTTACAAGACCCGTCTGTGTTAATCTTAATCCACCCAACAGGAGGCGGACGCCAAAACACAGGCACAAAACTAAGAGCATCCAAAGAAAGGGATGAAATTCTTAACAAGGAGAATATGGGAATCGATACACAACCAGTGGTTGGTGTCGGTTTTATATAATATACCGGCGGATAAGATATTTCTGACACCCTTTTTACATGGTTTCGGAATTACTGTCGGGTATAACCGACATAGACTGTTAATGTCGCTTATAACTGACCTAGCTTTTAATCTTTTTAAATGGTGGTGTCGTTTAAAAAGAAAATCATGTCGATATGAAGAATCGTGTGGCTTCTACCCGACACTAATAATAATTTTTAAATATTGCAAAACACGATGTCGGTTGTAGCCGACACTAACAATTATTTTTTAATATTTTAAAACCCAATGTTGGCCAGCTCCCTCACATGGGTTTCATTCTCTCTTTCTCTTACACACATGCCTCATTTCTCTCACTTTCTTTCTTTCTTTTTTTTTCTTTTTCTTTTAACTGGTTCTTCTTCACCCCCTCTCTTTTCCGTCTCCATCACGTCTCTCTCTGTACCCACCCACTCAACCTTCTTTCATCCCTCTCTCTCTCTCTCTCTCTCTCTCTCTCTCTCTCTCTCTCTCTTTCCTATTCTCTCTCTTTTTCCTCAACTTCTCCATTTCCCATCCCTCCATCTTCTTCTCTTCTGAAAAACCACAAATCAAAACACTGCGAACATCTCCCTTTATTCTCCACCGCACATCTCCCATTAGACTACAACCTGTCAGGTTTTATCCCTTCCTCTATCTCTCCACTGCACATCTCCCTCTATCCCACCAACGCACTTCTCCGTTTCCACGCACATAGGTATATAACATAAGCATCATGTTCTAACTAATTTGACTACTACTGCATTTGTTTATACAAGTCATATATCTGTTGGAAATAGGCATCACGTAACCGGGGCAAAATGATAAATAATCCCGAACTACTCGACTTACAAATCAGCACTATTTCCACCTAGTCAAAGGTGAGGCCCAATAACTGTTTACAAGCCAAGTCTTCAGGCTCATACCAGCCCAAGTAAAAAGGCCATGGCTTGCAAGCCCTTGCATTTTACCCACTGGTTCCTACTGCCTCGCTATCTAATGTGTGCACGCTAGTCACGTCATATGGCTATATAGCTTACATGCATGTTGAAACCATCACGGTAAAAAATTAAGGTGTCAATGATTAAATACACTCGTATGTTTATCTACTAGATGTGCAATTTGGTTTGAGCCAGCCTGAATTGGTCCATGCCTAATTCAATTTCAAATTCCATAAGAGAAATTACTGCCACATTTTTGTTTAGCAAAGTGCATTGACAAATATGGCCTGACGAATGTAACTTGTCCAACAATAGCTTGTTCGTCAGTCACCATGGTATTTTAAAGAAATAAAAAAACATTTGTTGGGCATGTTATATAAAGAAAAAAATAAAACACAAATTTTTTTAATTTAATTATATTAAAAATGAAATGTTCGTATAATTAACCAAAAAAGGGAGAGTATGTCCCGAGTATTTATCATATATAACCAAAATTTAATCTCCAATTTCATAAATGTTAGTTTTTATAAAAACTATCAATTATGGCGAAAGAATACATGAATACACTTAAATACCCTAAAAATTAATACACAATTACTCTAAACCCAATAACATACCAGAATAAAGTGACTTGGGTTATCATAA
Organism: Heteromeles arbutifolia; assembly: GCA_024362995.1. Lineage (NCBI taxonomy): Eukaryota > Viridiplantae > Streptophyta > Magnoliopsida > Rosales > Rosaceae > Heteromeles > Heteromeles arbutifolia. Next base: position 1,821,623 of record JANCRC010000001.1, on the reverse strand, counting down.
ATCTCACCATCGCAGCCACGTTTGCCTCCTCCCCTCATCCCCAACCACCCACCGCCGCAACCCCTCCCCCTGTGTCCATCCTCTAGGGAAGCAAAGTTAAAGGAGGGTGGAGCATCATACGAAGGAGACGACGGTAGTCATCTATCATCTGATAATCACAACCTTTGCCTTTAGTTAAAAATCATAAAAATTGTATGTTAAAAAAATTCTATTGCAAAAAAAAGAAGAAAAAAAAGAACATTTTTATTTCTTGGAGAGGTGGAGATGAGGCCGTGATTGATAAACAAAAGAAATTCAGTTCTTGATGAATACATAAGATTGTTTGCATGGCGGCGTTCGAATCCATGGTTAATCTAACAAAATAAAAATAAAAAATCTAAGATTTGGATTTTCTGGTTGTATTGTTTTTAATTTGGAGGGTATTAAGTCTATTGAAGCATGATTTTGATTATATTTGAAAGTTTTTATAAAAACTAATATTTATGAAATTAGAGTCTTAATTTTAGTTATTTATGATAAATACTCGTATGTCCCTCCCTAATTGAAATTCGGATTGTATTTTTCATCTGCGAAATTGAGAACATTTGAAAAGAAAAAAAATGGTTTGTCATATTGAGAGAAAGTGATAACGTTAAGGCAAAATCATCGCGGGAAATGATAATGATACAGTGCAGATTAACACCATTATAATGGTGTTAAAGACGCAAGTCGAGACCTTAGCCCAATTAAGGTTTCAACGAGACTAATTGAGGAAGACGAGCGTATTAGGTAATCACATACACTCCCCATTTGCTTTTCTTTTCTGTTTACAGTTCTGAAGTATTTGTTGAACAAAACTTCATGCAAGAAGTTCAAGTAATTGTTTGAAAAACCTTGATATGATTCATTGCAATTGGAATTTGGGACAAATTGCAAACGATTCACAAATATCTTTTCTTTCTTGTTTATACAAGTCATATCAGTTGATTTATTAAAATTTCAAACATAACCATTATGCACACATGTAAAATTGTGATTGTTTTGCAAGAAAAAAAAAAAAAAAAAAAAAAAAAACTTTTAAAATTCCATAATTACAGTTGCATCCCATTATTTATGCACAGCAACCTTAAACCGCTCGGCGGTGATGGACAGAAATCACCAAACATACACTATATGGTATTTACCAAGGGGTAAGTCCGGGCCCCAAACATCGATCGTAAGGACCGGAGTCAAATAGTCAACCTTACTCGACGGTCCAGTTAGCGTGCATGGATAACCTCCCAATGAGGTTGAATGCACTGGAAACAATCAGAGAAGATGATCAGATATCTACGAGCAGATGTGCTTTCCCTCCTCGAGAGAGCATGCCAAACCTCTCTGGGATTTCGCACAGAGACAAGGGAGAGAAGTGAAGTTTCTCGTTCCTCCTCTCTTTAGAGAGATTTTTCAGTGTGACCGTCACATGAGGTGGTATATCACGTGTCCTTATATAAATGGTGGGTTATGTGTGTTAATAATAGGTTAATAACTTAAAAATTAAAAATTTTCACCATTTGCATAAAAACACGTGGTATACCATCCGTGTTTCCGTCACAACTAAAAATTTCTCCTCTCTTCATCTCTCTCTCTCACTAGAGATTTTTCAGTGTGACCGTCACACAAGGTAGCACACCATGTGTCGTTATATAAATGATGTGATATCTGTGTTAAAAAGTTAATAACTTAAGAAATAAAAATTTTCACCACTTATATAAAAAGACGTGGTGTACCACCCGTGTTCCTGTCACAATTTATTGCAGTTGAATGTTTCAAACATTTGTTTGGTTAATGATAAATTCTGAAGAAAAGTAAAGATGATATCTTTAATTTTGAAACCCAATTAGTAAGATTGTCTAACCCCAAGAAACAAGTTTCTTAGTAAATTAATTTGGGAATTTTGATGGATTTATGTGATTAATTAGTTTAATGACGTTTGTTTAGACTGCGGATCCTACGTCGAGGAGCGAAGGCCTTGCATAGTACTGTATATGATCATTAATCTGTCCACACATTACCGATTGATTTTGGGTTGAGTTCTCATATTTTGATTATTACAATTGTAAATAATTGTTCACTTAATTTTCGTGAATTAGTTTCTCTTAATTTTCAGCTAAAAACTATTTGATTGATTATGTACTTTCCCAAATCATGTTTTTAGTCCTAGTTCCTCTAGTTATGTATCCAAAATCTGCTGCCCTGCCTGCTGAAATTTTGGTGCCCGAAAGTTTTTTGGTTGCCTAGGCCGATCGATCCTGATAAATAAAGAACTGAGCATAAAATATTTCTTTTTTTTACGGGTCAAAGTCAAAATGATATATAAGTACCGAACAAAGGAAACAGAATAAGATACGAATTATAACTCCGAAATATCCTGCTGCTTTTTTATTGGTATAAAAAGCGTACTCATTCATCATCTTCAGTACGAACACTCAAAGTGAAGAGCCTAATTAGGGTTGCTTCAAAATTTTCAGGATATGGGGCGCCTACTGACGGACGAAGACAACATCTATGCAAACGGGTAATCAACTACACACTCCCTTTTTGTTGATATCTATGAATTATATGAGATTTCAAATTCAATTTGGGTAGAATCTGGGGAACATTTCATACCATGCGGGCATAAATAAAAAATTACAAATATTCCAGATTAAACAAAAATGAAATTGTTGGAGAGATCAAAGGTGATCAAGGAGGAACTAATATAAATACATTTCTGCGTGTTCCACAGGCCCGGTTTGTACCCTGAAGCAGTATGGGTGTTCTTTCTGGTGGCAACATTAATATTCAATCAGGGACCTCTTCGAGTTATATTAACATACTACCGCATATCAAGAATGCGTTTGTTGCTCGCTCAAGCTTCTATTGCCCGCAACATCAGAATGATGAACTCCATAGTAAGAAGAATGATCAGATTTAACTACAGAAACAAGTATTGTCACTCCAAATTCAAGCAGGTCTGCAGCGGTAGCCCGTGGTCCAATCAACTTCCGAAAGATATTATGCAATTGATTCTAAAACGACTATGTGTAACAGATTACCGTCGATGTGCTGCAGTATGCCAATCTTGGCGAGAAATTATTAAGAGCAATTTTCGATCACCTCGGCTTGAAGTTCCATGGCTTATGCTATGTTCTCATCCTTTTTCTTACAGAGATCATTCCGTCTTAAGTCCAGGTGATTGGAAAGCTCATAAATTCCTACGACCATCGCCAGATCCCATATTTTATTGTACAATGATTAGAATGGATTGCGTTGGGTCGATTGAAGGATGGCTGATCATGATGGACAGTGCTTTGCGGCGTTCGGAGGGTTTTATGAAGCCCAGGTCATTATACTTATTGAATCCTGAGAACCCTAGGTTTAAAATTGACGTCTTCTTCTTCAATCCAATATCTGGTGACCGAGTGATGTTACCGTCGTCCAAATCCACCCTTCCATGCCACTGCAGTAATGGGCCTGGATTTACCATTCTGAAATTAGACGCCTCTTCAGTACCAACAACAAGGAGGAGCCGGGAGCCCATTTTTGTGGCAAGTCTCTGCAAAGGCGGTCATATAACTTTTTGTAGGCTAACCGATAAATCATGGACCTTCATTGATGATCTGCGGGTAAACTTTTTTCAAGATATAGTCATAATGGGCGGGAAATTATATGCCGCAACAAGCCATGCATCCCTGTTTGTGAAGGTATTTGACATATTCCACGATGCCAGTGTCAATGGCGGCCCTCCTAGCTCTCCTAGCTATAGCGTTGCTAACTTGGTTACCCTTGATCCCTACCCACTTCCGTCCTACCCACTTCCTTCTATTGATGTTACGACATGGTGTGGAATGACATCACGAATAACACATTATTACAATGGCCGCGATTTCATTTACCTAGCAAAAGATTATGCATCTATGGAGCTGTTTATGATTTTTCGTAAGGTAGATTTTGGCTTTCCAAGATATTCTCAATGCGCCAGTTTTATGATTGATGTCATGGGTGGTAATTACCGCCCTCCACCCACGACTAAAGGATTTCGAGTGTTCAAACTGGAGCGCGATAGTATCAATGGAGGTTCACGATGGGTACAGGTTTTTGATCTTGGTGATCGGATATTGTTTTTGAGCAGGGCTAGCCACAAAGTTATCTCTACCAACTATAATGAGCTCAGTTATTATCCCCATGGTGAGAAGCTTGAAAGAAACTGCATCTATTTTGCTTTTGACTATCCTTATTCTGCATCACCGTCAAGCGGACGCGATTTTGGTGTGTTTTCCTTGTCAAACAATAGTATTAGACATTTCAAATTTCCCGACAGTTATTCCGGTGCCCTATTACATACTAGAACTGTATGGTTCACCCCAAATCGTTGTTAGGTTAGTTAAGTTGCCGGTTGTGATTTTTCTTTGGAAAGCTGTACGTGTTGGAATTGTTAATTTACTTTTGCTGTTGCTTAGTCAACTATTTCGTCCAGATTGTATCAGAGATGCATAGCTTTATCAAGAATAATATGTTGGTTAGGACAGTTTCTCAATACAGTATCCTTACTCCTTAATATCGGAGTTTTATTTTTTCTCCCCGTATACCATAGTAGATTACCTTATAGTTTTAAAAAAATGTTTCATCCATGCAAACTTATACATAACTCTTATATAAGATAAGTGGGATATGTAATATGTGAATGAGAGAATTCGGGCTCAAAATGGTAAACATAGGCGGGCAAGACATCAACCTAACTCAACCCAACCCAATAAATGATCGGGTTGAAGTTGGACTGGGTATGGGCGGATTTTTTTCTTAATTTCTAACATTGCCTGATCGTATTTCAAATCAAGTTGGGCATTGATGGATTCAGGTTGACCAAAACCAAATTGCACCTCTAGTAGATACCAACACAAGAGTGTATTTAATCATTGACACCCTAATTTTTTACCATGCCCGTTTCAACATGCATGTAACCTATGGCTATATGACGTGACAATGCGTACACACAGTATACAACAAGCAGTAGGAACCAGTAGGTATGTAAAATGCAAGGGCTTGCAAACCATGTCCTTTTTATTTGGGCTGGTATTGGCCTGAAGACTTAGCTTGTCAACAGTGATCTCGTCAGATTCGGATTTTCGGCTGCAAACGCGTCACAGTGTTTAACGCGAAGAAGTTCTGTGATTTGGATTTTTGGCTGCAAACTCGTCATGGCCTAAAGACTTAGCTTGTCAACAATGGTCCCCGATGAGGCGGAGGCTGCTGATTTGAATTCCGAGTCACTGAATGTACGAATGTTGGTGTTGGTGAAGAGAAGGCTAATGAAGAAGACAAGACAGAGGAGGGAAGTGGAAAAGGAAATGGGTTTTGTTAGGTGACAAGGAGAGGGAAAGGTTTAACAAAAATTTGAATGGTTATGAGGGCACTCATAACTTTCACAACTTCACCACCAGAATTAAAGGACATGCAAATTTTGCCAGCAATGTCGTTGTAGTATAGTGGTAAGTATTCCGCCTGTGACCCGGGTTCGATCCCCGGCAACGGCGTTTTTTGTTTTTCAAAGTTTGTCTTTTCAACGCAACTGACAACATGTCGTTGATATTGATTTGGATTTTGGAGATGTGCTCGTGCAAACAAGTAGCAAGAAGACATGAATAGAAAAGAGAGGAGGACAATTAATCCATTTCGTTCGTTCCTTGGCCGTCTTCATTGTTTCTCTCCTAAGCCTTCCCGTCTAATGGTGAGAAAATCTATAAGACAGAAATGAACCCAATTCCAATCATTCACAGTCTTAGCCGCCAAATGGGGCCTAAATGACACGATAACCATTGCATGCACGAGTTAATATTTTTCTCATTTGTTGTCTCAAAAACTTGTGAAAACATGAGAGAAACTTAAGAGAATCGGGACGACAAAGTGGTGGTATTCCAAGCCTCTCATGTACCACCATGCATTTTAGTTTGCTGACATAACATTTTATGAGCAGTTTAAGATGTCATCACCTTAGAACATCCTAGTGCCCTTTCGGCCAAATAATGACCTGATAGGTTTCATAGAATTATAGCCCAAATATCGGTTAGAAATGAATTTTTAAACAAATTAAGTTATCTTTTAGCTTTTATGCCCTTTACCCTCTCTATTAGAGATGACATTAGCGTTCCAGCTAAATGCAAACTCTTCCCCAAATAAATGTAGGAATACAATCAGTTTTTAAGCGTGTGTTTGATCTATGACTTGGAATTTCGGGTTGGCCCTAGTGGACTGGTCCTTTTCTTCTTCTCTTGATCCAACCCAAATCCCCATGCAGAACAAAACAGAAAAATCCAGTGTCCAAAAAACTGGGTCCCGTTTGGGTCCCACTAAAATGGCCGGAAACGCGGGAGAATTATTCGTTTGGCAGGAAAATAAACAGTTATATAATCAACATCAGCGCGGCGAAAAGTGTTCCTTTCTCAAACTCTCATCTCTCGCATCCGAGAACCAGTCGCCTGCAATGAGAAACACATACGTAAGGTAGGTCCTCAATCACCGACGGTATACATTCCACGACCCTAATCTTACGGTCCTTGGTCAAAGAATTGTAAACAAGTACGGGTACAACCAATTAAAAACGCTGCCCACTAGGTTTTTGAGTGCAGCCGCGATGCGTGCTATCATTTCTCAGCTGCATCTTTATTTCTGCTAACTCTGAGAAAGGGAAGAGAAGAAGGAGAGAGAGATTCTTCCACACAAACCAGCGAAAAAGCGAAAGCGCATTCCTCGTGATTCTGCTGGGCTTAAATCCCCTGCGACGCACCTGAGCTCGACTATTTACAATCTTTGCGCGACCGGGAGAGAGGTAGAAGGAGCTAATTGGTTCGGAGAATGATGTTGGATGGGGCAACGTCAGCGGCGACGACGGTGCGGAGGAAGCCGTCGTGGCGGGAGAGGGAGAAAAACCGGCGGAGAGAGAGGAAGAGGAGAGCCATCGCGGCGAAGATATTCACCGAGCTCAGGGCAACTTCAACTTGCCCAAGCACTGCGACAACAACGAGGTCCTCAAAGCTCTCTGCCTCCAGGCCGGCTGGACCGTCGAGGTCGACGGCACCACCTACCGAAAGGTCGCCGTTATTTAATTATTCCAAATCCTTATTTAATTTTTAATTAATTAATTAATTTTCAATTACTCGTAGCTTAGATCTATGGAAAATTGTGACAAATTCAATTAATTGGATTGTGTTTGTTGTTGTACAGGGATTGAAGCCAATTCAAACTGGTACGCCAGGTGCATCGACCAAGATCAGCCCGTACTCTTCGCTAAATCCGAGTCCAATCCCGTCCTACCAAGTCAGTCATTCGTCTTCGTCCTATCCCAGTCCCACCCGCTTCGATCCCAGCACTAATTCATCCAATCCCATCCACTATCTCCGTTCTGCAATCCCATCATCTCTTCCTCCCCTGCGAATTTCCAACAATGCCCCTGTAACCCCGCCGCTCTCCTCCCCGACCTCCAAACGCCCCAACCCAATTCCCAACTGGGACTCCATTGCTAAACAGTCTATGGGCTCTTCGATTACCCGTTTTACCCCATATCCGCTCCGGCGAGCCCGACCTGCCACCACTATACTCATCCTCCAGCTGCCACTATCCCAGAATGTGACGAGTCCGATACTTCCACCGCCGATTCCGGCCAATGGGTTTGCTTCCGGAGATTTGCTCCTTCTCTATCGGCAATGCCGGCCTCTCCGACCTTCAATCTTGTGAAGCCTGTTTTCCCTCACCAGAATATTCCCGCGAATCAAATTCCGGACGTAAAGCCGTGGATCGGAGAGAAGATTCACGAGGTGGGACCGGATGACTTGGAGCTCACGCTTGGAAATGGTAAGGCTCGGATTTAATCCAATCCCGAATTCGGGATTGGCGATCTGCCACAACCTTTTTTGGGTCAATCTGCATATCTCGAACCATACATGTTATTTGCAAAATTTAAATTTATTTTATTTTAAAAAAAAATTCCATTCGAATTTAGTTGTGATGTTTTAATTTAGATATTGGCATTGTTGTGTATCGTTTTTCTTGTTCATATGCACCGGTTCTTTTTATTTTATTTTTTGTATTATATTATCTTATTTTGTAGACTCAAGAAATGACAGTTCAATGGGAATGTTGTACATTGGAAATTTTAATTGTCTACTTATTTATGTGTACATTATACAACATTTGTATTTTTCTTTTTGTAGAAGTATTTTCCGAAACATAAATATCAAATCAAGTATTCAGGTGTACAACACGCGATGCCGTATGAGAATGTGAAAACACATAACATCGCGTTACATTTGGGATGCCATCGTAGTGTAGCCGAGTGTAGGTAACTCATTTGGGATGTTATAGCAGACTTTTACTAGATGATGGGAAGTCATTCAATAATCTTGCTCTTGCTTTGTATAGAAGCATAGTTGGTGCCTTGCAGTATTTAGTAATAACCAGACCTAATATTGTTTTTGTTTTTGTGTGCACCAAGTCTGCCAATTCATGCACTCTCGAATGGAGTCTCAATTCATTGTTGTGTGTCGTGGTATTAGTCATATTTAAAAGCTTTAAGTGATGCAGACTTGGCTAGTGACCTAAATGATAGGAGATCAAGTACACGATTAGTGGTACTTTTTGGGAATAAACACAATTTCTTGGTTTTGTAAGGGCGTCACCACCTGTTTAGGAGGGCAAGGGCACGGCAAAGGCAAGAGCAATGAAATTTTCCTTACTATTCATTCTAAATAGTAATTGTCTTTGTGTAAGTCCATCCGTTTGAGAAAAGGAAAGGCAATGACAAGGGCGATTACTTTCACAAATGTATTTCTTTTAATATTTTATGCCTTGTAAGCCTATTTAGTTAAAAATAATTACTTAAAACAAAAATAATTAGTAAAAAAAAGGGAGTTTTAACGAAAAGCCCACGGTACTATTCACTTTAACGAAAAACCATATTTTTACACTAAAAAATCAATGCTGATACTATTCACTTTACCATTTGTTTTGTTCTTATCGTTAAAAATAATTACTTAAAACAAAAATAATTAGTCAGAAATTAGTAAAAAATAAAGGCAAATGAAGAAGGTGGTTGAACTTAATGAAGAAGATGATGGTTGAACTTCGTAAGTTTCTTAGTGTCTAATTTTAAGCGTGTTGTTAAAAGACATTGGTTTTTTTTTTGGTATTTTCAATTTTTTTGTTCTTTTTTTTTTTCACGTTGGAAATCCAACTTTCTAGAGGAAAGGACCATTGGAAATCCAATGGTTTGCACGGCGCCCTTATGCTAATTCAAAGGGCTCAAGCCCGTGCAACAATTGTAAGGGCAATTGAAAGGGCGCAAGCCCTCGGCCTAATGGCCCTCTCATTTTTGGACTGGTGGAAAAGATTTTTTTGGGTTGGAGGCAATTCAATCCAATTGCAGAGGCAACTGGGGACCGGTGGAGATACTCCAATAAACAGCAAACAGTGTCAAGGTCTTCTAGAGAGGTAGAGCATAGGGCCGTTTCAACTATGTATTTCTTCTAATAAGGACCTGTTAATCAATTAAGTCAATTAGCTTGAGAAACTTGCATGCGTGTTTCTTGGTCATTATCAGTACGTCTTGATTTGGCTTCTACTAATCATGGATTTAAGGCTTTAAGCCATGCATAAAAACAGGAAAAAGTTAATGAAAAAGAGAGCTTGAAAGTCAAGGTCCATTGAAAAATCTCAGCCTTTGCTTAGATTGGAATATAAGTTGGTCACTCACACGACCACAGCGATATAGGTAACGGGGTTGAGAGTAAGAGAGAGAAAGCTGAGAGAGAGAGAGAGACAGAGACAAAGAGGTATGACCTAAACCAAACTTTGAAAGGATCCCTCCATCCACCCACAAATTATGTAAACTGAGCTTCCCTTCTCACCTCTCTATTTTTTTTGTCATTGAATTTAATGCCCCCAACACAATCTACCAATTTCTTGCTGAAACATGTGATGTAGCTGCGAGCTGAACTGCAAGCACAGCATGGCAAAGAGATCGGATTTTGCGCAGAAGCTGTTGGACGATCTTCGCGTCCGCAAGGAGAAAATGGGTGCGCCTCAGAGTTCAAACCGTTGGAATTCAATGGCAGTAGGTAAGTTTCTAATCTAAGTTGTCTACCATGTTGAAAGTTTATTGATCTCACTGATTAGTCCTTAATGAGGAAAATGTTTAATTGTTCATCACTGTCAAGGAGCACGAATAAAGGCTGCAGTTAAAGCAGCAACAGGTGTAGAAATTTAACCACAAAAATAATTCTCAAGGAAAGAATCCAGTCATGTGTCCTTTTTATTGCAAGTAATCATGGGTAAAAAAAGTTGATGCAAGGTAAAAAAGATTGATCGAAATAAAGTTTATGTTTTTTTCATGTGTTCATCCAGATGCATATGCTTGTTCCAAGCAGAACTATAGAGGAAGAGCGGATGTAAGCACCAATGGACCAGTAAGTAATCTTACGTGAAATTGTTGTAATTAGATGAGAAATCAGGACTGAATGAACTTCGTTAATTTGGTCCAAATATTTTTCTTTTCTTTCCAACTACTGCAGATTGGCTCCGGAGGAAGTAGCAGAACACCGATTGTTCAAGAGGGTTCGAATCAGATTGTTGCTTATGGGAGAGGAGGTAGGAGCTCAGAACAAATGGGAGATTTTTCCATGGCACTGGCTTTTGCATTTGAAAATGGAGGAAAGCTCGGGAAAGCGGATGCATCTAGCAGAAGTTCAATGCTAGGATTTTTTAATCAAATTGGGAGGGGAGCCATGGAGTTCAGCAAGATGGAAGGAAAAGGTAGCGCGAATAGGCACTTTGGTTCAAGTAACCATTTTCCTAACCTTTCTCATCACCATATCGAAGAAATATCAAGAGGAGCACATAAATTGAATCAGATCCTAGAGGCCTGCTCGAATGGACTTAATGATGATAGATTTTCAATAGAAGTTGGGAAGGAGTTAGTGAAAGAGGCAATGGATTTGGAAGAGTCCTTGAGAATGCTTGTAAACCTGCAGGAAACTTCTGAATACATAGTTGGCTCTCAGAGGAAAAATCGGATCACATTGCTAGATGAGGATGAAGATGGGGAAGATAATGCTGTCAAAATGGCTGAGGAAAAGCAAATTGATCTGCCAAGCTTCTCCTTTGACAAGGGTTCGAGACACGCGTGTAAAAATCGAGAAGTTGGAAGGCTGGGGTTTGTGCAGAAGGTGACTGCAGCTCTAACTTACACTACAGAAGGTAGTAGCTTACACCGCGAAAAGCAAGGGAAAATAACCTCCTCAACAACAGTTTCTCAGAGGCAATCAGTCAGCTATACCACAGGTGTCAAGAATTCATCAACAGAACAGAAAGAGTCTAAACCAGAAAAGGAGAGGATTCCAAATGTAATTGCAAAACTAATGGGGCTGAATGAGCTTCCAAAAAACGAAAACTTGAAGCACACCACGGAGAAAGACTTGAGTTCCAAGTCAAAAAGAGAAAGGCACGTGATAGAGCAAACAACAAATGAAAGCAGTAAGATTTCTGGGGTTAAGAGTAAGGATCCGTTGATGCAGAATACGACGTTTGTTTCACAAGCAGAAAAAAGCATGCTTGCCAATAATATCAGCCTTGGGGTAGTTGTTCATGATCCGGAAGAATTTAAACCGGTGGCGATTTCAGGAAATGCAACCATCAAATCAGATAAGCACCAAAAACCTTCTCAGACCTTCAAACAGGATAAACCTGTGATGCAAGCAAAACCAGGGTTCAAGGAAATTCGGGTTCCAGTGGAAAAGCAAAATGGGAACAACGTTCTCCCAAGAAATCAGCAGCATAAGTCCCCATATAATGTTGAACTCCAGCAGCAATCCATGGCTTTGAAATCTGAGTCACCGAAAGAAAAGCGCAGACGGGAGACGAAGGAGCAGCAGATTCCACAACCAAAGTTGGTGGCGAAAAAACAACGAAGAATCAAAATGATATCAAGAAGTAAGTCCAAAGGGGCAGTAGATTTTCAAAAGAAGCAGACACTTGCAGAGCAAGCTAGGGTAAATAAGAAAATCGCTAGAGAAGCCGCTGCAACAGTGCAATCCACAAGAGTTCCAAATGGCAAATATCATGAAAATCTGGTCAGAAGCAAAAGTTCCGCTGACTTGAATTTCAACAAGAAAGATTTTTCACCAAACTCCTTGGATCCTCAACAAGCAAAAGAAAAATTTGGCACTCTACCGGCTATGGAGGAGAGATCAGTTCATGCAGCACCACCACTGCAGAAGGCAAAATCTAGAAGAGTGAATAAAAGCGAAATGCCTCGAAGAATCGATGAAGTGGCAACCAGACGAAGCCATGAAAAACGTGGTAGTCACAATGCAACAGAAAAAGTTAGAGCCAGCAGGCTAAAACAAGCTGAGCCGCGCATCGTCAAGTCCAACAAATCAACAGCAAGCATTCAACCATTAGATTCAGCGCAAAACCAACATAAAGAAGCAGAGCTGGAGGCTCCCACTTTGTATGATCCCAATGAAGTTGAAAGTCGAAGACTCGAAAAATCACAAACTCTACTTCCAAAGGAAAGTGTATGTCCATCTTTACAAAATCTGAAAATTGATAACTTTCCAAATAAAAGATACTTCTTCAGTTGCAAAATTTTGTCTAATTCGAAATAGGCTGGTAACTGACTCAAGCTTTTTTGTATGTTATGCAGTATGATCAGCAAGATCAAGCACCTGCTTTCGGAGATGATGAGTGCATAACTCCATCAATTACAGTTAATCGTAAGTAGAACCTCTTTCAATTCAACTTCCCTTCTTACAAGAGAAAAACTTCTCTGCAACGGAGAATGTCACTGTGGCAGTATCTCAAGCCAATCACTGCAACGTGGGGAAGTTAAAAGTATGACAATGCGTTAGTAGCTTGAAATACAAGCCACAGTGGCATCTTGTTGCAGGTAAGTTTTCTCGTCTTGCACAAAATGCGAACTCATTAAGTTTCTAAAAGTTGCAGGAAACCGTGACATTTGTTATGCAGAAGTATTGGAGCACCACAAAGCACTCAACCTGAGAAAACAAGAGCCGACAGAAATTGAAAACCACCTGAAGCAGGTAGTGATCAAGAGCCATCATTTCCTCAACACAGCAGAAGCACTTTTCAAGCTCGACATCCCTTTCAGCATTCTTCACGACAGCGGCCGCGACTGCAAACCAGATGTAGACAGCAAGCTCACATTAGACTGTGCCTACGAAGTAATGAAACGAAAGGGGATAAGGCACGAGCTCAATGTTCATCCTAAATGCGAGAAGATATCGATAAGTTTTGTCAAAATACGGTCCTTGGATGAGCTGGTTAGGCAACTGCATAAAGATTTCGAGACTCTGAAGTTCTACGGGAGAAAAGGAAAATATGAATGTGAGGCGGAAGAGTATCTGCCGAAAATGCTGGAAAGCGATATGCATAGCTGGGAGCCGGACGTGAATTGCATGTGGGATATGCGTTGGGATAAAACTATGTTTGCAGTTGTTGAAGTAGATGAAGTTGTGAAAGATTTGGAGAGGCTTGTGCTCAGTGGACTTGTACATGAGCTTACCACAGACCTCTTTCGCACGGGTTTTTCAGCGATACATTAACCTAGTGAATAAGAAATGCATATTTGGGTTTGCAAGAGATGAATAATGTAACATCTATGCTTTTAATTCCGCATTTTCGACGTCTTTTCTGTACCTGTTAGCTTCCAACAAATTGATCTTCATTTGTTCGCTCTGAGACCAGAATCCAAGGTCTAAGCGAACAATTGTATTAGGCCATAACTGCCATCCGGTCCAAAAAATTTAAGCGATTTTGATTGGCTTTGTCTAGTGCTACGAATTTATGAAGCTCTTGCGCAAGTTATCGGTAAACTATTGAGCCCAAGTTCCGCAAGGGTGAAAGCTCCACATGTACCCGTACTGGTTACTTTTGTTGCTCTACTTGTCCGGTTAACATCATCGCCATGCTCCGCTTGCTCTTGCTCCACCAGAACTGGAATTTCTTTCATGAACCGTTTAATTAAAGCCTGCGAGAAGTGGTAGGCAGAAAGCTTAATTTTGAATGTTCGAAATCTTGTTTCCTTTAGCATTATTCAAAAGGTTACTTGCGCGCCAATTATACCCAACTTCTCAAAGTCAGCTTACCTTTGTGCGTTTGTTGCTCCTCAAGTGACCAAATTAATACTCTACTAATATATGAGAAGCACTTTTTCTCACGGTGCTTTATTTGGCAAATGCCTTGCTTCTTTTATGTTGCTCAAAGTTCTTTTAAGCTGGAAATGTCGTCACTTTCTAAAACGAAGTGCTTCTTTGTTACTAAGTAAATTTCGCTTTGTGTAATGTGGCTGGTATTGATTTTGGTAGACCGTAGATTAACAAAAGTGCTTTTTTTCTTCCGTTCTTTCGCTAATGAGATAAAATGGTTTTGGGTTTAGATTTTGTTGTTCTTTTGATTAACATATTGAACTGATTATAAAAAATCAATGTTTGTTGGTGTCATTACTTATGTGCTAAGATGCTTTTTCTCAGTAACCAAATAAGTTAAAAATATAGAGATGTCAAAATGTACATTTAATTTTATTATTTTATTATTTTAAAAATTAGAGGTGTTAAAATCACGTGTAGGCGAGGCTTAAACAAAAAATAACAAAATTTTGTTTTGTTAAACCGTCTTTCACCCTCTTTTGGTTGACAAAGAGGGTTATATTAATATGTAGTGTAGATTTAGATAAAAGAAAAATTAACAAAAAAAAGGTTCAAATATCTTTAAATTTAGGTTTTAAAACGTTGATTACAAGTGTTCAAATACGAATTATAATAGATGTTGCACGGAAAAATATATTTTGAAGAATATGAATATAGTTTGAAGAACATGAATATGATATATTTTGAAGAACATGAATATGATAGTTTGTGCATTTTTCTTTTATTTCTCTTACCACTCCTACAAAATATCATATTCATGTTATTTAAAATATATTTTTCCATGCTGGAGCTTGACTCGTTTTCTGAGTACCCGGGAGTTCGTCTCGTTCTGCATGCACGGAGCCCTCCTCGTCTTGTGTGTCTGGGTTCGCCTTGTTCTGCATGTGAGGTGTCCGCATCGTTTTGGGTGCCCAAAGCCTGCTCCTTTTTCTGTCCACGGAGCCCGTACTGTTTTGACGTGCACTGAGCCAGCCTCATTTTACGTGAGTCGAGCAAATTTTTTCATGAGCATTAAGTTAAATTTTTTAAGGAATTTGGAAGTAGTTTCACAATTTGTTAAGCAATAACTATATATTTAGTAGAATATTTAAGTCGAAACATCGTTACAGAGTGTTATGATTTGGAGTGCAGAAGTTTGATCATAAAAAACTAGATTTGTAATTTGCAGCATGTTCATAGAACTTAGTTTTGGAGCTGACTCGCCAAATTGAATTTAAATGGCGAGATGGATTTTCAAGAGCTTGCCAAATTCTTTCAGATGACTGCTATGAAGTGGCTAGAACTAGACTAATTGTTCTTTATTGGTTTTTATTTTTCTTCTTCCATGTTACTTGAAAAAAAAACAAAAGAGTTTGCTTTTGTAAAGTCCAAGCCTACCGAAACGTCACTTTACGATTTTGCCCCCAAGTCTTGCATTTTCCTACCTACTATAAATTTTCTCCCTCCATTCTTTTCACCACCGTCACAGAAACAGAGCACTCTGTCTTCAGCCATGGCGATTACATTTCTTCATACAGTAGCACTTTTCGTTTTATCCATTAACCTCGCAAGTAAGCTCGTAAAAAATGTTGATTGATTCAATCCTAATATCTTTTTCAAAAGAAATAAACCCCATAATTTAATTGCTCTGTTTTTTAATGCAGATTGCCAATCATTTATTGGCGTAAACTATGGCCAAGTTGCCGACAACCTACCGCCACCGTCGTCCACCGCGAAGCTGCTCCAGTCAACTTCAATCCAGAAGGTTCGGCTTTACGGTTCCAACCCGGCCATAATCAAAGCCCTGGCGAACACCGGCTTGGGTATCGTCATCGGAGCGTCGAACGGCGACATCCCGGGTCTCGCATCCGACCCGAGTTTCGCCAAGAGCTGGGTTGGAGCCAACGTGTCCCCTTTCTACCCGGCGAGCAACATCATCCTCATCACCATCGGCAACGAGGTCTTGACTTACGGCGACCAGGGCCTGATTTCTCAGCTGGTCCCAGCGATTAAGAATGTTCAAGACGCCCTCAATTCCTTGTCTCTTGGCGGGAAAATCAAGGTCTCCACCGTACACTCCATGGCGGTGCTCAAGCATTCCGAGCCGCCGTCCTCCGGAAGGTTCGACCCCGGTTTTGGTGACGTCATGAAGGGGTTACTTGGGTTTAATAACGCCACCGGTTCGCCTTTCGCTATCAACCCGTACCCGTATTTCGCGTACCGGAGTGACCCGAGACCCGAGACACTGGCTTTTTGCCTATTTCAGCCTAATAATGGGCGGTTCGACTCCAACACAAATATTAAGTACATGAACATGTTCGATGCTCAGGTAAATTATCTCCACCGGTCTTGTCCGGTCCAAGACCTTTATTTATTCGTTCCGTTTGTTTCTTTTTACGAACGATATTCAACTTTAAATCAATCTAGGCTTTAGTACTAAAAATTCGAATTCGAGTGCATGAGAGCTCATTTGCTCTAGTTAACGTGGCTAACGAACTCAAAAATGTTACCGCCCAATTCTGTATAGGTGGATGCAATAAGATCGGCATTGGACTCTATAGGCTTCAAGGGGGTGGAAATTGTGGTGGCGGAGACCGGGTGGCCGTACAAAGGGGACGACAATGAGGTTGGTCCAAGTGTCCAGAACGCGAAAGCTTATAACGGAAACCTGATTGCGCACCTTCGATCAATGGTTGGGACGCCATTGATGCCGGGAAAGTCTGTGGACACTTACCTCTTTGCACTCTACGATGAGAACTTGAAGCCTGGCCCTGGGTCTGAGAGAGCATTTGGTCTCTTCAAGCCTGACCTCACCATGAATTATGATGTTGGTCTCTCTAAGAGCAGCCAGGTAAAAAGCATGATATCACTATCATCAATTTGTGAATTTATGGTAATTTTGATATGCTGATCCAACCGGTTGTCGATTAGCTTCAGACATGTTGACCTTTAGTTGTACTACAAACCCTGACGGACTTGGCTAGGGCCAATCGAAATTGATTATAGTACCAGCTACTGCATTCCAAAGCCGACGAGTAACAAGTTACAAAGGGACTGACATATGTTCTAAATTTTTTTGTTGCAGTGTTTAAATTTAACTTGATTTATTTTGCTTCAGACCCCTACCACGCCCACCACGCCGTCTATGCCCACCACGCCATCTACGCCCACCATGCCATCCACGCCCCCCACGCCAGTGAATCCATCGGGGCCAAAGCCAAAGAAAGGATCATATTGTGTGCCCAAGGCCGGCGTATCAGACTCTCAGTTACAGGCTAATATAGATTATGTTTGTGGACATGGTTTTGATTGCACTCCAATTCAACCCGGAGGGTCTTGTTTTGAACCAAACACAGTAAAATCCCATGCTACTTACGCCATGAATCTCCTATATCAAACTGCTGGCAGAGATCCTTGGAACTGCGATTTCTCGCAAACCGCCACACTCACATCCAACAACCCTAGTAAGTTTTTAATCTTGATGTTTTTTCTTCTTTTCATTTATTAAACTTTGTACCCTTCTGTGTTGCGTAGGCTATGATAGCTGCAACTACCCAGGTGGGACTAAAGATGCATGAAGGAACCTGGGAAGACAAAGAAATGTATACGGAGGGATATCAGTTAATCTGCCTCCTTAATATGTATGTTTGCTTAGGATTTAGGATTCTGAATGTTTTGTACATTTTGGTAAGTGATTAGTACTTATTCTATGAGAGAGCTGAAGAGTTTGATGTCATGGTTTGGTGTACTCAAATCTGTACCTTGACGTATTATGTATTTTTGTGATTACGTGTCTAAGATTTTAAATTTTTTATCAACTTATTCTTATTCACATTATGTATTATTGTGATTTTAACGAGTTATGTTAATGTACATGTTATATTTATGGTAGGCAACTCATTTGGAAGTTTTTTTAAAATGACTGGAAACGTTTTTTGATGAAAGTGCTTTTGGAACTCAAAAACACTTTCACCAAAGCACTTTCATCAAAAGCGCTTTCAGTCATTTTAAAAGAAATTCCAAACGAATCCGATGACCACCACCAACAACTATTAATAATCCTACGTACTCCTTGGATTCAACATCTTCCCTTCACCAATGTCTTATGGTTTCTTCGTATCTATAACATCAAAGCCTATCTCACATCTTTCAATTCATCCCATAAGAAGAAAAAAAATGTTAGACTATGATATATAAACGTGATGGGCTTGTTTATTTGGACCCCGTTCAACCCGGGAAATATAAGTAACAACAGCTGAGGAAGCTATGATTGGTTAAATTTGATTTTCAGTTAGTGGTCCGACTTCCCAGCATTCCTGAAAAACAAAGGGAGGCAGAGACGTAGACGCAAAGCAGCAACAATGGCGACGAGAGGGAGAGAAAGGGATCTCGAGCTCCTCATTCCAGTCGCTGCCGTTTCCGAAAACGGAAGAGATTCCAAATCCTCCTCCCCACCAAACTCCCCACCTCCCACCACCTCCCATTCCCATCATCAAACCGGCCACGAGGTTTTCGTCCAATTTCATTTTCCTTCTTGCCTTTCCCAATTAGGTCTATAAATATTGCATAATCATATGAATACTGATGAAATGTGAAAATAGATTTTGGTTGTTATGGTTGATCTGTTTTCATATCGAATGATGAAAGTCTAGTATGTCACGTTCGCAAATTGGTTTTAGGTTCGACGCTTACATTCTAACGTAACTTGAAAATAGTGTGATCTCGTTGTTCATATCCTCGTTTTGTTACTTGTCTAGTGACGTTAGATCAAATATTTTCTCAGAAAGTTGCATGAAATTAAATTCTTTGCTTGCTCTTTTGTATAGGCATTTTCAAAAGTTATTCGGAGCTGGGCTTCCAAGAAGTTTATGACAGGATGGTAACATATTATCTCTTCTAATCCCTCTTAATACTTACTCAACACTGTTTAGTTGCTCTGTGGCATTTGCACTCGGTATGATTCCAATGAAGCCGGACTTACTCTGGGTACCTGCCACAACGTTCCCTAATCTGACATGCTTAGTCGCTTAATCCCAATTAAATGATGGGTTAACATTCACATATTATGAAAATGAACGCTTTGTTGGTACTTGGCATCAAGTAAATACTCTAATTTACGGAGGGGGAATTTGAACTCGAGTGCTCGGGTGGGCACTCTGCCTTAACCAACTTACTTAACCCGTATCTGCAAACTCAAATATTAGTTAAGTGGTAATTTACTAGAATTTAATATTTAAAAGCAAATTGATTCATAGATTCTCTTGAAATGTATACAAATTACTGTCAAAATCGACATTTTTCGTGATATATTTCACGATTTGTTTTTTCTTTGCAGTGTCATTCTTCTTCCAATAGCTATTACGTTCTACATCACATGGGCTTTCATTAATTTTGTTGATGGTTTATTCTCCCCAATCTACAACCACCTAGGAATCAATATTTTCGGTAAGCAGAATTACTTATCTGTCTTATAAATTTATCTCCAAAGAGTCGAAGAATCAAGTTTGGGTTACAAACTCATCATCGTTCGAGTTTTAGCGTGACTTGCTTGGGTTAGTCGACGTGGGTAAGGAGGCATAAACTTTGAAGATGTAATCAATCTTCTGAGCAAAGCAAAAGACCTAACTCCCATAGGATCTGCAATGTGTTAAGTGGAAGGCTGTTTCATTCATTTTTCGGGGCCTAGTTTACGAAGCAAAACATGTACAAAGTTGATGTCAATATGCAGGTCTTGGATTTGCCACCTCCCTCGCCTTCATCTTCTTAGTCGGTGTTTTCATGCAGTCGTGGTTGGGAACTTCTGTTCTTACTCTATGGGAGTGGTTTATTACGAAAATGCCATTTATAAGCTTTATCTATGCTGCATCAAAGCAAATTAGCACAGCAATATCACCAGGTACATTGCAAACCATACAATAAATCGTAGTCTAAGTTTCCATGTTCCAGAATTTTCCACTCATTTTACATCACTTTGCAGATCAGAGCATAAACGCCTTCAAGGAAGTGGCGATCATAAGGCATCCAAGAATCGGGGAGTATGCATTAGGGTTTATCACTTCAACAGTTGTTCTTGATCAAAGAAACGTAGGAGAAGAGCTATGCTGCGTTTATGTACCTACCAACCATCTTTATCTGGGAGACATTTTTCTGATCAGTCCCAAGGATATTCTGAGACCAAATCTGTCAGTTGGAGAGGGGATTGGTATGACTCTTTCGTACAGAAATATTTGCAACATAATGTACTATCTAATTATGTATCTCGCCTTCTCATAGCTGTTTTCATTTGGTTTTCGTTTGCTGCAGAAATTGTCATCTCAGGAGGTCTGTCAATACCGCAACTTTTAACTACAGTGGATGCACAAGTCCTTACACCCAGAAGAGTTCCCACTTTGAAGAGCCAAAAGTATGATGATATGTTTCTACAATGGTGAGAGTGAGAATGCACTTCGCTGCCTTTTTTTTCTTTTCTTTTCGCCGTCTTTGGGTTGATGGAAGTAAGAACTTATGTTTCATTTTGCAGAAGTTGTCAAACTCAAACAAAGTTTTGCAGAGGAAGTTTAGAGGCTCAAACGCGGCCGGATCGGATCGGGAATGGAGGGAAGTACACCATAGCAGAACCCTGAAATGCAGTGAAAAGCCCCTTTAGAAACAAAACTATAAACATGTATACAATGGAAATATACCTCTTTTTAAGTACCATATATGATGAATTCTAATTTGTAAATGTTTCTTTTTATCTTAGTCCATTTGAGATAATTGTTCCCATTTTATATAGGCACGATTTCCATGTGGTAAAAGTCGTGAAAAATAAAAATAACTCATAACAAAAGGTGTGAAAAAATAAGTTTTGGATGCAAAAGCTTCTCTTCCATGTTCTAATAAATAATCTCTTCCATGTTCTAGTAAATAAGTTTAGCGAGGTAGGGTGAACAACAAATCCGTTGTCGTCCAGCGGTTAGGATATCTGGCTTTCACCCAGGAGACCCGGGTTCGATTCCCGGCAACGGAACTTTTTGAATTTTCCATTTTTTTCCTGTTTTCTATGGAATCGTACTTTGCCACGCGTCCGATCCATCCGAAAAAGCACCCACAGTTTCGGCTTTCACGTGACCGAGTCACCGATTCACCGAGTAGGGCCGGTGACACTTAGAGCCCGAAGCTTCTCTCTTTCCTTTTAGCGTACTTCCAAACCTTCTGCCAATCTACAAATCTATCTTCTTCTGCACCAAGAATTTCTCCTTCTCGAAGCTCCACCAGGTAGACATCATCTCCATTTTTTATTAATTTTTATACTTTTTTTTTTTTTTTTTAAATTTTGTTCTATCAATTTTTTTATTTCCAGTCGATTCGATCGCAATTTTATTCGCTTTTCTTTCACGCCAGCTTTATTTATCGAATTTTCGGTCAATTTTGATTGGGATGTGCTGTTGCAATCACAGGGGATACGCAATTCAGTATTATTTTACAGTCGATTTGTAATTTGTTAGTTATAACAAAAATCCAGGTAAAAAAGCCGGGAAAAAAAGCGAATTTGATCATATTTTCTGTTTGGTTCCCGAGAAACGCTAGGAAAAGATCGAAATTTTGTTCTGTGTAAAGCATTGAGTACGACGTCAGTGAATTTCTTTAGTCGATTTTGCGTACTCTGATAGCAGAAAAAGGATCGGCTTAAAAAACCTGAATCAGTGCCAATTTGATTTTTCTTTTTCCTGTTTGGTTCCCGAGAAATGCCAATTTGCTCAATTTCTTTATTTTCATTCGGATTTGATCCAAATTTTGTTCGCGTTTCTCTCACGCCAGCTTTATTTATCGAAACTTTGGGTCAATTATTGAGTACGACGGGCTGTCGCAATCTTAGATGATACGCAGTCGGCAAAAGAAGGCATTCAATTTTGAATATCGTTAGCAGAAAAAGGATCAGGTGAAAATAAAAAGCGAAAAGAATGGCAATTTGATTGTATTTTCTGTTTGTTTCCCGGGAAACGCTAGGAAAAAGATAGAATATTTGCTGCAATTTTTCTGCTCCAGGCAGTACGTAAGAGCTAGTCAAAATTTTCAGTTTTTTTTGGTAAAAGTATGAAATTTTTTTTAATTTTGGTCGAAAAATAACACAATTCTTCAATGCAGGGAATTTGGTTGATAAGTGTTTCAGCATAATCTGAAATGGCTTCGTCTGTTCTGATCTCTGATACTCAGCCATGGAAGGATTTGAAGGTAATCGAGACGATACCTCTTTGCGAATGGGTAGTTTGAAAGTATTCTGATTTTGTGTTAATTATAGGTAATTTTTCGTTGTTCAGGCTCACGTTGAAGACATAAAGAAGACCCATTTGCGCAACTTGCTGAACGATGTCAAGCGGTCCCAGGCAATGACGGTGTATGTTTATATATCGGAACTTATGAAAGCTTTTAATCTTAATTTAATTTTATATAATCCTTGTTTTGTATGGAACTATGGATATTGGAACTTGATAATGTGTGCATTTACTCTTACAGTGAGTTTGATGGGCTCCTGTTGGACTACTCGCGGCAGTGTGCCACAGTTGAAACCGTGCAGAAGCTCCTCAAGTTGGCGGAGGTGGGGTTGGATCATTCCTAAATTCCCCTTCTTTGGGAGGGGTTGGGTGAATATATTGTTTTTTGGTTAATGTTTTGTATTCCACAATGCAGGCTGCATCCCTCAAAGAGAAGATTAATCGAATGTTTGGTGGAGAGCGTGTAAGCTCATGTTTATCTTCCTTTGGTGGAGTATTATTTGAAAACTTCTTTTGAAGCTTTATAGGATTTAAGGAAGAGGCCAGCAAATTTCTCAAACCAATAGTCTACGATTCTTCTGAATTTTTGTTTTCTGGATGGTGCCTCAGATAAACAGCACAGAAAATAGATCGGTGCTTCATGTAGCACTTCGTGCTCCAAGGGATGCAGCTATACAGTGTGATGGGAAAAATGTGGTCCCAGATGTTTGGGAAGTTCTGGACAAGATCCAAAAGTTCTCGGAGAGTATTCGAAGTGGATCTTGGGTAACCAAAAATTTTTTTGCTATCCTTTTTAGGTCCATATTGCTTGAATTCTGAAGTGATTGGCAATTCTGGTAGGTTGGAGCCACAGGAAAAGCATTGAAGGATGTTATTGCGGTTGGTATTGGTGGCAGCTTCTTAGGTCCTCTATTTGTGCACACAGCTCTTCAAACAGGTCACCCTGATACATTTCATCGATCTGCATCTCTATTCACATTTTCTTCTCTTTGTACATTGTACTGTGGGTTTTCCTTGTGAAAATGGTTAAACTTGCTTCAGAACAAAGTTTAGCGAGTGTTCATTAGTTTGATTCCATCTTACAGATCCAGAGGCTATGGAAGCAGCAAAGGGAAGGCAGCTGCATTTGTAAGTATTTTCGCACTGAACTTTTATTTATTAATTTTCAGTTCTCTATGTTAATGAATTAGAACCAGTAAGATGTGATGGTAAGAATTCATTGCATGAGGCTTTTTAAGCGATTTCCCCCCTAATGTTGTCAAAGGTTGCAGGTTAGCTTTCTTCCAACTCCTTTTTAGGGCCAACTGATTGTAACAATGAGAGAATCTGTGTTCATGAGTTTATTACAGTGGCATAGTTCTTGAAGGAGGGATGCAAATGTTAAAAACATTGAGAGAAGTGTTCTGTATTTGATACCAGACATAGGATTTTAAGATATGGCATGGTTTTGGTTTTCAAATTTTCTTTGTTTTTCTTTTGGAAAACGATCTTTATTCTGTGGGTTTGCTTTGTAGTTGTGTTGGTTGAAGAAACATAGCCTGTATTCAGTCGTACATATTTTTTGCGCGTACATATATTTGTCAGAAGATCTATGATTGTGGTCTAAGAGTATTCTGATATGGTTGAATCACTTTATGATTATTAATCATTATTTCAATACACAACAGTTCAACAATATTATCCATATGATACTTTATTTTGTCAATCTAATACTTTGTTTTCTTTTGTGTGCAGTCTTGCAAATGTTGATCCTATTGATGTTGCCAGAAATATTGCAGGGTTCAACCCAGAAACTACCCTTGGTAAGCATTGAGCTTATTTATATGCTAAGTATTGACTTTTGTAGTGAAGTAGTGATCTAAGCTTTATGCGGGGTTTCTTATTGTTCATATTCTTTTGATATTTGCAGTTGTGGTAGTTTCAAAGACTTTTACAACAGCTGAAACTATGTTGAATGCTCGAACCCTTAGGGAATGGATTTCATCTTCTCTTGGGTTAGTGCATTTGCTAACTCTTCTTGGATATATGGGTCTAATGGTTGTTTCGGATTCGGGATTTGTTTATTATTTGATGATTGAATTTGGACTCAGTTAATCTCGCTCTCTATCTCATGGTTGAATGTAATAATTTCAGGCCTGCTGCAGTTGCAAAGCATATGGTTGCAGTCAGCACTAATCTTACGGTATAGTTTCCTTTGTTCTATTGCATTTGGCTGATTGAACACTCAGATTATCATATATTTTAATTAACTATAGTCATTATTCATTTTTCATAATAAATTTCTAAGTTTTTCTTTTTGGTTTCATTGCTGATGCAATTTATTAAGACCATTAGTACTGAGGTTATATTTTGAGATGGAATACTTGGCAGATTTAGGTGCTCTAGTGAAAACCCACGATTAAATTTTAAGGTCAATATCCACGTGTTTATCTTTTTCTTTTTCTGTTTCAGCTTGTAGAGAAATTTGGAATCGACCCAAGAAATGCTTTTGCATTTTGGGACTGGGTTGGTGGCCGATATAGTGGTAAGTTGTTTGCTTTCTCGTATAGATATTTGCAGCTACCTTGATGTTTAATTAATATTTTTGAATTGCTGGTTGTAGTTTGTAGTGCTGTTGGAGTGTTGCCTTTATCTCTTCAGTATGGGTTCTCAGTTGTTGAGAAGTAAGCCACTTGTAGTTGTTTCAATTATATATGAGTCATTTTTTAAGTTTGTGATGCCTGGATTTGATTTCTCACTCCATGAAGCTGCAGATTAGGATTTAATTGTCTATTCTATTTTTCTATCCAGGATTCAATGGAAATGTAGTTAATATAGAGAAACTAAAACTTTTACTGCTCTATTGAACAAAACAAAAAAAGGTCGTTGCTTTCTCCAGTAAATGTATGTACTTGATAAACACTTTTTATACGTGAGATTTCTGAAACTGCATGCCAAAATAAAGTACTGAAGAAAATATTTTAGATGAGCGCATGATGTGTTAAATTCACTAGTTGGTAAATGATCTTTGTATATACTAACTTGGATGTTATATTTCCTAATCAAAGGTTCTTAAACGGAGCTTCAAGCATTGATCAACACTTCTACTCAACACCATTTGAGAAAAATATACCTGTAAGTACCCAAAGTTTGTATTGTCATAATTATTGTTGAATGGTTGCCTTGTAATATAATTGGTGATGTGTTATCTAACGTTTCATCCTTGCTTTAGGTTCTTTTAGGTCTGTTGAGCATATGGAATGTATCATTTCTTGGATACCCTGCAAGAGTGAGTATTATTTTATCCTTTCCAGATTTCATATTTGTAAGCATCAATGAGTTTTGTGTTTTTACTTGTTGCTACTTATCCTTAGGCTATCTTACCTTACTCCCAAGCACTGGAGAAGCTTGCTCCGCACATTCAACAGGCAAATTCACCCCTGCCCTCTATCTGCAATTTTTTGTTAACTGGACTTTTAATTTATATCTTCCAATTTTTTCTTCAATTTAGGTTAGCATGGAAAGTAACGGCAAGGGTGTATCAATTGATGGTGTAATACTTCCCTTTGAGACTGGTGAAATTGACTTTGGTGAACCTGGAACAAATGGTCAGCACAGCTTTTACCAACTAATTCACCAGGTGATCTCAACATTCAATTAGGTTAGCATGAAAAATGATTTACAAAACCTTCAGTTTTCTAGTCACATGTGAAGGAACATCAAGCACATTACTGACCTTCAGATGATTAATTTGATACTTTTGTTTATGTCGTGCGTGTATGGTTGCTAACACTTTTCTTCCTGAATGATCAGGGCCGTGTTATTCCTTGTGACTTTATTGGTGTTGTGAAGAGTCAGCAACCTGTTTACCTCAAAGGTACATAATTTAAAACTCTTCTGAAAAGATTTTAGCTGTCAGTGTATTGTTCAAAGTTTGTAGTCTGATGTTTAGTCAGCGGATTGCTACAGGTGAAGTGGTGAGTAATCATGATGAGCTCATGTCTAACTTTTTTGCACAACCCGATGCCCTTGCCTATGGAAAGGTATGATTTATGCCGACTCCCTGGTTGATGTTTTTATTATTTCTTAGTTACATAAACTAAACTTATGCCCTTCTTTCTAGGAAAATGAGTTTGCACTATGATGCTAAAAAGGATAAAACAGAAAAAGATGATAAAACCAAGATTAGCAAATAAACTTGCAATTTTCTCTCTATTAATTGCAGCACATAAACATGGTCTACGATGTTTCTAACCAAAATCAATTTTCTTGTAGCACCCAGAACAGCTGAAGAAAGAGAATGTTCCGGAGCATCTTATCACTCATAAGGTGAGCTCCTTTCGGCTTTAGTCATTGGCTTATAGGTAAATAAGTGGTGCTAATTATTAGACTTCTCTCACAGACTTTCACTGGAAATCGGCCTTCTCTCAGCCTTCTGCTTCCATCGCTTAATGCTTACAACATCGGGCAGGTTTGTGATTTGTTTCCATTTTCGACCTTTTGTTATGTGCTCTAGTCATCCTAAGGTTTTTCGACTTGTTAGGTTTTCTGCACATTCAAATGCAAACAGTTTATTGCTTGATAAGTTGGCATTCACCACATATTTGCAAACTTCTCAATTCTATAAGATAACTTTCTACTGGAAGTTGTCCTGGTCGTGTGCTATATGAAGTATAACCTTATTTTTGTCGGAATTTTATAGTCTGTACTGCTTTGGCATTCTAATATCAACTTGCCTGCATCCAGTTGTTGGCAATTTATGAACACAGAATTGCAGTTGAAGGTTTCGTATGGGGAATCAATTCTTTTGACCAGTGGGGAGTAGAATTGGGAAAGGTACAGAATTGCATTAGCTTTCATCAACCCGCTTCTCCATTTAAGGATGAGTTTTCTGTTCGCTTGCCCCATATTTTTAAGACATATTTTGTGTTGTGAGCAGTCATTGGCTAGTCAAGTTAGAAAGCAACTCAATGCATCTCGTACAAAAGGGCAACCTATCGAGGGCTTCAACTACAGTACCACATCGTTGTTAACAAAATACTTGGAGGTATGCAAATCAAGTTTTTTCATTTGGAATTGTAGATCACCCGAAGGTTCTCAGGAGATTTGTCTCCTGTTGGACTGTTTGAGATCCGGTTTGGAATGTAAGTATCATGAAACTAAATTACTTTCTTGCATGACAGGCAAGTAAAGATATCCCTGCTGACCTTCCGACACTTTTGCCACAGATATAGTTGCCTTTTGCCGGAGTTCATCTACTTTAAAGTCAGCTGAACGAATAAATTTTAACCTCGTGTATATCAACTACAATCAACACAGCATAACACGGTACCAGTTTTGCTTGCAATTTTCTTATACCTTACATTGATCATAAATTGTAGTCAAATTGATACGCTACTGGGTTCCAAGAAATGCTGTCCAAACAAATAGATGCATATAATATATCTCTAGCAATTTTACAATCACGGAATCGCGTATTGAATCTTTATATTTTCAGTCATCGTCCTTGTTTGGTCTTCAAACCGAAGCAAATTAAAGAAGTTTATGTACAAAATAAAAACAGTTTATCATTCATTGACTGAAAACATTTGTGTAAGGGAGTAGACCGGTCACCTACAACTTCAACAAAACTACCCAACTACATTGTTCCCAAAGTCCCAGATCCCACCAGTAGAGTGGCTGGGGGAGTGATATGGGGGAGGGTTCTAAACACCGGTAGACCCAAACCCTCCGGCACCTCTGAACGTGGAATCCAAATCCTCAACCTCCACAACATCAGGGGTGATGATCTTCTCAATGATCATCTGTGCAATCCTGTCACCCTCCTTGATCTCAAAATCAACATCAGAAAAGTTGAACAGCACTACCCCAACCGGACCTCTGTAATCTGCATTGATGACACCAGCTCCGACATCAATCGAGTGCTTCCATGCCAGCCCCGATCGTGGCGCTACACACCCAACAGACAATACAGAAAACCCATTTCAGTTCTGTATGCCAAGAGACCAAAATTTATCGAAATTGAAAAAGGAAATTTGGGGATTAGGGTTTATACCAATTCGGGCATAGGTTCCTCCAGGGACAGCAATGCTCAGATCGGTTGGGACCAGGGCTTTTCCTCTGGCCGGAACTTTCGTCTCCGTCGCGCTACACAAAAATCCACATCAAATTCCGATGATTGTTCGAGTAAACGTCGGGCATAAACTTAGGGGTTGGGGTTTACCTTGAGAGATCATAGCCTGCAGAGAGAGGGGAACCTCTGGCCGGCAAAACCGCCTTTTCGGAGAGCTTCTTCACCCGGAAAAATGGGGCGGCATTTCCAGAAACGTCGATGTTCTCGTGAAGCTTGGCGATCTTGGGAGTCGGCTCTTTGACTTCATGGCTTCCGTTCTGCGCGTCTTGCTGGGGCATTCTGAGAGCTTGCGGGAGAAAGCGGCGGCGATGTGTTGGTTATTTGCCAAAAACCGGAGTTGGGGGGCAAATGGGAAGACGGGGTTCGTTTAAATAGAGAGAGTCGCGAACAATGGCGTTACCCGCGCAATGGCGCCAAATTTTTCCCTCCATTTTTCCGTTGCTTCGGAAGGAATTACAAGTGTGCGCAGACTCGTATGAATGTCACGGCAACGTTCGGTTTGAGGACGGAAATGCTATATCCATGAAAAATAACCATATCCATAACCGCAAATTAACCATCTGGTATTATCCATAACCATACCCATCGGGTAACGGATTTCCATCGGTTAACGGGTATATCCATCTTCGTCAATACAAAAAATATATTCGTTAAATTGAGAAATTATAAGTGAGTAGATATCAATTTCGTTATTAAACATTTGATGTATAAAATGATCCAATGAATGGATCTTGTTGAGTATAAAAATTAAAACATTGATGATGTTGGCTTGTCTTTGTTATGTCCTATAAGCACCATTGAGTTTGCATTGATTTTGATTCAAAACTTTACTTTCCTACAAAATGCAACTTTTGTATTCTCAAGGTAATGGTTTGGTGAATAATAGATATATAAATATATATATATATATATATATATTATACTATTGTATTATATATAAATTATATTATTTACTAATCGGATCGGATTCGGTTATGGATACGGTTTGGGGACCTCTATAACCATATCCAAAACCATAACCGAATAATATAAACGGTTTTTTCCCATATCCAAACCATACCCGAATTTTCATATCCAAATCCAATCCATTCGGGTGGTTATCCACGATTATCGGGTTTAACAGTTAGAATTGTCATCCCTAATCCTCCCTCCCTCCCTCCCTCCCTCCTCCGCCTTCAGCAATTCATCACTTCTGAATTGTAGGGCTTCTTTTCGGCCGATCTTTAAAACGTAGAGGAATCTCAGCCCAATAGTCTGGAAAGAAAGATCAACAGCCCAGTCAGTTTTAATTCACTTAAAAGCCCGGCCCAAGTTGGTCTGGAAGTGATCAAGTTTATTTATGGTCACTAAGATTTTTTTCATCTTGGTAATAAGCTTTTTTTATGAATCCTAAGTATGAAAGCTTTTGAAAAGATCTACCAAATTAAAGCTTTTGAAATATTTCTATAAGTGTTTCCGTTTTCCGAAAGACTAGGTTGTCGTGATCAAGCCACCAACGGATCTTTTTTTAAGGGTAAAAAAACTTGTGAAAAGAAAACTAGGGATGACAATTCTAACCATTAAACCCAATAATCGTGGATAACCATCCGAATGGATTAGATTTGGGTATGAAAATTCGGGTATATTTTGGGTATAGGGAAAAATCGTAAATATTATTCGGTTATAGTTTTGGATATGGTTATAGGGGTCCCCAATCCATATCCGTACCCGAACCCAAACCGAATAATATATAATATTAAAGTATTGTATAATATATGTGTGTGTGTGTGTGTGTATATATATTCATTATTCACCGAATCTTACTTTGAGAATACAAAAATAACATTGTGTGAGTTGCATTTTGTGGCAAAGTTCAAAAGTTTTTATATGAATCAAAATCTATGAAAATTCAATGGTACTTATGGGAGATATCAAATATCAACAAACATTATCAATGAATCAAAATCTATGAGAATTCAATAGTACTTATGGGAGATATCAAATATCAACAAACATTATCAATGTTTAGCTTTAATTGTTATGCTCCACAAGATCCATTAATTAAATCATTTTATACATCAAATATTTAATGACGAACTTAATATTTACTAAATTATCATGCGTCAATTGAGTGAATATATTTTTTGTATTGACAAAGATGGATATAACCGTTAATCGATGGGGAATCCGTTATTCGGTGGGTATGATTATGAATAATACCCGATGGTTAATTTGCGGTTATGAATATGGTTAATTTTCGTGGTTATGAGGATGAATATAGCATTGCCGTCCCAAAACCGATCAATTGCCATCCCTAAAGAAAACCCTTAACAATACAATTTCATAAATAGGAAGATAAGAAATTGAATCGAGAAGAAAAGTATCACTAAAGAAAACCCTTAACAATACACTTCACTACTTCGACATCCAACTCATACCACAATCTGATTAGTATTATATCTTTTACAACTCAAGTGCATAAAGATTCGAAATTAAAATTGTTTGACCTTATATTAACATGCACGTCTTATGACACAGTACGCTGCACGCACCCATCATATGTTATATGGGATAACGAAAATATCGTTTGGAAGTCAATAAGTTTTATAGAAGTATTTCATAGTCTTCTCTGATTACTACTGTGTTTAATCAGTATAAAAAGTCAAATTTAAAACGAGCCGTGTAGCATACAAACTTGAAATTCGTTTTCAATCATTAAATCACCTCATAATAGTTGTTCACATAATTTAGTTGGAATCTTACTTTCGTACTTGTGTTTTTTCTTTTACATTTTCTTCATTGTATCGACAATGTTTTGAGGTTGATTTACTCAGACGTTTTTACATTTTTGTACTTGTGTTTATAAAAACGAATTTGGATCCTTGCCTGATCATTTTTGTGAGGATTTCGGAGATTCGTGAATCGTGTCCGTTCATTGTATAACGTGCGGTCATAAATTATTTTAAATATTTTTATTTAAAATTAAACACAAACAGTAATTAACAAAAACTAACCGCACAATATACGATGAACATACACGATTCACAAATCCTCCGGATCCTTTTGGTATAAAAACGGTTGATTT
Organism: Heteromeles arbutifolia; assembly: GCA_024362995.1. Taxonomy (NCBI): domain Eukaryota; kingdom Viridiplantae; phylum Streptophyta; class Magnoliopsida; order Rosales; family Rosaceae; genus Heteromeles; species Heteromeles arbutifolia. The sequence continues at coordinate 1,789,997 of JANCRC010000001.1, read as the reverse complement.
ACTCATACATTCGTGAATAATATCTGAAAAAGTAAAAAAGTGTTAGTATTGGTTTGGTATTAAGGTGTTTTTATAAAAAGTAGGTATAAAAAAAACTGAGCTCAAAAAGTTGTTTGGTAAGCATTTAAAAACAACTTATTTTGCACAGTTTTGGGTGAAAATAAGCTAAAAACGTGAAGCAGAAAAAATGAGTTTATTCATAGCAAAAACAGTTTTTTTTTCAAAACACAGCAATACCAAACCTATGTCTGGTACAACAAATCGATGCTTTGCTAACGTGAGCCGGTTGGGCAACATCCCTAAATTACCCCTCTCACATTTATCTCCCTTCTTTTTTGTTGCCCTTATTTCCCACCCTTCGCCTTCTCTCCGTCTTACCTCACTCACTCTCAAAGCGCAAAAGGGTTTCTTTGGCTCGCTCGCTCTCTGCAACTTCAACTGATCATCCATGGCCGACCTCTCCAGCTCTGCCTCCCGCCACCAGCTCTCCGTCACCACTCCGCCCCAGATCTCCAAAGGTATTTTCTCTCTCGACCTCCTTTGCCGTCTTCGATTTTCGCATTCCGCCTCCACCCTCTGTTTTTCTACCAAAACCGTAGACTTTTGCGGTGGTTCTGATAAAGTTCGCACATTTATCGTTTTCTTTGTCGTTCGTATTGTCGCTGTTGTTTTACATGGCTGATTTTAGGTTTTTGATAAATATTCCGTAGTTAGGGTTTTGATAAATATTTTGTGCCTAGGGTTTTGATTAATCTTGGTAAATGCAATTAATTTTACATTTTCCCGTTTATTGGTTGGAAGAAATTATGTTATGAATTTAATGATGATGCTCCAGGAATATCGTAATTTGGTTCACCATAAGAATTTTCATGCTTGACAGTTGTAGTAGTATTTTGCATCATAAACTTTATCAAAGTTCAAGTTTTGACAAAAGTCTTTTCTCAATTCATATTTTGATTGATTTGGATAAGTAATGTTATGATGTTTTTAATTCGATCTTGTTTCGGTGGTTTGGGTTTTCCCTTTTTTTTTTTTGGAATAATGGTGCTTCATTAAATAACTGTGATTCTAGTTGGATTTGTTTGATAATTTTCACATAATTCTAAATTGTGTTTATTTCTGTGTACACAGGTGGACAAGGTTCTGAGAATCCTATTCCCCTTTCACCGCAATGGCTTCTGCCTAAGCTGGGGGAGAGTAAGCAGGGAATGTTAACCGGGGTGTGTTATCATTGCCTTCATGATTGTATATTAATCCGCTTACCTCAATTGCTGCTTAGTTTCAGAAGAAAATTTTGTTTCATTTGTTCCAGTTAGCATGCACCTCTATCTTAGTTATCAAAATAAGTTTGGAATATTGCTTCAGAGTTTCTCTGTTATTTTTTACTTAAAAATAAATGCAGGAAAAACTTCCCAGCCCAAATCCATCCTTTGGCATTCGCTTGGATACCATGAAATCATCAGGTGATGGTGATGAAATTCATGATACCCAGAAGAAGAAGGATGTTTTCAGGCCATCCTTGATGGATATGGAAGCTGATGGTCGTCGTGAACGCTGGCGTGATGAAGAAAGAGATACCAACTCCTCAGGACGCAAAGATCGTTGGAGGGATGGGGATAAGGAAATTGGTGACACTCGCAGGATGGATCGACGGATGGAAAATTCATCTGCAAAGCTCTTTGGGGAAGCACGTCGTGCCCCGCCTGAGCGGTGGACTGACACAAGTAACAAGGAATCCAATTACGAGCAACGGCGAGAGAGCAAATGGAACACGCGTTGGGGGCCTGATGACAAGGAGGCAGAAGGTTTGCGTGACAAGTGGGCAGACTCTGGTAGAGATGCTAGCATGCATCTTGATAAGGGTTTGTCTCATGTCGGAAATCATGTAAAGGATGAGAAGGATGGGGATCACTACCGGCCTTGGAGATCAAATTCATCCCAAGCCCGAGGAAGGGGAGATCCTTCTCATAACCAGCCTCTATCAACAAACAAGAATGCTCCTGTATATTCATCTAATTGGGGGTGTGGGGAAAATGCACCTCCCACCTTTTCTGTTGGTCGTGGAAGGGGTAGCTCTGGTGGAGGCTTTATGAACAGCAGTCCTACTATTCCTCAGTCTATTGGAACTGTATTGGACAAAGTTGAAAGTGAACATCGAGAGCCTTATCCATTAAGGTATAGTAGGACAAAGCTGATTGGTGTATACAGGAAGGCTGATATGAAATCATATCAAAAACTAGTTGATGGGTTTATAGAAATGAGTTCTCTTACGGTGGATGAACCATTGGAGCCTCTGGCACTTTGTGCACCGAATTCAGAGGAAATGGTAATGCAGATTCATTGTATTATTTTGTGATTACTTCTGATACTTTCATCAGTGCAGTTGAATAATTTTTTGTTTGTGCAGGCTCTTTTGAAGGGAATTGACAAAGGAGATATAGTAAGTAGTGGTGCACCCCAGACTTCTAAAGATGGAAGGAACCCAAATGATTTTACACAGTCAAGAAGACCGAAGCTTGGTAGTTTACTGGCTCACAATATTTTAAAACTATACATGCATGAGTCTTTTCATGTGGGAATTGACTTGTATCGGAACTGTCTTGTTTGAGCAGGCAGTAGAGAAGATATACCCCTCGGACTTAGTGACTCTAAAGATGAAAGCACTGCTAGTTCAAAAGGTGGTCTTCCTATTTATTCAGAGGGCTTTTCTTATGAAAGGCAGGTGCTCCATCATGGATCCAGCCTAAAAGCAGAAACAACGCAGGAGCAGAAAACATACTCAGAGAACAATTTCAGAGGGGAAGGTATGTTGATGTACGACATGAAAAGGATGTTGAAACAACATCAGTATGTATGTTGGTAAAGGTTGCTAGGGTGGGCTGGAAAAGTTTGGGCAAGATAGTTTAAATTCACCTAGTCTTTTGAATGGAAAGGAAAATGTTAACCTCTTGTTCAGTGCCCATGAGCAACTGGTTTACTTGATTCTTGATTTAGAATTTTACATTCTTTCTTGAGATTATGTTTCAGAAAAAAAAAACAAGGAAACTGACACTGGCCTTTTTCAGACATGTTACTGACGTGAGATGGGTCTCCCTGTTTAAATTTACTCAATTTACTTTCTGTTTGCAGCTTTTAGAGGAGACAGTGGTCCTTTCAGAAGGGTTGAGGAGGTACCTGTTGGTGTAGATTTGAGCATGCAGGGAGGTATTACTGCTCACTCTGGCTCTCCATGGAGAGCTCCATCACAAGAGCGCTCACATACAGTCTTGCATGATTGGAAAGAGATTCCCGGTGATATCAAGTCAAGAACTCCTGATATGGGCTGGTCACTAAGACCGAAAGATCTTAATAACGAATGGGAAAGTAGGGATGAGGCAAGATGGAAAACCAGTGACGATCCAGTTATAAGGAGGCAGCCATCTGGAATTCTAGATAGGGAACAAGAATTGAGAAAACCTCAGCAGCTTTCTCCAGAGGATCTTCAGCTTTATTATAAAGATCCTCAGGGTATAATTCAAGGTCCTTTCTCTGGGGCTGACATTATTGGCTGGTTTGAGGCTGGATATTTTGGCATAGATTTGCTAGTTCGCATAGCAGGTGCATCAAATGATACGCCATTTTTGGCACTTGGTGATGTTATGCCTCATTTACGAGCTAAAGCTAGACCACCACCTGGATTTACTGCACCTAAACCGGAGGTTGCAGATACATCAAGTAGGCCAAACTTTGGTAATGTTGGGATGATGCAAGCTGGCTTAAGTGAGGCAGAGATGGCAATAAATGATCCAAGGAATAAACAGGGTTCAACAGCAGAAGCTGAGAATAGGTTTCTGGAGTCACTAATGTCTGGTAATCCGAGTGGCTCACCACTTCAGAAGTTTCCTTTTACGGAAGGTTGGTGAAATTAACGTATCTTTTACATTTCGAGTATAATGTTTTCATACTTTCTGAAGCTTCATTCATACTTTATTTTCATTTGTTCTGCATATCACCTACTGCCTTCTTGTGACTTTGATCTATATGTTTTGTTATTAGGTTTACAAGGATTTATGGGAAACAATCTTCATACTGGATTGGATAATCTGTTCGCCAAGAGAATGGTTCTTGAACGACAGAGGTCTTTTCCTAATCCTTATCAGTATTGGCCCGGGAGAGATGCTTCATCTGTGATACCTAAGTCGGAGATTGTCCCAGATGCAAACTTCCTCTCTTCAGTGGCAGAAAGTCCTAGTCAGCCTCCTCATACCCAAAGTTCTGACATCATGTCCATCCTTCAAGGATTAACTGACCGGTCATCATCGGGCATACATAATAGTGCTGCTGGTCGGTCAACTTTTCCTGTCCAAGGTGGCTCAGACCCACTTCAGAGTAATTTTCCTCCCCAAGCCCCACTCCAGATTAACTTTCCTCCCCAGGTCCCTCTTGGATTCCAACAGCAGAGGCTTCATCCTCAGAATCAACAATCTTTACTGAATCAACAATCTTTACTTTCCCAAGCTATGGATAGTTCAAGTATTTCAATGCAAGAGAAATTACTTTCTTCTGGTTTATTACAAGATCCACAGGTGTTGGGCATGTTGCAACAGCAGTATTTATTGCAGTTACATTCCCAAGCGCCTGTTCCCACACAACAAATGACATTGTTGGATAAGCTCATGTTGCTGAAGCAGCAGCAACAGAAACAGGAGGAGGAGCAAAGTTTGTTAAGGCAACAACAGCAGCTGCTTTCCCAGGTTATGTCAGAGCATCAATCTCGACATCATTTTACTGAGCCATCTTTTGGACAGATGCAGGCTTCTGCGGTGCTGAAAGGGATAGATCCTTCCCAGCTTCAGTCATCACAAGAAATGTTTCCAGTTAGTACAAATGTGCAAGTTCCCAATATGCAAAATGAACTCACTAGTAGTTATATAACTTTGCCTCCCCAAGGTACCCAAGATATTAGTCATAATGTTAGTGAGGGAGCATCCTCAGTAGTGTTACCTCATCAAGTGCTTGAGAATATTGCTCATCAAAGAAGTCTGGATGTTAATATGGCGGCACCAATTTCTATTCAGCAGGAGTCGTTGCCAATGTCGACAAGTGTTGAGAGCTCACCTTTGCTTGATGTGATGACCAAATCTAGAGAGGTGTCCCTTGCGCAGGACATACCTGATTCTGACTTCCATGTTGTGAAAACCCTGGAACGGGCAGCTGAAAACACTTTCATAGCTGACGGATCTGTTGGGGTTTCAATTTCTCAGGGTGTTGCAGATTCTTTGCCGTCATTGGGAGTTTTCGAGAATGTGAATGTTCAATCAGGCAATCAAATTGAAGAACAGCAGATTGAAAATGAAAAATGCAATGATGAGGCTCCTACAGTAGTTGAAGCAAAGAATGTTGAAGTAAGAGGGCAAAGAAAGACTTCTGAGAAGAAGTCCAAGAAGCAAAAATCTGCCAAGGCACAGTCTTCTGGTGATCAAGCAAATGGAGCATCCAATGCGCAGTCTGAAGCTGAAAAGCCTGTTGTTAGCGACACAAAATTGGAGACGAGAGGCAACCGAGGCAGTAAGTCTGTAATTGTTACAGCAGAGGCTTTGGAATCCCGACAAGCTGAAAATCTAGAACCTGTAAAAGTTTCTGGAGGTGATAAGGAACCTAATGAATTCAGGGGTGATTCTAAGTTAGTTGAGTCTGTTTCTGGGCAAAGTACTCAAGCACAGATTGGGCAGCGAGGTTGGAAACCTGCTCCTGGTTTTAAGGCGAAATCGTTACTAGAAATTCAACAGGAAGAACAGAGGAAGGCACGGACAGAAGTGATTATACCTGAGGTCACCATCAACTCCCCCAGTTTGTCAACTCCTTGGGCCGGGGTTGTAGTCAATTCAGAACCAAAAATATCTACAGAAACCCCGGTAGATGCAGGTATTCATGACTTAAATTTTGGGAAGCCCAAAACTTCTCAAAACTCAAAGAGCAAGAAGAGCCCGCTACATGATTTATTAGCAGAGGAGGTTTTGGCCAAGTCTAGTGAGAGAGATGTTGAAATCCCTAATGGTGTATCAACTCAGCATCCTTCTCAAATTATGCCCACCCGTCCAGAATCTGTAGATGACGATAACTTTATTGAGGCAAAAGACACCAAAAAAGGTCGCAAAAGGTCAGCAAAATCAAAGGGTGTTGGAACCAAGACCTCAGTATCAGTCACTGCTGTAGATGTGCCTGTTAGTTCAAGCCCCACTGAGAAAGTCAAAAGCTCCCGTTCTGTACACCAGGAAAATGAAGTATTGCCTGCAATTCCATCAGGGCCTTCATTGGGAGATTTTGTTCTTTGGAAAGGAGAAACAGCTAACCCTGCTCCTTCTCCAGCATGGTCTACAGACTCTGGGAAGATTTCTAAACCCACATCTTTAAGAGATATCCAAAAGGAGCAGGAGAAGAGGGTTGCTGCTGCTCAGCACCAAAATCAGATTCCAACTCCTCAGAAATCACAGCCACCTCAAGTCACCCGCAGTAGTGCTCCATCATGGTCACTTTCAGCATCATCTCCATCTAAGGCTGCATCTCCCATCGTGATTAATTCCCATGCTTCTCAGTCGAGAAATAAAGTAGAAGATGACTTATTCTGGGGCCCAATTGATCAAGCAAAGCAAGAAAATAAGCAGTATGATATTTACTTCTTTGCTTTATTTTATATTAATTCATCATGTGGTTGTGTCCGCTTTATGTTGCTTTGAGACGGAAAGCTTTATGAGCCTCAATTATATTGTCGGAATGCATGTACATGGGGTTGGCTCTCATCTTTTACATCTGTAGGGAACTAATTTGACCTAGTTTGACCTGGAGCTTGTGTTTTTGTTTGTTTTTCTGTGAGCAGGGCAGATTTTCCTCATCTTGCAAGCCAGGGCAGTCGGGGAGTGAAAATTACTCCTGGTAAAGGAACTTCAGCTGGTTCATTAGGCGGGCAGAAATCAGTGGGTGGAAAAGCAACTGAGCGATTACTTTCATCCTCACCGTCTCAGTCATCTATGAAAGGAAAAAGAGATGCCATGACCAAGCAATCAGGTAAGCAGTCGTGGTACTGTTGATTTTCTGTCAGAAATATTTCTTGTCACCTACTTACGTTGTTTTATTTTCCTTTGCAGAGGCCATGGGCTTCCGAGATTGGTGCAAGAACGAGTGTGTTAGGCTTATTGGCACGAAAGGTATTTTTGACCTTCTGACCTGCATAATAGTACAAAAGTTCATTAAATAGTGGGCAAAATCCATAGAACCAGGTGTTTTTGCTATAATGATTTTGCTTTCTTCGTAGCTTAAAAAGGTGAATTGATAAGTAGTCATTGTGTTGGTCCAACTCTATTCCTTCTCGTGATATTCAGTTTCATAATTGGATTACTGATCTGAGAATTATAAGATTTGCTGGAATTTGTTCAGAAGAGTACGTCCTTTCAAAGTCTTATTCTTGGCTTTGTCATTTATTTTTCTTTCCAGATACGAGTTTCCTTGAATTTTGCCTGAAGCAATCCAAATCGGAGGCTGAGTTGCTTCTGAAAGAGAACCTAGGGTCGTATGATCCTGATCATGAATTCATTGACAAATTTCTCAACTACAAGGAGTTGCTACCGGCTGATGTCCTTAAAATTGCGTTTCAAAAAGGGAATGACCAAAGGGTCGCTGGGGTGAGCGGCAGAGATGTGAATTCCTACGGTGCAGATGTTGGGGATGCGGACCAAGACGCGTCCTCCAAAGGGGTTGGCAAGAAGAAGGGGAAGAAAGGAAAGAAGGTTAGTCCGGCTGTCTTGGGATTTAACGTCGTGAGTAACCGCATCATGATGGGCGAGATCCAGACACTGGAAGATTAGGGAGGAGGATGGAGTTTAAAGATGAGAAGAGGCAGTTGTAAATAGGTTTTTGGCTTTTGGACCGTCATATCTTCTTCTTCTAATGATGTAGTAGTAGTGGTAGACTAGTACTAGTAAGTGCCAGCCAGCCAGCCAGCCGACAGCAGTGCTTATTTTTCTGCTCCAGCGATTTTGCGTAACCTTAATTTATACATCGTGTTTTTAATCTCGTCGCTTTTTGAGATCCTGCGGGAGATTTATATTTATTCTTCAATCGACGTACTCGAGTTTCTGTTTTTTTACTTCAATTTTCAATTTGATTAATTTGAGTTGCAACTTCACCGCCGTTTTCTATTTCTACTTGCTTATTCGAGGAATTTTTTTTTTTTAACTCAGCCGGAAAATTGGGTTGTCCGAATAATATAGGAAATAAACTTTTACAAGTTTGTGTGATATGAGAGTGATTTTTTTTTTTTAAGTTCGATGTATGTTGAACTCATGAGTAATACTTATGCAATAAATAACAAGCCTACAACATTGTGATAAAAATGTATCAAGCTTACAACATTGTAATAATAATGTAATACGAATCAGACTCAAGGTGCCCTTTCCTAAACTACTGTGGAATGTATGTGCTGAAAATCGGATGTTTATGTTGTGGGAGTCAAATCTAACAGAAAAACTACATTTTGTGACTGCTTTTAGATGAGGGCTTGTAATAATTTTCTAACGAAATAGTTATTGTAAGACTAAAAAATAACATTTTTTTACCAAAATTGTGGAGGAAATTTGGAAAAATAACTAAAATTTGAACCCCAAATCATTATAGCCATCTTTTTAAATTTATAATAATTATAACCAAAAGTTGATATGAAAGTACTAATATACCTTAAAGACTAAAACATAAAATAATGAGTAATGTTATTCATACCATGTTTTGGTACCACATTTTCATACTATCTTAGGTGGCATTTAATGTGGACAGTCACATCATATGCCACCTAAGATGGTATAGAAATGTGGTATAAAACCATGGTATGAATATCATTACTTTAAAATAAGGGTAAAGTACAAAAAACTACTTCAACTATTTGTGTCACGACACTTTCATACCTCATCTTTTTAAAATGACAATGTCATACCTCATCTTATGAATTTGTGCCAATGTCATACATCCGTCAGTTTTTCTGTTAATTTCTCAGTTAAATGCTGACGTGGCTTGATTCGGGACCCACTTTCTATTAAAAAATTAATAAAAAAATATTAAAAACTAAAAAGAATCATTTAACATTTTTTAAATATTAAAATAATAATAAAAAGTTATAAAAAAAAATTAAAAAAAAAAACCAAACAAAACTTCCCCTGCGCGCCCTTTCTTCTCCCCCATCTTCATCTCCCTTCCTCTTCTTCCTATACCTACTGCAAACCAGAAAAAAGAAACCCCCCCCTCCGCGCCCTCTCTCTTCTCCCCCATCTTCTTCTTCTTTCCTCTTCTTCCCCCTATTTGCTGCAACCCAGAAAAAAAAAAAAAAAAAAAAAAAAAAAAAAAACAAACAAACAAAACTCCCCTCCCCCCCCCCGCGCGCCCTCTATCTTCTCCCCCATCTTCATCTCCTTTCCTATTCTTCCTACCTGCTGCAACCCAGGAAAAAGAAAGGAAAAAAAATATAAACAAAACTTTGTCCCTTCCCCCCCCTCCCCCCGCGCCTTCTCTCTTCTCCCCCATCTTCACCTTCTTTCCTCTTCTTCCCCCTATCTGCTGCAACCTAGAAAAAAGAAAAGAAAAAAAACCAATTGTCTTCCCCGCACCCACCCTCTTCCCTCCTCTACACACCCCACTCCTTAAATCCACACCCATTCCCCCCATTTTCTCTGCCCCAGGTTCTCCACCTGCGGAATCGGCCTGGCGAACGGGATCTGGGTTTTTTTTATTTTTTATGGGTTGCAGGTAGTGGGTGTGTGGATGGGTACATAGGGTTTAGGGAAGACATGAGGGGGGAAGAAAGGGATGAGTTGCAAGGAAGGGGGGGGGTCGAGGAAGATGAAGATAGGTTTTGTGGTTTTTTTTTTTTTTTTTTTTTTTCTCTTTCTTTTTCTGGGTTGCAGCATATAAGGGGAAGAAGAGGAAAGAAGATGAGGATGGGGGAGAAGAGAGAGGGCGCGGGGGGGGGGGGAAGGGACAAAGTTTTTTTTTTTTTTTTCTTTCTTTTTTCTGGGTTGCAGTAGGTATAGGAAGAAGAGGAAGGGAGATGAAGATGGGGGAGAAGAGAGAGGGCGCAGGGGGAAGTTTTGTTTGGTTTTTTTTTTTTTTTTTCTCTTTCTTTTTCTGGGTTGCAGCATATAGAGGGAAGAAGAGGAAAGAAGATGAAGATGGGGGAGAAGAGAGAGGGCGCGGGGGGAAGGGACAAAGTTTTTGTTTTTGTTTTTTTCTTTTTTCTGGGTTGCCGTAGGTATAGGAAGAAGAGGAATGGAGATGAAGATGGGGGAGAAGAGAGAGGGCGCAGGGGGAAGTTTTGTTTGGTTTTTTTATTTTTTTATTTTATAACTTTATTTTATTATTTTAATATTTAAAAAATATTAAATGATTTTTTTAGTTTTTAATAATTTTTTAATAGAAAGTGGGTTCCAAATCAAAGCCACGTCAGCATTTAACTGAGAAATTAACAGAAAAACTAACGAAGGTATGATATTGACACAAATTCGTAAGATGAGGTATGACATTGTCATTTTAAAAAGATGAAGTATGAAAGTGTCGTGACACCAATAGTTGAGGTAGTTCTTTGTACTTTACCCCTAAAATAATTAGACATTTTCTCATGTCAGGTCAAACCGGTTGGCCAAATTGACGTTGGCGAAGGTATTAGAAGCGACGAAGAGGCTGCGTTTTTTTACCGACGAGGAGAGTGGCGATTCCGACGACTCTGGCGACGAGAATCGAAGCTACAAAGATAAGATTAAGCACCTCCGACTCGTGGCGGCAGCCATTGGGCTTCGCGCTGTTGCAGCTCGTTTTGGCCATGTTGCAAAGGGACTGTTTTGAGCGCCCAAATAAAGAAACAGAACTGCGAATTTGAATTGGGATTTTTGGAGTGAGAGAGTCCCAGTCGAGTTTTATTATTTTGATTGCAGAAATCCCAATGGGTCGGCGTGCAGCTAAACTTACTCGCACGTTTTATGCCACCGGGTTCGACCCAGAAGAGAAAGTTTCTAATCTTTTTATGTTATTAGTTATAAAAAAGGTGTAGAAGGATTTTTATATCAATTTCTGGTTAAAATTATAATAAATTTAAAATAGTGGCTATAATTCTATATAGAGTTCAAATTTTGATTATTTTTTTCAAATTTCCCGAACTAGGGAACAATTCTTTCTTGTTATGAATCATTAAATACTTGAGCATTGGACGACTTAGATTGGTTTAGATTATTGCTTTTAATGTGGTATTGTGAATCTAGACTATCCAATGCTAATGACATTTAATGTTACCTAGCGTTGAAGTGGAACCCAAAACTGTGAGCTATATAACTCACGCTTTTTAAACGATTTTGCAAGTTCCTACATCGACCATCATAAAACTTTTTCTTTTAACTTCGGCCGCAAAACCAGTTAGAATGCATAAATAGCTCACAATTTTTGTGAAAAATGATATATATATCAGTTTGCTGTGATTTTTAACTCGAAAACGAACACAATTTTCACACTTACAGGACTGGAAAATTTACTGTTTTTATTACTCTTAATTAAAAATAAAATATACAAGTAAATCAAATCCCAATTAATTGGATTTTCTAATGTCCCAAGTTCCCCAACTAATGGGGTTCAGAGGAGGACAATTCAGAGACAAGGTTTCATATATGGATCTTTTTCTTTTTATCTGAGAAGGGGATTGACCTGAACCCTAATTATGTATAAACCGTGCACATAGTCCCGGCGCGTGTTCACCGTTCTCCGACGAAACTTTAAGCACTGAGTGCGACGGCGAGCACTTGAAACGGAGGATTCTAACTGCTACTACGTAATGTAGTCACCTTCTTGCTTTCCTCCGCTTTCTTGGATCTCTTCTTCTGCATTTCCCTTATGTTCTGGACACAATAACAAACAAAATTCGTCACAAATCGCAATCACATATTACTAAGCCTCGTATACGAATTTGTGAACTCCATCACTTGAAAATTGCACATGTTTTTCGGTTGGAAATTTTCGCTATGTTTCAACAAATTTACAACAGTTATCACAACTTGGGTTGATGTTTATAGAGAGGTTCACGTTGTTCGTGCACAAACAAACTTAATTTTATATTTCTTTTACATGACGATATTATATTCTAAATTATTTTAGTCTACCAGAATGAGGATTCAAACTTCGGTGCAAGAGATCTCGGCCATCTCACCTAACCTACATCTACTATTCAAGCTCTTGAACTTGTACTAATTTTTACTCAAATTGTTTAGCTCACTAAACTTTCGTGGCTAAAGCTAATCTTGCATTATCAGAGAGCAAGCAAATCATCAAAAGAAGCCTTAAAGCCGAAGGACTTACATAGAACGGGTCAACAGGTCAACCGAGAATACAAAAACAGAGTAAAGTAGTTTAGCAGGAAATTATTTGAAGTTAAAAAACCTGGAAAGGGATGGATCCCTTCCACCTGGGCCTCCTGATCAACAAATTCGAACCTTTAAAATTTGATCCAACGGTTAAAACCAGAATGGCCCATTAAAGTTATAATAACTTTAGAAGTTGAATCAAATTTCAAAGGTCCGGATTCATTAGTCAGGACTGATCCCTTTCCAAAAAACTTTACTAAACCCTAAATTAGAATTTTAGTAGAGAAATAATCACACATGAACATAAGAGAGAGACTTGATTATGCAAATTAGAGGGTATACGGACCGTTGATTGAAGTGGGATGGGATCAAGAACGATGGAGCGGATGGAAATCTTGGCAATCTCCGAAACGGCGGAGTCTCGAACGGCAGCAACGTCGCTGCTCAAATGCTCGTACGCCGCCTCGAAAGCCTCCTGCCAAAACCGCGGCAGTCGACTCGTGCTGGTGCTGCTGCTCTGCGTGTACAAATCCCACATGTGCCTCACCACCTTCTCTCTCTCCTCCACCTCCTGCAAGTCATTAATCCAGTATTAATCACTAATTAATTTTGTTTAATTCCAATTCCACAGTGATTAACAGATAAATTAAGCATATGGGTTAGTCCCAAGTACGAGAAAGATGTAAACTTTTAGTACCAGAATGTCGAGATCGTCGAAGGTCGGGATGGCGAGGTCGTTGGAGAGGTGGGATAAGTTGCCGGCGGACCATTTGAGGGTGACGGACCCGGTGAACATTGACCAGAAAGCGAGGAGGAGAATCGCGGCTAAAGCCGAGAACTTGTAGCGATTCTTGTCGAGAAAGACTCCGGCTTTCGACGACGACGAGGAGGTGTCCTTCCTGATCACCGTTGATGATGGGATTGTTATCAGTGTCGGTGAATCGTTGTCCTTCATTTTTAGAAGATGAAGTTTCACTGTTGAGCTCTCTCTCTCTCTCTCTCTCTCTCTCTCTCTCTCTATATATATATATATATATATATATATATATATATTAGGGGTTTAGAGTAAGAGCGGATAGACAGAGTTTGGGGACTGGGGAGTGTAGGACTGTGGGTGTGGTGTAGTAAAGTTTGTATTAATGTGTTGGGATCACGAGATAATGGGTGCGTGAGCCGTCTCAGTGTCACTGCGACATACGAGTTGGGAAAAATCGAACTTGTGATCTCAGGTTTAGTTTAGCGACAAGACGATGGGGTGGAGAAAAAGAAGTTGAGGTCTCGGAGTTTAACTAATCAGCCAACTCATAACAAGACAGTTTGAGACGAATAAAATCGAATTAGAAACCTCAAGTGTGGTAAATACTCTTATTAATTGAACGACAAGTTCCTAGCAAGACGATACGAGGTGAAAGAAAATCAAACTCGAAATCTCGAATTAGCGATGAATGCTTTTAGTCAACGGGACGAGACACGAGACAAGCTTTGAAATTGGATTTTGATGTGGGAAGGGAAGGGAATTCGTGGAGTGCTTTGCGAGCTACCATTTCCGAAATTTCTGAAAGGTTTTGTGGCGACCGCACCCAGCAAAGTATGTGTGAATGCGGGGTCCACTTGGACGCGGGAGGGGTATCATCTGTCGACTACACAAGTTATTTCCCACCGTCACGACACCCGTTTGTTTGGCATTAAGGCATGGACGGAGCCAATGAAGACTTCTTAGAGGTTGATGTTCCCACTTAAGTAATTTGTTTGTATAATTACATATTATAATTATATAATATACACAGATTATCTTTGAATAAAGTTTATGTATCTTATATCTAATATACATTTATTCTATTTATACTACATATCAAATATTATATGAGTAATAATGCTCTTGTTATGTCATTCAAACTGAAAAAATCATCTTCCGCCTATTATGTACTTATATTTTTCTCATCATTTTGCCACTTTCCATTACAATATTGAAATTTTTGTACCATTAGAATTATGATACACCGTTATTTGAAACCATCATTAATATCATATTGCTTATAACCATACTATAATAAGGTTTTCTTAGTTGTTTTCGATTGCCCACATTAGAAGAAATTTTGAACTCTGTCCCTGTATTGAGATCTCGAATGTGGAATGCGATGGAAATATTTAGTCTTGTGTTATTGTCAGAAACGTCCTACAATTAGTGTGGTCGGCATACTTACTCAAGTTTTCCTGTCGTTTTTTGCCTCCATCACGATCATGGTACTTATGAATTTTTTTTGTGAGAAACGTGTTATGGTTAGTCTGGTCCAACGTTCACACTCAAGTTTTTCTTTCATTTTTAGGTCTTTTATGTAAGGAAAACTAATAAAAGGGGTTTGAAAACTTTGAGTTTTAACGATAAGGACAAAATAAATGGTAAAGTGAATAGTACCAGAATTGATTTTTTAGTGTAAAATGTGGTTTTTTATTAAAATAAACAGTACCAAGAACTTTTCGTTAAAATTCCCTTTACGTATGGTACTTATGAATTTAATTAAGAAATTTTTAGATACCATTAAATTATGTCAACTTGTGATAGGTGAACTTTTGATGTTGTGTTCATTGGTCAATTGACTCATGATTAGAAATAATTATATAATTAGTTAGTAAAGAACTTATACTAGATTTACCAATTCATAGTTACCATCCCCTATAAATTTTTTATTTTTTAGTAGTCCCTATTACACTTAAGGTCAACTTCAATTCACCAAATCAAGGTTCATCTCGTGCAGTGATTGTGAACTAGATATTAACTAGACATTTAATGTATCAAACTCGACTCAATCTTTCGTAGGATGCATTCCCATCCATGTTGCAACTGGATTCGATAAGCTATGTGCCTAGTGCACCCTTTGGTCCCCTAAAATGGGGGCATGCCCTCTCAAATGGGGCAACATAAGAGAGAGAGATAGGCAGAGGTAACTTGTTTACAACTTAGTGATTCCAGATTTTGTCCCTCTTGAGAAACCTCGATCAAATAGAAGCGAAGATTTTCGTGTTTTGCTAGCTACAAGTGAAGCTTTCTTATCTTATCCAAGAAATTACCTTTCGCAATGCAAGTCTTTTTTTTATACAATCTTTGTTACTACACTAAGATAGACTAAGAAAATAAAAATAAATATTTGAATCCAAAACACAATAAATTAAACAATTAAACTCTTAACTTGTAGAGCAATCTACCAGGTACAACCCTCACAAAATCTAACTCTCCCTCCATCTTTTTTTAAGGGTAAACTGCTTATTTAGTCCCTGAATTATCACCTTAGTGAAAATTAGGTTCCTAAACTATTTTTTCAGAAAAATTAGTCCCTAAATTATAAAAATCTGCCAATTACATCCCTAATGTTATATTCGAAGCTACTATATTCAATTTTCCGTCAATTTAAGTCACGTTATTTGCATGTGATACACATTGGAGAGTAGATTGGTAGTTTTTCATAAAGAAATAGTGTAAGTTAACTTTTGATGTTAAATTAGACATTAAAATTCGTAACCTATATGAAATGTTAAGCACTTATAGACGAGAAAATGATGGTATTACATTCTAAAGTGTGTCAAGTGACTTAAGTTGACAAAAATTGGATAAAATAGCTTTGAATATAATAGTAGGGATGAAATTAACAATTTCTAATGAATTTAGGAATTTATTTTACCAAATAAATAATTCAGAGACCTAATTTTCACTGAGGTGATAATTCAATGACTAAATCGGCACTTCACCTTTTTTTTTAATTACAAGTAAGAAAGAATGCATACAAAGACAATCTTCACTCTAGTGGATGTACCTTGACCTCACTCCTCCATTGTTGACTGTAAATATAACACATGGATTAATCCCTTGACTCGTACGTACCTATCACGCACACCTACCACAATTTTTTTTTTTTCTATTTCTTTTTTCTTACGAGCGAAATAAAAAATTAAATTTCGAATGTAAAAATAGATATCAGACTAACTCTCTTAAAAAAAAAGAAAAATATTAGAGTATCAGACTAATTACAAATTGTAAGAGATGAAAATGTTACACCAATGGGCGTTGGACATTCAAAAGACTCGAAAACAAAAAGTGAGTAGGACCACCGATTTGACATCTAAGCAACGACATTAGCCTAATTTAATTAGGACTGCAGACTCGCAAGTCGCACATAATAATTAACCGACAACAAACAACACTTAAATAAAACCATTTCTTTTTATTTTTTTGTCAAACTCGAATAAAACCATTTAATTGCAATAACAAGTGGTCTAATGGTAAGGGAACGAATTGCGGCTCGTTAATAGATAAAAAAAATGCGAAAGGTTTCAGATTCGATGTTTCAAACTGATGAATCTACTTTACTGTGATCATAGACATAGTAAAATTCCCTATAACCTCTTAGGATCAAAAGAAAGTGGACCAGTTGTCCACTTTTCGAAAAAAAAATAAAACCAATTAATTTCAGTTTCTAATTCGTAATTAGGTTCACCAACGTTATTCGTCACAGGGCCGGAACTAACAACCCACTCATGTTTCAATCAGGGCTGACTTAGCGTTTTAAGTAGCCCATTTAGGGAGAGATATGAATGACTTAATTATGATCATTCATATCCTTATTACCAAACCGATATTCTCTCCATTGATACAATATTGAATTGAAAAAATGATCTCCAACTTTAATTATGGTCTCTCAGCTAAAAATTTGTGATTATAAATTAATACAATTATAGTCCCTCAATTCCCCCAAAGCTTCATTCAAAACAAGTCATGTTTGAAGAACTATTGTTATAATTGGATTACAATTAAGAGACTCTTGCTACAATTTTCTGATTTGGTTTTTCATATTTGCCATTTGATTCAGCCTCGCATGTGTAGTACGTGATTCATTTTAATTGAAGATAAAAAAAAATCATAAGTGCATAGTTTGATGAAATAAAAGACTAATGATCACAGATTTTTAATTGGGAGACAATTGCTCAAATTAGGTTAAAATAAAACAGCCATTGCTACATTTCCTCAAAATTTTATTAGCTCAACTTCTCTGTCGACATAATTATTCGTTCACCATTAATTTTAAGGAAAACTAACGAAAAGTTCAAAAAAATTTCGCTTTTAATGAAAAACCATTTTTAAAGGTATAGTGAACAATGCCAACTAAATGTAAAAATGTGAATTTTCGTTAAAAATGAATAGTACCGGAAGTGTTTTGTTAAAACTCACTTAATTTTATTGGTATGTAAATGTCAACATTTTCGAAAGGTTACTAAAGCCATTTATCAATGTTTAATTACCATCATATGCAAGTGAATTGTAGCTCTATTAATTTGTGTAACCATCATAATGTAAAGTATCTTACTATTTGTTAAAAAAAATGACAATCGTATAAATTCTAAAATGTTGTAAAATCTACAGTATGTGTGTAGTGAATAAATAAAATAAAACACAATATTTAAGAATTTCCTTTACATTCAGTGTGACTGGAGTACATACTCAAGACAACAGTGTACTTTTATTTATTATCTAGAATAATATAAGTACAAAAATAACTCTCCCTGTTCTCTCGTCTCTTCTTCCTTCCTCTTTCTTTCTTTCTTGCCGTTTGCTTCCTTCCTCTTTCTTTATACATGCTTTGTGTGTGGGCAAAACTTTAGACAAAGTTGTAGTGAGATGAATTGTAGAGTAATTGTGGGATAAATTGTAGATAAGTTGTTGATGGATTGTAGTTTAGTTGTAGTGGGATGACCATCCACATTGAATATGAATTACAACTCATCTCACTACCACTCTACAACTCATCCCACTACAAGTTTGTCTAACACTCAATCTTTGCCTATAAAAGAAAGGAGCATAAGCATACGAAGAAGAGAGGGAATTATAAAGACAAAATCAAAGAGAGGAAGAAGAGAGGAAATTATGGAAGATGTTTGTACTTCTATTATTCCAAATTATAAATGAAAACACCACATTGCCGTACGAGAACATATTCCAATCACACTGACTCCAATCACATGTAAAGAAACCTCATAAATATTGTATCTTGATTCATTTTTTCTAAAGCTCACATATTGCCGATTTTACAACACAAAAATGTATAAATAAATCAAAAGTCGAAAAAATAAAAATTTTAGGGCGCTCAGAAGTGTTGCATATGATATCACAGTTTTAATCTCATATGTCCAGACATATATTAGAGCAACATCATCACTGCACCAACTCAGGAAAACATAATCTAAACAATTAAACTACTAATCAAACGCAATTAACTCACACATTTCACTTCTAATCACTATTAACTCAATTTTAATACAATTTAAAAACTAAAAACAAACAATCCTCAGAGACAATTCCACAACGTGGAAATTGCAGACAATCTACACAGCATCAGATTCTGTCCGCCCGTCTGCTTTTCCTCATCATCGAAACCATTTTTAACACCATAAACAAAACTGTGACAAAAAATCCACAAAAAAAAATTACTAATTTGATTAAAAAACAATAAAATATGGCAAAGCTTCAGTTAATAAGCGGAGATTTTGTCCACATTTATTTCGGTGTGTAGTATAACTTATAAGTGATAATATTTTGCATCATACGCTTTGCCCTTGTATTTCTTCCCAAAAAACAAAAAATTAAAAAAACCAACGAAATAAATAAAAAGATAGAAAAATGGCATCAGATAATAAGCGGAGTTTATGTCAACACAGAAGATTCAGTATATCAATAAGCGGAAAAGATTATTCATCATTTGCCATTTGATTTTCGACCCACACAAAACTAAACATAATTAAGAAATTAAATTAAACATGATTAAGCATATAAGTATATCGGTAGGTCCATTTGACCCAAAAGCAAACTCAAACAATCTGCAGTGAGCTGGTAAGCCAACCAATCGATATCTGCATCCGTTCTAAGCTCCTCCAGCATTGAATTTTGCGTGGAATGAGAGGGTAAACAGATGCATGACACACAAACATAGACGCGCACACAGAAAATCGAAACCAAAATTCAGAAAACACAGACGCTAAGTATTCAGATCCGAAACACAATCGGATCTGCGGAGATTGAAATCTGAAGGGCGACTGAGAAGGGGGAAGAATGAGAGGCGGATAGGAGAAGGATCGAGATTATATAGGGGTTTATGTGAATTAGGGTTTTATCCATCTGACAAACAGATTTTATATTTTGGTGGCGCGGCCCACTCCTTTTCGTTTTGGGCTTTGAATGGAAATCTAGGGTTTTCTATGGGCTTTGACAAACAAACCTTAATCAACAAATAATTGTTAATGTTGTTCCTGGGGTCCAAACCTTAATCAACAAATAATTGTTAATGTTGTTCCTTAATCACGATTTTAAGTTGACTGCGATCCTTAACCACAGTTTTCATTAAACATTTGAGACTTTATTTAAAAGTTCAACATATTTCTAAACAAAAGTACATTTAGAAAAAGAGTTTATAAGCAAAAGGCCTTGTACAACATCAGTTCTAGATGAGTTCTAATATTCAAGATGATTGCGACCTAAAACCGTATATACCTGAAAGAAGCGACGGAGGGGTCTTGGGGGGCCTTTATTCGCGTGGCAAGGTTGTGAGCCAGATTGATTCCACATGACCTAGCCATCACTTCCAGCACTGACTTTGAAGCCGGAAACAACCAATTCCAAGTACCACAAGTCGGGATTCTTTTGCCATAGGACAAACCCACCAACCTGGCTATTGACTTTGCTCTGAACGTGTACACTATCATCACCTTGGCGCATTTCGGATCCCACCATCTTAACCTCCCCAACGGCGTACATGCTATTCACCGAGTTCATCGACGCCAGTCCCCCGGTTGCCGCCACATATTGTTGCACTATATATTTGGCCGTAGAAGCCTCCTGCCCGCCATGCATGCATGCAATATAAAACCACGTACGTACTTAATGAAAAGTGAAAGCTGAAAACTATATAATGTGGTAAATTAGGTTAATATTACATACAACGGAACATTAATAGGGCGGAAGAGTGCATTGTCGCAATGAACCTGAAGGGGGATGAGAGGAGAACCAACAAGCTTGAGCAATGTCATGAACTCATTGTTTGATCCTGACGAGGGATGAGATGCTCTCGAATTTTTCTCGACGTGGGACTGATCTTTCATGAAAGAACAGAGATTCGCCCACCGCAGCACCGCGTTGCTGCCCATGCTGGTGAACATTTCCTCCGGAATAGGCACCTCGAGGACGGTATCCAGGCCATCTTCTTTGTCTAGGTTAGGGCACAGCTTCCTCATATAAATTAAATTAAATTGTGAAGTAAAAGTGTAATAATTAAATATTTGAGGAACATATGTGAGGGGATAGAGGAGGAGGTAAATTGATTAAATTAGAGAAAGAGGAAAAGCGAAACTTTTCCCCTTCTCACCCTAAAGGTAAGAGTGAGGGAGGGAGGTAATGTTGCCTAAGGTGCTCCTTGCATGCGCGTAGGTCTCGCGTGGCTTGGAACCATTTAAGGGCACGTCACATGCATATTTTAGGACCCCTTAACCCCTACCACAACTAATTAACATTGATCATCAAGTCATGGTAACTAAGTTAATTTCAACTTGTCATACATATTGTTATCGTGGTATGACAATATTTGTTATTCTATGTTTGTGAATGATACGGTAATTACATTAAGTTCATTTAAATTTTAATAAAAACAGATTTGAACTCAAGTGCAAATGGTGGAACACACTGCTCTAACCAACGTAGCTAAACCTATGCTGCAAAAATAATTTTAAAAGTTTTATTACAAATGGTCCATGAAATTGACCTAACTCATCGTTTTGGTCCCTTAATTTAAAAATCAATCAATGTCACCCATAAATTTCCCAGGCACACATCAACTTGGTCCTTGTCATCTAGATGCGTCAAATTTTCTGTTAGGTTGTTGACGTGGCACACTAAGAGCCCACACAACGTAGACAGTAAAAAATCATTTATTTGAAATAAAAAAATAGAAGCCAAATTAATAAATAAATAGTGCAAAGTCAAGAAGTCAAAGCGCGTGTGTGTATTGTATAGTAGAAGAAACTTTCTACACTTTGTCTTGTAGTGATATTCTGCTTGTACACATGTTATACAAAATTGCATCTATCTGGCTGCCAGCTCCTCAACGAATTTGTCAACTAGTGGCTTTCAGTTCATATGGTAGGAATTAGATCCTCCTCTCCGGATCTCCTTACTGGATATCCCGGAAATCAATTAATAATAACTGTCCATTAAAAATCGTGCGGTCATAATTTTTTCTTTTTTTATATTTTCATATAAAATGAGACTGTTTTACTTTTAAAAATACAAAAAACATTCAATTGTGATCATACGATCTTTGATGAGCGGTTGGTATTAATTGATCATTCAGATCCTCAGTGAGGAGATTCGGAGAGGATCTAATTCCCATATGGAAAACGAAATCTGGAATTAAACCTAGTTATTTTACGCTGCTTTAAACTAATTGATGAATTTGTCCTCTCCACTTTTTCGTTACACTTCCAACTTCCAACTTGAGTCATAATAGCAAATGTTTTATGAACTTCTCTCTAATTAGAATTTTCAGGCAGGACATTCATCATTTTTAAACGTTAAATTTTGTATCGATAACAGTAAGAATAAAACACTTTCAAATTTGGGTGAGCTCCAACGCATTGTAAATTGGCCCGTCTATTAGAGGGAAAACAAATCTATTTCATCCGAGCAGCTCCTTAACGTGAAAAAGTTAAAACTCTTTGACACAATTCTGTACTATCGATGCTATGTTGATACCATTACGTACGGTAATGAGATTGGTTTGGCCCTTTGTATGATCAAGTCTTTGCATGGAACTCGTCAACCTATCCGTACTGGATACAACCAACCACATCCTCCACCTGAATCATAAATCAAATTTCTTAATTTGATTTTTAAGTAGCTTTCAACCTGATTAGCGATTTGATTATCAATTAATTAATCATAAACCAAGCCGTTTATTTTACACACATTTTCGATCCATACAATCGCTAGACAGAATTCCATGCACACTTCATCCCTCTTAATTTAATCCATCCGATCCTACTGTCTCTGCATCTACAGCCGGCCTCACCTCACTATATAATCCAACCCCAAATCCTCAATCTTAATCCCGCTTAATCCCGAGCTTAATTAATGGCTAAACGCTCCTTTAAGCTCAAATTCCCCCGGGTTATCCCGCTAATCCAATTCTGTCGCCCCAAACACAACTCCACTTTACCGGTAATTTACCGGCTGTCCCCCGTAAACGCCAAAGCCATGGACATCGGCTTCCCCAGCCTCACCCTCCCGGCCCCGCCACCGTCCACACCGGAGCACCTCTGCGTAAAGTGCCGCGTGTCATCCAGGCCCACCAAATCCCTCGGCTGCGGATCGTGCCGGTCCCGGTCATCCACGCGATTCATCTCCGACTGCAACGTCGAAATCAAATCATCCGCAGATAATGACGAACTTGATCATAATTGTAATCATAATAACTATAATAATAATAATTTTATGTCGCCGATTTCGGAAACCGAGAATTATTACAAGAAGAAGCGGAACGAGGAGAAGAGGAAGACGAAGAAGAAGAAATCGAAATTGAAAGCGAAACCAGAGCTTCCGTTTATAAATGTTTCGTCGGGAAACTGGTTCAGCGGCGAATTCGACGGCGAAGAAGAGATCAGCGAAGAAAGCGGAACTCCGATCTACTCTTCCAGAAGCTTCTCGACCGAATTTTCGCTGGTGATGGACACCATAGGCCAGAAGATCTCGGGACCGCACAAGCAGAGCAGCAAGAAGAGACCTAACAGTGGCGATTACGATAAGGTTCGTAGATCGAATTCAAATTCGGATTCGAAGAAATCGGCGGGGACGACGGGCTGCGAGTTCGGAAAGATAAAGACGGTGCTGCGGCCGATGAGGGCGTGCAGGGGGGACGAGGGGAAGGTGAGGGAGAGCGTGGCGGTGGTGAAGAAGTCGGAGGATCCCTACGAGGACTTTAGGAGGTCGATGATGGAGATGATCATGGAAAAACAGATATTCGAGGCCAAGGAGTTGGAAGAGCTCCTCCATTGTTTCTTGACCTTGAATTCCCGCCATTACCAGGACGTTATTGTGGAGGCGTTTTCTGAAATTTGGGAGCTCTTGTTTTCCGACCCTTCGGACCAAGTTGGAAATTTGAATTAACTGATATTATCGTTTTTGCCCCTCATTGTTTTACTAAATTACTAATGTAAAAATATTATAGGTTAAATACGTGATCTTCGTAGCACTACTCATAAATATATGTTGTTAGGTTTTCACCAGTAATAAATAATTCTAATCGTTAAAATACATGTACAAAAATTCACTTTGAATTTTACTCTTCAGAGCAAAAACTTAAAAGCAAATTAAATTCGACTGTCCTCATTAACTCATTTTCCTAACTCCCCTCGTACAAACCAAAGTCACCAATTTCTCTTCCACACAAATCAAGAATCTGGATTTCCTGATGGTACGGAAAGGATCCAGGTTAAATTAAGGTGCAGCCTCGATGATAAAACAAAAAAAAAATGTACTTATAGAAACAAGGTTTTCAAGTTATTTAACCAGAAAATCCAGATTTTGATCCGAAAATGTTGCCAAGTCATTCTCAAAAAACTTGACATGGCAGAGCTTTTCCCCAGCTTCATCAGCAAACACAATCTTCTTCCCCTCCTTGTCCTTGTTTGCAACATTTTCAGAAGCATCGACGTCGATATCAGCCATTTTCTGCAATGGATAAACAGAAATGATCAAATTCATGCCTCAAAACAAGACCGAGGAAGAAAATAGAATTGTTATTAGCACGTCGAAGTAGTCATCATGCATTTCTCTATCTCATTTCACATAATAGAAGAATGCAGGATGACCGAAAAATTGAAAGGAAATAGGATAAGGAGCAAACCATGATTTTACAAAACCGGTTGCAGTCCCTTGACATCATGGAAAGCAATCTTTTCGCAGATGCTTCGACTCTCGTTACGTTCTTAATAGCCATCCGCACCTGCATTTTTTCATTGGAAGCACACAGATGAGCACACAATTATTCTTGCACATTCACATAGAAAAGGGGTTGCGTGAGAAAACGTATCTGAAAAAAAAGGACGTTAGGGTACCTCATTTGCATTATATTTCAAGGGTGTAGCATGATAGGCCTCAGGCGGTAATCTTTCTTCTGCTATTTCCTTCATGGTCTGTAACTCAATCGTGAGTTTTGTTGCAAGGGATTCAATGTCCTGCATCTGGCGTTGCGAGAATGCAATGGCACTCTCCGAACAGGTTCGGATTGAAGTACACCCGGTGGTAAAACGCGGTGGTGCTGCAGAAACCTTGGAAGCTTTAGGGATGCCTTTAGGGTGGGAATTAATCTTCTCGTTATTCGGATTCCGGTTGTCTTGCGCTTTGATAGACAATTTCGCTCTCTTGATCTGATCAGGCCCTTGAGCTCCGCCAATCGTCCTCTCGGTTTGTTTTCCAAAACATAGATCCGCCTTACAACCTGATATAATCAGAAAACCATGAAAGTCAAATACATGGTGAATGAGAAGAGAAATAGCAATGTGCGCAATTTGCAAATGGAGTAATGAACAGAAAAACGGAATTTAATTTTAAAGTACCCAAGCAATTTCTTGGCATTTCGTAATGAATTTGTTATGAAAATGCAAAAGCAATTGAAAGCTTAAATATTAAGAAAATTTGAACAAAGTTTTGTTTCCAAAAATTGAACAAAATTTTGTTCCCGATAAAAGAGTAACAGAAAATCAGTTAAACCAACATAGAAAATTTTGTTTTGAGGTGTCGTATGAGAAACCAAACCTAACAGCTACACAGTTGACCTGAAAAGGAAACAGCTACACAGCAAAGCATATAAGTTACCGTACAATAAACACCAACAGGCAACAGCCATAAGTCACAACAGAATGGTTTAAGCCATCTAAGTAAATCCTCCCCTAATGTTGTCAAAACTCCTATTTTCTGTCCAGCCGCACAACCCAATTCTGGATACCGAAAACTCTAGCAATTGAATTAAAACAGACAGAAAGAAATTTGTAGTATTCCAGAATAACACTCAGTTGTGTACTTGGGCCACAAGAATTGATTAGCATTGTACATGTCAACGGACTACATAACACCGCAGTATAGAGAACATCAAAACACAGCGGAGATCGATTATCAGCTCATCAATAGGTTCTCATGGCCAATAAAATATGTGCTTAGTACTTTTATGGTTAATAATGTCAAATTTTTATCAGCTCATCAATAGGTTCTCATGGCCAATAAAATATATGCTTAGTACTTTTATGGTTAATAATGTCAAATTTCTTCTGTACTTTCAAGAATGAAACTTAAATTTTACTGCATCATTGTAGCATCTGGCTGACAGAGTATGCTACGAGCCTACGATCCTAATCATTCGAATAGCACAACAGGCTTTGTACACTTACCGGGATGTTCTTCACTGTGTAACTCAATTGACTTCATGGCCTTGCACAGTTTTTCTTGGGAAGTTGGTGAAATCACCTGCACATGAAAACAGTTTATGAGAAACAAACTCCACTCTATGATAAAGCAAAAAAAAAAACGAATAGATGTTACATACCTTTCTGGTCGGAAAGAGCCTCTGAGGAGGACGCTGCTGGTTTAAACTAGGACTCCCACCACTCACTAGTGTCGTAAGCTCGTCAATAGCATCAGAAGAAAATATCCCTGGAGACAAGTTTCTTTCTGCACCAGCACAGGCAGACTTGGGGGATTGCTTCTCCTCCTCAGCCACAGGGGAATCATCAGCAACAGAAACCAAACCGCTACCAGACCCAGCACTGGATTCAACATTCCAAGGTGAATCATCATTCATGTCAGGCTCAGATAGACATGAATCAGTCCCGTTAACAGGTCCCATGCACTGAAAGAGATCATCACCCACCACCTCAGATATTCGAACCTGGGTTTCGCTGTTAGTCTGACATAACCTTTCATCCTCAGAGGAGATAGTGTCGTGCAGATCAAAATTTTGATCTTGCACCGAACATATTGCTTCAATGAAGTTGTCAGGGTGAACCGAATTCGTGATATGTCCTTCAATGTTATATTCTAATAGAGGCAAATCCAAGCACTCGTAACTATTGAACTCTGAATCATCAACCTCAACAACATCCCATTCTGAGGTCGTTACAATCTGAATAGGTGTGGGATCTGCACATTCCATATCTTCGTAGCAGACTTCATTTACAACACAAATCTGACTTTCATTTGTTTCGTAAATTGGCAACTCGGTCTCGAAAACACAATCAGCAGCTATCGCAGAAGATTCATCAGGCACCACTCCGCAAGAACCCTCCTGATTATCACAAGCCAAAGAGGTTTCACCAGCAGCAGGAATTGTGTTTTCGATATCTGAAAACTCAGTATCAGGAACCTCTACTTTAATGTTCAGACCAGATTTCGGTTCACTTGGGATGTGTTCTGATGTGATAGTCGATATGGAACTTTGAGACAAAGAAGAGAAACTGTTTTTCTTACGCTTACTCTTAGTATTGGCCTTTGCCTTCTTTGAGAGTTTCCACTTACTAAGAGGCTCTATGAGATCAACATCCTCTTCATCAGTTTGAAACTTAGAAGACTCATGCTTTACAGGTGAGCAAGTTTCTATTTTTTTCAAATCAACAGATGTTGAACGTTTTCTTTTCTTGTCCTTGCATGTCTCTTTAATCTGCTTCAGTGTAATATTACCAAAACCATCCAAATCATTATTTCTTCCGGCATTGCCATCACTGCTATCAAAATCGTAAACTTCAGGTTCAGTTTTGACTGTCACATTCCGCACAGTACGCCTACTTGGACTTTCACCCATGACCCTATCTCTGTTGACAAGTGATCCCCTGAACTCATCTTTTGGCGGAATTCTTGGGAATGAATCACCATTTTTGGCATCTAATCTTTCATGTATGTCTTTCAACTCCCTGAATCTGAGTACTGGCCGTCCGCGAGCCACATTCAGAGTCTTTACCACTAAACCACCTTCCAGAGCCTGGATAAAGTGCAAATGATTGCAACTTCTCAACTCCATCACATATAAAACTCAGGTTCTGCTGGTTAGTACACGAACAATCATTAAAATGCACAAGATCCTTTCCCTGCAACGGAAATCAACCTTACTTATGAAACTAAACAAATTGTTCTCAACTAATTCTTAGTTATTAAACACAACACAACAGCCTCAAATTTCAGAAAACGTTAGACACATCAACCTTTGAAACAAAATCAAAGCACTAAATTACACTAACGACAAAAAATTCAAAGTAGTGACCATTCCTAAAAGATTAGATCAATCAATTACATCAACTCCATCAAAAACATTAAAAAATGACTAATAAGTTTTCAGATTGAGCAGCTGATAGCAACAATTAAAAGAAAATAAACCCTCAAAATATGATAAACAAAAAGAATACAGGGATAAGAGAAACCGTACCAGATTACGAGCACCACTGCTGTTTGGATTCGCTCCAGTAAATCCAGCACAAAAGTCAGATCCCAAACTGAAACCCTAATCGGTAATCAATTAGGGCAAATACAATTAAAATTTAATTTCCCACAATTGCAAACCTTCGGTTGCTTCAAAGAGCAATAGAATCTTCCACGAACTTCCTCTCTCTGTGATTCCCGAAACAGCGAAGAACGGCGAGATGATTGGGGGATATATCCGGATCGGAGAGACGGAGAGGGCGTAAAGGGAGACCCAGAGTGAGAGAGAGCTGAAAATGTTGAAGTTATTGGACTGAATGAATGGGAAGGGACTGTTTGGAGAGACGGAAAGTTTGAGATTTGAGATGGTAAGGCTAGTGGCAGTGGCAAAGGGGCTTTTTAGCTCGCGGGAAAAGAGGCATTTTCAGATTGTAGAGAGCGCGCCAAATTCTGTTTGGCGGGAACTCAAACGATCCCTCCTCCATTAGGGTTGTAGGGAAGTAATAGAGTACAGCGTCAACTATAGGACTGGTGATAGAATCTACATCTCTCGCCGTCCATCTGTCTCTCTCTCTTTTTCCCTGGAAAGTCACTTCGATTAAAAAGGGCGGAGGCCCGATGGGCCGATCAGAGCCCATTTTTACTTTTTTGGTTATGGGCTCGCCCGACTCAATTTCAAACTAGTAGGGTTAGGCCTTGCATATTTAGTTCCTCAGCCGGCCCATGGGTCGGTTTTATAACAGAGGCTAAATTATAGCCCACCACATGGCCGAATCAGGTGGTTTCTATTGGAAGCGGGAACGATATTCACTATTGAGTTTAGACTAGTTAATGTATACATTTTATTAGGACTTGACTGCTGAAAAATCAGCAACAGCTTCTACTGCTGATCAATTACAGATTGACACGTATCTAAGTAATTGATTTTTTAATCACATATTGGATACATGTTCAACTGTGATTTGTTAGCAGCAGGAGCTGCTGCTTATTTTTTCAGCAGCCAAGTTCTTTCCCTTTATTAGCATCCTAAGGTATATACAGAATTCATACATTTTTTATTCATGTATTGTCCTTCGTTTTTTTATCACTGTCATTTGTTACAAGTAGTATTCTTGTTGTAGATGCTTCATTGGATAGGTTTACAAACAATTCGAGTTGATTGTGTAGGTTGATGGTTGATAGCATAATAAGTAATGAGATATGTCTTAATGAGTGGTCTTTTGCTCACTCCCTAAATGAGGATGGTGCTCACTCTCATTTATTGTCATTATATTAGTTTAAATTTTAATTTGTATCTTAAATCAATTAAACAAAACTAATCTAACGGTAATCAATAGGGGCAAGCATCACCCTCACTTTAGCGGGTGAGAAAAAATGCACTTAGGTCTTAATATAAGGCTAAAAGAAGCTACAAAACTTCATTTGTTTCAATTTGTTTGTTTGTTTAATTTGTGAGTTTTTTACCTTGCCATATATATTTGTTTGTTATATTAGAAATTACAGTTTTATTTTTTTAACTCAACCGATATTTGAATCAACAGGTGCAAATTCAAATGTAAAAGGATCACAACTCAAACTAACCTAGTCAACTTATTTACGCAAAAATATGCATAAAAGTTATAGCCTTGAGCACGTTTCCTTAAACTCCACATCCCCATGTCTATGCAAAATCAATTTATGACAAAACCAAGACTCAAAATTCCAGCAAAACTATAGCAATAAAATTAGGTTATAAATTCAATTTTACTTCCTTTTATTCTCTTTGTTTCTTTATCACAATTTTAATTAAAAATAAATAGAAAAAAAAAATTAAAATGGCAAAAAAATTTAAAACCCAAAAAAAATGATTTGACGTGGCGCCCTATTGCACCACCAACCAAAAACACTGACATTTCCAAAGTTAACAAATTCACAAGAAAACAATTTTAAAACCCTCACCATTGGCATATCCTCCCCCTCTCAACCTCCCCCGCCCCCACCCACCTCGTTCACGATGAAGGCATCTTTGAAGGGCAAGTATGACACTGACAAGAGCGGCGCCGCCGCAAACGTCGCCTTCTTCGCCAGCGATGTCAAGTTCCGAGCTTCCCTCACCGATGCCACCTTCGCCGCCGGACCCAGCTTAAATGGCCTGGTCCTCGCCGTCGAGAAACCTGGCTCCTTCATCGTCGATTACAACGTCCCCAAACAGGTAATCAGACTTCGGCAACTTGGTCTGGTTATAATTGGGTGCCCTGAGTGAATTTAACTGTAAAAATGGTGGCTTTTGTCTTTGGCTGTGTGCAGGACTTGAGGTTTCAGTTCATGAACTCGGTTAGGGTTGTGGGGAAGCCGTTGAATTTGAATTACATTCACATGAGGGGAGACAACCGGACGATTCTGGACGGAACCCTGGTGCTCGATTCGGCCAACATGGTGTCGGCGAATCACGTGCTCGGCTCGAGGAACGGGAAGTTCAAGTACTCTTATCTGCACGGCGGAGCGACGACGTTTGAGCCGTCGTACGATTTGGCCAAGAATTCGTGGGATTTCGCGGTGGCCCAGAGGGTTTATGATGATGTATTCAGGGCTTCGTACCAGACGTCGAGCAAGTTGTTGGGGTTAGAGTGGTCGAGGAGTTCTAAAATCAATGGCTCTTTTAAGGTAATTAAACTTTTTTAATTGATATGTCTTGTTTTATTTGTTGGATATTATTTGGTTTTTATAATTGCAATTAGGATTTTGATGTTTGAGTGAAGTATGCCATTTGAATTTTGGTTTGTCAATGATTTGTGCCTGCTTTCAGATTATGGTCTTGTTTTGAATAAGTAATATAGTGAGTGTAAATCGATTATGGCACAAGTATGTGTTCTGTGGAAATGATCCGTTCTCTCTGTCGACAATTGTGTCATCCTGGGCTTCCGTTCGTCTTCACTAGATTTGATATGAGTACATTGAGTATGGTTTGCTTTTATCACTTAGGAGATGTAATTGCATTTGGTTAGTATTCATGTTTTGGATCCTGGACGTTACTTTCGTTATTAAACTTGAATATACCTCTGGCGAGTGAGGTGGGAGGTTTTCAAGGGAAATTTAAATCTGCTAAGGAATTGATTAACCTCAATTGGGGGACATGGGTGACATTGTTCTTTCCAGATGAGGGTGTTGATGAGTTGATGATTGTGAAATCGGGTGTGTAACACTCCGGAAATGTTGCTGTTGGAAGGGCTGCAGTTTGGCCTGTGAAGTTGAAATTTTGGTTTTGTTATGTCATTTGGTATGTCGGTCAATCCAAGTACACAAGGGTTTATTGTAACAGTTTGTCCTATGAAGTTACAAAGAAGAAGCATCAATTCTGCAACACACTCAGTTCCTCCAATTCACAAGTGTGTTGCAAAACAAGGTGGTCCGCTATTGTTTTCTGTGTTAAGGGTTGTGGTTGTGGCAGTGCCCAGAGCTACAACTGTGGTTTTTCCTACTGGTGGGGTAGTTGGATTGAATTGAAACCTTGGTGGTAGTAGCATCAAAGATGACGCTTCATGTCCGCAGCGGTACTAGCAATGTTTGTGTGGTGGATAGCACTGCTCTGGGCGGTAATGTTATTGCAGTGTAGTTCAATCGTTATGTGGCCATCCGTTAAATGTTAGTAACAATCTTCATTTGTAAAAAACTATTAGCTCCTACTCATTGAACTCTTGGAAATGTTGCTTCCGAGTATATGAGTCACATGACTACTTCGAAGGTTGTAGTGTTTTGCTTATCTGTTGTTACTAAATCAAGCTTTTCCTGATAATGTTCATGTATTCTTTCCAGGTTTCAGCATCTGTCAATTTGGCGGAGGAACGAAAGTTGCCAGAATTAACTGCTGAGAGTACTTGGGATTTTGAGATGTGATTCATTATTGTATCTTTGCTTGTAGTCTGATAACAACTTAGAATCGTCTCATGATGGATTTAAAACATCATTTTATCATTGAATAGCGTTTTCCTTTCATTAGTGAGTTGATACACCTGGTAATAGGCAGCTTCGCACGCCCAGCATCGACTCGTGATATGTTCTTCGAGATATAAATTGTTGATCTCTGATGGTCCGAGGAACCATGAACTTCATTTGCTACGTGAAATAATTCTCTCTTGGAGGAACTGAGGCCGAGATACGGCTTTTTATACTGAAAATGTACATTCTTGATTGTTTGAGAATGGTTCATGAACTCTACTAAGGAAGTGAGAAGTTCAATGGGTGCAAGTAAATGCAAATTCAAAGAATTTCAACGCCCAATCTGCTTTGTTCAGCTTTTGTATTTTATTTTGTGCTGCAGAGACTTAGGGTTGGATAAAGTGTGACATTAGCTCGTTTGGATGTGCTTTTCAAATGACTGGAAGCGTTTTTGGTGAAAATGTTTTTGGAACCAATCCTTAGTAAAAATGCAAGTAAATCTTGGAAAAGTACTTAAAGTGCTTCCTGGAAGAAGCACATAACTGGTGCTTTTTGCAGAAAGCACTTCTAGTGCTATTGGAGACCAAATTTTTTTATTCTCTAAAACCGCTTTCACTCATTTTAAAAGCATATCCAAACGAGCTCTAACTCCACAATTCAAGTGTTGTGAGCGTGACTAACTCCGCACTTCACTTGTTATATAGGTGAAAACTTTTCACAAAAGTTAATATTGTGATATAAATCCCTTAGCCGAATTCGACTTTAAACAAAAAAGTTGTTGGATACTCGGAAAAATACTTTTAGAAAAAATTATATGCGATATATGACATAAAGTATTAAATTTAACAGACGAATTAGCAATCCTGAATTCAAGAGAATATACACAGGCGTATTTGAATTATGAGCCACTTAAAAGGAAATGTATACGGAAATACAGGAATTTGGACCTCTTTGACTTTGTTTGGATCAAAATAATTAAGTGCATTATCAATTTATCAGCCTAATTCAAAATTGGGCCCAATTGGGCCCAATCGAGCCTAAAACAATACTATCACCATGATGTGGGGCTCGATCTCAATCTTCAATCAGAACCGCTCACCAAACCCTGAAAAATCTGACGGTCCTGATGTTTCGTCATGAAAACGTGTAAATTTGGCGGCAGTGGCAATCCCCAAAAGAATTTTAAAATCAATTGGCGCTTAAATATCACTGCCTTTTAATTGCCTTATAGAAACTAAACCCTAATTTGATTTTCTTCGTCCGTTACGCCGAGAAATCCATTGCGGAGATGGACAGCGACGACGATTTCGAGCTGCTGTCAGCGGAGGCTGCTCCGCCAGTCCGCGAAACGAAGCTGAAGCGCTTAAAGAAAGCAATTAGGGTTTCCGAAGAACCTCCCGTCGACCAATCGGAGAGCGGCCGAGTGAATCCCTCCGAATTTGAAGCTCTAAGCTTGGAGGAATCGAATGAGCCGTCAAGGTTAGGGTTGGGATCGGAAGGTTTGGGCGGCGAAGGGGATTCTAATTCCGGATTTGACGGCTTGGGCGGTGGTGAAGGTGAAATGAGTTCTGGTTCCGACGGGTTGGGCGGTGGAGGGGAAATCGATTCCGGTTTTGATTGTTTGGGCGGTGAAGGTGAAATGAATTCGAGTTTTGATGGTTTGGGTGGCGGCGAAGATGGCAACGGAGCTAAGAGGGTTTTGGATTTTGATTCTGCGGGAGAGGAATTTGGAGAAGAAGGCGAAGATCTAAACAAGGAGATGCCGGAAGAAAGTGGTGGTGTGAGGGTAGAAGAGACGGATAAGAAACGGCGCAGTTCTGATGGCTTTGAGGAAGAGGAGAACAAGAAGAAGAAAAAGAGGGCCAAGAGAAGAACCGGGGCTGCCGAGGGCATGAGGACGACTGAAAAAGTATTAAGATTTTTTCGTGTTGTATTCCGTAAAATTGGTTGAAATTAGTTTGTACTGTTTTGCTTAGGCCTAAATTGTTATGATTTTGTAGGAAAGACGAGAGCATCTGAAGCAACTGCATGCTGAATCTCAGAGACTTTTGCGAGGTATAAACAAAGTGATGCTAATTATATAGTTCATTTACAATGTATTACTTTTGATTGTGTCTTATTCGTTGTCATCTTCTTCTGTGTTAGAAACCAGAGATGCAGCATTTAAACCCATACCGCTTGTTCAGAAGCCGATATCTTCAGTTCTGGAGAAAATTCGGAAAAGGAAACTGGAGGTTTCACAAAAGTTGGTATTCTATTTATAACTGTAGATATGATCTTATTCTTAGGCTCTTAGTGTTTATTCAATTAATTAATAGTTGTAGTAATTCGTTGTTGGTCTTTTGAGTGTTGCAGATGTAGTAGTACAGGAGATTATAAGGTACTGAAAGCGGCAACTGAGGAGTCAATTGCATCCCAGGCTGGAAAGGGGAACAGTGCAAATGAGGTGTGCATTGATGGGTCTAATTATAAGGAGGAGCATTCAAGCCGTGGAAATGTGTCTTCAGGGATGGTAAATTGAATACGAGTTTCTTGATCAATTTTGTTTTTGCCGAAATAAAAGTTCATTGACCGAGTGTTTCTTCTTAACCACAAATAGTGGGACAGGGATATATGCATCCACGGATTTGAGTTTCTTGACCAATGAGATACTTTTTATACTAATAACGCAAACAAAATTTTGAGTGATTTGGAAAGAGTTCAATGTGAAAAAAAGAGGGCTTTTAAGTGGTAATCCAAGAACAATATGGTTATCATTTCAATCCTTCTTATGTTATACCATGTATTCTTAAAATATTATTTCTGTCAAACCTTCATCCTATTGATGATCTTTATTATGTTGGGGAAGATAGTCTTTTGCATTAAATTGAGAGACTTGAGATCCAGTATATAATTGTATTTGTTGCAGGATGTTGACGGGGAACCCAAGCAAACATTTCGAGCACCTATTGATGATACTCAGGTTCCTTTCACATTTCAACCAGATTTATCATTCTTCTATAGGATTGTGTATTTAAGCATAAATGTTTCATCTTGTGCATTGTTGTAGGACCTGTTTTCTGATAACCAGACTACCGAAGATAAGGATGGTCTGCCAAATGATGATTCCAAAAGTCTGCTGGAAGAGGTTTTTGCACCGTCCATACTTGCAATGAACTTAAAATTTGACTCTGCTCCTCCTGATGATGTGTAAGTGTTATTTGTTTATGTCTTCGTATCTTGTAAATTTGAAGCTTAGTGCGTGTCATTGTTGCATTCAAATGTTTCCTAAAGTTAATTAAGTTGGATACTGTTTATTTTTTAAGTTTTTCTGGTGAAATGGACAATGACACTTCTCTCTTTGTAGTTCTTCTGACGAGGAGGACTACAATGACAAAGAAAATATTGCTCCTCATTCTTCTGAAGTGGCTGATGTGCCTTCATCTCCAATCGGCGATCCTGTCAAAGCTTTTGTGGATGATGAAGCTGAGGAAGAAGACGACAGTGATCATGACCTGCATCGGTTCGAAGATAGTGACAACGATGAGGATGATGGAGATGCTGCGGAGCTTAATGATATGATAGCAACTGGATATGAAGAAAGGCCAGTTGATAATGAAAGACGGAATGAACTCCACCAAAAGTGGCTTGAGCAACAGGATGCTTCTGGAACAGAAAAACTTATGCAGAAGCTGAAGTTTGGTTCTAAACAAAAAGAAACAGAGTTAGTCAAAGAGAAAGATGCAGATGTACAGGAAGATCAAGAGTTTGGTAATGAAAATGCAGAAGATGAAGAGTTTGGTAATGAAGATGCAGAAGATTCAGCACCCGCAAATGCTGTGCGAATGAACTTACAAGAGATAAAGCAAAGGATGCCTCTACTGTATACTGATAACGATGATGTATTCCTGTCATCTGACGATGATGAAACCGAAAAGAGACTATCTAAACAGTGCCTGTCTGAGAAAGCTGTGAGTTCTTCCACTATACCATATGAAGGTGGAAATTAGTTCACTGTTTAAATCAATTATCCATGCTAACGTTCTTCAACTGCATGTGATGTCATTTTTTCTGTACAGATTCTTTTAACCTTACAAGAACATTTTGATTTGGAACAGGAAATGCAGGCTACTTTCTTGTCACCGGCAGAGGATGAAAGTTCAAGAGAAGTTTTTGGTCATATAAAGAAACTGAATATTGCGCCTGATACTAAGAAGGCCAAAGCCCCTTGTAAGATCTGTTATTTGTCATGTATTATAACGTTGTGTAAATTTCTTCCGTGTAGTATGTTGATATCATTTTGTTTTTAACTCTATCGTCATCTGACATATTGTTCAATTTTGCAGCCTTCCCTAATATGCTTCTCGCGGGAGGAGACCGGAGCATATCATCAAAGGTAACCTGATATTGAAATAGATGCAACATCAATATTATTATCTTGTTATTTTAGGAACAGTACAAAACAAGATCTGGTCTTTGGGCCAAGTTTTTGTAAGATGCCATTTGATCATAACTGCCATTGGTAAATTTTGCAGTCGTCCTTCTTAGGTCGGGGGCCAAGTCATTCTCTGCCCTCATCCAATAAGCATGGACTGAGCACAGTTCGTTCTTTTATCTTAGTACGCGGTGACAGCAATAGTAGGAGCTCAATGCCGGAGGATTCTTCAGACATGGTAGTGCATTTAGATCTTATCGTATGGTTATTTCAAAAGTTGCACTAGGTATTTTTAGCAATTGGTTTTCTTCTGCCGGTCAGGAATTCGTTAAGATATCAACTCCAAAAAAGGAAATAGGAGTAACTTGTTTTACCAAACCATCACTTTTTCTTACCAAAACACTGAATGTCGATTGGTTATGGAATGAAATGCAGGTACAGAGGGAGATTCTACCGAAAAAGACTACTGCAGCCAAGCTTAGCAAGTCCAAAGCAAAGTTTGGTACTCAGACATCGTCACCTGACACGGTTTCAACTGAAGCTGTTGCGAATACAGACACATTGGCGGAAGCCGATGCACAGAAAGACAGATCAGCTGGAGCTGGTGCGTGGGCGGACGCATTAGCTGACCCCACACCAGCTGGATCTTCGTTACTCACGATATTAAGGCAGCCTTCCTTGCCATCAAAGCGATGCACCGGGGGGATTACGGTTGACCAAATCGAATCCGTCTTAGCTTCGTTCGAAAACGGGAGGAAATCGATGCGGGCGAACGGACAAGTATACAGAAGAACCTAATGTACATATAAGAGATTTGTGGAACATTCTGTTTCCTGAATGATGATCAAGTAAAATGAAAGACGTGGTGATTGCCTCTTGTTCTTAGTTCAGTCACATAGATATTTGATCGTTACGTTTTAACTATGCCACATAACACTTGGTGTTACTTGGAAAGAAATTTAACACATTAGTTATTTAATTAACTTACGTTTGTTATAGAATTAAAATATTTATTATGCTAAAGAAAAGAATTTTAAATATCAATCTAGTACATTAATGCGACAATATCGATGAAATATTGATAAAAGGATAATGGTTGCATTCCATTCTTGGGAGATGAACTTATTTCCCCACATAACGTATCTTCAACATAAAAATTCTATATTTGGAATTGTTCAATCGCTCAATTTCGTATTCTTTATTTGAAGATCATTTTTATAAAAATCATTTAGTCAGTGATCTTTTAGTCATTTAAATGTAAATAAATCAACTTATCGTTATAAATATGCTGTTTAATTTATTTAATACATTCGGATGACTAAACTGTCATTGTTTTGAATTATTTTTTGTAAGAATGATTTTCAAATAAAGATTAAGATATTAAACTGTTCTGATTATAAAATTTTACTATGTTATTTGCAAGTGGGTGTATGAGCTCATCCTCTACAGAGAGAATGCAAGTATTATTCTTTAAGGAAGTACTTCATAAACTAAAGATGGCAAAAAATAGAAGGAAATGAATCCTCACCAGATCTCTTTTCACCTAATCCATCTAGTTCGGGATCTGGATCGTTGAAATTTGATCAAACGGCTACAAACATAGACTCCTTTAAAAGTGATAATAATTGGAGCCGTTGAATCAAATTTCAACGATTCAGATCCTAGACTAGATAGATTGGGGGGAAAGAGATCCGGAGATGATCCATTTCAAAAAAGAAAGATGTTTTAGCTATCATGAAATCTTAATCCAGTACGAGGAGGAAGGGGAGAGGCTAAATCAACCATTTTGGTTGACCCAAGCGGCGCGCGGTAGGAAAACATATACGTGTCACGTCTTTAGAGGTTAGTCAGTCGATATCACATGCTATACAGATAAGTACGTCGCATCGAACCATGGCCTTTTATTACATAATAATTACCCCGAAAATCTAAAATTGTTGCCCTAAAATTCCAAAATTTCAAAATCTAGAGTCTGAAAATCTAATCCAAGCTTTATCCGTACGTAGACCCAAGTCAAAAGATCACAGGTCTCTTAGCTGACCCACTCCACACGGCCGCACCGCCACCGCCATATTCCTCAAAATCCTACCCAAAATCTCGAGTCCAAATCCCTCCGAATCGCAGATCCAAACCCGCAGATCCCAGACTCCCGCCCGCTGCAATGGCGAAACTGAAACAGTAGCGATCGAAAGCAAAAAAATCTCCGAGCTCAGCTGAATAGATTGTGTGGAGCTCCAGTGGCGGCGGCGGCGATGAACTCCCTCAAAGGCAAGCTCCTTCTACTCTGCTTTCTCTTCATTCTGTCATCTCCATCCCCTGTTTCTAAGCTTTTCGTCCAATCTACCGAAACCGAAACTGAAACCAAATCCGAAATCGAGCTCAATCCGCAACAGCTGGTATTGCAGAGGCTCGAGGAAGTGGTGAAGAACCTAACCGAAATAGTCGCGAGATTAGAATTCAAATTACAATCGGATCATCCGAAAAAACCTGCTCCGATTGACGAGGGTTTGACTTTGGCGGTTGACGAAAAGGAAAGCCAGGAGCTGATCAAGCAGGTTGAAGAAGAAGAGGGGTCTGGTTCCGATCGTAAAATTGGAGAAAGGGCGAGGCCAGTTTCGGTAACAAAATACAGCCCGTTCTGGTCCGACCGGTTTCAGTTCGTTTCCGCCGTGAAATTGGATTCCCAGGCCACGTGTATTCACGTCCTGCCGTTTCGGGATTTCGAGGGGGTTACGAAATATGTTGCCGTCGGAGACGAGAGAGGGAGGGTGTATGTGTTTGTTAGAAACGGCGACGTTTTGGTGGAGTTTGATACGTTGCTGGGGTCTCCGATCATGGCCGTGGCTTCCTTCTTGTCGGTTTACAAGAACGAGAGTTTCGTGGTCACTGGGCATCAAAACGGTGTCATTTCGATGCATAGGGTTTGGGAGGGAGCGAGTGGGGAAGATTGGAGCTCGCTTTTAATGGAAACCGTGACGAAATTCGACACGGGCGGAGAAGGGTTGCCGGTTACGATTTTGGAGGTGCACCATGTTGGAAGGTTGAGTTATGTGTTGGCTAGTGATGTGAGTGGGAAGATTTCGGTTTACCGAGAAGATGGTTCGGTTCATGGCACCACAATGCCGTCGAGCAGGCCGCTTGCTTTCTTGAGGCAGCGGCTTTTGTTCTTGACGGAGACGGGTGCAGGGTCTTTGGACCTGAGGACCATGAAAGTTAGGGAGAGTGAGTGTGAAGGGTTGAACCGTTCGCTTTCTCGGTACTATGTTTTCGATGCCACGGAGCGGTCTAAGGCGTACGGGTTTACATCCGAAGGCGATCTGATTCATGTTTTGTTGTTGGGGGATATAATGAACTTCAAATGCAGGGTTAGGTCCAAGAGGAAGTTTGAGATTGATGAGCCTCTTGCTTTTCAGGCAATTAAGGGGTGTTTGCTTATTGTTAGCGAGGAGAAGGTTTTCGTGTACAATGTTTCGACTCAGCATTATGTTAGGGTTGGTGCGCCTCGGATTATTTTCTCTGCCGGTCTCGATGAGATTAGGTCATCGTTTCTCAATTATCAGACGGTGGATGCAGAGAAGAGAAATGTGATACCTTTAATCGCAAGTGACCGGGAAAGGCTTGTTGTGCTTGGCCTTGGCGGAGGGTATGTTGGAATGTATCGTTCTAACCTTCCGGTATTCAAAAACGAATTTAACACAATGCTATGGACCAGCCCTGTATTTTTCTTTGTACTTTTTCTATTCGGAGCTTGGCACTTTTTCGCGAAGAAAAAGGAAGCGCTCACTTCATGGGGACCGGATGATCCTTTTACTTCAACATCCGCTACAATGGGAGCTCCATTAGGGGGAAGTAACACCGGAGACAGGTCGTTTGGGGAAGGGTCTTCGAGAGGTGGTGGCCTAAGAGGACCGTCGAGGAGGTATGTCTCTCCTCCTCCCCGGTATGCAGGCGGAGCAACCGGTTCATATAGGCCAGGTACGGCTGATCATAACCCTAGACCATCATCTGTCGATCCTAATTTTAGAACAGCTTCAGAGCTAAAGTTTAGAGGTTCGGGGTTAGAATCTTCGGGTTTTCCGAAACGGAGGGAGAATTTGTTTGTAAAAAACCAAGTGATGGATGATAGCAGCTGACCCGTGTGATCAAATTTCATCGACTTTGTATTTTGGTACTTGAGAAGTTGGTTTAAGATTTAGTTGTTAGACCAATTCATTTGGCAAGTCAGGGCCATTTGAACTTCCCACTACGTTGTATTTTGTAACGCAACTTCAAGTTTTGAATAAAAAAATAAAACTATAGAAAGGAATA
This sequence comes from Heteromeles arbutifolia, assembly GCA_024362995.1. Taxonomy (NCBI): domain Eukaryota; kingdom Viridiplantae; phylum Streptophyta; class Magnoliopsida; order Rosales; family Rosaceae; genus Heteromeles; species Heteromeles arbutifolia. The sequence goes on along the minus strand of JANCRC010000001.1, from coordinate 1,749,505 downwards.
TATATTTATGATCGACAACATCTTGCTTTTTGTTTTGGTTGGAGTAGACGAATTCATTCTTCATTATTTTTTAGGATAAATGACAAAAAACTACATCAACTATTAGTGTCACGACATTTTCATACCTCATTTTTTAAAATTGACAATGTTATACCTCACGTTACGAATTTGATCCAATGTTATACCTTCCGTTAGCTTGCTGTGAATTTTTCAGTTAAATGTTGACGTGGCTTGATCCGAGGCTCACTTATTATTAAAAAATTAATAAAATATTATTAAAAACTAAAAAAAAAATCATTTAATATTTTTTAAATATTAAAATAATAAACAAAATTAAAAAAAAAAAAAAAAAACAAACACAAACCCGTGCCCTTCTCCCTCCCCGTTCTCTCTTCTCCCCCATCTTCTTCTTCCCCCCCTCCTGCAACCCAGAAAACACAGAAGGAAGGAAAAAAAAAAGGAAGGTTCACGATTTTCCCTGACCCCCCTTTCTTTCTTCCCTCATCCCGTCTTCCCTAAACCCTCTGCACCCACTATCTGCAACCTCACACCCATTACCTGCAACCCAAAAAAAAAAAAAAAAAAACCGAAAAAAAACCCAGATCCCGTTGAGGTGGAATCGGGAAACCTTCGCCAGGCCGATTCTGAGGGTGGAGAACCTGGGCGAGCAGAAAATGGGGGGAATGGGTGTGGAGGGAAGAGGGTGGGTGCGAGGTTGGGTGCGGAGGGTGGTGCGAAGGTGGGTGCCGAGGTTGGGTGTGGAGGGTGGGTGCGGGGAGAAGAGGGGGTGGGGAAGACGAACTGAGGGTGGGAGAAGACAAATTGGTTTTTTTTTTTTTTCCCACTTTTTTTTTTTCTGGGTTGCAGAAGGTGGGGAAGAAGAAGATGGGGGAGGAGAGAGAAGGGCACGGGTTTGTGTTTTTTTTTTTTTTTTTTTTTAACTTTTCTTTATTATTTTAATATTTAAAAAATATTAAATGATTTTTTTTTTAGTTTTTAATAATATTTTATTAATTTTTTAATAAAGAGTGGGCCCCGGATCAAGCCACGTCAGCATTTAACTGAGAAATTCACGGCAAGTTAACGGAAGGTATAACATTGGACCAAATTCGTAAGATGAGGTATGACATTGTCAATTTAAAAAAATAAGGTATGAAAGTGTCGTGACACCAATAGTTGAGGTAGTTTTTTGTAATTTACCCTATTTTTTACTTACAAATTTTCTGTTGATAATTACACGGAAATTGATTATAGTACGTGACCGTATTGTAGGATCTTATACAAGAATTATTTCTGTTTATCACATATAGCAACATTTTTTCATAATTATAGCATCGTACAAAAATATGATCACGTGATATAACCAGGACAAATGAAATAGGAACAGCTTAACCATGAAAACGAGGTTGTGGAAGAGCAATACACTAGGTGAAGTGGCGCTAGTGTTGCAACCTAGGTGGCGAGAAGCCGAAAGCATAACTACCTTGTGATCGCCTTAGGCCATCTCCAACCAAATGAGGGTCAGAGCGCTAAAACCCTCTGGCCATCTAAGAAATTAATATTTTAATGAACAGTGCAGGGCCATATTTCTTATCATCCCCAACCGAGGGGTCAGAGGGTCATAGGCCAAACTTAGCCCTGTGACAAAAAATCATCTCCAACCGAGGGCCAAAGGGCTATAGTATGAAATGTGAAGAATTAAAATCAAATGAAGTAATATAGTATGGAATGGTGAAAAATATGTAGGAAATGGTGTATGAAAAAATTAGAAATTAAAAACAAAAACATCCAAAAAAAAGAAAAAGAAAAAGTAGGCTGGGCAAATGGAAAAAAATAAAAGGGTAAATTACAAAAAACTACCTCAACTATTGGTGTCACGACACTTTCATACCTCATTTTTTTAAATTGACAATGTCATACCTCATCTTACGAATTTGGTCCAATGTTATACCTTCCGTTAGCTTGCTGTGAATTTCTCAGTTAAATGCTGACGTGGCTTGATCCGGGGACCACTTTTTATTAATAAAATATTATTAAAAACTAAAAAAAAATCATTTAATATTTTTTAAATATTAAAAAAATAAAAAAAAGTTAAAAAAAAAAAACACAAACCCGTGCCCTTCTCTCTCCTCCCCCTCTCTCTCCTCCCCCATCTTCTTCTTCCCCACCTTCTGCAACCCAGAAAAAAAAAAGTGGAAAAAAAAAAAAAAAAACCAATTTGTCTTCTCCCACCCTCAGTTCGTCTTCCCCACCCCCCCACCCCCCCACCCCCCAACCCCCTCTTCTCTCTGCACCCACCCTTCGCACCCAACCTCGGCACCCACCTTCGCACCACCCTCCGCACCCAACCTCGCACCCACCCTCTTCCCTCCACACCCATTCCCCCCATTTGCTGCTCGCTCAGGTTCTCCACCCTCGGAATCGGCCTGGCGAAGGTTTCCCGATTCCACCTCAACGGGATCTGGGTTTTTTTTCGGTTTTTTTTTTTTTTTCTCTTTTGGGTTGCAGGTAATGGGTGTGAGGTTGCAGATAGTGGGTGCAGAGGGTTTAGGGAAGACGGGATGGGGGAAGAAAGAAAGGGGGGTCAGGGAAAATCGTGAACCTTCTTTTTTTTTTTTTTTTTTCCCTTCCTTCTGTGTTTTCTAGGTTGCAGAGGGGGGGAAGAAGAAGATGGGGGAGAAGAGAGAGAAAGGGGAGGGAGAAGGGCACGGGTTTGTGTTGGTTTTTTTTTTTTTGTTTTTAAAATTTTCTTTATTATTTTAATATTTAAAAATATTAAATGATTTTTTTTTAGTTTTTAATAATATTTTATTAATTTTTTAATAAAAAGTGGGTCCCGGATCAAGCCGCGTCAGCATTTAACTGAGAAATTCACAGCAAGCTAACGGAAGGTATAACATTGGACCAAATTTGTAAGATGAGATATGACATTGTCAATTTTAAAAAATGAGGTATGAAAGTGTCGTGACACCAATAGTTGAGGTAGTTTTTTGTCATTTACCCAAAATAAAAAAATAAAAAGTGGGCTAGCCAGCTAGTTGGTCTTTTGACCATTTTTTATCCTGTGAGACTCACGAGCCTTTTGACCTAATCCTCGGTTTGAGACGATTTTCGAGCCTTTTGGCCTAATTCTCGGTTTGAGACGATTTTCGAACTATTTTCAACTATCTAACCCTCTGAACCCTTCTGTTGGAGATACCCTTAGCGCCTCATATATCTTCAGCGAAACCGCCCAAGTGTTGCGAAGTATTCGGATATTTATGATTAATTGCAACCCCGGTGCCCCAAGCATGAGACTTTGTGTTGCGCTAAATACCATTCAAATTCAACATCGCATCAAAATTCACATAAATGTTCTGTTGGTGCAAAAGCAACAGATCTTCCTCGTATTCAAATGTAATTCGATTGGAGGTCGGAAGAAGCAAGAAATGGGTTCATCTTGGTTGCTGGTACCAAGATACAAAATTACAGCTACTCTAAACCCTCCCGCAGGGGATGCAAAAAAGAGTGCCTACGATTTCCGACCACAACCAAATTATACACAAAAATAATTTCCGGGGGAGATTTTCGGTCCTTGATAACAGGATTTGAAATTCAAGTCACTACAATATGCAAGGCGACGGCTACCAAAATGTATGGGGGTGAAAGCAAATTCACTTTCCAATTTCTGAAGGTTCGCTAGCGAAGATCAGACGGGAATTGCCATGCCCTTCTTTGCCATGCTATCCAAGACGTCATTGAGAGCCTGACACAGGCCAACAATCTGCAACCAAAGGATAATATAATACCTAAGAGTTGGATCACCAAAATATGAAAGAGAGAGAGAGAGAGATACAGTTCTAGGTTGCAAACTGGGTGTAAACAAGGCCATATTTGGATACAACTCATGTTCGTAAAGCAAATTTTGAAATCGAACAAAATCCAGTGAGTATATGATGCTAATTAAGGCAGACCAATTTACCTGCTGATCCCATTGTTGCAGCTCTTCAGAGTCATCCTGAAAATGTATGACAGCTTCCACCTGTTGTGAAACATCACGGCAAATGCTTAAGAGGTACAAGCTAGAATACAGAATGTTACCAACAGCAACATATTTAGAAGGGATTACAAAAGCAAACGAACTATTCTGAATCTTGTTACAGTAAAAGAGGAAGGTAGTAGATGCAAAGCAATTTAAACTACAACCATATACCCCATCCCCTTACATAAAACTTTGGAATTCCAAGTTTTTCGTAGTGGAAGCCGCGTTCATGAAGACAAAATGAAACTAAGGGCCATACAGTGAATTAAAAGACTATTTAACGATATTCAATAGAAAGAAACTGCAGTGGCTCTCACAACTAAAGAGATCTGACTACTTAAAAGTCCTTTTTTTTTTTCTTTTGAAAACGACTTAAAAGTCCTTTTGGTTGGATACTGATAAGTTGTAATTCATACCTGATCAATAGATCCCCTCATTCTGTCCTCATATATCATTTTTGATGCAATCTTCTCGGCCTGTAAGAAATAAACTAAATCCATGTCAGGAGATGGGAGCCTTCTTTCGTTTCTCGACGTTAACATAAGACTAAGCTCATGAGCTTATTATCCTAGGTCGGAACAAGTTGATAGGATCCCCTTTTTTACATCCCCATGTCCGGGGAGTTAAAAAGGAAAGAGAAGGATGTGGTTTGACATGAATGGTAATAGACTGTTGTTAGCAATCTAAATCATTGGTGCTGAGAGAAGCATGAATACTGTGTGACTAAAAGGTAAAACACAAGACTCAACAAAAGAAAACCGTACCTTATGAGGCTCAATTCCCAGCAAAGTGCCCAATTCTTCAAAACTGCCGCAGAATTCATGATAGTTAGAATAAATGGTCCCACATAAATAACACAAAAAGGAAAAATCAATAGCAACATATCTCCTACCTTATATTGGTGTAAAGTTTGCTGGCACTCAAAAGATTATGTTCAATCATTGCACGATCTAACACCGTAAAGTTGTCTGGAAGAAGTGCTTTCTGTTGAAAAAATAAGACAACTGTTATGGCTCATGTGCAGATACAATATCACAGACAAAGGAGAAGAAAGTTTATAACCTGATGTGGCTTTAACTCTTCAGCAAATGCCTCAATTTCTGGTTTCCTCAAAATTCTCTCCAAATATACCTAATAAATATCCATTGAAGCGACAATAAAAGTGTAACATACAGTCAGGAGAGAAAAAGGTATACAGACAAAAACCTTTTGTGTGTGTGTGTGTGAGAGAGAGAGAGAGAGAGAGAGAGAGAGAGAGCACCTTTTGTAGTATTGGATATATTTTTAACTTTGAGCATCGCTCATCCTGAATGAAAACCCCAAGGTATCAGCAAAAAATAAAGAACACATAATATACGAGCTTGTTTGGATGTGCTTTTAAAATGGCTGAAAGTGCTTTTGGTGAAAATGTTTTTGGAACCAATCCTCAGTAAAAATGTAAGTAAATCTTGAAAAAGCACTTAAAGTGCTTCCTGGAAGAAGCACATAACTGGTGCTTCTTGCAGAAAGCACTTAAAGTGCTTTTGGAATCCAAAAACACTTTCTCTAAAAGCGCTTTCAGGCATTTTAAAAGCACATCCAAACGATAAAGAAGTTAACCTTGTACAAAGTAGCAAGAACACGAGAACGTTGGGGTCCTGCAGCGGCTAAAATTGTACATGTAACTGCAGCAGATAGAGCTTGCTCCAGTGCTTCCTCATCAATCTCTCTGCAACAAAATGCATACATTCATATCACCCGTCTTTCAAGTGGTACAAATAACAAGAATGTAAAAAGTTAAACTTGACATACTGATCTCCTATTTGCCTCTTTTCAATCTGAGAAAAATCATAATAACGTAATGCTGCCTCCAAGAACCTTCTCTTTAAATCTAAAATCCTTGCATAACAAATCTAATAGGAAGGAAACAGAGGGGAAAAGAAATTAAAAAATGCAAACTTAATGCAGTTATTTTCACTTACTATCCAATAATGTCAAACCTTGTACTCTAAAGTCAAAACTTCATCCTGAATAGTTGTAATCAAGAATGAAGCTTTATGAATAAAAGCTTCTGCATTCACGGCATCATCGTCCTGCAAAACAAACATACAAAAACTTGATAAGGTTACATGTCAACAACTTGTCAATAAAAGTCTTATTTGTTCCAAAACTGACATGAAAAGAAGATATTTGTTCCAGTAAACACTTGCAGAGGTCACACTATGGCTATCTACAACAAATCTAGATACAAGAAACAGATATAGGCAGCACATTGATTCCAACGCAAATCATCCATCATGGGTCTTCTATATGCAGACATTCATAGTCCAGCCCGTATTTTTGTAATAAAGGAGTTGCAGCATCAACAAAACAACAGCATTAAACACCATTCCAAAGCACATCAATTGTATCAAATGAAAAATAGGCACCCTTTGGGAAGAAAAAAAAAGGGTCAATACCTCGAGATATAGGCGAGCAATTTGGACACATTTTGATAACTTGAATGTGTCATCAACGGCTCTAAAGGAATACCATGAAAACATAAACATTGTTAATTCCATAACTGATCATGCCATAAAAAAGGAAAAGTCAGCAGTATCCTACTATCGGACCTCGTTCCTGAGTCGAGATTAATTCCACTGAGCATCTGAGCTGCTTTTGACCATTGTTGCTCAGACTCGTACAATTCCGCAAGTTTCTCTCTTATTATCATCACCTGCATCACACAAAACCATACCGTACTGTCTAAATCGCAATAATCCCAAATAAAAGATGTACACAATCAAAACTATTTTCTAAATGTCCTATAAAAAATCAAGTGACTTCCGCATGTTTTGCGACAATGCGAAATTTAAATCTTAGAAAATTGAACAAAACAAATGCAAAACGGGGAATTCCCGATATACAGAAGTCCGAAAAGAACCTGTTCTTCGAATGAAACGACACGAATCTGAGAAAGGGCATAATGGGCAATCTCCTTCTGGGTCTCCGGCTCCCACCGCCCCAACTCCTGGGCAAAAGTCTGCAAAAGCTGCCGGGAAACCACCAACGGAACATCATCCGACAACACTGAAGGAGTAGAAAATTACAAAATTAGGCCTCCAAACAAAGCTGCTTAACCAAAATAAATAATAATAATTGCAAAAATTGAGAGAAAGAGCGCTGAGGAAATACTTACAGTGATCGATGAACTTCTTGGCCCGAACGACGTCGCTTGAAGAAATCACGGTGGAGAGAATGTGCTTGTACTGCTCGATCTTCTGCCGCTGGTCGGAGATCGCAGAGGCGCTCGCGAAGGCACTCTCCATGGCAGCCTGAACGACGTCGCTTAACGGTGGGTGGTGTGGTTTGTCGCGCAAACCCTAAACCCAGGCTACGGCGGCGTTGTGGTTTCGTAACCTCTACGGACGGCAAGTTCTTTTTTCATTGAGGGCTGGCGCTTAGAACAAGGAGCAGTAGTTTGGCTACTTGCATCCACGTGTAGCGTTGCGTGATTTATAGCTAATCCGGGAATGACACGTGGTGAAGTAAGAAGGGTAATTTTGTCTCTCTACATAAACTAGGAATTGTCGTCTTTTTAGTCGGTTTACATCTTATTTACGTTAGCTATATAAAATAGTAGAAAGATATTGATGGGCCATACCAATTAGGTTAGTTATATTTTTAGAGAAGCCAATTTCTCTGGCGAAACATAATTATAATATTGTTTCCCAGTTCTCACTGTTTAGTAATGGAATTGGATTCCCTCCGGACACTGTGTCCGAGTTTAAAGATCAAATCATCTGAACTGCTGATTGGTGTGTAAAAAAAATCAAAATCGTTGGTTTTGTATGGTTGGTCAGGAAAATAAATTAATAGAAATCGTTAGATTCAATTTGTATTGTCCAAATGAATTGATCTTTAAGTTCTAGACACTAAAGTCTAGAACGGATCCAATTCCTCTAGTAACCGCAACAAAAGGTCACTTGTAATTGTGATAACACGTCGTTTGCAATTTGGGCACGTAATTCGTGAGTAAAAGCACGAACAAAAATATATTAGAAAAAAAAAGGCACACCGCCATCAAAGTTTTATTTAATTAATTAATTTTAAATTTGGTTTAATGGAAGATGGAAAATAGTGCAAAAATGAAAGAAAGAAATTTTTTTTTAATGAAATAAAGAAAATATAAATCTGGCAAGTACTTATTACATGATCCATTTGCATTCTTTTAATTCGCAACGAGAGAAAACGCAGCGGGATCATTTCTTTCAGTCCTCAGGCGACAGTTCGCTTTCTTCACCTGAAAAGCAAATACCGAGCTCGGAGGAAGAAGAAGACACCGCCGATCTTCTTTTGCAAATTGTAATTGCCGGAAATGGATGACTCAGGTTAGTCCCGGCCAATTTTCACCTTTCTCTCTTCGCTTTTCAGGCGCTAGTTTAATGTTTGTTTGAGTCGCCGGTGTTCAATTTCTACCATTTTCTCGGAAAATTTCTTCTTTTCTTGATTCCTGTATCCACTGTTTGGTTCCTGAGAAAAATAGAGGAGTAAGTGAGAAAATATGAGAAATTAAAATTGAAATCTTCACGGTTATAGTCCGATATGCAAATGGCGTTATAAATATTTGCTTTTTTCACTGCAATCTCAGCGAAACTGAACATTTTGCTTGTAATCGCGCAACTGTTTGTATTTTAGCTTAGATGATCGACTAAGGTTATTTACTTGAAAAGCTGTTCGGAACTTCGAATTTTCTGATGTAGAGTTTATGAATTGGCTTTTCTGATTGGATTTAGGAAATGTTATGCACTTCTGTAATTGTTGCAAAGCGTTTCGATCATAAACCAATTAAAGTGCCTTTAAGTTGGATTTGCCTTGAAATTTGGTAAATAATTTTGAATCTAGAGATTCATATGAGCTGATTTTGTTGTGGATACAACTTACCAGGGAATCCTCAAGACATCGTTGTGCCACCAGTTGAAGGTGTTGCTGGAGGAGGGACGGCATATGGATGGACTGATGGTGGCTTACAAGTTCCAAGTCCACTCAAAGGATCAATCGACCCTACAGAGTTTCCGACTGCTGATTTAGTGCATGTGTGGTGCATGCCAAGCACAGCAAATGTTGGACCACAAGAAATGCCAAGGAATTTGGAGTCGGTACGTATAGTTCCATGATTTAAATGGTGTCATGTTAACTAGCTTCTGAAAACTATGAATTCCACAAGATTTATTGAAAATGGAAGGCAAGCAGCTTAGGTGCCGTCTTGCGACTCTTGCCACACCTAATGTAATTTGGTTTTCAATCCTTAACATGTCTGAGAATGAGTTATGCAAATTTTTTTTTTTTAATAATTTGCATTTCAATAGATATTTTTCTTCCTGTTGGAGGCTATTGCTTTTTGTTTCTACCATTTAATTTCTATTAGAATATGTAGGAGCTATCATATATTGTGAAAACAGTATATTCGTGACCTTTTTACTTAATAGAATAGGATGAAGCATCCGATCTTCTGCTCTTGAGGTACTGTAGTCTTCTGGATTCTAAGTTGGATTTACTTGAAGGTTAATCTTCTGGCTGGTAGAAATGAAAGAGAAAGTATTCAAATTGCAATGCGTCCAAAAGTTTCGTGGGGGGGTCCTGGAAATGCAGGGGTTGTGCAGGTCCAGTGTAGTGACTTATGCTCCACATCTGGTGATCGGTTAGTTCTTTGAAGTTATATTTTTCTTGCTGTAGGCTTACAATTACTCTTCCATTTCCTTAGTTTCTGATATTTACTGTGGGCAGGTTGGTAGTTGGACAATCAATAAACATGCGGCGTGTGGTTCCCATATTGGGTGTCCCAGATGCTCTTGCACCTCTTGATCTTCCAGTTAGTCAAATAAGCCTGTTACCAGGGTACTGATCGCAGTAGTAATATGATAGTCTTAATTTGGTGTGACATAATTCTATAAGACAGTTATTGCAAGAGACTGACACAATCTTCTTTCTCCTTCCCTCTCCTCCCCATGCTGGTGCCTCCAGAGAAACAGCTGCAGTTTGGGTTTCCATTGATGTTCCTAGTGCACAACCCCCAGGACAGTATGAGGGGGAGATCATCATTACTGCTACAAAGGCAGATTCGGAGTGAGTCTGTTCACATTTATTTTTAGTCAATAAGTTGTAAAAGTTTAGCTCTCTATTCTTTTAGCAATATGGGTATTCCTTTCCTTATACATTGAAATATATTCTCTACGTTTATTGATTCTGACTTGGTACAGGGTTCCGGCACATTGCTTGGGCAAAGCCGAGAAGCATCAACTTTATAGGGATCTTCAAAGTTGTCTTGAAATGTTGGACCCCATTGATGGGAAACCGGTGGATGAAGTGGTTGGTTTACAAATTGAACTTTGTACACAATTGATAATTTCTGTTTAGTTTTGGTGTGTTATTAGCTGTTCATTTGAGCATGTGCTTTTTTAGGTAGAAAGGGTGAAATCTGCAACAGCATCTTTAAGAAGTGTTCTTCTGTCGCCACTATTTTCTGAATACTTATCATTAAATGGGCCAGTTGATATGATGGAGGAAGATGCTATTTCGAGCCTTTCAGTACGTGTGAAGATTAACATGACAGTTTGGGACTTCATTCTTCCTGTAACCCCATCACTCCCTGCTGTTTTTGGCGTATCCTGTGTTTTATTAAAAAATAGTATTTAACTTCTGACGTATTAATTCAAGTAACTGAGAAGCATAAACACTTATTAGTAAGTGTAAAATTGGAAGGGATTAATTCCTTACAGCAAATAATGCCCATGCATGAAGATGCAGATGTGCTGTTCTTATGACAGACCAAAAGTCTTTTATAAATTAATGTTCTGTTGTATGTTCAACCACATGTTTTGTGATCCTACAATGTCATTGCATCCTTAAACTATATTTTAGATATCTGATACTGTAATTGAAGATCGTTTTGGTGTTGAACATGGGACTGATGAGTGGTATGAGGCACTGGATCAGCATTTTAAGTGGCTTCTTCAATACAAAATCAGTCCATACTTTTGCAGATGGGGTGATAGTATGCGTGTCTTGACATATACCTGCCCTTGGCCAGGTACTTACGACGAGCCATAAGCTACTCTGCTATTATCAATTACTTATGCTGTTATCTTTGATTTATTAAACTTTCTCGTTTTGTTGTCTTCAATAAATGCCTCCTAAAAAGATGCATTATTTGCTTTTCTGAATTTCATTTGTTGCAGCTGATCATCCAAAATCAGATGAATACTTTTCGGATCCACGGTTGGCAGCCTATGCTTTGCCATATAGTCGATCTGTCTCTGGGTATACAGCTCATCATCCAAGTTCACTTCTTTCAGGTATAAGTGTGATGAAAACTGATGAGGTTCTACCCATTTGCTGATGTGCCACAGTGGTAATGCAACGAAGGATTACATGCAGAAACAGATTGATATATTAAGGACAAAGTCTCACTGGAAGAAAGCCTATTTTTACTTGTGGGATGAGGTATGAACACAGTCGAAAAATGATTTCCCTTAAACTCCGCTTAAGTTTTTTAATATAGAAATATTTGTAAAAGGTAGCAGTATTAGAGATAACTCATGCATTGTTATTTTTCCTTTTGCAAAATGCTACTTGTGGATGCAAATTTTCGCCTTCTCCTTCTTTGACAAAATTGCACCTACAAAACAATCAACACCTTTGGTCAAGGCCAAGAGCCTCACGCGCCCACGATGAATTGGGGGGCTTTGGCCAAAGAACCTCCGATGCCAAAGTTAGAATTTAGAGAGAGAGTGTTTAGAGAATTTTGGGATTTTTGTAAGAGTTCGAAATTAGCTTTTTGGTGAGAATGGGATCACATTTATAGGGATAGGGGATGGCTGGCCATAGCTAGGGTTTTTGAGTTTAATTTAGGTTTAATTAGCCAATTTATTATGATTAATTGGCTAATTAAACATAAAGGGAATGTTTTGGTGGTTATGGGATTAATTGGCTAGCTAATTAGTGTATTTAAAAAGGAAAAATGGTAGAAAACATGATGGACTCCTTTTTGGATGGGAATGGTCGGCCTTTGGCATGGTTTTGGGGTGATTTATTTGACAATTAGGGGATTAATTAGGTAATTAATCTCTTAATTAGTCAATTATTATGGTTTTAAAAAGAAGGTTTTTAGGAAATACGGAATGAGTATATTATTTAGCTAATTGATTAGCTAAATAATGAAATAGGAAATATATTGAATAAATTAGGTTTTGGAAATTACCTTATAGAAAGGATTTGATGAAATAGGCTTTAAGTTGTTATCGATTTTGGGCATTTTTGACTTGGTTGAGGGATAATTGCCTGCTGCTTGCGCGTAGGAATCCCGGTATGCCCCAAGGAAGATCCACATGTCGCCTTGTGATTATTTTTGGCTCCACAAATGCCCCCACACCTGCTGGGCTGCTCGTAGGAAAGGGCAGCGGGTGTAGAGATCTTCTTGCTCTAGGAAACTTTGGATTGCTTCCTATTTTGATGTAGATTCCCTCTTTAATATGAAATTAGATCCTTCTAGAAAAGGGAAATAAATTTCTCTCAAAGCCTATTTAAGTCCACCTTAAGTGGGTTGTTAAATCAACTTTGGAGATCGGCTTATTCTACCCTACAAGAGAGAGAAAACTTAAGAGGATATTTGTTCCCCCTCCTCTAGCAATCTTCTACATCTTGCCAGTGCAAAGGATCGTCTTTCGTTGTTTGCTCGTCTTCTCCGCACCGCACCGATGTGAAAAAAACTTAAATTTCCTCGTCTTCTTCTTAGGAGGTGCTGCCACGGGGCAGCCGTCGGGATGGTGCGGCATGTCGGCTGGCAGGGGTCAGGAGTCGGCTTGGCGTGGGCCAAGGAGGTGGTGTGGCAAGGGCTATTACTTGTGCTGCTCGGCTTGATTGAAGCTAAGGATTGGTTCAGCATAGGCCGAGGAAGTGGCGTGGCATGGACAACGGTTTGGCTGCCACGTCTAGGCTGTTTGCCAAAAATGAGGAAACTGCTTGAGTTTGATTTCTCAGCTGCCATAGATGGAGCAGTCAAGGATAGAGCTGCTGAAGATGAAGTATCGGATGAACGAACTGTTAAGTGCTAAAGTGGATGTTGCCCCCTGACCATTTGCTACCTAGTTGATCTTTAAGCATTCGATCTTTTGAGCTATGTGGCCTTCTCGCACTGGAGAGCTTACCCATATGGGTGTCGGGGAATTGGTTTACCCTCGCACAGGAGAGCAATTAGTTTAACCTCTCACACTGGAGAGCAATTAGTTTATCCTCTCGTACTGGAGAGCAGACCCTTTTGGGTGTCGGGGAGTTGGTTTACCCTCTCGCACTAGAGAGCAATTAGCTTATCCTCTCGCACTGGAGAGTTTACCCATATGGGTGTTGGGGAATTGGTTTACCCTCTCGCATTGGAGATCAATTAGTTTAACCTCTCGCACTAGAGAGCAATTAGTTTTATCTTCTCGTACTGGATAGCTTACCCATATGGGTGTCGGGGAATTGGTTTACCCTGTCGCGCTGGAGAGCAATTAGTTTAACCTCTCGCACTGGAGAGCAGACCCTTTTGGGTGTCGGGGAGTTGGTTTACCCTATCGCACTGGAGAACAATTAGTTTATCATCTCGTACTGGAGAACTTACCCATATGGGGTTTTGAGCAGTTGTTGTGGACAGCAGTTGAGCCAGGCTTATGAATAACTTCTTGAATCTTCATTAAGAATAAAGAAAATAAATCAACTGTGCTGGAAGGTAGAAATTGCATAACAAACTGGATAATCTTCAGCTTGCGAAGCCTTGTTCGTCGAACTGCTTGAGACTTCGAACTTATTTGGACAAACCCAAACGAGGTTCAGGGGGTGATGGAGGTTTCCCCTGCTTGTGTAGGCCGTTTCGTTGACCTGTAAGATACTCGTCGCATCGACCTTCATTTGTCAGCTTCTCAAGGTACTGCTTCCACTTCAGGCAGCCATTGGTGGTGTGGCCCGGTCCTTGATGGAATGCGCAATATTTTGTATGATCCAGCCTGGTAAGGTTGCCTTTCATGGGTGGCGGCAATTCGAACCAAGGTTCGTTCTTGAGCTTGCGGAGGATTTGGCCGATTGGAACTGTGAACTTGGTGAATGTTTCAGGCGCTGAGTCTTCTTTGGTCTGGGAACATTCCATGTGCTTCTTTTTCGACTCGTTTTTGTTAGGCTGCTTGGCCTTGTCCCATAGTGCGTGTTTTTCTGCCAAAGCATACGAAGCTGCTAGGATCAGTTCTTCTCCCATGATCAGTTTTCCGAATAAAGGATGTTCAGTGGGAAGCCTATTCCTGAAAACTGCCGTTGCTATGTCTTCGTTGCAGCCAACAATCTTGGCCTTCTCCGCTTTGAACCTCTTGACATAGTCGCGAATTGTCTCCCAAGGGTCTTTTATGATGCTGAAGAGATGGTTTGATGTTCTTTTGATTGAGCGGTTAGACGAATACTCCTTAGTAAAAACAAAGGAAAGTTCGTTGAAACTCCGGATCGACTGCGGCAGTAAAGGGTGAAACCAATCTTGCGCCTCGCATTGTAGAGTTGTGGCAAAAATTTTGCACATAAGCGCATCATTGTTCTTGTAGAGGAACATGGTACTGCAGTAATGCTTGAGATGTCGATCCGGGTCTTCGTCTCCCTTGTACGGAGTGAAGTAAGGCGTAGTGAACCCGCGAGGTGGATCTGTCTGCTCGATCTCATTTGTGAATGGTGGCATGCTTGTGTTGGTCATGTCTCGTCGAAGCGCATCGTTAGTAGCCTCATTACGTTGGAAATTGTGCAATCGTTCAGTTAGGAGCCTCTCAACTTCTTCTTGAATTTGCCTTTGCTAGGGCAGTGGAACTTTCGGCTGCCCCCGGTCATGACCTATGGGTTTAGGCCGTTCTTCCCTATGCTCGACTTGTCTATGTCTCGGCTGCGGTGCATGTGGCATGTTCCTGGTAGGCGAACAGGCTGCTCGCAGGCTGTCGGTTGAACTTGAGTTGGATTGAGTGACTTCTTCTCTCTGTCTGCCGTGCTGCCTACTCCAATATGAGGTGGAGAATACTCCTTGCGAGCCTAGTTGTGAATGAACACTTCGCCTGGAAGGTTGTCTATGTTGATAATCGGAGTGTGACCTCAACCGTGAACGTATGCTATTCCATGGGCTTGATTGGGAATGCACGCTCCTCCTCCCACTAAGACGAGAGTATACGCTATCCCAAGGACCCAAGCGGGAGCGTAAACTGCCAGAACGCTCGGATCGTGGCTGGTTGATAGGCTGCTTGCCGGGACGCTGGTGGAGAGGTTCATCTACCCTTGTCCTACTTCGGGACACCTCGTCTGGGGCACGTTGGATCTCGGTGCGTTGCAAAAGTTGATTCACCAAGGTCGTCTGTTGTGCAAGGGCGCTCGTCAACTCTATGACTTGTTGAGACAAGTGTTGTTTGCCATTTGGATTGGAAGAGCTTGGAAGGAATGTGCTTCCTTGAGCAATGGAAGTGCGGTAGGCTCCGGGCGCGAGATTTGAATTGGGAAATGTCAAATCCGTGGTGAAGCGTGGTGAAAATGCCCCAGGCTCAATGGTTGGTCCGAATGGTGGAAATAGTCTTGGGCTGATTTGGGCTGCTTGGAACGCTAAGGAAGCAGGCTGGGCCACGTGAGTGGGCTGCTCGGCAAGAGCAGGCTGGGCCACGAGAGTGGGCTGCTCGGCAGGAGCAGGCTGGGCCGGGAGAGTGGGCTGCTCGGCGGGTGATGCTCGCGAATGCGAGGCTTGGGTTCGGTTTGGCAACGCATTGGGCTCGCGTTGGGCATGGATTGACATGGCTCGGGCCGTGGCTTTGGTGGCGTGGGCCTTGGATAACACGGCTTGGGCCGTGGTGGTGGAGCCATGGACCTCGCCGCGGGTGATTGCTGTGGTGGCCACCGCGGTGGTTGCCATGGTGAAGCCTTATGGTGGTGGTGCCGCTCCCCCTAAGATCACATTTAGTCTCGTGGATCGCCGCGGTCCCATTTCTTGATTATTGGAATTTTCATTTGTGGAATTTTTTAAATTTCTAGCTATTGTATTTCTCTTCTACGTTTCATCAAAGAATCTTGACAAATAAAAAATTTTAATAATAAGAACGTACGAAAAATACAAGTGGACTAGAAAATGGAGAAAAAATCTTTTTGCGCGAGAGTCTTCTACGAATGTGAATCTTAACTCTCAATGAAAGCACCAATTTGTGGATGCAAATTTTCGCCTTCTTCTTTGACAAAATTGCACCTACAAAACAATCAACACCTTTGGTCAAGGCCAAGAGTCTCACGCGCCCACGATGAATTTGCGGGGGGCTTTGGCCGAAGAACCTCCGATGCCAAAATTAGAATTTAGAGAGAGAGAGTGTTTAGAGAATTTTGGGATTTTTGTAAGAGTGTTCGAAATTAGCTTTTTGGTGAGAATGGGATCACATTTATAGGGATAGGGGGTGGCAATTATTTGACAATTAGGGGATTAATTAGGCAATTAATCTCTTAATTAGTCAATTGTTATGGTTTTAAAAAGAAGGTTTTTAGGAAATACGGAATGAGTATATTATTTAGCTAATTGATTAGCTAAATAATGAAATAGGAAATATATGGAATAAATTAGGTTTTAGAAATTACCTTATAGAAAGGATTTGATGAAATAGGCTTTAAGTTGTTACCTATTTTGGGCATTTTTGACTTGGTTGAGGGATAATTGTATGTTGCTCGTGCGTAGGAATCCCGGTATGCTCCAAGGGTAGTTTTGTCATCTTTTATCAAAGATCCACATGTCACCTTGTGATTATTTTTGGCTCCACACTACTAATTTATTGTAAGTTAATGTGTCTGCTTTATAATATATGTCAGCCACTGAATTTGGAGCAATACGAGTCCCTCCGCAGCATAGCCAGCGAGATCCATGCGTATGCTCCTGATGCTCGTGTTTTAACTACTTACTACTGTGGTATGAACTCATATTCTCCTTATAGCTAAATGATTTTAATTATTGCATAGAGTTTCGTAGGCGGTAGTGTGTCTGATTGTTTATTTTGGTTCTGCTGAATGAGTACTTCATTAGTTTATCTTTAGTAGTGTGTCTGATTGTTTATTTTGGTTCTGCTGAATGAGTGCTTCATTAGTTTATCTATATTTGGCTCCTTCTACCTGCGAATTTATGTTACTATATATTGCTCTTTTCCGCCATGTAGGGCCAAGCGATGCACCTCTTGCACCTACTGCGTTTGAGGCTTTTGTGAAAGTTCCAAAATTCCTGCGCCCACGCACTCAAATTTATTGTACAAGGTATTGATATTCATTTGTACTGTAAGTGACCACTAAGGAACCTTCTGTAAAAGAAAAGTTGAAATGATAGTATTCTGGTATTTGACTTTAGTTGCTAGTTTTTTATCAATGACAATGTCTGAGAACAATATAATTTGGTTTGAAATTGGTAGTGAATGGGTGCTTGGGAGTCGAGAAGATTTGGTCAAGGATATTGTTTCCGAAATACAACCAGAAAATGGCGAGGTGATGTAACAGAAATTTTTCTTGGCTCTTATCTAATTTCCTTGAGAAGCTTTCGTAAAATTCTGGCTCCGTTCTTGTTGAGTTTGGTTAAATTGAAGGAATAGTTTGTGGTCTTTTGTTTTTATGGATTAAACAGTTTGTAAGAATTATGTATGGATACCTGTTTACAATTTTTTGCATCTTGGATGTTACTTGCTGAAGGATGTGAACTCATCGATTTTGTAGGAATGGTGGACTTATGTGTGCATGGGACCGTCTGACCCCCATCCCAATTGGCACCTTGGTATGCGAGGTACACAACACCGTGCTGTAATGTGGCGTGTATGGAAAGAAGGTGGAACAGGTTTCTTATATTGGGGTGCCAATTGCTATGAGAAGGCAAATGTTCCAAGCGCAGAGGTACTTTCCTAGCATCTAGGCAATTTATGAGATTGAGTAGCAATTATAAAAAGCTACTTGCATTTTACTGAAATAAATTACGTGACTGAGCAGATAAGATTCAGGCGTGGCCTTCCCCCTGGAGATGGAGTTTTGTTCTACCCTGGCCAGGTGTTCTCATCATCAAGTCAACCAGTTGCTTCGGTCAGACTTGAACGCATTCTTAGTGGATTGCAGGTAAGTGAAACTTCAATTTTATAGTCAGTTTATCCCGATCTGGTTTCATTTATTCTTTGAGCAATTCTCGAGTCATTTAGGGGTATACATTCATTCTGTTGACAATCAAAACACAAATGTTTACAAATCCGGAACTTCATTTCCTGAATCTTTTCTTGCTCCAAAAATTTTGAATCTTAAAACTAAAGCGCTTCCATGGCGGTTGCAACTGAAAACGTCATGTATGGTGTTTTGTTTCTTTCTTCCAAGTCCTGTTTCATGATGATTAGACATTTGTGTGGTCATTTTATCAGGACATTGAGTACCTCAGACTCTATTCTTCGAGATACGGTAGAGAGGAAGGACTGGCTCTCCTTGAAAAGACGGGTTTGTACCTGGGTCCTGAGCGTTACACGCATGAGCACATGCCCATTGATGCAATGCGGGGTGAGATCTACAATGCATGCCGGTCGTGAGAAAAAACAGTCGGCACCAGGATACGGTCTTAATGTTCATCACGCACTTCCAGACTTGCAAACGAACTTCGTTTGCAGCGAGATCGGAGCCTGCAGATCATGATAGATGTTTTTGTTTACCCCCTCGTATTGCATTTTCCATATTTTCATAATCTTTTGGAGTAATGTACAGACAACTAGTAAACCTTTTTTTTGGAGTCAGATTAATAAAAGTTACTGTATACATGTGAAACAGTCTGAAGAAGTTTACGGTATAGGTAGGAAACATCTTCTGACTACTTTACCGGGAGAAACTAAGATGCCATTGCGGCGGTAACCGAAAGCAATCACTAATGCCACAACTTCTCTTTGTGGACCGGCATGATTGATTTGAAATACTGTGACAGAATCATTCCGACGCATCCTAATTTGCCAATAAAACCGGCGATGCATACAAGAGTGGCCTACTTTCTGTCGAATCATATTTATCTCGTTGGTTCACTGCATTTAGCACAACTCAGTAACAGGAAAACAATTCAAATCCTTTTCCCCATAGCCCTTTATCCCTCAAAAATTAGTAGGATGGATTTTTCAGTATAACCGGTGCACAGGATGGTACATTATGTGTCACTAAACAAACAGTGGGATATGTGTGCTAAAAAGTTAATAACTTAAAAAATAAAATTTTTCACCATTCTTATTAAAACACGTGATATACTACTTATGTTTCCGTCAGAATTAAAAATTTCTCAATTAGTAGGCCATTGACTCATATGCATCCACAAAGCAGTATCGGGGCCCAAAGTGCCACTAATAACAAAAGGGCAAAAAAGAGAAAGGGAGGGATGGGGGTCACGTAAACGAAAAAAAATCGAGATTCAAGATGGACCTTTTGCATCATATTGGAATCAGAAAAGCTACCGAAAGATAATCAAACTAGTCATCATTACTTTGGGCTTGTGACTGTACATCCATTTGTTTTCTTTTTCACATAATGCAACCTCACTTTATCACTGAAGTTATAACAGAGTTGGAGAAAAAGACTATTGCTCTACGTTTTGAAGAATTCAGAAACTAATAGTCACAGATTTTTAATTCATGGGCCATGGTTTCAATTGGGTAAAATTTAAGAAGCATTGTTACAATTTCTTCTTTTATAAATCATAACAAATTTTGTTGTCAGCGTTGTTAGAAGCACTATTAATTATCTAAAAATTTCTTAGGTCATATTTGGAAATGTAATGGAACGACTAAAGCGTTTTTTTTCTAATTAAACGCAGATCTAGTAGTTTGTAGCGTAAAAACATAGAAGTACATTCTAAGCGTTTTTTTATAAAGCACTTAAATTTTTAATTCAAACAACAATATATTTATGACAAAAGCGCTTCTATCAAAAGCAAACGAACCAAACTATTTTCAAGCTAAATAGCCTAACTACAGACTTCTAATCATTTTAAAACTACATCTAAAGAAACTGCCATAAAAGACGATTAGTCTTCCATGAGCTCATAACTTGTCAACAAAAGATGATGCTTTTGAGCAAGCAAGATAACTCAACATGTTTAAATTTCAACTTTCTCTGCTTGCTTTTATTTGCTTTTGAGCCACTATATCATTTCGATTTTTGAAAAAAGTCTTTGTTTTGCAGTCACATCCGACGTTGTGTTCTCAATTAATCAATGAACAAAGTGAAAAAATTCTCATCCAACCACTCTTCCCTTCCCAAAGTAAAAGACTATGTGGTGAAATTCCACGTGGTCAGTCTCTGATTGGATGAAACCTTATCCGAATATTCCCACAGTTACCCTTTTTAGCATAATATGTTGTTGCCAAGTCAATATTCCATGGATAAGTAGTAAGTTTATCTTGGAACATAATCATGCCAAATTTTGACCCCAATGGATGCTTAATTATGATCTTAGCAGAAACTAATCCGTCTCAATCTCAAATTATGACATTGATTATTATTTTTCTTTATTTGGTAAGCCTTCATCAGTCCCACTTAAATATTTGTCTTGTTGGACTATCGAAAATAGAATATATTCTTATTTTAATATAGGATTTTTTAGGATTTGAATCCTCTTCTGAACAAAGGGTCTAAATCCTGCTGACAAAGCAACAAGGATCGTTGGATCAAAATTTAACGATTATAAACAAAATATCATCTAAAAGTTATAATAATAAAATCCAACGGTTTGTGTTGCTTTGTCAGTATGATTCGAACCCTCTGCTAAGAAGAGGATCCAAATCTGATTTTTTATTGACATTGTTCAATTTCGCTCCGAATTTTTTCAGCCGTCTTGAGTTTTTAATACGCACCAGCACCCTCAGACCGTCATTTTCGTAACAATTTTTTGTGTTAATGCTCGACGTGATCTCGCGCTATGCACATGTTGTAGAGATATATACGTTAACAGAAGTTACATTCACAAATAGGTACACTTTCAATTTCAATAATTGGGTTGCCAGAAAAAGTTAAAAGGCATTGCCTATTCAAAATGGAGAAGGTTAAACCTTAATGTGACTTAGTACTATGGTTTAGTAGTATTTATTTTTATTTGTAAGTGAAAGGTGTTAGATTCGATTATTAGCGAAGACGAATTTGAACCACGTTATTACTAGTCCATTGTGACGCTTAGCTAACTTTCCTACTCCTTTAATATAGACAATATCATTTATTTACATTATCGAATAACTGACATAACTAACAATATATGGGATTTAACTTCGCAGCTGCTGCTTACACCCAATCCTGACTGGACACGTGTTCGAGTTTAATTAAAAAAATCAAAACTTAAACACGTATCCAACCGAAATTAAGTGTAAGCAGCAACTGCCGAATTTGCAGCAGCCAAGTCCAGTTCCAATATATGGGCGAGAACACATACACCATAACACCGATAGAACGGTGCTAAACTTCAAGACGTGTAATTTAAGGAAGATTGCTTAACTTTACGGATGAATATAATACCGATAGATTCAAGTCCAATCTTGGTTTGGCTTGTTTTGGGGTCAAAAGTCGTCTAAACAAACACTATGAAACAAAAAGAACCAAACGAAACAAAAATAAAATAATACAAAGATCAAACAAAGCAAACGAAGTCGTTTGACTCATTCAGTTTGCAACAAGCCAGCCAGAGCCAGAGCAGTGACTGCACTGTTTTCTTGCTAAATTGGCAGAACATAAATTATGAGGATTTAATGTTTAGGAAGGGTTAAATTCATAAAATATCAACTAAAAGGTTGAAATTTCGTAATTAAAGATAATTTGTCATGGGCAAATCACAGATTAAGATGGAGTTCAGGGTGCAACTTGCTTAAACAAAATATTATTATTTAGAGAGTTTTAACTAAAGGCCAGTAGTACTGTTTATTTTAACAAAAATCACATTTTTACATTAAATAGTCAAACATGATATTATTCACTTTACCTTTTATTTTGTCTGTATAATTAAAATTCAAAATTTTCAAGTTATTTTGATTAGTTTTTCATATTATTTTATTAGAATTATGTCCATGGTTTCTAATTATTTGAGTAATTATGACCCTCTGAGATAAAACAATGGTATAAAAAGTACCTGTCAATATACTAACCAGTGTTTGGCAGATTGCATCTGAGGCTGGTGGGCCCTGAGAGATGTGGACCGTCCACGGCCTCACAACTCAATCCACTGTGTCTGAATCTGAATACAAATATACTATTTTATAAAATATCTAAAACGGTGCTGGACTCGGTGGCATAGAATTATGTGTAGTTTATATTCATTTCATTGAAGTATTAATATTTCATGACTTCTAATATAATAGCAAAAAGATTTACATGTATCATGTTTAAAATATGTTAGTAAAATTTTAAAGTATTATTATTTCACGTATTATAATGAAATAGTAACAAAATTTATATGTCGCACGTCTAAAATATGTTATAATTTTACTAACAAATATCTATATATATATATGTTAATTTAAAATTAAAAAATGTTTGATTACTCAAGAATGAGTAGAACTCTTAGAAAACTCTTCGTGTTCGATTTACAAAGCTTTGTGCCTATGATTAGAACTTCTCATATTATCTCTCTAAAGACTTTTTTTTTTCTTTTTTTTTTGTAAAAAATGAATTAAAAATAAGGTCGATCTATTTTACCAAATAGACAATTCGTGATGTTTTAATCAATTATGTTCATCCGTTTTTATATAGTTTGATAGTAAATGAACTTAGTTTTAATGAATTTTATCCAAAAACGATCTTTATAGAGTGACTTCTAATATGAACGGTCATAATTTTAAACACAAACTGCTATAAATTAACAACGAATTATTTCGGGTAAAAAATTAAAAACTCATACTCATCCACTAAGGAACCAAGGGTTACGTTTTAATATTATAACATCCCCCAACAACGTTTCATTTGCATCGAAAACCGAATTTTGAAAAAGATGGTGGCCTTTGCGTAGCTGTCCATTTTTGGGATGACAGAACTCAGAAGGGTACGTATTTTGCCTATTTAGGCAAACATTATATTATTCAATGCATCGCCTCTCCACCTTAAACTTTGGATCTGACCTAACAACGGCTATTAAACTCCGAACATCATGAGGAGAGATTTTTCAGTGTGATCATCACACGAGATGGTAAACCACGTGTTCTTATGTAAATGGTGGGTTATGTGTGTTAAAAGATTAATAACTTAAAAAGTAAAATTTTCCACCACTTGCATAAAAACTCGTGGTGTACCATCCGTGCTCCCATCACAACTAAAAATTTTTCTACCATGAGGTCCATGGGTTGCAATGGACTTGTGGCTTACGGGATTTGAGCTCTTTGGACTCGTTTTGGTGGCAGACTCGAGCACGTGCACTTAAGGTGTGCAGTGCAAGCACCAGCATGACTCACGAGGGCATCAGTGACATTTGACCTCCGTAGGTACAGTAGTCTACTGTTTGACTCAAAACATGGTGTTCCAAAATTCCCTTCATACCATTATGAAACGGTGGATTGTGGAGGGGTATAACTGTCTTTTAACGTAAATAGGATTAGGCAAAGTTTATGTCCGGATGAGAAGAGATATCTTCTACTAAGCCACCTGATCAAGTGATCCGAATATTTGAAATTTCATCAAACGACTCATCTGTTTTAACTTCTTAAAAGTTATAATAATTTTGAACCATTAGATAAAATTTAAAAAACCTGAATCACTTGATTTGGTGACCTTGGTGAAAGGGATCCGATCTAATTGGATAGAACCAAGGTATAAAATATTGATGATATTGGAAATATCGGTAGTCCAAAAACACGGAAATATCGGGATATTATCGATATCGATAAAAATTGAATAAAAACCATGGAAATTGTAAGAAAAGCTTGGAAATTTTTATTGAAACTTTGGAGAATGTTTATTTAGTCAATTATCTATTAGTTTATCAAAAAAAATTAGAAGGAAATACATTACATGATGGATTTAACTGATTTAAGTTGATTATACAGCGAGCTGGCAAATACTGTGAGTGTAGAAAATATGTAGTAATTAATGAAAAAAAGATTAAACACACCATAATCATTTATATATAATGATGGATATGTTCCGAAATATCCGTGATTCAAAAAAATCGAAATATCCTCGATATTTCGTCGATATTATCGATATTTCAGACATTGGTCACAACCTTCCTGACCAGTATCTGAGAAAAGCTCATTTTTTAATTATACATATAAACTTTAATTTATTTTCGTTTTTTATGTCCATCTGTTCTTATCTGAGTAAGGTCACACACACACACATACACAGTCAGAGACTCTCACACACCACCACACACGCACACAGAGATCGAGAGCCCACAGAGACCTCAGTCTCTCGATACTTCTCTCTTATCCCTTATCCCTTATCCGGTCCACCACATATTCTTCGCACTCTCTCATCTCTGCTCTCACTCACTCTCTCTCTCTCTCTCTTCGCACTCTTTCATCTCCGCCTCCGCCTTCCTCACCGATCACACCGACGACAACCCCACCTCTGTCGTTGACTCCAGCGACGACCACCACGACCCATAATCCCCCCCAAACCCCAACCTCAACCTCCACAACAACCACCCATTCTCCTCCTCCCCCTCGGAGCATGCCTTACCGGCGCCGCGCTCGCCTCAGTCTATGTTCCACGTCTGCTTTAACCAAGACCACACCTGCTTCGCCGTGGGGACAGACCACGGGTTCCGGATCTACAACTGCGATCCGTTCCGCGAGCTCTTTAGCCCCGACTTCGACAACGGCGACGGAATCGGGGTCGTTGAGGCGCAGATCTTGGGTCTGAGCCTGGATTGCAGAGAGAGATTTGGGCAGTTGCGACGATGCAGCCTCGGCTGCCTTTCCGACGACGGAACCACGACGATTGTTTCGATAATATCGAATATATCGCGATATTATGACGATAATTATTTGTATATGTGTGAAAATATCGTCATGTGAAAAAAATGAAATTATCGATGATATTTCGTCGATAATTTCGATATTTTAGACTGTGGATAGAACAATGGTTTCAACCTTTTGCGCTAAAAGACAAGCACCGCCCAGTTCGACTTCCTCCGACAAATGTCATCTTCCCTCTTATTGCGCCACGTGGACGGCCAGATCTACACATCAGCGACGGGCATCAGAATTTGGAATCATTGGGTTCAGGTATAACCATGGTTAAATCCCTGGCTTCCCGAATATTAACCATGGTTAACTTCCGCCGCTTTAACCCATTTTTCAATAAATTTAATATTTTTTCCACTGCGTTCAAATCTCTCTCTTTCTCTCTCTACCTGCATCTCACAAACACTCTCTCTCCCTCTCTTCCATTTCTAGCTATGGAGCCGCGCCGCCTAATGGGACTTTGGCTCTCCGTCTGCGACTTCGATGACTGAGTTGACTCGGCGTTCCGGGGCAAAAAGTCCATTAATTTAGCTCGAGCAATTTTGTCGGTTTTTCCCGGAAATTTTTCACTTTCCCTGGGAACAAACAGAAAGTTTTTGTTTAATTTAATCAATCAGAACTGAAACCTTAAGTAGTCAGCTTGTTTTTTTAACTTGTGTGAGAGGCTTTGAGCTCAGAGATTTAAAAATTCGGAAACAAACATGGGGGAGCTGGATAATTCCTCATCGCCGTTACCGACGGTTTCAAAGGCTTCCGGCGGCAAAGCCAGTTTAACTTCCTCCGCTCACGAAGCCATGACTCATCCGGAGCCGCCGCAAAAGAAAAAACGAAGCCTTCCCGGAATGCCAGGTAGACGACGTGGTTTCTCGATTAGTCTTTAAATTTTGAAATTTTAGCTAATTATAAAAGCTGAGCCAACGCGTAATTTCTTGCTAATTTTTATTTTTCAGATCCCGAAGCGGAGGTGATGGCGCTGTCGCCGACGACTCTCCTCGCAACGAACCGTTTCGTGTGTGAGATCTGCAACAAAGGCTTCCAGCGCGACCAGAACCTGCAGCTCCACCGGCGGGGCCACAACCTGCCGTGGAAGCTGAAGCAACGGACGAGCAAAGAAGTACGGAAGCGGGTCTACGTCTGCCCCGAGACCTCCTGCGTGCACCACCACCCCACCCGGGCGCTCGGCGACCTGACGGGTATCAAGAAGCACTTCTGTCGAAAGCACGGCGAGAAGAAGTGGAAGTGCGAGCGGTGCTCCAAGAAATACGCCGTGCAGTCCGATTGGAAGGCGCACATGAAGACTTGCGGCACCCGAGAGTACAAATGCGATTGCGGAACTTTATTCTCTAGGTGCGTGTTTGTTTCCCGAGAAAACTTAAATTTTCCTTTTCCTTTCCACTTTCTTACACTTTCTCGAGAAACCGCCGGTTATTAATACGTTGTCGTTTTGTTTTGGGATGGCTGAAGGAGGGATAGCTTCATAACGCACAGGGCGTTCTGCGACGCGTTGGCGGAGGAGAGCGCGAAGACTCAAACCCTAGTGATTGGGCCCGACGGAAGTATGAACCCGATTTCAAATCCAACTCCGAGTGGGGTGGTGGCGTCGCCGCCTCCACCACCTCACACACCGTCGAACACCGTGGTGTCTCCGGCCTTGTCTATTCAGAGCTCAGGTAACCCTATTTAACAAGGTCAATAAATGTGGGTTTATCATTACGATATAATATGAGCATGCCACATCGCCTACGTGCGTCAAATGCTAAGCTTGGGAGTGCGTCTCGGGTACGTAACATGATTGTTCCAGTCCTTTCAACAAAATTCTTCAGTTCTTAGGTTTTATTAGTACAATTTAATCTAAGTAATTAATTTTGCACATCTTACTATACTAAACTTAGAACTACGCTAATATGTAGAGACCCGTAGAAGAGATTTTTTAGTGTAACCGGCACACAAAATGATACATCACGTGTCATTATACAAATGATGTGATATGTGTGTTAAAAAGTTAATAACTTAAAAAATAAAGTTTCTCACTACTTACATAAAAACACATAGTGTACCAACTGTGTTTCCGTCATAATGAAAATTTTCTCGACTTGTAGCTATATTGGTTAATAATATATTCACAGTTGAGCTGAGATTCCGAGTTTGATTCTCGCTCTTCTAAATCTCTTTCATTAAAAATAAACTACCATAGCTGATCAAAAACAAAAAAAAGAAACTACCATAGTTTGTCGAGAGCAATCAAACTCAATGCAAGGGCAGCCACACCGCGAGTAATTGGCCTAACCTACGTATATGGGTCTCCATCTAATTACATTTCCGTCTTGAAATGCTTGCCCGTTTATCAAGTGGTTTAGAACATTTACTCAAAAGATCTTAGGTTGGACTGTTCCTCAAATTATCGTTTATATTAAAGAATAAAAATAGTATTAGTGAAGGCTGGGGTGGTGGTATTTTATGGCTGGGTTTTTGTCTCTACCTCGATGTCGTTCTTGCGTGGGTGAGTAACCTTCTGGAAAGTTGCAACTTTCACAGTAGTATGGGTATGGAGGATGGAGAGAGAGAGAGTGTGTGTAGTTGTCCCACGGCGACAGGAAAAAGGGATGGATGCACGATTGACATGGGAGCTCAGGAATCGAGATAATTAGGGTTCAAAAAAGTAAAATTAAAAAAAATGGAAACAAAGTTGGAGGAGAAAGGACGCCATTATTGCCTCTATCTCCTTTCTCCTTTCTCCTTTTGCATATAAAGCACAAAGCTTTCAAAGTTTTTAGGTTGTTTCCAATGAGAAAGGCTTGGGTAAAAATTTTAAACAAATTATGCTTTATTCATGACTGCGCCACTTTCTTGCATTCTGCTTTTTATATTTTGATGATCATAATTGCTTGATAGTTTTCTGGTGGTTACAGATTTTCCAGAGAACCCAATTGGCCTGTCCCCTCCGGCGCCGGCCACGTCATGCTTAGCTACTACGGCAATCAGCACGACCGCCACCGCCACGACCTCGACTGGAAATTGCAACAATGGTAGTAGTGTATTTGCAAGTATATTTGCACCTTCCTCCGCCTCAGCATTAATCACACAGCCACCCGGCCCACCTCAAACATCGCCACCGTCCTCATTCTCCAATCAAGTATCTGCATTGGGCCGCCCAGATGGCTCTACTACAATTTCCTCCATTAATGAACCCACATCACTCTCTCTCACCACCTCTCTTTACCTCTCCAGCAATGGCTCCTCACTCTTCCCAACACCTGATCAAGACCACCGCAACTATGCCCAACCCGCTGCCATGTCCGCCACGGCATTGCTCCAAAAGGCAGCCCAAATGGGCCAAATGGGTGCTGCGGCATCGAACGCCTCTCTGCTTCGTGGGTTGGGGTTGTCCACAACCTCATCCCCGTCTCAAGAAAGTAGCATGACATTGCAGTGGAACAAGGAGCCGGAGAGTGGTGGTACTGCACACGTGGGAGCCGAGCTAGGGCTTGAACTTCTCTCAACTGCAAATGCTGCCCAATTGACTGATCTAATGATGGGTCCACCTTCGTCGTTCGGGGGCCAGCCCATGACTCGTGACCTTCTTGGGCTGAGCATCGGTAGTGGTGGTGGAGGTGGCGCTTCCGCAGCTGGATTTTCTGCTTTCCTAAATTCCTTTGGTGGCAGCGGCGGTGCCTTCAATGTTGCAACTGCATATGGAAGTGGAGGTGGCGGAGGTGGGAGTTCGCAGCGAGAAACGTGGGAAGGTGCACAAGATAGAAAGCCCGATAGGTCTTCATTGCTCTAGACAGAATTGCATTCTGTATTTTGTGCTGGTTATATCATATATATGTAGTAGAACTGTAGAGGAGAAAGCTTCTTTGTTTTTGTGATGGATGGATCCTTAATTTTGGTCTTTGAAACGTCCCCGTTTTGGATGGAAAAGTTAAATTAAGTTGTACAGGAGCTTGTTTAATTGCTAGCTTAGAAAAGTGCAGCACAAAATGGAACTGTTAAATTAAGTTGCACAGGAGCTTGTTTTGCTGGTATCATGATCAATTTACTTATGTTATAATACGTCAAAATTCAAACTTATGTTATACCACGTCAATCATAGCAACGTGAGTAGCGGTATGATTGTCACATTCAACAATTATGCAGCATGAGTAGCGGTGTGATTGTCGCAATTAACAATTTATGCAACTTATTGAATTGGAAAAAATCAAGCCAGAAATTCATTACACCAACAAAATAATGCGAGAGACGGTATCGTTTCGCTTTGATGAGCACATCGATAGACCGGAACTTGGTGGCGGTCTACAAGTACGGTCCGGTGGGCAAACGAGTCAAGTATCCTGGCGAATAAAACTGGGACCTGGGTTTAATTTGACAGTGTGGTGGTGGGTCGATCGGTCTAATAACAAGATGGAGATGTACTTAATTTGTGAGCTGGCAGGATGCATTTTTGTGCTACTCTGGATCGACCACTTGTGGGTCCAACGGTTTTATGGCGTGGGAGGGCACCTGCCCTGCCGGGTGGTATCTCTGGCTGGTAGCTGCGCAACCTGCAACCCTGCAGTTGCTGTTGCCACCCAGCTACCCGTGGACCTGTGGTGTCCCTCTTGATAAGAGATTTTTAACCTCGAAACGTTACCGGAGCAGAGAGGTTTAGGTGAGGAGTGAGTCGAACTTAAAATCTTGTAAAGCTGAATGCTCGTAATCAATTGAGTTACTTAGTTTAGTAAATTTCTTATTTATTACTTTGGTCTACGTCACGCATGATGTATTTAGAAGCAAACAAATCCCTACTCTCTTTGCTACTAGGATTTTTCACGAGCATTTCCTTCATCCGCTTGCTGTTCTTTTACTTCCTCTCCTGTTGTTTCGAAGACCTCGACACCCTTGAACGCGAGTCCCCATTTTACAACAGGTGATTCCGTCCTGTACTGGTTCGGGCACAGGGCCAGGCTGGCAGTATCCGACCTGTACATTGATTAAGGAAGTGTTGATGGAGACTTTGTTTGGAGAGGGACTTGTTGGGCTTGAGGGAGAAGAATGTGTTTTTCATAGAGTAAATTGTAGCTATGATCCTTTAATTTTAACTCAATTGGAGCAATGGTCTCTCAACTAAAAATCAATTACCATTGGTCCCTTAACTTTTCAAAACGTGCAGCTGTGGTCCCTCAACTAAAAATCCATTACCATTGGTCCCTTAACTTTAATTCAATTGGAGAAATGGTCCCTTAACTTTAACCTAATTGTAGCAATGACCCTTTCAATATAACTTGTTTTGACAAAAATTTTGACATAGTTGACGAAAAGAACCATAATTATACACTTTGATGAGTTGAGGGATCCTAATTGTATAAATGGTCATTCCAACATAGCTTATTTTGACAAAATTTTGACAAAATTGATGAGAAGGACTATAGCTACATATTTTGATAAGTTGAGGGACCAATGGTAATGGATTTTTAGTTGAGGGACCATTGCTCCAATTTGATTAAAGTTGAGGGACCATTCGTACAATTTATTCGCTTTTCATAAATGGATTGTAAACCAAGCCTTCAGAACGGGCTTTTCATACAAGGATTTAAAGTGCTTTTTCAACCAGAAGCACGTTTAAATTTTAGAAATTGTTATTAGTACTTCAAAAATCTCATTCTACACTCCTCACAAGTGTATTTTTCTTTCTAATTATAGAAAATTTGAAATGTCAAATGAGATTTTTGAAATATTAATAACAATTCCCTAAATTTTTCTATGAAATGTTCTGTGTTTCAATAAGAAGCGTGTCATCTCTCACTCTACAAATGTGATGGAACAAATAACACTTAAATGAAAATAAAAAATAAAAAAGTAAATTATATTTACATCATTTGAATAATCGCCGGTTCGCCGATCCGATCGAGGACTTTGTTAATATTCTAATTGGAGTTGAAGATTCCCTAAAGACGTTTTCCTACTGGAAACCTGAAAATCGACGCAACCACCCAATAATCTCTTTCTATTCGAACCACACCAACTGGTCTTTCAAGTTTCACTCTAGTAGCTTCAGTTGTTCAGGCCAAAAGAAAAGGATTTGAATCCTCTCGGAGCTCAGAAATCTGAGCCTTCTGATCAAATCACACGAATCGTTGAATCGAAATCCAACGGCAACAAACAGAAGGTTCATCTAAAAATTATAATAATTACAACTATTGAATTTTGATCCAACAAGATTTGATCAAGAAGCTCAGATTTCTGAGCTCAGATTCAAATCCAAAAGAAAAGCCAAAAATAAGATTCTGCTGTCAGCAAAAACCATTATCTTAAAACAGAAAGTCCAACGCTTTTTTGAACTTATGTTCACAAGAGCTTTTGTCTGAAGTGCTTTCATTTTAAGCAAGTTGTAAGTCTTGGTAAAACAAATTCTAGACGGAAGAACTTGCTAGTGCGAGTGTATGACCCAAAAACATCTCCCAACTTTTTCTGCGGTAGTGACAAAAGGCTAATCCCAAATAGCCCTCTCTCTCTCTTTCTCTCTCTCTGATTTCACGATGCATTTTCTTCTTCTTGTTATTTTTCCTCTTTTTCTTATCCTCCTCTTCAAATCTGTGTATTCAACCATATGGGTCCCACTGAGGACACAAACCCATTTCCAGAAGCAAGGCCTGCGCGGCCCCGCCTACCGTCCAGTCGTTGGAAACTCGGCCGAGATCCGCCGTATGTTCGCGGAGGCTCTCTCCAAGCCGTTCCCTCTCCACCACAACATTGTTCAACGCGTGGCCCCATTTTACCACCAGTGGTCCGTCATGTACGGGAAGAATTTCGTCTGCTGGTTTGGGTTGAAGCCCCGAGTGGCTATATCCGACCCGGATATGATCAAGGAAATCCTTTTCAATTTGGGTGGGTCGTTTAGAAAGATACCGTCGACACCTCTGACTAAGTATCTGCTTGGTGACTGGGGTCTCGTCGGGCTCGAGGGCGATACGTGGGCTTTTCACAGAAGGATTGTAAATCAGGCCTTCAACATGGAGCGCGTCAAGGTATAGCACTGTCATGAAGCGTTACTAATTTATTTATGTTATATTATGTTTTTGGTTCATAGCGTATCAACTATTTCGTATTATAACCCGCAGATTAGTAACATAATGCGATAGTGTTTTAGGTTCATATGCGTATTATTTGATGTGAATGGTGGTGGTGTTGATGATGTTTCTATTACGACAGAGTTGGGTTCCTGAGATTGTGGAGAGTACAATGAAGATGTTGGAGAAATGGGAGGATGTAAGAGGAGGGAGAGAAGAGTTTGAGTTGGATGTGCACAAAGAACTTCATCTGCTCATAGGGGATGTCATATCGAGGACAGCCTTTGGAAGCTGTTTCGAGGAAGGAAAACATGTTTTCGACTTGCAAGAACAACAAATGCATCTTTTCACGAAGGCAGCAAGGAGCATTTACATTCCTGGATTCAGGTAGACTACTTCAAACCCTGTTGGTGTATGTGTGTGTGTGTATATATATGTTTGTATGTTCTCCTAATCCTTCGTTACCCTCGCTGTTGTCGTTTAAAAAAGAACATAGTTTATATACTTGCTAATTACTGAGATGTTCTTAATTCAACAAGGTAGTTCTCATTGAATGCTTTTTCTGGCATGCAGGTTTTTGCCTACCAAGAGTAACAGAGAAAGGTGGAGATTAGACAAGGAAAGTAGTGAATCCATACGGACGTTGATTGCAAAAAATGGCAAAAACAAGGGAGATTCGAGAAATCTGCTTAGTCTGTTAATGATGCCGTACAAGAATCCGGATGGTGAAGACGAAAAGTTAGGGATACAGGAAGTTATAGATGAATGCAAGACCTTCTACTTTGCAGGAAAGGAAACAACCGCCAATCTTTTGACTTGGGCACTACTACTTCTAGCACAGCATCCGGAATGGCAAAGAAAGGCTAGGGAAGAAGTATTTCGCGTTATCGGAGACAATCAGCTCCCTGTTGCAGAGAACTTGAATGGCCTCAAGAATGTAAGCTCACACAGTTATCTCAATCTCGCCAGCATAACGAAATCCATTCCTATTTATTTGTATCACTGCTGTTCTGCACTTTGGATAAAAGTAGCACTTAAATTACACAAACAAGTTGCTGGATCCTCACATTTTGTTTATTTTTTGTCACTTTTTTAACAGATAACTATGATCGTTAATGAAACGCTCAGGCTCTACCCTCCAGCCACGATGCTAACGAGGCAAGCAACAAAAGGTTAAGCTCGGGAGCCTGGAAATTCCTGCTGATGCACAACTTTATCTGATGTTGATCGCTATCCATCACGACACCGAGATATGGGGAGAAGATGCTCACGAATTCAATCCATCGAGGTTTTTGGAGTCTCGAAGGCATTCAGCCTCGTTCATCCCATTTGGCCTGGGGCCTCGAATCTGCGCAGGTCAAACTTCGGCCGTGGTTGAAGCAAAACTAGCATTGGCACTCATCATCCAACGCTATTCTTTCAGGTTGTCACCAACATATGTTCATGGCCCAATGCTGTTTTTAACTTTACAGCCCCAGTACGGCGCTCAGATCATTTTCACGAAGATTGCAAATTGAAAATTTTGGAGGTTTTCCGAAGACAAAATTTGGGGAATGGATGCTAATGAAAATTTTGGAGGTTTTTCAACGACGAAACTTGATGCAAAACCGAGTATGGTGATGTTTTAGAATTAGTTGGATAAAACTTTGTTGTTGTTGATGCTAATGAATAAGCTTGACTATGAACTGTGAGAAGTATTGTTTCAGGGTGCTCAAAGAATGTATGTTTCAATATATATAGACCTGTTTTGATTAAATCATTACTAATTTATGCAATAAAATGTTGGCATGCAATTTATGTCCTTCAGAGTACTTGCAAATCAATAATTTATTATATTCTTTCAACTTGGCTTCTTGATTTTCATTTTGGTTGTGTCCCATTTAAAACGTGTTAATTTGCCGTTCTTGTTTGTGGAGCAATTTTTGGCGTACCGAGATTTACCACAGCTATGTAGAGTTACTATTCAACTCAAATTGGGTGTTGCTACATACACCAAATTTGTGCACAAAATAATATGGCACATTCTACACCATATAAATTTTTATTCCAATTATCAATTGTGCAATACATATAAGTTAATTTTTCTTTCTACAAACTCGTTTCATAAGTATTGAATTAGAATGCATAACTCTCTAATTTAAAGACAGATTGGAGATAAAAGTAAATGCATTTTCATTTGGAGATGGCTGAGATGATAGTCATGGATCCTATGAATTTTTCGATAGTTTAATGTTTGGCATGCAATTTCAAACTATTGTTCTATCTAAACTAGGTTGGTCGAGTTCATCTTTTTTGTAGTTTGCAGATTTAAGTTCCTGGGAGATTTGTTATCTATATAACCGTTCAAGCATAACGAAATAAATAAGTGTGTGAGAATATACAGTAAATAATACGGAGATTAACAAAATTGTTCAAGCATAACGAAATATAAAAAACTAGTGTTACACGTGAGAACGTAGGATAAGTGTAATGATTAAACAAATAGAGAGGAATATAATTGTTCAAGCATAACCATGTGAATAATTTGAAATTTTGCTCTTCCGCATGACTCATTATATTTACATCATTT
Organism: Heteromeles arbutifolia; assembly: GCA_024362995.1. Lineage (NCBI taxonomy): Eukaryota > Viridiplantae > Streptophyta > Magnoliopsida > Rosales > Rosaceae > Heteromeles > Heteromeles arbutifolia. The sequence goes on along the minus strand of JANCRC010000001.1, from coordinate 1,714,906 downwards.
GAATAATTTGATTTGGAAGATTCCCTAAAGACTTTTTCCTACTGAAACTTGAAAATCGACACAACCACCCAATAATCTCTTTCTATTCGAACCACACCAACTGCAACTCGTCTTTTACGTTTCATTCTTGTAGCTTCAGTTGTTCAGGCCAAAAGAAAAGCCAAAAATCAGCTTCTGCTGTCAGCAAAAGCCATTATCTTATAACAGAAAGTTCAACGCTTGTTTGAAGGCTGAAGCACTTATGTTCACAAGAGCTTTTGTTTAAAGTGCTTTCATTTTAAGCACGTTGAAAAGTCTTGGTAAAACAAATTCTAGACGGAAGAACTTGCAAGTGCGGTAATAACAAAAAGCTTATCCCAGACAGCCCTCTCTCTCTCTCTCTCTCTCTCTGATTTCACGATGCATTTTCTACTTCTTGTGATTTTTCCTCTTCTTCTTACCCTCCTCTTCAAATCTGTGTATTCAACCATATGGGTCCCACTGAGGACACAAACCCATTTCCAGAAGCAAGGCCTGCGCGGCCCCGCCTACCGTCCGGTCGTTGGAAACTCGGCCGAGATCCGCCGTATGTTCGCGGAGGCTCTCTCCAAGCCGTTTCCTTTCCACCACAACATTGTTCAACGCGTGGCTCCATTTTACCACCAGTGGTCCGTCATGTACGGGAAGAATTTCGTCTGCTAGTTTGGGTTGAAGCCCCGAGTGGCTATATCCGACCCGGATATGATCAAGGAAATCCTTTTCAATTCGGGTGGGTCGTTTAGTAAAATCCCGTCTACACCTCTGACAAAGTATCTGCTTGGTGACTGGGGTCTCCTCGGGCTCGAGGGCGATAAGTGGGCTTTTCACAGAAAGATTGTAAACCAGGCTTTCAACATGGAGCGTGTCAAGGTATCGCACTGTTACCTAGCTTTTTAATTTATTTACGTTATATATGTTACATGACGATAATGTTTGAGGGAATCTTTAAGAAGAGGGATCCATTTTTCTAAAAAAAAAAAAAATGAGAACATCCTCTTGCTCGTTAAATTGACTTTTAATGAAATTGTGTGGTTGAGATTGTGTAGCCTGTGATTTAATCTCTACTACACAATTTCATTAAAATCAATCTAACGATCAAGAAGGTGTCCCTATTTTTATAGAAAAATGGGATCCCTCTTGTTAAAAGGCGTGATGTATGAGGTTCACATGCATATTATTTGATGTGAATGGTGGTGGTGTTGATGATGTTTCTAATACAACAGAGTTGGGTTCCTGAGATTGTGGGGAGTACAACGAAGATGTTGGAGAAATGGGAGGATGTAAGAGGAGGGAGAGAAGAGTTGGAATTGGATGTGCACAAAGAACTTCATCTCCTCTTAGGGGATGTCATATCGAGGACAGCTTTCGGAAGCTGTTTCGAGGAAGGAAAACATGTTTTCGACTTGCAAGAACAACAAATGCATCTTTGCATAAAGGCAGAATGGAGCATTTACATTCCTGGATTCAGGTGGACTACTTCAAACCTTGTTGGTGTATGTGTGTATATATATATATAGAGGTATTTATCAATTTCTCCCTTGAACTTATGACCATTGGCCAGTTTCCTTCCTCAACTTTAATTTTGGCCAATTTCCCTCTCAACTCTCATAATTAGTCAATTTGCCAACTCAACTTTAATTTGGCCAATTTACCCCCTCAACTCTCATAATTAGTCAATTTGCACCCTACTGTTAATTTTTTTTTAATTTTTCATCTATTCTTTTATTTTTTAATTTTTTAATTTTTTTTAAATATTTCTAATAACTTCCAACAAAATACTAAAATTAATATAAACTCACCTGCATAATATGGGGTAAAATGTACAAAAACATAATAAAATTAGTATGTGATATGGGTTGATTATAAGAAAAAGTTATGAATCGGGTTTAAAGCATGTAGAAAAAGAAATAATAATCCTAAACTTATGGATCATATCTATTTCAATAAAATGGGTTATTCTTAATAAGGAGTAAAAAATTATGAATTGACTAGCCATTTTTGCACTAAAGCTCGATTCTCCGCAATTTACTTGAACTTATCTTTCACTTTTATAAAGAAAATTGTATTCACATAAAAAAATGTACACATCAATCCTTTTCGTTATCAAAATCAATCCGTTTCGTTATTAATTTTGTATAGTAAAAAATCAAATAAAATTACTCTATACTAATTTATTATGACTAATAATACTATCTATCATAAATTGTAAAATTCTTAATTTTAATCTATTTGTAATAGGATAAAGATATAGGAAAATGATTAACATACGTCTTATTTAGTTTCTTACACACACTTGTTTAATTATGATCAAGTTAAAAAATTAACAGTAGTGTGCAAATTGACTAATTATGAGAGTTGAGGGGAAAATTGGCCAAATTAAAGTTGAGGGGGGAAATTGACTAATTATGAGAGTTGAAGGGGGAAATTGGCCAAAATTAAAGTTGAGGGGGGAAATTGGCCAATAGTCACAAATTCAGGGGAGAAATTAATAAATACCTATATATATATATATATATGTATGTTTGTATGTTCTCCTAATCCTTCTTTCCTCTCGCTGTTGTCGTTTAAAAAAGAACTGAGTTTATATACTTGCTAATTACTGAGATGTTCTTAATTCAACAAGGTAGTTCTCATTGAATGCTTTTCTGGCATGCAGGTTTTTGCCTACCAAGAGTAACAGAGAAAGATGGAGATTAGACAAGGAAAGTAGTGAATCCATACGGACGTTGATTGCCAAAAATGGCAAAAACAAGGGAGATTCGAGAAATCTGCTTAGTCTGTTAATGACGCCGTACAAGAATCCGGATGGTGAAGACGAAAAGTTAGGGATACAGGAAGTTATAGATGAATGCAAGACCTTCTACTTTGCAGGAAAGGAAACAACCGCCAATCTTTTGACTTGGGCACTACTACTTCTAGCACAGCATCCGCAATGGCAAAGCAAGGCTAGGGAAGAAGTATTCCGCGTTATCGGAGACAATCAGCTCCCTGTTGCAGAGAACTTGAATGGCCTCAAGAATGTAAGCTCACACAGTTATCTCAATCTCGCCAGCATAACGAAATCCATTCCTATTTATTTGTATCACTGCTGTTCTGCACTTTGGATAAAAGTAGCACTTAAATTACGCAAACAAGTTGCTGGATCCTCACATTTTGTTTATTTTCTGTTACTTTTTTAACAGATAACTATGATCGTTAATGAAACGCTCAGGCTCTACCCTCCAGCCGCGATGCTACCTAGGCAAACAACAAAGAAGGTTAAGCTCGGGAGCCTGGAAATTCCTGCTGATGCACAACTTTATCTGATGTTGATCGCTATCCATCACGACACTGAGATATGGGGAGAAGATGCTCACGAATTCAATCCATCGAGGTTTTTGGAGTCTCGAAGGCATTCAGCCTCGTTCATCCCATTTGGCCTGGGGCCTCGAATCTGCGCAGGTCAAACTTCGGCCGTGGTTGAAGCAAAACTAGCATTGGCACTCATCATCCAGCGCTATTCTTTCAGGATGTCACCAACCTACGTTCATGGCCCAATGCTGTTTTTAACTTTACAGCCCCAGTACGGCGCTCAGATCATTCTCACAAAGATTGCAAATTGAAAATTTGGAGATTTTCCGACGACAAAATTTGGGGAATAGATACGGCTTTGTTGTTGTTGATGCAAATGAATAAGCTTGACTATGAACATTGAGAAGTACTGTTTCAGGGTGCTCAAAGAATGTATGTTTCAATATATATAGACCTGTTTTGATTAAATCGTACTAATTTATCATGTTCTTTCAACTTGCCTTCTTGATTTTCATTTTGGTTATGAGTCCCGTTTAAAGCGTGTCAATTTGCCGTTCTTGTTTGTTGAGCAATTTCTTGGTGTAACGAGATTTACCACAGCTACGTAGAGGTACTATTCAACTCAAATTGGGTGGTGCTACATACACCAAATTTGTGCATCAAGTTTGTGCACAAAATAATATAGCACATTCTACACCATATAAATTTTTATTCCAAATATCAATTGTGCAATACATATAAGTGAATTTTTCTTTCTACAAACTCGTTTCGTAAGTATTGAATTGGAATGCGTAACTCTCTAATTTAAAGGCATACTGGAGATAAAAGTAAATGCATTTTCATTTGGAGATGGCTGAGATGATAGTCATCGATCCTATGAATTTTTCGATAGTTTAATGTTTGGCATGCAATTTCGAACTATTGTTCTATCTAAACTAGGTTGGTCGAGTTCATCTTTTTTGTAGTTTGCAGATTTAAGTTCCTGGGAGATTTGTTGTTGAAACAGAGTACTTAAGAATTATGTCCAGTAATACTCAATCTTATTTGATACAAGATTAACAAAATTGTTCAAGCATAACGAAATATAAAAAACTAGTGTTACACGTGAGAATGTTGGACAAGTGTAATGATTAAACAAATAGAGAGGAATATACCTGTTCAAGCATAACCATGTGATTACACATCTAATCTAATCACATATAAAATGACAAAAGTGCCCTCCTAATCTTTTGGATAATATTAACGTCACCTCAAAATCCACTAATTTATTCTAATTGTTAGCAGTATCCTACTTCCAACTTGTCACTTTTGATCATCTTCCACTTTTTTGAAGAGAAGAAAACCAACCTTCCACTTCAAGCCTATCATGGTACACGTGTATGGTCATTATCGTTTATTTTCTTCCAGTTTTTTTTCACTCTGATCTAATCAAAATTACGGAAAAAGATACGACTTTATTAGTGTGGTTACGCTCACATCAACACACAGAAAGAAAATTTAATGAATTTTTATGACATAGACGACGTCGCTGTTCTGTAGTAAAGTTCAGTAACGACATTGATCGATGTTAGAATTGACCAAGAGGGCCTGAATTTCAAATAAACTTTTACGATATAAAACCTAGTTAAAAAATAAAATATGATTATGATTGAGGATTTTTTGTGATGAGAATAAAATCCGGTGGGTTTTTATATAATTTTTTAAGGGAATTGTTATTAGCATTTTAAAATTCTCTTTATATTCTAAAATTTCTATATTTAGAAAGAAAAATACATTTGTAAAAAGTGTATAATAAGATTTTTACAGTACAAATAACACTTCCCTTTCCCAAAACATAAAAGTATATTCGCAACGCACCACTAGCTTATCCTCCAATTATATTGGAAAAAAAAGAATCATGAAAATATGGTGAAGAGTCTAAAAACTTCAGCTAAAAGTCTTCACGTACCGGTCCGATCTAGTTCTTCAGCTGTCACCGCAATTACCAAACCGCCCTCGTCACGGATCATAAACTACCCGTAGTGTTCCGTAAATATCAGTACGACCAGTGGTTAAATAGTCAGTGAATTCAACGCTCAATCTGAAGTGAAAATACCCTACCATAAAACCCGTGCATTTAGAATTTTCTGGGACTCTCTACTTCTCTAACCGTTGGAGGCGATCGCCGAGTTCTGGGAGTCGGAGAAATTAGGGTTCTACTTCTTGCTTTTTCTGGATTGGGTTTCGGTTCCGATCGCCGCCAAGCTCGGTGAGATTTCTATTTCTTTGATTTCAGCTACCTTTTCATTATTTCAGTATGAATTTTTGTCTCCTTTTAGGAAATTGAATTTGAATTTTGCTATACGATTTGCGTTCTGAAGTACCGGGGGTAGGCTAGCCGAGCGAACTGGCCTAACACACGTCTGCTTGATAAGATACATGTTAGCTAGCTACTGGGTTTTCTTAATTTTCAATTTTTTTGGTTTATATGGAGATATATCTGATTGCTTGTGTATATGGAGATTCGTTTGCGGACTTTGTGCTGATAAGAGTTTCGATGACTGATTACGTGCACCGTTTGTGTTCATTTCTCAGGATTCTGAACGATTGTGATATATCGGCGGAAGATAGGGGATCATGTGGATCTAGGATTAGATGTGCATATAGTTATGAGATTTAATTTTGCGTACGGCGGTGGCCTTTGTGTTATCTGCAATAGAGGGGTTGAAGCTAAGCTGTTTCGTTTAAGAGGGTAAGATGCCATCTTCATATTTGTCGAAGATTAGGACTGCGTTGCAGAGATCAATTGTTGGGCAGGAAGGAGCGCTTCAGGAATCGGTAGATGGGTTAATTGGGCAGGGCAAATTGTTGTTTGGAAATTCTAAGTTGTTCCAGTCGAGATCGTTTTCAACTATTTCAGACCTCCAAGCATTGTTTTCACCAGGCATTGTTTTCGCAGCAAGATCGGATTCACAGGTAGTTAACCAAAGAAGGAACATTTATGTTGTAGGAGAGATTTCGCGCATTATTTCAACTCCGTCTGTGTCAGGGCCTTCAATTCAGGTCTGCGGATATCATATCGACTGTGTGCTTTCTGAGCCCAGTCAGTTTGTGGCCAGAAGCAAGTTGCAGAATAAACCTATGGCTGCCTGTGGTTCTAGAACTTTATTTGGGGGATGCGGCCCAGATAATTTAACTTCAAGGCGCGGGATTCATTCAGTGGTACCTGAAAGTGCCTGTACATTATATAACAAAAGAAGTTCCGACTGTTTTCAAACAGCTAGCATGAGTTTGAAAAAAAGTGGGCAATCCAACAGCACGAATGCGATTTATGGGTATTTCATAAATGAAGTTGGAAAGAGATTGTGTAATTCTTCCCCAAGTAAAGGATCCGGGTCAAGAGAATTTCATACTTCATCTACATGCTTATCTACTGGGACTGCCCATGATGTGTCTTTTGATAGTTCTGCTCCTGAGGACCAAGTTTCAAGTTCTGCAGATTCATCTAATGAGTAAGTTCTAGAGACCAGTTTTTATCTCAAATGCTTTGTCATATTTGTCTTTGAGATGTTATTTTGTTTGTTGTCTTATGTAGTTGTAGTGGTATATTATTTTATTTTAAGTGCGCATCTCGACTGATTTCCTTTTCTCTAGCTCTCTGTGTAACATACATCCTGCAACTAGGGTTGCCTTTAATTTAAAGGAAAGTTGGATATAATGAGAAATTGAATAGTTATATAGTTAGGACATTTTGTAGGTTTCTGGATTTGATGAGAAATCACTAAACCTATTATATGTGTTCACAAATCACAACTAGTTTCTCTGCTAATTTCGTATATTTTGTTCAATGATAACCTGCATGTGTTGGTACTTTATTATGTAAATACTAACTTGTGGAAATATAAAGTATTCTGTGGTGGAAAAGTTTTTGCCCTGATTTAATGTCTTATTTCAAGTAGTGCATAAGTCTGAGCATTTGTTAAACATATGTTGCTATGATTACAGGAAGGTTACAGATGGAAAGTCCCTAAAACTAACTTCTGGATCATACTACCTACCCCATCCTGACAAAGAGGACACTGGCGGAGAGGACGCTCACTTCATTTGTGCGAATGAACAAGCAATAGGGGTTGCAGATGGTGTTGGTGGCTGGGCAGATCTCGGTGTTAATTCTGGATTGTACTCCAGAGAACTGATGTCTAATTCTGTAGCTGCTGTTCAGGAGGAGCCCAAGGGGTCCGTTGACCCTGCTCGGGTATTGGAGAAAGCTCACTCGAGCACGAAAGCCAGGGGTTCCTCAACAGCATGTATCATAGCACTCACTGAACAGGTGTGGAACTTCTCTTCATTCTAAGCTGGATGTTTAGTTAGAAGCTTTTACCTCTGTCAAAGTGATACTATGGTTCATGCTAGGTATCAAAAACAAATATCCATTCTCGGGAGGCCTTTTAAAAGATGTGACATGCTGAAGTGATGAAGTTTGTAGTAAAAATAACTTTGGAAGTCTCGGCTCTGACATTTCTGTTTCATTACTCTCTTTTTTGTAGTGGTTTTTGTAGATTAATTGGATTGCAAGGATTTGAAAATAATGCTATTTTATCATACTGATGATTTGGGGACTCGTATTAACTGTTTGCTATCTCACTGCAGGGTATTCATGCAGTTAATTTAGGTGATAGTGGGTTTATAGTGGTTCGAGATGGGTGCACCGTCTTTAGATCCCCTGTGCAACAGCATGATTTTAACTTTACCTATCAACTGGAGAGCGGAAACAACGGTGATCTACCCAGCTCTGGCCAGGTCAGGAGCAATGTTTCCCAAATTTCCTTACCACGGTTTATTAGTGTCGTGTACTAGATCTTTTGATATTTCATTTAATGTTTCAAAGGACCTGGAATGACTGTCGTGCATATCACAAGCTGAGATGGGTTTGTTTGATTCAGGTTTTTACAGTTCCTGTTGCACCCGGGGATGTTATAATTGCAGGAACGGATGGCCTGTTTGACAACTTGTACAACAACGAGATAACCGCAGTGGTAGTTCATGCCATCAGAGCTGGCTTAGGGCCTCAGGTGACAGCACAGAAGATAGCAGCGTTGGCACGCCAACGAGCACAGGATAGAGACCGGCAGACGCCTTTCTCCACAGCCGCTCAAGATGCTGGGTTCCGTTATTATGGCGGCAAGCTTGATGATATAACTGTTGTTGTTTCATATGTAACCGGCTCAAATGATGCATGACACATACAATTGGACTCTCTCTCTCTCTCTCTCTCTCGTGTATGCTACGTTTCTTCTTTTCTTTTTCCATTTTTCCATTTTTCCCTTCTTCTATGGCGGTTCAAGGCTAATGTACAAGCAAAGTGGTTTGCTTTTGTCACGTCTTGCCTCTGTTCGTCTTCCTTTTTGCTCACATGGATAAAATTCCAGGACATTTACTTTTGTCATGACATTTACTTTTACTTTATTATATTCTTCTTCCACTTATTCGTTTTATTAATATTCATCTTTTGTCTTTTCTCTTGTTCTCCTCACACGGTTGTTTATTTCAGTTTTTATTAACTGCTATTCAACATTCAATTGTACTTTCAATACTCTCTTTTCAATTTTTCTACCATCGGTCAAATTAATTGAAAAATATAAATGGCAAACAATTAACAGAGTATGAGAAGTAAAGATTAGTGTGTGAATGACGTTATCCTAAAGGAAAGGAAAAATAACGAAAGGGAATGACTATTTTTCTACTAGCTATGTTTCAATTGGGGTTTGAGTTGTAAGGCCCAATGGACTCGAGGTGTGAGGCCTACTGGGCTTGATGTTTAGGCCCACAAGGCTGAGAGAAACTTACATGAATGGAATTCATCATCGTTATATGTTTCAGTTCAATAATAAATTGTCACGTGAAGAAAAATACGCATAATAAGTATTATTTACCTTACATGTATGTAAAGTAAAACCTCCTCCAATGGACTTGAGGAGAAATTTTTAATTATGACGGGAATACGGATGGTACACTATGTGTTTTAATGCAAGTGGTGGAAAATTTTAATTTTTAAGTTATTAACCTTTTAACACATATAACCCACCATTTATATAGGAACACATGGTTACGGTACCATCTTGTAAGATGGTCACATTGAAAAATCTGTCGGACTTGAGGTATTACGCTGTCAGTCCCACTAGGCCTGGTTAACTGCCAACCCCAAAAAAAGTCAAACTTCACAAAAAAAACAGCGAATCATGGTCGAAGTGCCAAGACAGCCAATGATGCTTCTCTAGTTCCCTACACGTAAAGCACAGAATCCTTGCCCACTGGATCGCCTCTCTCCTCGGTCTCTCAGAGAGAGCAACCTCGCTGCTCCGCTGTAATTTTTGAAAGGGAAAGTGGCAACTCCACCACAACCGCAACCGCAACCGCAACCGCCAGCAGAATACTAATCGACGATCGGTTTATTTCCGTTCTTTCTCGTCAACCGCTGTGCACGACTCGGGAGAAAGGGAAGAAGGCGGGAATGATGGCGGGTCGTAGAGAGGGGTCGTTGATGAGGGACAAGACGCAGTCGTTTCGTGGATCTCGAATCGTGATCGCCATTGTCATGGGAATCCTACTGGGTTGCGTCTTCGCCTTCTTGTTTCCTCACGGATTCCTGAGCTCCTATCCGCCCATCCAAAACCGCCGATTTGGGAAATCGGATCTTCAGGTTCGAATCTCGCTTCCTTTATTTACTCTCTCATTACCTGTTCGCCTTGGCAGTACCGCTAATTGCATATCTTAATCGCTTCATTTAATGATTTGATTTGCTAGTTTGCATTTGCTAAGTTGTTTAAGCTGATAATTAAACTTACATCTAAAGCTTACATTTTTCTGAGAAATTGGATTCAGATCAATTTTAGTCCATAAGCAGTTAGGAAGTGTTGTTTGGGATTGCAGAAAGCACTTCTGCGCTAGAAGTGCTTTTATTATAAATTAATAATTATTTTATTAAAAATCAAAGTGCTTCGCCGGCCCTCTTCTCCAGAAAGCGTTTCTATGATCCAAAAACACGTTTTTTTTTTTTGGCAAAACGTTGTCATAAGTGCTTTTGGTGTCACAAAAGCAACAATGTTTAGTTTGCATTAAGCTCACAGATTGTAAATATTAAAAAAATTTAAATAGGAGAACGATGTCATATGGCTGGCTATGCTACTTTTGCTTGCAGATTAGCTCATCACAATGTGAATCAACAGAACGGACTACTGCGTTGAGGTCAGATATTGCATCATTGTCGGACAAGAATGATGAGCTGAAGAAGGAGGTGCAGGAACTAACTGAAAAGCTACGGCTGTCTGAACAAGGAAAGGATCATGCACACGAGCAGTTTTCTGTGTTAGGTAAACCACATAAGGCTGGCCCATTTGGTACCGTCAAGGGCTTGAGAACTAACCCGGCGGTTGTTCCTGATGAATCTGTGAATCCGAGGTTGGCGAAGATCTTGGAGGAAGTTGCAGTACAAAAAGAGCTTATAGTTGCACTTGTGAATTCAAATGTGAAAAGCATGTTGGAGGTATGGTTTACTAGCATCAAGAAAGTTGGGATAACCAATTATCTAGTTGTAGGGTTAGATGACGAAATTGAAGAATTTTGCAAAGCTAATGATGTTCCTGTATACAAAAGAGATCCGGATGAGGGTTTTGATTCAATTGGGAAGACAGGAGGTAACCATGCGGTATCTGGATTGAAATTTCGTATCTTGAGGGAGTTTCTGCAACTAGGTTACAGTGTTCTTCTCTCGGATGTTGATATAGTATATTTGCAGAACCCGTTCAATCATCTCTACCGGGATTCTGATGTAGAGTCCATGACTGATGGTCACAATAACTATACAGCTTATGGATTTAATGATGTGTTTGACGAACCCTCTATGGGGTGGGCTCGATATGCTCACACAATGAGGATATGGGTTTATAACTCCGGTTTCTTTTACATAAGACCTACGCTTCCTGCAATTGAGCTTTTGGATCGTGTGGCTGAACGACTCTCTAGGCCAGAAAAAGCATGGGACCAAGCAGTATTCAACGAGGAACTATTTTTCCCTTCGCATCCGGGGTACAATGGGCTTCATGCTTCCAAGAGAACAATGGATTTCTATCTCTTTATGAATAGCAAGGTCCTTTTCAAGACGGTCAGGAAAGACGCGAATTTGAAAAAGTTGAAACCAGTAATCCTTCACGTAAATTACCACCCGGATAAACTTCCAAGGATGCAGGCAATTATGGATTTCTATGTTAACGGCAAGCAAGATGCGCTGGAACCTTTCCCTGACGGTTCTCAATGGTAGTATAGTTCAACAGACGGGCCAAATCTACGTACACATGCTCTGTTTTTCAATTGATACAGCCATACAGGTCAGGATAAACGACTGCACCTTATGAGGCCAATTTGAAGCATTTCCTCTCTGTTTTTTTTCTTTTTTTCCTGAGTTCCTTTCAAATTTTGGTTTTGTATGGATAGTAATTTTGAGTTTCAGAGAGTATCCCCTGAGATGACCTTTGTTCTGTATCATATTATACCAAGGAATCTAACTTAAGGGTTTGTCATCATCGACAGCTTTGCGACATGCTAACCGTTGCTAGTCTTTTAATTCTGCATATTTGCTTGATTGGATTTTGAAATCGATATTGTGTTTGATGTACGGCTTTGTTGAAACGGGGCAGCCGCCTGAGCTGAATGCCTTAGGTAAAGTCTATAATATTCATGATCTTGGAGAAACCGTCACACTGCCTCGTGGTGTTATAGTCGTTCATTTTTACACATAGATTAATAATATCAAGTGCCATTGTGACAGTTACAGATTGCCGAAAATCGCCCCAAGTGCTAACTGTGCATTGAAGGGTATAATCAAAGCTATTAGGGCCACAAATTTCTGAAATCTGTGTATAAATTTCCCACCATGAAATGCAACAGCAATCAACAGATTTCGGGTGCCTACCAAAACAATATCGTAAATCCCAACTGCCCAATAAGGCAATACCTTTCCCCTCACTCTTTTGGACTCTTCCACTTATCCACAAACATTCCCATCCAAATTGGCTTCCGCGTTACTTGCTTCTGTTTTGTGTGGCCTCAAAATCCCACGGAAACATTCCCAACCTGCTGCCCCCAGTCTCCTGAATTCTCCCTTTCAATTCCGATTTCGCCGAATCGAGAATCTTCCTCTGCAACTGTTTCGTTGAACCAGAAAGATTTCATGAGCAGTTGCCCGCCAAATTTTCATTCAAATTGTCTTCTCATTGCGAGTTTTGTTTCGATGAATTGTTAGCGGGGGCTTGGTTAGTGATCGAAATGGAGCGATTTTCGCAGCAGGAGAGCCTTCTTCTGGGCTACAGTCCTCAGAGTGCGTTCGTCGACTCCGGTTCTTCTTCCCACACTCCCACCAAAAACTCGGACGTTGATTTTCATGACGTTTTTGGTGGCCCGCCGAGGCGGTCGTCCACTAACGAAATGAGGTACAGCTTCAGCGAAACTACCGAGAGCAGCGGATTGAAAAGGGATGCTTATGACGACAACGATGATGATTGGTCCGGTTTGATTGAGAAGCCGGTGTTTGGGGAAGGGTCTGTGAATAGAAGACGGACGCAGAGCGACGACTTCTTTGATGACATCTTTAAAGGCAATCATTCTGTCAGTTCAAGTCCCAGGAGGCTTCAGCGGGACCCTTTTGCTTCGGAGCCAGGTTCCCAGGTTCTAAGCCCCGCCCACCCCCTGCTGCACGAACCCGAGCCCTCTGCGGCTTCTTCACAGGCTGCTCAATTCAGGTACCATAGAACATTGAGGAAGAAGAAATGCATTATGTTTGAAAAGCTGCTAATAATGTGGTTTATCCTTTGTTTTAGATGTTTTTTTTCTTTAAAACTGAATTAATTTTGCTCATTGCATATTGAATCAATCATGCGTTTATTACCTTAATTGCTTCAAAATTTCTCAGCCTCCCTGACGGATTTAGCAAGGGGGTGGTGGACCTGCCTGCTTTTGGTTCTGCTGCTCGTACGAGCTCTCTTTCGAGATTTTCAAACCAAGCAATTCATGAGGAGTCGAGAAATGATATTCGATCCAGTACTCGCCAGAGCTCCTCATCCCGAGATTTTTCTCTTGTTGGTGAGGGGTCCTCAAGCTTGGCTACATCTGATAAAGCAGACACAGGAGTGAATTCGGAACATGATTCAAAGAGTTCGGAAAATCCAACTTCTAGCGGTCCGTTTCAGTTTCATTTCTCAATTTACAGGTGGGCAAGCAAAGGAGTGCCAATCGTGATACCTCTTAGGGGACAGAATGGTTCAAGAGTGCAGGAAAGAACCAAAAATGAAGAAGATTCGAGCACTAAGGAAAGCGCTGCTACTGAGAGTACGCGGAGGGAATCGCCTAAATCCACTCTGCCTAATACTGATTTTCCCTCCAATGAGGATCCACTCGCAGATGCTAGGTCCCCTACCTTGGAACGAAACATACAAGAAAATGACTTGCTTCTTGATGAAATCACTCCTGATAAAGTCGATCCACAACAATTTGTTGAGGAAGTCATTCTTCCCGTAACTAAATCAGGAACCATCAGCAGCCTTCTTGACACTACTGGAGATGTTTCCGGTAATGCCATCTCATTCCATACAAGTGAAGATATAGAGCCTCATCCTTTACTTCAAACAGCTTCTTCTGAAGACCGAAACAAAGAAATTCCTGTGCTTACGGAACAAGTTCACGAGCCTGTTCTAAATCCTGTTCGTTCTTTGTTTTTTGATGCAGATCTTCAACAAGGTATGTTAAATTATTAACTGTCATGGCGAGATAACTGTCATCACGTACTACCGCTGACACCACGCCTAAATTTTCATATGCAGGCAATGATGAGGTAACTAAAACGAGTATTAAAAAGGAAATCGTGGTTAAAGGCACCAAAAAATCATCTGCAGATGTTGACGCTAATAAAACTGCAAAACATCAGGACAGAAAAAGAAGTTCCTCGACTAAAGTTGAAGTTATTAAAGCAGGTTTCCAAGGTTCACTGAACAACTCAGGAGATTATCTCGGGAGAAGCAAAGTTAAGGGTAAGGTGAAGGACTTTGTTAAAATGTTCAACCAAGAAGTTTTGCGTAAACCCACATATGATGGTAGGAATCTTGGAAGTCACAGCTCTGGAACAATGGAGAAAGGCGCTCCCAAAGCAGAGAATGAAGCGAGTATTACCGCAACAAGGATGAACTACTTACAAAAGTCTGATGTGAAAAACACATTTTCTGATGCTTCCGTCAAGGTAATCAAGTTAGACTGGTTTGAGTTCACGTAGCGAAAAACGAATAATATGTTTTCTTCAACAGTTTTCTGAATATAATGTTCTATTTTCTACTCTTTCCAGATGAAGGACGATCTCAAACAGTTAGAGAAAGAATGTAGTGAAGCAAAGACCGCTAGCTTTATGCTTAATAATGCTCCCGTGCAGGACATGCCTGCATCAAGTACCGGTTAGTTCTCCTAATCTTGTTTAAGGAATGTACCTTAGCTAAAGCTTCAAGTTAGATGAAGAACTGGTGTACGAAAGTACTCGAAATTGATGATATTTGGTGATATTTGATACATGGAGTAGTTCAGTGATATTTGATGTGAATCGAATTCCATATCATACACACTGGTTTTCATGAATTCCGACATAATGTACTTCTCCAATCTCTCACGTGAACCTGAGCTTACTAACATCAAACATCAGTTCTGCGTATTTTAGTTTACTGCGTGCTTAAACATTTTTCACCCTTCTGTGTATTTAGCGATGGTCTAATGAAAGACATACAACTTATACCTTTTGAGTTTTGACAGGATCAGTTCCCGACGGACCCAAGCTTATAATTGAAGATGCAGATGAGTTCTTTCCGGAAACTTTCCAGGTGTGTAATTCTTCCATATAAGAACTTGTTTTCATCTTTTCCTGTATTCTTATAAATTCCGCTCGTTTTCGATGAATAAAGTCTTCTTTCGTCCATTGTAAACGAATTCAGGGTTCCCATGCCGATTATGTTTCTACATACTATGCCTAAAAATATAAGTAACTAAGTTTTGATGCGAACAATGTTGACAGATGAAAGAAATAACTCAGGTTGAGAAAAAAGAAATGCCGCCACAACCCGGCAACAATCGTGAAGAAATCCAGGTAAATACATAACAAACAAACACAGCATGTTGTTACAGTTTCCGGCGAGCAGTAATGTACTATCCCATAAACCGCAGGCGATTGATGCTAAGATACGGCAGTGGTCAAGAGGGAAGGAGGGAAACATTCGCTCGCTGCTGACGACTATGCAAACTGTAAGCACTGATTCGTTTTGTTTATCCTTTCAATATGCTCCATCTTCAAAAGTGGCCGCGGATATTGCATAGTAGTATGCTTCAAGGCATACACTTCACCGTGTCATTGTCACTAGGACTGATGCCTAACTACTCGTTTAGCAACTGATTCGGGTTTAAACTGATACGCGACAGGTTCTTTGGCCCGAGAGCGGTTGGAAGACGGTACCTCTTGTAGATATAATCGAAGGAAACTCCGTTAAAAGAGCGTATCAAAGGGCGCTGCTATGTTTGCACCCAGATAAGCTGCAGCAGAAAGGTGCTGCTTCACACCA
Organism: Heteromeles arbutifolia; assembly: GCA_024362995.1. Classification (NCBI taxonomy): domain Eukaryota; kingdom Viridiplantae; phylum Streptophyta; class Magnoliopsida; order Rosales; family Rosaceae; genus Heteromeles; species Heteromeles arbutifolia. The sequence goes on along the minus strand of JANCRC010000001.1, from coordinate 1,698,977 downwards.
CAAATACCTTGCAGCAAAAGTTTTTGATATTCTGCAGGTCAGTAATTTAAAACAGTAACTAATGCTCTTGTGGTGAACTTTTTTCTCAATTCACAACTTTTATTTATTTTTACTTGATTTGGGCAAATGCAGGAAGCCTGGGATCATTTCAATTCACTTGGATCCCTATGACAAATTTTACGTTGTAGCCACGTGTCGGATTATGATTGGTCGAGTTCTTGTTCATTCAACTGCACATAATTAAATCGACGTATATACACACATGTATATCATTTTGATTGCAGAGAATGCTACATACAATTGATTTGTAAATACAAAAACAAAAATGAATGTTTCTTCCGAAATCTGAAGGGAAAAAAAAAGTTCATAATACGAAAAAGCTGACCAGCCGTAGCTAAATTGACTAAAGCAAAGTACCCATTTTGTACTCAAGTTCCAGTCTCTCTGTAGGTTAATATAGATTAAAACATGATAGTGCTATTCACACACCATTTTTACCTCCATACTTTTTTTAATTTTTGACCTTGATCGTCTTCAATTAATTCAATCCGATGGTTAAAAATTAAAAAAGGTATGCAAATAGCACTACTCTTGAAATATAGTTCGAATAAGCGAACAAAACAAAACTCGGAGTGAAGAAATTGCCTAATTGGGCCAGGCCTTTAATGTTTTGTTTAATTCAAAGTCCAGTGTTGTAGCCCGTTAACAAGTTAAAGCATGAATTTCCCATTTTGCCACTGCAATTGGATTGAAAAGTGAAAACGACTGTAGACTGGGACTACCCAACTTGGATAAGAACGTGGCACGGTGACCGGTGGGGTCCAAACTTTTGACGGTGTGCACGTGTCCATGTTATTTTTCGTACCACTCGACAGCTTTATACTCATGGAATACGCTTGTCGTTTCTAGCGTTTCGATTTTGCAATAGATTGTCGTCTATTGGGATGAAACGACACCGCAACATGGTAAACGGAACAGATTAAGGCCGCCAACTGTCATGTGACCTACATACTTACGAACAAGTTTTCTGAAATTAAACAAGTTAATCCTAAATTTTTTGTTCAATGGGTTTTTCTTTTTTTAGGAATTTGATTAATGGAGTGTTTTGAATCTTTTGATCAAAGAAAGGTATTGGAGATAAACCTATTATGATATTGAGAAAATAAACTAACACTTTAATTCTGAATCAAACTAATAATCGCAGGATGGTCATGATGGTCAATGGTTGGGTCCAGACCGTATTTCACACGACACATCCTAAAGGGTCAACGAACAGATTCACATCCTTTTCTCTATACGAATAAAAACAATATCGTTATCCAAAAAAAAAAAAGACAATATCTTCATAGTTGAGATTATGTTTATATAAATTTAATTCTAAATTGGTGGATCGTTCTTATTTATAACAGATGTATATTATTATAAATGAGAAACGATTGTTCAAACTTGAAAATATCCATGGTGGGACATTTATACAATATATTTCACTTCAATTATGGTTTATTTAATTTTTTTTTGGTCAACTTTTATTGGTTGATTATTTATGTTGATATTTGAGTGCTGATATTTAATGAGTAGTGGTGTTGAACGTTGATGGAACCCCAAGATGTCCGTGGTAGCCTTCAAATCAGTGGATATAAAAACCAGCTGGCAAATACTATTGCACTTCAATTATATTAGACACCCATACAAGTCTTGAACGACCGGGGCACGCTTTAAAAGAAGTGAATTGTTATCGAGCTATATTATTAGAAATAACAAAAGTATGTTTATATACTCAAAGTTTTATATCTGAAACGAGTTTTTAAGAAATTGCTTGGGTTAAAGAAAAGCCGTTTTCGGGAGTAATATCGATTGATTGAAAAGTTTGAAAGAGAACATTGTTCGAAGAAGATGATACATGTTGTTACCTGATTCAAATGATTAGTCCACCCTTCAAGGCCTACATGAGTCTCAATATTGACTTTAATTTTTTTTTAAGAAATAATTTACTTTAATCTAATATAAACTACGATACGAGGGAAAGGAATTTGAATTTATAGAATTACAGTAACTGAACTGACAGTTAGTTATAAAATTACAATTTTTTTTTCCTTGGAAAATTTATAGAATTTATTATTGCAATGGTTCTTGATTTTTGTATCTAAATATCAGTATTGAACCATTTAGTCCTCAAATATGCACTTGTGTTGTATTATTAATCATTTTCGTCAAATTTATCTATATAAGTAACTTCGCCATCATCGATCTTCAAATTTAATGGGGTTGCCATTCGCCACCTAGTTTTTTATTTTTTTTTCTTTTTAGCCATAATCAAAATTTTAAAAATTTATCATTCAATTTTCTAACTTCAATCGACTCAAGAGCTCTTGCTAAACCCCACAATCATTGCTCTCTTTCTTCTTAGATTAAATCATCTATTCTTTTCACAAATAAAGGAAGTAGCTTTCTTAAAAGAAGTATTATTTTATTTTCTAATCATGGGGTTTTGTATAAACTTAAACTCATTTCCTCATTTCACGTGTGGTTTAATAGAGAGATTTTTCAGTATGTTGTAAACATAGCCTGATACATTAAGTGTAATAGTACAAATGGTTGAAATTTTTATTTTTCAATTTTTCAACCAATTGTATTAAGACACTTGTGTACAGAATCGTGTTCCCAGCACATTAAAAATTTTCTCATGGGTTTGTCTTGTGTTATTGTTTCTTTTCTAATTTTGTTTTTCCTTGAAGCTTATTACCCAAAGTCACATTGACCAAATTGTCTCTCTGTTGGGCTGCAAATATTATGAAAAAAACAATTAATAATTGCTACATGTAACACGGTGATGTTGACTCCTCAACATCCAAGGTTTTTTATCAGGTAAAAAGGAACAAAAATATAACACTAAGTTATTTATTTCATATATGTAATTTTAGCTTTTGGAGTTAATTAAACTCTTTAACCAAATGATGACCAATCATATCCCACAAGTAAATACAAGGAGAAAACAACGACTCACCAATCCGTTGAAAAAGGAATCCGTTGAAAAAGGGTAGTTACTAGGAATGTCCATTAAAATTCTATCCAATATGAAAATTTCATTTTTTTCTTAAATTTTCTTGATGCGGAACTCGTTGTGAGATATTGAAATATAATGATTAATATTCTGTATTTTGAAAGTGAGTTTATAATAAGGTTAATTATGTATTAAATAACTTACTTTTTTTTTTTTTGGAAACAGTATTAAATAACATACTTTGTTATCAAACGTAGACTAGAATTGCAGACGAGGAGGATTAGTGACCAGTTGGTCAATGCCACCTTGAATAAAAATTCAAATTCTTTTTGTCGTAATTTAGGCAATCATCTTGGTTAAAATAAATATTAACTAAAACTTCTCGTTTTTGATATTATAAAACGTGAATTAGTTATATCGAACGAGATTCCAAACTCACCCTAATAAAAGAGGTGACCACCTTCTTTCACTAAAAAACACACTTTTCCCAAAATACTCTGACCTCCAACTCCAACGTTTCAATTTCCATTTTTCGGCAATTTCACCCTCTCTCTCTCTCTCTCTCTCTCTCTCTCTCTCTCTCGTTTCGTATTTTCTTCTTTTTTTGCGAATTTAGAATTGAAAAATACAGAGTAGGTTGCAGCATGAATACAAAAACCTTCCATTTAACACCAGCTGTTGGCATTTCTGAGCTCTGGAACTACAGAAACGCAGCTGTTTAGTGTTCAAGGAGGTTGGGTTTGCTGGGCTCCTATGGCTCTCCTCTCCGAATCGGTGAGTTCCACAGTTGTTCATTTTTCTAAGAACTTCAATTTCTTCCAGTTTTTTTCTTCAATAATTTCGTCCGGGGCTCGAATTTATCTTCTGGGTCCTGTATGGTAGCTGAGAAAACTCGGGAAAACGAACAAACAAGTGGGAATTATGATTCACTGAGTTTTGAAAGTGGCTGCTGTAAAATTCCAGTTTTTTCTACTAACATTGAACATTTCTTACACAGTTTTTAAAATAAAAAGCTTATATATTTGTTAGTTTTGGTTACGAATTTCTCTGCTTCCTCTCCACTAGTTGAAACTGGATCTGACTGTATACTCTGAGATCTGCTCTGGAGCCTGTTGAATATAATGCTGCAACTCTGGTCAACGAACTAGTTGCAATTCACGCAGATTAGAGTAGTTTAAAATATCGCTTTTGTGGTAGGAAAGACGATATATTTGTACATATGCAGTTTGTGTTGAACTTTTGTTTTTAATGCCACTGCATTTCATCCCTTTGGGTTCTAATGGCTTTTATGTTTACCCAAATTCACAGGCCGGAGGCAAGCATTGAGTGCATTCTGGTTATACTTGTTAAGGAAACATGAAATTTGAGTTAAAGAAGAGATGGAGATCCATTTCCCCGCTTCAATTGAAAACCAAATCAGTGGGACGTTTTTGTTTATTTCCCAAATCAAAGTCCGATAGCGCTGAATCAGGAAAAGCACCAGTTTATCTCAATGTATATGATTTGACTCCCATGAATGGCTATGTCTATTGGGCAGGCTTTGGAATTTTTCACTCTGGTGTTGAAGGTAAGCTTATCTTCTGTTTAGGCAGTCTGCGTTTTATATTATCTGCCTAAACTTTAGCTGAACCGTGTTTTTGTTTGTTGGGGATTTTACATAGTCACAGTTGTTTTACATAAAAGTTTACCAAACACTATCATACTGCTTTTTTTTTCAAAAGCACTATAACAAAAAAGTTTACCAAACTCTTTGTTGCTTTATTTCACAGCTGCTTATTCTCATAGCATAGCAGAAGCAGTTTTTTTTCAAAGCACAACAATACCAAACCAGCCCTATGTCTTCTTGTTTTGCTCAATTCTATCTAGTTTTGGCGGTTCTGAAGTTTTGACGCAATAGATTATCGAATTACTATAAACTTGTTAATCTTCGTTCTATGTTGTTTCGATCAAGTGAAGTTCAGGGTTTATGATAGTCCATTTGCATTATGCAGTTCATGGTGTAGAATATGCATTCGGAGCACATGACTACCCTACAAGTGGCGTTTTTGAGGTTGAACCTCGCCAATGCCCAGGGTTCAAGTTCAGGAAGTCTATTTTAATCGGAACAACATGCTTGGACCCTACTCAGGTTCGAGAGTTTATGGAGCGCCAGTCTTTGAGCTATAACGGTGATACATATCACCTGATTGTCAAGAACTGCAATCATTTCTGCAGGGATATTTGTCGCAAGCTCACTGGAAAATCAATTCCTAAATGGGTGAATCGACTGGCAAGAATAGGTATCCTCTTTTCACCTACTCTTTTAAGGGTTGCTAGTTATATAGTCCTTTATTTGTTGTCTCTGCCTGCCCCATAAAACAGTGTTATATGGTATCACCGGTATGACTTTTGATTGGATTACTTGAGTACTTCGTAAACATAGGGTGCACCTTCAGTCAGAGAGATTTCCTTTACCTTTGCTTTCAATGGCATGTATAAGCATGCTGTGTTAGCGAGAGATATATAGACATTCGAACTTTTAGAACCCTTCAAACATGTTCCAGGTAAATGACTAATTGTCCTGGTTCTTTGCTAGAATACTTGTTTTGGTTGCAATTAAGTTTCTTTAGTACTTTGTAAATGATTAGAGTCATCATTCTGATAATAAGTATCGTCCTAAGAAAACGGCTTAAATCATGCATGTTTTAAGGTCTTACCCAGGATCGAATCAAGATTCAAATTTGTAATGAATGGTGGAAAAAACAGTGGTTTGCAAAGGTAAATTAACTCTGTTCCATGTAATTGATATGTGGTAGGTTCAGTATGCAACTGCGTACTTCCGGAATCTCTGAAGATTTCCGCTGTACAACACGACCCAAACTGCCAACCATACGACAGCGAGAAGAGGAGCTTGAGAAGCGCCTTCAGTTGCCTGTCTTCCATCTCAATGCGGCAGAAGCAATTATCATCATCTTCGTTATTTCTGCAGTCGCCCCTGAAAGGCTGCTTGCCGCCATGGGAATTGCGAAGGTCGTTGAATGGTTCGTTGAAAGAAAGGTGAGAAAGTGTTTGGAAGACTTGCTCTTACGCCCCCAAATGTAATTTGTATCTAGTTTGATGACCTAGCAATTAGGGGAATTTCGAACTTGTTGCGAGAGTTTTTTGCGAGCGTCAGTAATTGAAGGCTGCCGTCACTCAGATTGTTTGTGTTCTCCCAGGTTTGTGGACTGATGTTTATGACCGTTGTAACTATTAGTTTGCATGAAGAAATTGCTAAATCAGTTCATCTACTCTTTTCAATATGTTTTCATTTTCGGAAAAACCGCACGAATTGATTTTTATGGCGCTACTTCTATCGATTTTCAATTAGATACTTTATCTTAATTTATTCACCGCAAAGAAAAAAAACGTTTATAATCGATTTGATGTGGAGAGAGACACAGAGAAAGAGAGAGAGAGAGAGAGAGAGAGAGAGAGAGAGAGAGGGAGAGGGTTCAGAGTAAAATCTATCTTTGTTAATTTGCACTAGAAAGGATCAGATTGAGATACATCTTCATCACACATTAGGACTATTTGGCTCTACCAAGATCAGAGCCTTATACTGGTGAAACAAAATCACAGCAAATACATGTACCAGCCCAGCTCGTCGAGATAGATCGACTTCCGCGAACCCATTCCCTCCTCCATTAACTGAGAGAACGTAGAACCACCGGAAAACGCCTGCTTTAGGAATGCCAGCTTAAATCCACAACAGCATGCATCGTAAAAATACCGTTTCAACTTACCCGACCAAAAAATAATTCTTCAGCATTCCGCATCAATTTTAATATTTCCCTATAACAAATAGAATCATACATGAATATACAGATGACGATCCGAATTAGCATTGGGAAAACAAACCTGCATGAACATGAAAGAGAGGCTTCAGATCAACAGGCGCAAAGTTTCTTCGAAAGGGGTTCGAAAGGGGTTGTAATGCATTTTAGCATGGTGAAAATACAAATATTTCGATGCTTTAGCGTTAAAGGCCACAGTTTCCATAAGCATGGAATTACAAGTTAATAATTGCACACCATGGCACATCAATAATGGTGACGACCACCCCTCATTGTGGCTTGTGCAATCATGAACGAAAACTAGGAAACTCAACTGCGACGAGATATCATTTGGGAGCGAGGCCCTGAAATATATCAATCGTCTTTCTGATGCAAAACACTAGGACGGCTATTATTACCATTAAGAGCAGCATGATACACCCGCTTCTCAGCAAGTCCAATATCTGCTAGAGTCATGTTGCCCTGTAAATAAAACAGAAACATAGATGGAATCAAGTTACAAACACCAGGAGGTCGCATGATTAATATCTACCTAGTTGGTCACGCTCTCAAGCGAGAAAAGGATGTAAACTTGGTTTTGTAATATACTTTCAAGGGGAAACATATACCTCACTGGCCATCATTCTTCTGACGTTACTAGCATAGAGTTTTGGATCATCCTTTTCTTCTTGTGAGGGGTAATAAATAGGTAACCTTGTGACCTCTATGTGATTTACAAATTGACAGAGGAGAAATATCACATGGCGCACCTGGAAATAAAGTAAATAAGGTAACTAAAATTAAAAGCCCGGAAGATTGAAAGGAAAACAGTCTATATGCCTGATACATTGAATCCTTATGATTTGTATTATGTATAATTATCCTGCATGATGTATGTATTTTCTCTCTACGTGTTCATGGAAATTGTTTAAGAAACACTCACCCCAGATATCGAGTCCCATGCTGGACTAAATCTGTGGTAAGGATACCTAAGAATCACCGGAAGAACTGGAGCTTTTGACAGAAATGCTCCCGTCTTGAATGGCAGAAGAAAGTCTCCGTTTGTAGTAGTGCCCTCTGTAGAAAGATTAAAGATAAATAAATAACAAGTAACTGTAGTATAAGCATGCTTGACAACATAATGCACGTCTGCTAAAAAATGAATCGCAGATCAGTTTCAGTATGGATGGAAACAAATGCAACGATATAAGCATCACCGATATCATTTAATTACTTATGCTGCCAGAAAGCCTCAATCAAGATAACATTAAATTGGTAAATGACGAGTCAAGGGACAGCTGAAAACTCTAATTGGGCTTTCTTAGAATAAAGTGTTTAAAACTATAACCTGGGAAAAGCATTATTGGTGGGGCAGATTTGTTCTGATGTGCTTCTTTAACTCTTTCAGTCACAGCACCTGCACATGATATCCATTTATTAATCAAACAACATTGGCATATAAGTAATACAACCGAAAACCCGTTATATAATCCACTTGCGATCGATCATAGTTTTCAACTTAGCTACCGCCAATAACACAAGATTTACGGTGTACACACTACGAGTGTTTACAATATAAGCAAAAGCAGGGAACACCCATAATTTATGCACCTGCAACTCCCTTGAAGTCTGATGACTTTGACTCCCGCTGAACATAGACACAACCCAGGCACTTGCTGTCAAAAATAACAATCCGAAAATGAATTGACGGAATACTATGGTGACAGATAAACTACAGATTTTCAGAAACATGATGAAATTAAAGGAAGCGAAAGCGAATGAAACCAACCTGATGAGGCCTACCAGAGGAAGTTTCGCCACCGATCTCTTCACCAACAAAATCCAGGATAACAAAAAATCGGAATCAATACATAGATAATAGGTCGAGATAGATAAAAATGGAACATCTTTCAATCAAAATTCACATCCCAGTGCGATAAAATTAGTAAGAACAAGTGAAGAAAGTGGCAAACCTTGGCAACGAAGCTCGGAAACGAATTAGACATGTGATACAAGACATCCAAATACGAAACGTGATTCGATATAATCGCCCCTGGCCTTTCAGGCTCCTTCTCTTCGGCTCCATCTTTTCCCTAACCAAAAATTTAACATCAAAATTTACTACTCAAAATCTCACGAAATCAATTTTCATGCTTTAGAGAGAGAAGCGGTGAGAGAGAGTACCTGGGCGGCGGGTTTGGGGTCGGAATCCGATGATATTCGACAGGTTTCGCTGATCCAATAGAAGCCGAAGACGACGAGCATGACTCTGGATAAGGCGCGGCCGCACTGGACAATCACCGCCCGCCGCCATCCGCCCATGTGCGAGTAATCCTCCTGCTCCTGCTCTTCGCGATTGGGGACTTTGAAGAGCGTGCAAATCCGGCAAATCAAGTAGTACAGCACCAACACCGTCGTGGCCAGCACCACCCGTATCGGAACCAGAGTCACCAGCGCGAGCCCTAGCAGCACCTTCTCCTTCACCGGCAATCCGCCGCGTCCCATGGTACCGTACACATCGCGTCGCACGTACGCCGCGCATTTCTTCTCAAGCTCCTGGAGCTCCTCGGCGGAGACGGAGGAGTTCGTGTCGGCTTTTAGGAGCGGTCGATCATCCTTGGGCGCGGGACCGTCGTCGCGGTCCGGCTTGGCCGGGTGGGAATTGAGGTCTTTGAGTTCGGACTCCATTAGCAAAAAGAAGTAATTGGGGGGAGTCGGAGCCTGGCGGGGTTTTAGTGAACGGCCATCGAAACGATGGCGTTTTGGAGTGTGTAGATCTGGGAAGGATGAGTAATGTGGTCCGGCGGGTAGATTGCGGTTGCGCGGGGGGTGAGAGCTTGCTGGTTGCTGCACGTCAAAATTCCTCTCTTATTTTTTATTAATTAATTAATTATTAATCACCTGAGAAAGAAAGAAAGAAAGAAATAAATAAAAATGGCACCAGGATCGGACATACGGAAGAGTATTAGAATTCGAGTAAAATAATTTCATTATGACCGGAACATGGGTAATATATAACGGGTTTTTATTTATATGGTTGGAAATTCTATTTTTTAAATTATTAACTTTTCATCATCCATCAATGATATAACCTCTCGTGTATCGGTCACGCTAAAAAAATCTCTCGGATCCGAGAAGGAACGGAAATGTTGGCGAAATGTGGCGTGTCCGATGATGAATCGATGATGCCAGCGAAGTGGATGGTGTCATTGTCGTGATATGATTTGGACTTCCTCCTTGTTGGCCGAATTTCAAAAAATATCATAGGTTGGGTTAAGTAGCTTGGCCCATTAGTCGACGTTGTGACTAAAACGCCACGAAAGCCTCGTGGTAAGAAATTGTTAATTAAACTTTCGTGGTCAGCCTTCACTTGATACTATGTAAGTGAGAGGTTTCAGTTCAATTATCGCTAAAGATAAGTTTAAATTATATTATTGCTAATTTATTATGAGATTAAGCTCATCCCCTCCTTTTTAGTATAGATAATATTGTTTGTTCAAAAAAACTTTTGTGATGAGGCCATGTTAGCAATTAAGGTCTAAATTTAAACTTCCGTTAGTCTTTCATTAAATAAACTCACATGATTATCACCCTAAAAAATATTTTAAAATATGCTAGAGTGAATCAAAATGTACAAGAGCATCAACAAAGCGTGTTGTGAACGAATTTCAAAAATTTTATGGTCGGGTGAAAATTCAACGAAGTTCCGCCTTCAAGAAGGGGAGGGGAGAGAGATTAGAAAGGGAGAAAATCTTTCTCCTTTTTCACCACCCAAACGCAGTCTTCCAGAAAGCAATACAACAAACCACATAAACTCTACGTAGGTTGGTGCAGAATAATGCCACTAAAGTTGAAACGTTAATGGTGAACCCTAAACTCTACATAAACTCTAGAAAGGTCGGCTAATAGCCTCAGAGCTTAAACGTCTGTCCAGTTTCTGTTATCACGCGACTGGCATACAACACAAAACATCAAAGTTGCAGATAGACAGAAGAATGTTTCATTGAGAGAGATGATTGCGGGGAGTGACAACTCGAACCATGGATGGATCGACCTAGAGTGATGAGTGCACTTGTTCGCCACTCTGTTAACTAGTTGAACTCATTTGTAAAACAAATTTTCCGTATTCTTGAAAGAACTGCATTCATCAGATGTCAAAGAAAATTCAAGTTGAAAAAGAACAAAGAACAATTCTATATGAGCAGTGTAATTGGAAATCAGTAGATTTCAGATTTCAGATTTAACAGGGCACGAACAAGATGAATCGTCAGGGATGATAATCGGTTGCACTTTTAAGCAGCATCAAAGTAGGATTTGACCTACGAAAGTCAGATTCTTCGACAAATGTTTTCGGCTATATTGCTCCAAGATACTCAACATGTCATGTTCAAGGAAAATGAAGATGTACACGACAGACCAAACACAAAAACTTCAAACGAATTTGAAATGTTCACATCGTTATTGGCATTCATCACAAATGTTAAGACACCAAGCAACAAGTTTTCGATCCGTTGAAGTTCTTCATGTTAGTCATTATTACTAATAAGTTGTTCATCACTTCATTTGATTTTTCATCTTTCAGATAAAAGGGCCTGCGAAAATCACTTACGAGCTAAAGAATTCAGTTTTCGCACCTACGAGCTAACGAATTCAGAATGTGCTATAAAATAAATTCTTATTGAACCATTGCCTGTGTCAATCTGCATACATTTTATTCTCTTACAATTTGCAGCACAAATTAACAAAGAAAGTGTCAAGCAACCATACCTTGTAAAAAGGCCATGAATCTCAGCAAGACACCCAATTCTTGTGAGTGCTAATCAGAGCCGATAACATCCCGGCCAGCGATATCGAAAGCGGCCCCAAGAACGGTCCGCCGCCGTCCCGGATATCCGCCAACGCCATTAACGCATCCGCCGAATCTTGAACCACGGACAGCCTCTTCATCATTTTCTTCTCACGCAATTTACTCAACCTCTCCTTCTCTTCCTCGCACCCGTTCCTCCTCGTAATCGCGATCTCAATGCTCGATTTTACACACTTTTCGTCCTCCGAAATCCGACTCAAATCCCTAAATTTCAACGAGATGCTGCCGGCGTATCCGATGAACTCGGCCCAGGCGCTGATCTTCTGCAAATTCCGCGAGTGCTTCTTGTCGATCAACCCCGATTTGACTAGCCAGACGAACTGCTCAACGAAAAAGTACAATCCCTCGCCGCCGTAGGCGATTAGTGCGAGTACGAGCTCCTGATTCGAATCGAATTTCGAGCTCCTCAGAGCGTTGACGTCCTGGACGAACTTACCTAACCGGAAGGCCTTGCGGCTGACGCCGACGCTCGACTCGAAGCTCTTGAGCCGCTGCGTTAGGGGGAGGGTTTCGGGGAGGGCGGAGGAGGCGAGGACGATCTTGGTGGCGTACCGGGATATCTTAAGGAGCTTGTCGACGCCATCTCGCTTCGCGAGGTAGGCTTCGAGGTGGTTCAGAAAGTCCTTTTGCTTCGGCTTCGACGGTGGATTGATTCGGTTTTGCTGGTTCAGTAATGGAGCCGTGGTTGTTGAAGCTTTCGAGTCCATGAAAATGCAGACCCGAGCGGGAGAGAGAAGCAGAGGAAAATCTTTTAGAGCATCATCACAGAAAGAAAGAATGTCAAATATAATATGTTAAAATTTTATTTGATAGTTAATGTGAGAAATTGAATACAAATGCTAAAAAAAAAATTTCAATAAATGTGTTAAATATTTATTTTATTGGATTTAGAGTTACATTAACTATTAAAAAATAATGAAAATTAATTGTCATTTTTATTCTATTAGTTGTTAATTGGATCCATGTATTAAAAATTTTAATTAAATATATTCGATTCCTTCTTTGTTTGCTATAAAAAAAACAGCTAGAAAGTAAGAAGTCAAATGACTCACATGCCACATCATACATGGTATATCCATTAGAGAACACCTAAATGTCTTTTAATCTTAAGAGATGGTCTTAGAGCTTTCTCAGAACATAAACGTTAAATGTTAATTTAATGGTTGACGTGTTAATGTCAATTTTTTTCTTTTTTCTAATCAATATATTTTTGTTGTTATAAATAATATTTGTATGGCCTATTTTAAAATGAAAGCAATTAAAATAAATTTTCAAGACCTATAATTAATACTTTAATGAGATCTACACAAAATAATTAAAAATTATTTGACATTACTTCTTATATGTCAAATTTGACATATGAAACTAATGTGTCAATTCACATAAGATTGATATATCGGTTTGAGTTTGTTTCTACCTTCAAATTTGATTAAATAGCATTCTACTTAGGATTTGACGTTTCTTTTAAAGATTTTCTTAATCAGGAAAGGAATCCTCTCCGGATCCTTTCCACCTGAGCCTCCTAAGCCACAAATCCGGATCCCTGAAATTTGATTCAACTGCTAAAAACAAAGAGCCTATTAAAAATTATAATAATTTTAGCCGTTTGATTAAATTTCTAAGCTCGAATTTTGCGCCCAGGTGGTTGGGATCCGAATCCGTCTTAGTCGTATCAAAACGCTGCCGTTTCCGCTGGAAACCGTTGTCTTGTGGAACCCATACCGCCATACGTCAGTATCCAACAGTCAGCTTGTTTTATTGATTCGTGTGCCACCGAATTTTTATTTTATTTTTTTGGGAGTTTCGTGGACGGGCTTTTCAGATGAGTAGATGGGCTGACTAAGAGATCGCAGTAGATCCATATTTTAGTTATTGGGCTTCATTTTGAACATGTGACAATAACCTTTTTATGGTCATATAATAGGTAGAATCTTTCCATACTTGCGTTCTTCACACAGGAGAATGATCATATTTCTTTTCTTTTAATCCATACTTGCGTTCTTCACACAGGAGAATGATCATATTTCTTTTCTTTTAATTATTTGAATCTGAGATCATTTAGTCATCCAAATGTATCAAATAAATTGACATTTTATCATTGATATGTTATCTAATAATCACATTGTCATTTTTTCTATAAATTTGGAAGAATATACGATATCTGATTCGAATGACTCTTTAATGATGATATTCAAATAAAAATTAATTAATAAATTAAACGGTTCTAATTATGAAATTTAGATGATGAAGATACTTATTCAATAATGATAGAATATGTCCCATGTGGGAATTGCAAGTATTATCCTCATTCTAGTGTGTTATGAAGAGTAACTAAAGTTTAACACTTATTTGTGTTATAAGTTGTGACACTCCTTTTGTTGGATTATAAACTTTTCGCAATTATGCATGCATTAAGCAATACAATGGATCTCAAACTTTTAAATATGAATTTTGTACATTTATCAACATTTCGCTCAACCGAACTATTATATCAATCTAACGATATCAATTTAAATCTTAATCTGTCAATCACAATTGATAAGTTTTAGATCGTTAATTTTTATTTTTTTTTATTTTTTTTGTCAATAGATAGTTAAATTTTTACACACATCAAACTAATCGAAGAACTAGGCCTCCCGCCACTCCTTCGCCAGTCCCTCGAGGGATCCATTAGATGAGCCATCGACTTCCAAAGCTTTCACGGCAGTGCCTTGAAGCTCCCTCACCCTCCTTCTCACCCCTTCTCCTTCCTCCTTATCCAAAATCGTCCTCACCACCCTCTCCACCTCGCAACGCCCCACCACTCTCTTCCCATCATCCTCCTCCGCCTCCGGCCACACCGCAACTCCCACATCCACCAAAAACCTCGCATTCATCCTCTGCTCGGCGTACAGCGGCCACGCAATCATCGCCACCCCATGCAATACGCTCTCCAACACCGAATTCCAACCGCAGTGCGTCACAAACCCAGCCACAGACCGATGACTCAGAACTGCGACTTGCGGAGCCCACGAGGATGTCACCAATCCTCTCCCTCGCGTCCTATCCAAAAACCCTTCCGGCAAATATGACGCCGGATCGTCCGTGTTGAAACCCGCCTTAAAAAAACTCTCCGACGCGCTCGAGTCGTTTGGAGGCCGCGCCACCCAAACAAACCGTTTTTGGCTCAGCTCCAATCCCCACGCCAACTCACTCATCTGTTCCCTCGACAAAGTCCCTCCGCTACCGAATGAGACGTAAACAACCGAACCGACTGGCTGCTCGTCCAGCCACGTCAGAAACTTCGAAGATTCCAATGTTGATGTTACTGGTTTGTCCTCTTTGGTCAACGGTCCAATGGGATAAACCGGCGGCGCTGGCAGACCAAGAAAGAAAAGGTTTTCTTTAAGGCTAAGAAGTGTCACCGGCTCGAGTTCTTCCCACGTATTTACTAAAATGCCCTTCACGGTCGGAAATCTGTTGCACATAGGTAATACTTCTGGCATCAAAACTCCGGGGACAAGATCGTCAAGCAACAGGGGCTTGCAGCCGGGAACAATAACCTCCTCGGCGATTTTGGAATAATCGCCGTTGACCTCGGCGTTGATGGTGGGGAAGTACATGGTCAACGCCAGAAGCGAAGCGGAAGACGTCATGAAAACGTAAGTGGGGATGGAGAGGTCAGCGGCGATTTCGAGTGCTTCGATGCAGAAAGGATCGACAACGAGAGATTTGATCGGAGGTTGTAAGTTTTTCAGGACAAATGGCAGAGACTTTAGGGTTTCTTCGACGACGAGAAAGATGCGAACTGAGATACCGATGGGTTGTTGGGACACGTCGACGCGGGGGAGGCTGACGATATGGAGGTCGGAAGGGAGAGAGGGGTTGCTGAGGAGCTGGAGCTGTGCGGGTGGTGCGTCGGTGGTGATGGAAAGGAAGGTGACATGGAAGCCGTGGTCAACGACGAGTCGTTTGGCTAGCTCGAGGAGTGGGGTAACGTGGCCAATCCCTGGGCTTGCTAGGACCGCCACATGCGGCTTCTTCTGGCTGGACTCCATGTATGGCTGGGAATTTCAGAAAACAGAAGTTGATATTTAAAGAATAGTAATGTTAGCGAGATTAAATTTAGAGAATAAATTTACAAATTAAATGATGTATCACCAATAAGAATGAACACGTTTATCAATACTTAAATAATAAACCAATAATCAACTTTTGTCTCCTTCAGTTTTCAAATTTTAGTTTATAAATTTTTAATCTCTCTAGCATTACCCTTTAAAGAAAGAAAGTCATTAATCAAATAATTAAACTTACTTTAAAATTTAATTTATTATGCTAAATTAAATTAACAATTTCACGTTTTGGTATATTAGTCCAATTAAGAAATAGAGGCAGATTATTTGCTCCTTTTTTCTCATACATTTTCATAATCATCCTGTTTGTGTGGTCATGATTAAGCAACGTCTTTTTGTCTTATTATCTCTATGAAAAATTAATATAAAATGTTCACGTGGTTTAACCGTGATCACACAAACAAAAAAATGATAGAAGTGTATGAAAAAAAGAGTAGAGAATCTGTCTCCTTAAGAAATATAATGTTCCTTTCATATTCGTATTTTATTTAGTGGTTGGAGATACGACAGCCAGTAAACCTACTAACATGACTTTAGGTTATTTTTATTTTTATTTTACAGAACAAGACTATTAATTAATCTCGTAATGACACAAGTACAACCGTCGGGTTTTGGGGAAAGCGAGGCGAGGCCATGCGGCTGAAAAAAAGGATTAGGATCTTCTCTTGATGTTCTTTGTAGGGATCTAAAAGATTAATTAATCATGTCCGTTTATCGTATATCTGTTTGGACCCAAATTTATATTATTGGGCCGAGTCTAAGTTTGTTCTCGGCCCAGTACTCTTCCAGAAATGTTATGGGCCATTCAGTCGCCATAGGCCGCCAAGTCAGGATGGCCGAGTCCTATTGGGAGGGGGAGTGGCTTGGATAAAAGCAAAGAGGTCGAATCCTGATATAACAAGGGGTCTCAAGGTTGAAGGCGCTGAATTAGGAAATGAATCTGGTTCATTATTTGAGCCTAGTTCATAAACCTATTGGAACTAGGATCGGCCGAATCATAATCAGATTGGGATAAGGAGTTTTAGTATGAGTACGTCTCTGGTTCGGCTAGAAGTACATCTGCTCCTATAAATACAGAAGCAGTGGCACCGTTCAGGCCCCCTCCAACTCAACACACAAATCTGCCCTGCGCAAACCCTTGCTCTACGCGAAACCTCTCAACAACCTTGAGATTTTTATTTTCCTTTTCGCCAACACATCTTCAGTTTGGATAAACAGCACTGTGAAGGCAACCGGCGGTATCTTCAGTTTGGATAAACAGCACTATTGCCGTAGAATCAGTCGACCGCGGAGCACCTTCAGTTTGGATAAACAGCACTGCAAATGGGCCGACTGGTTATCTATCCAAGTCTCGGTCGAGAAGGATTTTCGAATCCTTATTGGCAGAGGTCATCTCATTAGCCTTCTTGGCGAAGTGAGGTGTTACGGTTTACTCGGGCTCGGCACATTGAACG
Source organism: Heteromeles arbutifolia (assembly GCA_024362995.1). NCBI lineage: Eukaryota > Viridiplantae > Streptophyta > Magnoliopsida > Rosales > Rosaceae > Heteromeles > Heteromeles arbutifolia. The sequence continues at coordinate 1,681,749 of JANCRC010000001.1, read as the reverse complement.
TCGAGTTGCATGATCGGATACTCACAAGTTGGCTTTAGAGTTCGGCATTCTGACGGCCGAACCACATTCACCATCAAGACGTACATCCGCTTTGAGTATTTGTGCCCTTACACCTTGGTGTCAATTCGACGTGAGTTTACTCTGACGAATACCATCACCGTGACCGAATCTGACGACAACGATTTGTGAACTTCGTATAGTTAGTAGCCTTGTCTTCAGGCTTTAGAATCCAAGAGCCGAGTCAAGTTCCTTCCTCGGCCGCAATCGCAAGACGCAGAAGTCAACAGTGCGCTCAACACAACATCAACAAATTTTACTCCTCGGCCGACGAGTTGGCACGCCCCGAACACAACCGAAGGACGTAGTTAGCTTATTAGTTACTCGGCCTGCGCGCCACGTAGGCTTGGTAGTTTTTAGGGTCAACAATACCGTACTGTTAATTTTTGTTAAGTACTATTGTTTGGACTCAAAATTACATAATTGGCCTGAATGATCAAGGTTGTTGAGTGAAAGAAGTTCTAAACCGTTAGGTGATTGAACCAGGATAATTTTAGTTATTATTAGGGAATAATATTATGATTTTTATCATAATAATTATCCCTTAATAATATATTGAATTATCTAGAGCACAGCTGGATGATAAAATCGTGGTGATTTGATACAATGTCGTGTGGTTTAATACTGCTGCAATTTCGTGGAAATATAGCACGGCTATCATGAATGGAGTGGCAGGATGATTATCAAGTTCAAAGACTAATCAGATAATGAAGGTGATGGAGGATAATGATTACATTTTTGGCTGCACTGATGAGACTAACAATAAAAATGGAGCATTCTATGGCTTCCATGTGGAAGATTAAATGCACCTGTACATGAGAATCATCAAAAGGATAATTTTAGATACATGCAGATTAGCAACGTACAGAAGAAGGTTAGTGCTTTGATACGTCTGGCATCAGGATAGTATTCCACGAGTCAGATCCTACGGTAGTAGGACACATCAAGCAAGTTTTCTATAAATACATGGCATTTCGCAACAGAAAAGGACCTCTCCAATTCAACACACAAATTACCCCGCGTAAACCTTTCAAACACCTTGAGATTTTTATTTTCTTTTTTCTGCTTTCTTTTTTCCACCAACATATCTTTAGTTTGGATAAACAGCACTGTGAAAGCAACCGGCGACATCTTCAGTTTGGATAAACATCACTGGAGCCGTAGAATCAGCTGACCAAGGAGCACCTTCATTTGGATAGACAGCACTGCTTCGATGCCGATTGGTTATTTATCCAAGTCTCGATCAACAAGGATTTCCGAATCCTTGTTGGTAGAGGTTTCATCAGCCTTCTAGGCGAAGTGAGGTGTTACCAGGTTAATACATTCGGCATATTGAAAGCCGAATTTGATATTAAACTTCGCATAACTAGTAGCCTTGTCTTTAGACTCTAGAACCCGAAGGCCGAGACGTATTCCTTCCTCGGTCGCAGTCGCAAGATTAAGAAGTCAACAGCGCGCCCCAACGCCACTTCAACATATTTTACTTCTCGGCCGACGATACAATTAATTCGGGATGGGATGTCACATGGACAGCCACATCAGATGCCACATAATGTGGTATATTAATGTGGTAAGAATAGCATTACTGATTTCCGAAAATAGAAGTTGATTTAAAGAAAGAAGGCCAGTAATCAACTAATTAAACTTACTTTAATTAATAATGGCCTAGGGTGTACAATAAGAGTAAGTCCACCCATGGACATTGCTTGGGGGACAGGGGAGAGGAAATGGCCCGAGGCCCGATGGACAGTGCTCCAGCCTTGGAGAGCCCGAGTGAGGGTGGGAGCCCGAGGGCTGGGGGGGGTGGGGAATCGACGGGCCTGGAGCTCGAGGCCCAAGCCTTATTTAATTTTTTTTGTGTCAGGCGCGAGCCCCTCACACGCGCGTGGAGGCGCGTTAGCCGACACGTTTCAGAACGGATGGACCCGCGCGCAGTGACCGTTGGGAAGCCACGTGGGTTCCCACGGTCCGTTCGATCCCAACGGCTCTTCAATATGAGCCGTCCAATTTAAAACGATAATAAAAAAAAAGCTGATTTAATATCAACCGTTCGATCTGAGATCAACAGTTGATATTAATCTGCTTTATAAATTAAAAAAGAAAAAGAAAAAATAGTTTTAAAATTAAGAAAAGTTACTGTTGTGACACGTGGCATAATCTGGAGTGTTAGAATTCAAATTTTTTTAAATCCAACGGCAGAGATTAATTAGTTGAATAAAAATTTAAAAAAAAATTGTAAAAAATCCGAAAAAAAATCTGAAAATTTTTGTAAAAAATTGATTTTACTTTTCTATAAATACCACTTCTTCTCCATCTACCTTACACCATAATTTCATATTTTCTCAACTACTTTCAATCAAATTCCTATCTTTCTCTCAAAGTTTCAATCGAATTTTTTTTTCCACAAAATGACTACTGATGCAGGTACGAATTGGTCGCTTCTTGAAGATGTTGCGTTGTGCACTAACTGGGTTGAAGTTACTCATAGTTCGCTTATGGGTAATGAGATGCAGTTGCGAGAAATGTGGAGTTTAATTCATACTAAATTTCTTGAGAAAATGGGTGGGAAAAGAACCAAAGAATGTGGAGTTTAATTCATACCAAAATCTTATCGAAATCGATATCCAATAATTATCTTTTCGGATAATGACACGTGGCGCAACGAGAACGATTTAAAATCTGATCGAAATCTATTCTCAAAGATTCTGAAAAGATAACGACACGTGATACGATGACATTGGATAAAAATCTTATCGAAATCCATCACAAAAATAATTGTTTTTTGGATAAAATGACACGTGGCGCAACGAGAACGATTTAAAAATTCTTATCCGAAATTACAAATAATTTTATTTTGTATTATTTAAACAAACAAAAAAAATCAATATTTTATTGCCTATTGCCAAGGGAGAGGGCTCCAAGGGTGGAGATGCAAATGGTAATTTACTGTTTATTAATGACAATTACTATTCATTAAAGGCAGTTACTGTTCAATATGGTGGATTTAATAGTTAATTGACAGGGAAGAGGGCTCCATGGGTGGAGTTGCTCTAAGTGCAGTATACGTTATGGAGATTCGCTGCAGACTCGCTTTGGGAGCATGTCTTGCTAGCATTTCTCTATTTTATTTAGTTGTTAGAGATACGACAATAAACCAACTAACAAGATTCTATGTATTTCGTTTGTATTTTATACAACAAGACTATTGATTAATCTCGCAATGTGATCACAACTACAAGTTGAAAAAGAAGGGAAAAAAAACCAATTTTTCCGTACAATTGAAGAATGGAAGAATCTCACGTTCAAATGTTATCAAAGTAGTTACTTAGTTCTATGGTTTAGTGATATTCATTTCTCTTATAAGTGAGAGATCTTAGCTTTGATTCTCTTCAAATGCTAATTTGAATTACATTATTACTAGCTAATTGTGAGATTAAGTCCACCCCCTTCTCCTTAGTGCAGATAATATTGTTTGTTAAAAAAAAAATATTATGAAAGTATAATAAAATAGCCAACAATGGTGAATTGAGTTGGTAAAAATCATTTTCTTTGCTAAACCAATATCTAGGTTCGAGTATCAGGTAATCTTTCTTAAAAACCAAAAAATCCATTCTAAATACTCAAAGAGGTTTATGGGAGATCCTCCCCTTCTCCTAATAAAGACTCCATTTATTGTAATTTTTTAAGAAATAGTGGGTTGCTTTTTAATTTTGGAATTCACCTTAATTAAAATTTTATTTGATTCAATATATGATATCTTGTCACGGTTATAAGAGTAATACTATACTTATAGCATACTATTTATTAAAATAGAGTAGGATCCACAAACACATGTGTGTCTCATCTTTTTTAAAAAGCTAGTACAAATATAGTATAAAAAATATAATAAAAGTAGCCAGTTTGCGTTTTTAATACATTATCGTAAGATTATGTTAACAAAGACTCCATTTATCGTAAGATTATGTTAACTGGCCAATGTGCTATTCAATAGGCAATGCCACGACCCCTCCGAATTTGATTCAAAAAACCAAGCATTAAACATGTGCTAGATGTATCCGCCCTTCCGAGCTTTCCTCCATTTTTTGAGTGCAAAAGCCAATGCCATGGAGAATCTCCCATTCGTCGCGAGCTCCTGCCTCCTCTTCCATAAGCAACAATCTGACTCGAACCCTCTTGGATAATCGGTGTTCTGCTACTACTTCCTATGGAGCCGATCTGCAGTAGTTAAAGGACAAGAAAAGTATTTGGACCAAAGTACTGAAGTTCATTCAGTCCCAATTTCTCAAATTAATGAAGTTTATTCATTTATATGTTATAAAGAATTCAATTTGAGTAGAAGTCTCGATAAAAAAAAAAATGGTTGAGAGATATGGAACTCAACGATAAATTGAACTGAGCACTTTACAATTTTTTATTGACCGGAAAACTCTCCGAACGATTAGTATTACGGAATCGAAAAAGCCCAGACCAAAACTGACTTTCCGAACCCTCGTAGATTTTAATTTGTAATTGGGTCTGTATGGAATCTAGCAATTTCTAGGGGATATTAAATTTGGAAGGGAAATGCTAGCAAGACTCGTTCAAAAAGTGAGTCTGCTAGGACACTCTCTTGGGCTTCCACGTGCTGCGTAAAACCAACAGCACTAAAAATAATTTGTAAGGGGGTTTGCAAATATATATGGACAATGATTGTCTGCCCCTTCTTGTTCCCATCCCCTCCCGTGCCCTCCTATTTTGTGTGGTTAAGGTTAAGTCACGTCAACATTTTATATTATTTTTTTATAGAAATAATCAGACAAAAATGAATAGTAATATAAAATGTTGACGTGGCTTAACTGTGACCACACAAAATAGGAGAGCACAGGAGGGGATGGGAACAAGGAGGGCAAACAATCCTTGTCCAATATATATAGAGAGGAGACAGAGGCGGACATTGACAGTTGAACCGATATAATTAGTTGGGACTTGGATTGTCTGCCCTCCCCTTTCCATGCCCTCCTTATGCCCTCCCATGTTTTGTGGTCACGGTTAAGCCACGTCAACATTTTATATTAATTTTTTTATAAAAATAATAAGACAAACAGTAAAATCAATATAAAATGTTGACGTGGCTTAACCGTGACCACATAAATAAGAGGGCATGGGGAGGGCATGGAACCGGGAGGGCAGACAATCCAAGTCCAATTAGTTGAGAATTGACAGAGCTTTGCATTGACGACTGAAACTAAAGGAGTTTTCGTAGAGCTGTGGGCGGACCAAGAGTAGAGATGACAACGGTTTGATTTGATTTGAAGACGGAAATTTTATATCCATCCTCATAATCACGAAAATTAAATATATCCACAATCGCAATTTAACCATCGGGTATTATTCATAACTATACCTACCGGATAACGGATTCTCCATCGGTTAACGGTTATATCCATCTTCATCAATAAAAAAAATACATTCATTCAATTGACGCATGATAATTTAGTAAATATTAATTTCGTAATTAAATATTTGATGTATAAAATGATTTAATGAATGGATATTGTGAAGCATAAAAATTAAAGCTAACGTTGATAATGTTTGTTTGATCTTTAATATCTCCCATAAGTATCATTGAATTCTCATAAATTTTGATTCATATTAAAACTTTTGAACTTTTGCACAAAATGCAACTCACACAATGTAATTTTTGTATTGTCAAGGTAATGGATTCGGTGAATAATAAATATATATAAATATATTTTAATACTTTAATATTATATATAATATATATTATTCGGTTCGGATATAGGGATGTATACGAATTGGGGACCTCTATAACCATATTCAAAATCATAACCGAATAATAATCACGGTTTTTCCCCATACCCAAAATATACCCGAATTTTCCTATCTAAATTCAATCCATTCGGACGGTTATCTACGGTTATCGGGTTTAACGGTTAGAATTGTCATCTATAACTAAGAGAGAGACAGAGGTGGTTGACGGCTACCTAATATTGGAATGGGTGGTGGAGAGTCGAGAGGGAGAGAGAGTTTGTGCAAGCCCAGAGGTGAAAGATGAATTTGGTGGTGCGGTGCTGACAGAGAAGATGAACTTGGAGGTATGGGGCAATCTGGTGCGGTGTGGTATGTGGTGGGGTGTCACCAGAGAAGAAATAGAGACAGAAGGTCGGAGTCGTCGAGGAGAGGGACTGAGAGTTTGGGAGGTTCTGAGTGAGAAACATGGAGTTCTATTTTTTATTTTTTATGAGCGGTTGAGATCTAACCTCAATCAAATCTAATGGCCACATAAAAAAATTATGTATTATATAATTATATTCGGTTTGGTTTTGTATTATTGAACATATTGTGTTGTAGTCTCGATTTCCATACCAAAGTTCTGTGAATTGTTCGGTTTCAATTACCAAGTTTGGTTTTTTCTGAGTTCGGTTTGGATTTTTTGGATCAGATTTGGTGTTTTTCAGATTTCTTTCCTGCCCTTCAAATAATGCTAGAAATATCATATTTTGATATCAAATTACTTATATATATGCAAAGTGATGTAAGCAGTACACACACATTGCTATGCAAAGTTTGCACTTTAGAACATTTTAGACCCAAGTAAATGTAATTAAAATCTGTCTCAGTTTTTTCAATCAATAATAAATAAATAAAACTAGTCAAAACTAGCTCTTCGATAATAATCGCAGATGAATTATTTATTTATTTATTTTTCTGTCATGTTTGTGTACTGGCGAATGGGTGGGTTCTTTTCAAACAAATTTAAAATAAAAAAAATCCGTAGGCAACAGGCACACAGAGAGACCAAATTGGAAATGTAATGAAACAGGTAACATTTTATTGCTAGTGTTACATGGGGAAGTCAATATATGCCCATTTCTCAAAGACACATTACTGCTAGGTTTTGTATCTTACATTGGCAGTTATTTTTATTGGTACACATAATTATATAAAACTGATAACAACGAAAACCTCTTATTCATACCACACACATAATATTTTATATTTCCTTCTTTTATCCATACAGTTCAGAAGATAAGTGAGGTTTGATGAGAACATTGAGTGGAGCTGCCCTAACGTTGGTCATTCCAAAACTCTCTGTCATATCAACTGGGGCACTTGATGGGTTTGAGATTTCAAACGCATGTAGAAAACTAGCCAATGTAAATTGCACCATTTGGAGGCCAAATGTCAAACCAGGGCATGATCTTCTACCACTTCCAAAAGGAATAAACTGAAAATGATTACCCTTCAGATCAACATCCTTGTGCGTGGTAAGAAATCTCTCTGGCTTGAACTCGAGTGGCTCGGGCCAATTTTTCGGGTCAATTTGGATCTTCCATAGGTTTGGGAAGAAGCGGGTGCCCTTTCGAATATGGTAGCCAGCAATGATGCAATCTTCATTGAATATACGCGGCCCTGCTAATGGTCCTACTGGGTACAAACGTAACGTCTCTTTCACAATAGCTTGGATGTAGACCAAGTTGCTTAAATCTTCCTCACTCACAACTCTTTGTCTGCCTATTTTGGTGTCTAGTTCGTTTAGGGCTTTTTTCATAACGTGAGGGTTGTTCAGCAATAACGATATTGCCCACGTCAATGTCACCATGGTGGTATCGCCACCTCCTGCAATAACATTCTGCCAAAAAAATATTTGCTTGATTGATTAGGGGATATCTATACATTTTTTAGGCGACGAAAATACTAAAGAGGCTATTTTTTTAAATCACATCTTGTAAATCAAAGAATGTGGCGGTTGACGGTTGGATTCTATTTTTAAATATTTAAAGAAAGAATCTAATTATCAACCGTCACATCATGTGGTTTACAGAAACAGTCTAAAAAAATAATCTCTCTACCATCACCTATTGGTGAGCACTCAAATATGTTGCATGAGTCATACATAAAATTGGAAATCATATGTTTTCAAAAAAAAATTCTTGTCTTACGTTTTCATTTTCTTTTTATAGACCATGCAATTAGTTTAATTAAGTATTGAAACTAAAAATAAAATCTTGATGTGTTTAGTGTCTAACTCCAGCCTTTTATGGTTAATTATTTGCCTGCAAATAATGAATTATGTATACGTACCAAGCTTGTGGCTTTGACGATCGTATCAGCATCAAAACTGCCAAGGTCTGCACCATCAAGCACAGAAAGCATCGCATCTATGAAGTCCTGTTCTCCTTTTGTATCACCTTTTGCTCTCCTCTGCTTATGCTCTTCAACCCACTCTGCAACAATGGCGTGCATTTCCGTTGCACTTTTCTTCATTGCCTTCTCATGTCCACCCCAATCCAACCACCGCAGATAAGGAACCGCATCACCCACCAAAAACATGCCCAGATAATCAAATAACTCCCTCAATGCAGTCTGAACCTTACGCGCTTCTTTCTTCTCATCCCCAGAGGCAGCCACGGAATACCGCTTTCCGGCTACCATTGTAAGAATCACGTTCAGCGTCATGTCCCCAAGCCATTGCTTCAGCTCTACAATCACTCCATCTTTCGAGCTCTCCTTCCTTGTACTCCAAAGTTCGTGCAATTCTTTCAAGAAAGTAGTCACTTCCGATACTCGAATGTGCTTGAGCAGCTCAACCTTCCGGACTGAGAGCAACTCCAAGGTGACTAGCTTGCGAATTTCTCGCCAATAGGGTCCACCTGGTCCGAACCCAAACATGGCGTAGTCGTAGCTAACGTGGTCTAGAACCACCATCTTTGGGCGTGAGAGTATGCTCAAGTCTTGGGTTGTGTAGCATTCTTTTGCGATCTCACTGCTGCTTATCACCAACGACGGATAGACGCCAAGGCGGATAGTGAAAATGGGTCCGTACTTGTCCGCCATGGCTCCCAAAGTTATGTGAGGAGGTATGGAGCCTCCAAACAGAGGAAGGTGACCAAATATAGGCCAACCACCCTTGGCTTCAGGTGGTGATAATTCGCCCTTGTGATTTGCAGCTCTCCATCTTCGTGATATGTAATAGAACACGATGATTACAGTGAACAAGCCAGCAGTGATAGAGTTTACATATGGGAGAGAATCCATTTTTGCAACTCAATCAGTAGAAAGCTAGAGACAAAATGATTTTTACTGAACTGGGCAAAGGCTTAAGTTGATTTATCGCCTTGTCATACACACACGTATATATAGGAGTAATATGGGCTCGTTTAGTATGTATGATTGTATTGAAATAGGTAACTCTTTATCTTTGAGGTATGTTATGGGGAGAAACTAGATTTTAATCCTTAAATAAGATGAAGTTTAGAAAAATGTTTTATACAAGATTAAAAATTGATTTTAGTTCCTAGACTCTATTTAATGTCAGCATATTAAATATCTCTCTTTTTTATTTATTATTTTATGGTGTTCATAAATTAAATTTTATGAAAATATTATAAATTTTAATTCTCATATAAAAAAATATTTTCGTAAATATTTTTTGGTACACATGTTTTTGCATATTTTCTTATGTGCCACTAATTTATTACAATATATTTAGGTACGAACATTTCGGTACACTAGGTTAGTATAATATGTTTAGGTATAGACATTTTGGTACATTAGTTTATTATAATATATTTAGGTACCGACATTTCGGTACACTTATGTTTTTGCATATTTCTTACGTGCCACTAATTTACTACAAAATATTTAGGTATTGACATTTCGGTACACTAATTTAGTAAAATATATTATGATACGGACGTTTAGGTACACTAATTAGAGGAAGTAAAATAAATATAATGAATTAAAATGTTGTTTGGACCTAAAATCACACCATCGGCCCGAGTAATCGAGGCCGTTGAATAAGCATACCTCCGCACCGTTGATGGAAAAGTGAAGATAATTTTATGGTTTTTACCATAATTATCTTTTAATAATGATTTATCTTGACATTTTCTTATGAAAATAATATATCTCCAAGCTAGGAAACAGCGGCACATTTCAAATTGATGTGGATGTCTGGATATGGATGTGCGGCATAATTCAAAATGAATTTTAAAATTCATTTAGTTGGGGTCACGATACATGATGATGGCTTTTGGGTGATGGATGAGACAAGAAGTCTAGGAAAGCTAGGCTTTTGGTGGTGATGTGATTAGGATAACACCTGAACAAAAGAGTAGGCTTCAACCTATGGATACATTGGGAATAGTCCATTAAAACCATGCAGCCAATTGGTTCTGATCCACTCCAAATTGCGTTAAAGATCAAATGCATACTGATCGAGTCAAGTCAGCACGTCCCTTTAAATACAGAGGGAGTGCACCGTTCAAGGCCCTCCAACTCAAAACACAAATCTGCCCTACGCAAATTCTCGCTCTACGCGAAACCTCTTCACAATCTTGAGATTTTTATTTTCCTTTTCGCCGACACATCTTTAGTTTGGATAATATAAATGGTTAGTCATTTACGAGTTACCATGTTTCCACCACATGAAAACAAAACTTGGTTAGTTTAAGAGTTTTTTTTAGAAGAACAGGGGAACCATTTGGTGAAAGCAGCAAATGCTGCTTTGGTGCTCTCCTTGGGTTGCTTCATTTGTGCTTTTTTTTTATAGCAATTATTCATATTGGTGCTATGTTATGTAGCTTTTGGAAGACTTTTCTCGCTCGTCAATGACGTGATTAATTACTTTACAAAAATACTATTTTTTTAACAAACTACATTATCTACACTAAGACCATCTCTAACCCATGAGACAAAATGTAACAGTCCGTTCCGAACTAAAGTATATATTACATGAACTGACGTTTTTACCCTAGCGTGGGTGTGAGTGTGTGTGAGTTAGGTTGATGCCCAATTGTGAGGGTTCCTATATTCTTGGATTTAGTATGATTGTGGGATGGTATTAGTGGATTGGATGAGAACTAAATACACACACACACTCACAAACACGTGTGCATCCTTTCCATTTTACCCGTCTCTCTCTCTATCCTTCTTTTTGTCAAATTTTCTTCCTTCTCCCTGCAAAATGTACGGACGACGCCACACCCCTTGATCTGGTCACGGATCGAAGTCCTAACTGTCATATTCATAACCCCGGTGACCTGGTGATCACAACCATACCTTTAGTTTAAGCTGAAACCCTCAAAAACCTCAGAACCCGTGAAGCTCCGAGAGGGTACTGTTCATGTACTTGAAAACCAGGACGTTTTGGACCATTCCAAGATCATAGGGAGCCTTAGAATGATCTTGTGAAGCTCGGAGGACAAAATTGGAGGCTTTTGGACGTCGGGATCACAAGTTCGGGGGTTGGCCGGATTTCATGGTTTTGCTCCGGCGAGTTTTAGTCGAGTTTTGAGCTTTTAACAGGTATAGACCTCTTCTCCTTGTCCTAAGGTTCATTTTGGTGTAAATTTCGTGAAATTTGGTTGAGAATTGAGCTAGAAAATAGGATTGGAAAATTTACCCAGTTTCCGGCGACGCAGCGGCGCCGGTGAACTGAGGTAGAAGGTGACGGAATATTCCGTCAAAGTTGACGGAATATTCCTAACGGAAGGTAACGACGTCAGTTAACCTTAACTGAATATTCTAGGGATTTAACGGAATATTCCTTAATAGCATTAAGGGTCCGTCAGCGTGCACGGCATGTGCCCCTGCATGGGCGGCGCGTGTTGCCGTGCCTTGGCCGGCTCGTGAGGGCGTGTGGGGCTTTAAAAAAATTAATTTAAAAATATGGGGGTGTTCATGGGATTGAGTAGAGCATGTTGGTATATTTAAACACCCCAATTGAGCAATGTATGAGAAGTTATTATCTAATTGGGTTATGTGCGTAATTAACGGTTGTATAATTGTTTCGCATATAGGTGAGACTTATCCTGAGGACGAGCGCAGCCACGCGAGGCACGGGGGCTACGACCCGTCTACTTATCAGTGAGTAGGCTTTTGTTTTCAGTATATATATATATATATACTTGGTTTATTCCCAGAGATACGTTTTAAAATGATTTTGTGAAATTGAATGCCATGTCGAATGCCATATATATATATATTCATTGCTATGTTATGTGATTATATGTTGAGGCACTGCGAGCGCCAGGTAAGTCAGGTAAGTATGTACTTTCGATATGATGATTGTGGTGATATCGATGAGATTAGATTATGGCTCATTTACCTGCACATCGGGGTTTGTGCTACGCCAGAGTAGGGCTTAGCTTTCACGTGATCGTTCACCTCCCGCACCGTACACTCACCTTGGATCCAAGGCAGGTGCCAGCCTGTCGTACAGACCACATTAGGTGGTTCTGACTCATAGGTGACTTGCGATTCGTCCCCAGCTTTCACGTAACCGTAGCACAGAGCGTTTATATATATACCCAGCTTGTCGTACAGACCACTACAAGTGGTTCCGACATGGTTGCAGGTTATTGATTGAGAGTTGAATTGAGGATTTGATTGAGGAGCCATAGATTCAGCCGTACAGGTCACTATAAGTGCCTCTGGCTGATTGATATGCATTACCGGCATGTTATGCATTGAGATATCACCTGATTGATTTTGATGATATTTGTTGCATACTTGATATTGAATACGGTTCATTCGGTCATGGCAATATTTGAATGAAGGTTTTTCAGTGTTAGTACGTATGTATATATTTTCTGGAAAGTATATATATGTTTTTACGGAGAGGGGTTATAACTTTTATATCGAAGTGATTTTGGTAAAGCTTTGTTTTTGCCCACTCACACTTTTGTTTTGCGCTCCTCCAGGTATTAGATAGCGTTGGTGGCAAGCGAGGTTTCAAGGCATATCTAACAGTGCACTATTCATGTAAATATTCTGGCTTTCCTATTATGTCTTTCTGGACTGCACCTAGGATGCTCGAACTTTGTAAATTATGCTATTATCTTTCGCACTCTTCTATGATCTTGCATCACTAGTCGTGTTATTCTAGTGCTTATTATCTATATTTATCTTTCCGCACTGCGCACATGGCTACGTCACGCTCACGTGACGGCCAGCACGTCCCGATGTTCGAGTCGGGGTGTGTCACAAAAACTTAAAATATAAGCCTTAAAACCATCTCCAACCATTGGGCTAAAATAAGCCCCGGAGAGAAAATATATCTCTGTGTTAAACTCCCCCTAGGATTTGAACCTGGCTTAAATTATTCTGGACTCACCAAACTGTCATATTTCAAACCTTTGTTTGTTTGTTACTTATAATCTAACGGCTATGTTCAAATCTAATGGTCAAAAAAAAAAAAAATTGATGGTCTAAAATTAAATCTATCGTCTAAAATCATTTAAATCAAATTTAACTTAAAACTTTATAAATACCTATATATTTATATGATTTTTTTTATAACTTATCAGAGTTTAAATATTTTTAGATTAGAAATATTTAAAAAATAAATTAGGATAATCTACATATATTTTATTATCAAAAAATTTACCTAAAAAACAGGCTAAAATCATTATTTAATAATTTTTGACTAAAATTTTAAGCTGTAAGGATTGGAGGAAAAAAACAGTTTCTGAATTATGACTTAAATATTTTTCAGAAGATGGACCTCATTAAAATGACAATTTAATTAAGAGTGACGTGGTTGATTACTTTTCCAAAAATATTTTTCAGAAGATGGAAAAATGAGACATTCAACCCTTCCTTATCTGTTCGTTGCAACTTGCAAGTAAAATGAGATTGTCTTCTGTGTGATGCGTGCATAATTTAATATCGTTACCCCCACGAAAATAACCTTACAAAAAACACTCTAAACTGGAATTGGTCTAAGCGCTTGTGATTTTTATACATTGAATAACGGTTATCGGTATAATTGCTAAGGGATGGCCCGCTAATTAAAAACGAAATTCAAACTTATATTTTATACAAATTGTATATCAAAGCTGGTGGCTCCAATGAGGGAGCCCCGTATCATTTCGCCTCAACGAAATAGTGTGGTAGGGAAAAAACATGCACAAGATCAGAATTCATAATAATTGTAATAATTGTAACCGTTGAATAAAATTTGAACGGCCCAATGAGCTATTATTGGATAAAATTTGAACGGCCCGATGAGCTTGTTCAGGAGGATCCTTACCTTTAGCTCAGGAGAGGATCCTGATCCCTTAATCAACACCTTTGTTTTTTTCCACGTTGTTGGGTCACCTTGAAAGGCGAAATTTTTAATTGTGACTGAAACACAAGTTGACTTTTTTGCCCTTCAAAGGTAGTCATACCTACTTAATGGAAGAATGGATGGAAAATTAAAAAAATTAACAGTATGGTGCAAATTGACTAATTATGAGAGTTAAGGGGGGAAATTGGCCAATGGTCACAAGTTCAGGGGTTAAATTGATGAATACCTCATTAACAAATGAACCCGCATATGCCACGTTGTCTGATATTATAATTGGACTAGGATTCTATCATCTCCTCTTTCCATCCCCTCCATCCCTTCCTCTCATATTCTCTTATTTTGTCTTTCTCTTGCTATAAAAAATTAATATAAGATGTTGATATGGCTTAATCGTGACCGTTCAATTAGGAGGGGAGGGAAGAGGAGGAAAAAAAATAGGAGAGAGAATGCTACTCCATTATAATTTGCTATTTTTAATATTATAAACTCATTAGTCAAATGTTGAATTAAGGAGCATCAAGCTGTTGGTGAAATGTGTGACATTTCTTTGACGACTTTCCACATGGCTTTATACTTACGATTTAAACTTATCCCATAATATTTTCTTGTCCATATGCAATTTACTAAAGAACGATCAAATAGTTAAATTGCACAGTCCCACATTTTTCTCGACGAATTTTGATTATTCTGAACAACTTGATTATTTATGACACGGTTGGTTTGGACCCTTGACTTATCTGTTTGATGCAACTTGCAAGTTAAGATAGGATTGTCTTCTGTGTGATGTGCATAATTTTATTATCATTGCTCCCAGGAAAATAACCTTACAAAAAAAATCTACCCTGGAATTGGTCTAGAATGTGTGATTTTTATACATTGAATAATGGTCATTCTATAAGATTGAAAACATATTTTAGACTCATATTTTATTCGTGGTACGTTTTTTGTTAGATTCTTGATGCGTGTAAATCACACAATAGTGGTAAAAAAAGGCTGAAGTGCCTCTGTTTGGTCCCCAAAAAGGTAAATTGTTGTGGTTAAGCCACCAAGTGTTTTTTTTTAATTACACATTGATGACAAACCAATTCTTTTAGTCCCTTTTGTGGTGATTAAGTCTGTGCCTAAGCTTGCTTATGTTTGAGTTCTCTATCAATTATTTTTTTGTCCTTTTTCAATGCAATTTTTCTCTCAAAATCTTCCATCTGTGTTTGTTTTGGGTAGTGTGGGTTTGGCAAGAGATGAAGTTGGAACTTTTATGATGTGGGTTTTATAGATTACTAGCCTTCATGCACGCGTTCACACACGTGCAGAATGTCTTTTTTGAATCACGACGTGCTACACTCGACTTATAAAAGCAACTGAAGTCACATAATAAAATCGGTCTCTATAGAATTTACATTAAGAATAGAGAAAATAATATTTAATAAACAACTGATTGAATCATATTATTGCTAGCCCATTGTGAGGCTAGGCCCACCCCCTTCCCCTTAGTGTAGATAATATCGATTGTTGAAAAGAAAAAAAAAACAATCATTTGACAACTTATTTAATCATATTATTATCCGCGTGCGAAATGTCTTTTTTATAACCGGTATTACAAGCCTCTTAAGATGTTTTGAACTTGTTTAAAAATAGAGAAATTGAATTACATTATTGCTAGCCTATTGTGAATCACATTATTACTAACCTATTGTGAATCACATTATTACTGGCCTATTGTGAAGCACTATTAAAATGATGAAAATGCCTCTGCCTTATTTGATGCATTATTTTGGGATGTCTTTGAAGTTTTTTGTCTTGGGGGCATTTTTGTCCAAATATTTTTGTAGAAGCTTGGTGACACCAAAATCACTATTTACAAAATCTGATTGAATCACATTATTGCTAGCCTATTATAAGGTACTAATTTATAAAAAATAAAAAAAATAAAAAAACTGTACTAATTTATCACAGGCACTACGCGCCTCTTAAGATGTTTTGAACACAATATTCATGATTTTCCTTATTTTTTATTATATTTTTCTTTCCCCTTCATGTGGGCACCATCAAATTTCACTTGTCCTTCCATCTTTTTATTATTTTCTTTCTTCCCACTTATATTTATATTATATTTTATGATGACCAAATTACCCATGCATTATTTGATATATTATATTGGGCTGCTTTTGGATTTTTTTTGGTTGAGGGGCAATTTAGTCCTAATATTTTGTCAAAGCCGTGACACCAAATTGGCACTATTCATTACCCTATTCGCTTTATATATAATAGATAGTGCGACTTTTGTCCATGTTAGATTTGTCTTTTTGAGCTTGAGTCTTTCTTTCATGTCTCATGATGGCGTTGGTACGATTTATCATAATGCAATTGATGACTTCGTTGGTAGTTTTGAGTGCATAGTCATTCTTGTAATCGTCACAAGTTGTTTCTTTTGCAGTTCCTTTTTGAAGTTGATGTTGCTTGTTGTAAATAGTGTTCCTGTACTAGTTTTGCTGGCAATTTTGTACACATAGTCTCTCATGAGGCGAGTTATGATATGATTAAATTTCTAGTTGCCGAGATTGAAGTACTTTTGGCTTTAGAGTGCTGGATGTGTTATCATGCTAATTGACACACCCCGTCCCAATGAGGGCGTGTTGGCCGTCACGTGAGAATGACGTAACCATGTGCACAATGCGGAAGTTAAGAAGATAAATGTAAATACACATTCAGAGCAATAAGAACTTCTAGTTGCAGTCAAGGACAATTACTAAGATATAACACCCGAAGGTGAATCCTACTTTTGTGAATTCTGTCAGAACACCGTTGGGTCCCTCATGGCCACCAAAGCACTGTTACCTAGAACCTGGAGGGGCGAAAAACAAAACGCGTGAGTGGGCAAAAACAAATCTTTTCAAAACCTTTACTCTTTTCAAAGGTTATAACCCCTCGCCGTAAAACCTGTATAATTTCCCAGAAAAATAGCATATATACATATATACTAATCTCAACTCATAACTCAAAATCATGCCAAAAGTAGTGATATGCAAGGTATATGTCATGCCAAATATATCTCATCAAATCACATAACTGTATCAGGTGAAATCTCATCAAAGATAATAACATGTTCACCGAGTGATCAGCTCAGCTGAACTATAGCTCATAATCAATCTCATCATCATATATAAAAAATATCCTGCACACGAGTCGGAACCACCTCATGTGGTCTAACCGACAAGACTGGGTGTAAATAAATACGCTCTAGTGCTACGATCACGTGAAGATTGTGCGCTAATCGCGGGTCACCTACGTGTCGGAACCACCTATAGTGGTATGTACGACAGGACTATGCACCTAACTTGGATCCAAGGTGAGGGTACGGTGCTGAAGGTGAACATCACGTGAAGGACTATGCCCTGACCCTGGGCAGGAGCACTAACACCGGGGTGTAGGTTTATGAGCTTTCAACACATTTCATTAATCATTCTCTATCATCAACATATACTTACCTAATACTTACCTGTGCGTCCACAGCACCAATTACCATTATATACAGTTACTAATGCATGAATAAAATAGGTATATACTTTGCATGGCATATCATATCACATTTCACTTAATTGATTTTATGGGAAAAATCTCATTTATATAGATATATACGGAAAACAAAAGCCCACTCACTGATCGAAGGGTCATAACCCCCGAGCCTCGATTGATGGCGCTCGTCCTCTGGATAGGCCTCACCTATAAGCGTAATAACCGAATAAACGTTATTTAACGCACATAACCAACAATAGGTAATAACTTCTCATACATTGCTCAATTTTGGTATTTGAATATACCACAGTGATCTACACAATCTCAAGATCATCCCCATATTTTTAGAAAATTTTTTCGACAACCTACGCCCCGCCACGCACCGGCCACGGCACAGCCAGACGTGCGGGCATGTGCCAGGCACACTGACGGCGTTAGTAACGGCAGTTAGGGAATATTCCGTTAAATCCTAACGGTAACCGTTAAAGATGACTGACAGCGTTAGCATACTCCGTCAACTTTAACGGAATATGCTCCTGTCTTCTCCGGCGAGACGCCGGTCGCTGGCGACTTCGCCGGTTTTTGGGTAAAACTTCTAATCGTCATATCTCACTCATTTTTCATCCAAAATTCATGAAATTTATATCAAAATGAAGCCCATAACAAGGAGAAAACATTCATACCTCTTTGAAGCTCCAAAAATCACGGGATCTCGCCGGAGAAATTCCAAGAAAATTGGCCAACTTCGAAACTCACGATCTCGACGTCCAATTCCTTCCAACGAAGCACTCCGAGCTTCCTTAGGACCTCTTTAAGCTCCCTATAAGCTTAGATTTTCCTAAAAATCAACATTTTACGTCCATATGAACAGTGCATGAAAATTGGGGTTTCGGTTTCACGAGATTTCGAAAGTATCCTTACCTGGAATGGGTAACAATCAACTCATATGAGCTTCACGAACACAATGGTGTCCTTTTTGACCACGATCTGTAAGGATACTTTCGAAATCTCGTGAAACTAATCACACCCAAAGATCCGCCGATATGGTGGCTATTAGATTGGCCAAATTGGCCTTGTTTTTTTGTTTTGGAATCCATTTTGTTTGGGAATCATTCGGATTTATCCAAGATACTCTATTTGAAGTTTATACTAATGCTAATAAAATTGTTATTATTTTGCCTGAAAAAGATCATTTTCTCCGTAGTCTTGATACCACATGAGGCCATTGTTAGTCCCACTTACACACACCATCATTAGCTAGATACTCCAACGTAATCAACACCTTTGTTTCAATTTCCATTGGGTCACCCTAAAAGGAATCAGGATCCTCTTTGTAAGAATCTTGGGAATTTGTGAATCGTGTCCATTCGTCATCCGTTCATCGTATATCATGTGGTCAAAAATCATTTTAAATATTTTTATTTAAAATTAAACAAATAGTACCTGACCAAAATTTACTGCACAATGTACGATGAATAGACACGATTCATGAATCTTCGTAATCTTCACCAAAAAAATCCGAAGAATATCTTATTGGCCCTAAAAGAACCCCTCAAATAATTAACAAATAAACCTGCATATTCAATGTTGTCTGACAATATAATTTGGTATTTTAATTATTATAAACTTATTCGTAAAAAACAATAACAAAAAAACTCATTAGTACTTAAGGATCATCAAGCTGATTAGTGAAAAGTGTGATATTTCTTCGAGGACTATACGTGGTTTTATCTTTATTATTTAAACTTATTCAATAATATTTTCTAGTTTGTGTACAATATAATATAAAAAAGGGTAAATTACACAAAACTACCTCAACTATGAGTCGAACGACACTTTCATACCTCATCTTTTTGGTATGACAATGTCATACCTCATCTTATGAATTTGTGCCAATGTCAGACATCCGTTAGTTTTTCTGTTAATTTATCTGTTAAGTGCTGACGTGGCTAGAGATGGGGGCCACTCACTAATCCAACTTCTCACATCCAGGCCCGGGCACAGCCATCTCCCGGGCCCGCTCCACCACCGTAGCACGATATTGTCCGCTTTGGGCCCCGATCACGCCCTCACGGTTTTGTTTCTGGGAACTCACGAGCAACTTCTCAGTGGGTCACCCATCATGGGAGTGCTCTGGCCCCCTTCTCGCTTAACTTCGGAGTTCCTACGGAACCCGAAGCTAGTGAGCTCCCAAAAGGCCTCGTGCTAGGTAGGGATGGGAATATACATTTAAGGATCATTCCCCTGGGCGATGTGGGATGTTACAATCCACCCTTAGGGGCCCAACGTCCTCGTCGGCACACACGCGGCCAGGGTTAGGCTCTGATACCAATTCTCACATGCCGACCCGGGCCCAGCCATCTCCCGGGCCCGCTCCACCACCGTAGCACGATATTATCCGCTTTGGGCCCCGACCACGCCTTCACGGTTTTGTTTCTGGGAACTCACGAGCAACTTCCCAGTGGGTCACCCATCATGGGAGTGCTCTGGCCCTCTTCTCGCTTAACTTCGGAGTTCCTACGGAACCCGAAGCCAGTGAGCTCCCAAAAGGCCTCGTGCTAGGTAAGGATGGGAATATACATTTAAGGATCACTCCCCTGGGCGATGTGGGATGTTACACAACTGGATTAAAAAATAATTAAATATATTTTTAATAATTAAATATTATAAAATTAAAAATAAAATTATTATTTTTATATAAAATTGTGGGACCCCTCTTCCTCCTCTCTCTTTTCTCCCTCTCTGCGCACCCTTATCCTCTCACCCTTTCTTCCCCACCCTTCTTCCCCCAACCCAAAACCAGAACACCCTATTACTGCCATTTGCTACACCAGCTCCTACAACACCTGCTGCTGCACCCAAACCCACCACCGCCACCAGCCATAGACCCACTTCTCCAAGCTCTCGCTATGGAGCTCTGCCTCAGCGCCTCGCTCGACCGGGTCTCCTCGACCCAACTCGCTGACGACCCGCCCGTTTCGAACTCGCTCATGGCCGACCACAAGCCAACCAGCGAAGGCAGCCCGAGAATCACCACCTCTACCACCAGCTCTCGCAACAGTCCTCGATCTCCGCCATTAAATTAGAGCTCCAGCACCTGATTCTATCGATTCTCGACGACTTGGTCATTAGTCGAGTCTTCGCCGAAGCGGGTTTTCGGAGCTCCAAAATAAATCTCGCAATTTTGTGCCCTTTTCCTCAGAGAGAGGAGAGAGAGAGGAGAGAGAGAAGGTGGTGGATGAAGGTTGGGGGGACGGGGTGGGGAAGGGTGGATAGGTGGGGAAGGTTGGGGGGACGGGTGAGGAAGGTTGGGGTTTTCTGTTTGAAAATGGGGAATTAGGGTTACAGTTTGGGTTCGAAAGGGACGGGAAGAAGTGGGGGATGGGGGTGGGTCGGGGAAGAAGTGGGGGATGGGGGTGGGTCGGGGAAGGTTAGGGGGGACAGGGAAGGGTTTGGTGGCTGTCGAAGAGAAGAAGAAGGTTGGTGCGGGTGGAGGAAAGGGGAGGCCCGCACCCTAGGCCATTTTAAATTTTTTTTGTTTTTTTATTCTTAATTTTTTAATTTTTTAATATTTAATTATTAAAAATATATTTAATTATTTTTTAATCCAGCTAGATTAGTGAGTGGCCCTCGTCTCTAGCCACATCAGCACTTAACAGATAAATTAACAGAAAAACTGACGGAGGTCTGACATTGTCACAAATTCGTAAAATAAGGTATGACATTGTCACTTTTAAAAGATGAGGTATGAAAGTGTCGTCAGACCAATAGTTGAGGTAGTTTTTTGTCATTTACCCTATAAAAAAAATGTTAAGAATATTCTTGTAAAAGTGTGATTTTGTGTGAACTTTTTAATCCCTCATTTTTTGCATAATGTTCTATAATATTCACACAAAAATTAACGTTAAATTATGATGTGACATAGATTTATATAGAATTTCATTTTAAAAGAATCTTCTTAATATTTTTCATATAATATTGCGGAATTTCAATGGAGATCCGTTTTCGTTGGCACGTGATGGATGTGATCCAATGTATGCTACGTGGACTACACACCCAACGTCAACAAATTTTAGTGTAACTTACTTTGTCTATATGTTTGATTTCGTGTGTAGGTTAAAAATGGGCGGATGCGCCATCTATTTGGAATTCAAAAAGAAGAAATTCAAACTAGCAATGGATATTTAAAAAGAGAAATAAAAATCCTTGAAAAAAGGAGTAGATATAATTTAAAATATAAGGGCAAAATTGAAATAAAGATTAATAATTTAAAAGATAATAAAAATGACGTGGAATGAACTTATGTCAAAGATCACGTAAAATGGACTATTCTTAATATTGACTCTCAAAATTGGACTTAAATTAAATTAAATCCTATAATATTTAGGTTCTTCAGGGGAAGGTTAAAAATGGGGATCACATACTCATCCATTAGATATCTTTCAAGCTTTTTATCCAAAATGGTCATTGAAATTTAATAACTCATCACTTTGGTCTCTGAGATTTGAAGTCAATAGAATTTATCTTTGAGTTTATCCATCATCAATCATTTTTGTCATTCCTTGAAAAATCTCCATTAAATAAGAATAGAATGATCAAAATACCTTTAATTTTGTCAAATCATTTAGACTCATTGTTTATTAAATTGAAGGTATATTTGTCATTTTGATCCTTATTTAGCATAATTTTGCACGGAATGACCAAAATGATTGATAGTGAACAATCTTAATAACCACTTCTATTGATTTCAAATCTTAAGGACCAAAGTGATGTGTTATACAAATCTCAAAGACTATTTTGACTAAAAAGCCTAACTTTTAATGGGATCGTTCGGCTGTTAGTTAACTAAAGCTTTATTCTTTTTTTTTTCCTTTTGTCTTCTTTTCAAGGACTCTATATTTGCCACGTTATCACTTAACTGTTAACTTAACAGATTTTCTAACGAACCTATGAAATTGAAATAAATGATAAGTAGATATATGAGATTAAAATGTTTTAAAGATGTTGTATGAAGTTGCAATCCCAACTTATCGATCGTTTCGCACCACAATACTATGAAGGAGGACGAGTTATCATTACTGCATATCAATAACGAAAAAAGTAGTGATCAGTATGTCCTTACCCAAGATCAAAACTTTGAAACACCTTTTTGATTTCGCCTAAAAGTCATTAAATGTATCAATTGATTCAATAATTGAATCGTTGAAGTTATCCTATTATTATACTAGAATTTATCCTTTTAACGACAAATATTCTTTTGGAAGGAGTATGGGCTAATGAAGCATGGAGATGATATTAAAATTGGGATCCAATGGGGAGACTTGGGCAATTATTACTTGCAGCCCAAATAACGAATATGAGACCGACTTTGTAAGAAAACCAAGAACCAAAAAGTGGTAACTGGTTGAAATACGTCATGATGGCATGATTAAATTTTTGAGAGCACAACGTACAAGACCAAGTCAAATGCCATATAAAAATCACAGAAGGGAATAAATTACCTGGCCTTGAATGCCCATTTGCATTGCTACAATTGATTCCAATATCATGAGAGGAAGGACTGGAGGAGGAGGATCAAGGGAGCAAGGCACTGAGGAATGACGATTCGATCGAAAGAAAGAACACAAAACCTAATTGAGAAATGATTAAGTGCAGTCGCACTAGGTGAAACCAATTTGGTTTTGACCACTTGTCTAATGACGTTTGTATACAACTAATAAATTTTAATTAATTATTTATAATCGTTGTTCGTTTCAGTTTGGCCGGTTCTTTCAAGATGAAAATCAGAACCGAAACTGGTATGAACGGTTCGATTCGGTTCTTGAAATTAAGTTAACTTTTTTTTTTTGTCAACACGGTATTTTACGGTCTATTTTGGCGCGGTTCGATTCGGTTTAACGGTTCCATGATTTTTATGCCCACCCCTATTTTTTAGAGTAAATTACACTTTCATACCTTAGGTTTGGGCTCTATTTCAATTCCTTACAACATCTTTAAAACATTTCACTTTCATACCTTAAGTACTATTTTATTTCAAAATAATACCTCCGTTACATTTTCCATCCATTGATCCGTTAAATGCTGACATGGCTGCCACATATATGCCACATGGCTGCCAAATGTCTGCCAGGTGGCAAAAAAAATAAATTTTTTAATAAAAAAACCCTGAATTTTTACAAAAAAAAAAAAAAAAAAAAAAGGTAAATTACACATTCATATCTCAGGTTTAGGGTCTATTTCAATTTCTTACAACATGTTTAAAACATTTCACTTTCATACCTTAAGTACTATTTTATTTCAAAATAATACCTCCGTTACATTTTCCCTCCATTGATCCGTTAAATGCTGACGTGGCTGCCACATATATGCCGTGTGGCAAATAAAATTATTTTTTTATTTTTTTTTTTAAAACCTGAATTTTCTCAACAAAAATAAAATAAAAAATAAAAAATTTGAAACCCACCACTGGAAAAAGAAGAAGAGGGAGGAAGAAAGAAAAGAAAAAAAAAATTGTCCCTCCCCCACCCCCCGGCGACCCACATCAGCAAGAAGAAGAAGAAGAAGAAGAAGAAGAGGGAGGAAGAAAGAAAGAAAAAAACCCCAAAATCCCACCCGAGCCACCCCTCCCAAAAATCCCCCATCACCCACCCCTAAAAATCTCACCCAAGATTAGGTGGATCTACCACAAAATCAATCCAAAAATCATCTCAAACTCAAACTATTTTCAAAACTCACTTACATTAAAAATCACTATATCGCAAAGGGAGGAGGGTCCCGAGAGGGGGGACGGGAGAAGGGTCGCCGGGCGGGGGGGGGGGGGGGGGAAGGGCTTTTCTTCTTCTTCCTGCATATGTGGGTCGTTGAGGGGAGGGACATTTTTTTTTTCTTCCTCCCTCTTCTTCCTTCCTCTTGCAGATGTGGGTTTCAAAATTTATTTTTTTTTGAGAAAATTCAGGGTTTTTAAAAAAAATTAAAAAATTATTTTATTTGCCACGTGGCAAACATTTGGCAGCCACGTGGCATATATGTGGCAGCCACGTCAGTATTTAATGGATCAATGGATGAAAAATGTAACAGAGATATTATTTTGAAATAAAATAGTACTTAAGGTATGATAGTGAAATGTTTTAAAGATGTTGTAAGGAATTGAAATAGACCTCAAACCTGAGATATGAAAGTATAATTTACCTTTTTTTTTTTGTAAAAATTCAGGTTTTTTTTAAAAAAAATTAAAAAAAAATTTTTTTGCCACGTGGCAGACATTTGGCAGCCACGTGACATATATATGGCAGCCACGTCAGCATTTAACGGATCTATGGATGGAAAATGTAACGGAGGTATTATTTTGAAATAAAATAGTACTTAAGGTATGAAAGTGAAATGTTTTAAAGATGTTGTAAGGAATTGAAATAGAGCCCAAACCTGAGGTATGAAAGTGGAATTTACCCTATTTTTTATAGTAGAATCCTTCCATACTTGCGTTCTTCAGACAGGGTAATGAATATATTTCACCTTTCTCTAATAATGTATTTTCATCATATAAACTTCATAATCAAAATCGTTAAATTTATAAACTTCATTTAAAGCATTGAACTTGTGCTAGATGTATCCGTCCTCCCGAGCTTTCCTCCATTTTCGAGTGCAAAAGCCAATGCCATGGAGAAATCTCCCATTAGTTCTGAGCTCTTACCTCCTCTCCCGTAAGCAACAATCTGACTCGAACCATCTTGGATAATCGGTGTTCTGCTACTTCCTCTCTGGAGCCAATCCGCAGTAGTTGGCTTACTGTTCCATTGGTTCTTGCATCCCCTCTTCCTCTATAAGTCTGCTTGGAATAAGCATATGCATCTGGATGAACACACGAAAAAAGCATAAGCATATTGGCCTGTAGGGAGTAAATGCTAGCAAGACTTGAGTCTGCTACGACTCTCTTTCTTGAGCTTCTACGTGGCTGGGGAAACCCAAGAAAACCAACAACATTAAGAATTTGTAGGGGAGTTGCATATAGATATAGTTAATTGGTTGAGAATCGACGGAGCTCTGCGTCGACGGCTGAAACAAAAGGAGTTTTCGTTGAGCTGTGGGCGGAGTAAGAGAGACAGGTGGTCAACGACTACCTAATAGTGGAATGGTTGGTGGAGGGTCGAGAGGGAGAGAGATTTGTGCAAGCGCAGAGGTGAAACATGAATTGGGTGGGATTGGGCCGATGAATTTGACGGTGTAGTGTTGCCAGAGAAGATGAACTTGCAGGTGTGGGGCAGTGTGGTGCAAATTGCAATGTGGTGTGGTGTGGTGTCACCGGAGAAGAAACAGACAGAGAGAGGGTCGGAGTCGTCGAGGAGAGGGATTGAGAGTTTGCGAGGTTCTGAGAGAGAGTTTTATTTTTTTATAGACGGTTGAGATCTAACTTCAAGCAAATCTAACAGCCACATATATTTCAAAGAGTTTTTATCACAAACGGTCCTGAAATTGACCCCATCAATCATGATGGTTCCTGAAATTGAAAATCGATCAATGTAGTTCTTGAATTTTAACCTTGCGAATCAATGTCGTTCTTCCGTTAGTGTTCCGTCCAAATTAACTTTAAAAAATGTTAGACAACCAATTTTTCATGGTAAATGACAGTAATACCCTACTAATCCTATTCCTCCCGTCCCACTTTTTCCCTTGTCCCACCTAATCCCTTACTTTTCCTTACTCTTCCCCATTCCTCCCTGTTCTGGGAATTCCCTCCTACTGTAAGACTTAGGGTTTGAAAAAAATTTGGGGATTTTTTACATGAAATTCAATGAAACCTGTTAGATTTGACTAAATTAGAGGATTGTCAGGAATAATTCGAGTTTGGTTGTTTGCAAGGGTGATTTAGGCTGATTGTGATGCCAGAAATATATCGAAAAAATGGAAAGCCTCCACAATATGGTGAGTAAATCTAATCTCCTTTAGTTTTTGAGTTTGCTTGCACTTTTAGTGGTCCCAATATGGCTTTTTGTTCGGTTTGATTAGTGGATGTTGTTTTCTTGTGAAATTTTTCAATGGGTTGTTTTGTAATGTCGGTGTTTGAGGGGAATGACCCCTTTTTTTGAAATAAAAGGAATGGAGCTAACTCAGTTAGAATTCTTTTTACTTGATATTAAAAAAAAATTGAAATTTCCCACTTTTTTTGTTTTTATTTTAGTTTTAGCAACAAATCCATAAAAAAAAGGAGAGAAAAGTGAAGATGGAGAAAGGAAAAGAGAGGTAGTAAGTAAAATTATAAGGAACAGGGTTATTTTGGTCATTTTACCATGAAAAATTGGTTGTTTAACCCTTTTTAAAGTTAATTTGGACGGAACATTAACAGAAGGACGACATTGATTCGCGGGGTTAAAATTCAGAGACTACATTGATCGATTTTCAATTTCAGGGACCATCATGATTGATGAGATTAATTTCAGGGACCATTTATGATAAAAATCCTATTTCAAATACATATATGTATATTATATATAATTATATTCGATTTAGTTTTGTATTATCGAACATACCGCGCTTTAGTCCTGATTTTTATACCGAAGTTTTAAGAATTGTTTGGTTTCGATTACCGAATAATTCGGAATTTTCAGGTTTTGTTTTTCTCAAGTTGGGCTCAAATTTTTTGGATCGAATTCGGTTTTCTTGGATTTCTTTCCTGCCCTACAAATGATGCTAGAAATATCACATTTTAATATCACATTACTGATATGTAAAGTGATGTAAGCAGTAAACATATCATTGCTATGAAAATTTTGCACTTCAGAGCAGTTTAGACCCAAGTTAATGTAATGACAATCTCTCGGTTTTTCAATCAATAATAAGAAAAGCCTAATCAAAATTAGTTTTCGATAATAATCGCAGATGGACTATTTTAATTTGTCCTGTTTGTGTACTGGCAAATGGGTGGGTTCTTTACATACAAATTGAAAAACAAAAAATCCGGAGGCAACAGACCCAAAAGAGAGCCTAATTGAAAATGTAAATAGACTTTTTTGGGGTACTTTTTTATTGCTAAATATGCCCATTCTCAAACACTCATTATTCCTAGGTTTTGTATCTTACATTGGCAGTCGATTTATTGATTTTACGATTACAGAGATAGACATATAATTATACATAACTAATAACAATGAATATCTCTTATTCATATCGCACACATAACATTCTATATTTCCTTCTTTTATCCATAGAGTTCAGAAGATAAGCGAAGTTTGATGAGAACATTGAGTTGAGCTGCCTTAACGTTGGTCAATCCAAAACTCTCCGTCGTATCAATTACTGTGAACAGGCCAGCAGTGATAGAGTTTGGAGAAGGGAGAGAATCAATTATTGCAACTCAATTATTAGAAAGCTAGAGACAGTGACTTTTACCAAACAGGGTGAAGAGTAAAAGATAGATGATTTATAAAGGGTCGGATTCTTTTCATCAAATTCACCCAATCAATCAATTTGAATCTTTAAAATTTGATCCAACAGTTACAAACAAACCCCTTTAAAAGTTATAATAACTTTAACCGTTAGATTAAATTTCAAATACCCAAATTAAGTGATTTGATGGATTTAGTGGAAGAGATCCGGAGACTGAGAGGATCCCTTTCCTATAAAGGGAACTTATCCATTCCCATTCTCCTTTCTTTTTTTTCCCTTTTTTTAGCAAATCATTAATTTCCTTTACAACCTAGATAGAATTAAATTAATTGTGTACATCAAATATGCAATCAGGATATTTTAGGCATTCAATAAATATAAAATCTGTAAAGTAAAGCATAATTAATAAAGTAGACAATGGTTAGATACTGACTAGTTAGTACCTTTTTTACTAACTAACTTACGTGGCCCAATAAAGACATGACATGTGTTAAATGTTTAAGTTTAATAACCAAGTAACCAAACACCGTTTCTCTTATTAAACCCTTAACCAAACAGACCACTTGGTCTTTCTCCTCCAGCAAGTCTGCGAGTCTTACATGCCACGGCCAGCATGGCATGGCTTCTCTTCTCCGGCCACCCTAACAGGCCACCGAGGATAGAGCTAGAAATTTATTCTAGTGGGGGTAACTGAAAACAACTAAGAAAACCTTATTATAATATGGTTATACGCAATATGATATTAATGATGATTTCAAATGATGATGTGTGGCAAAGTGATGAGAAAAATATAAGTATATGACAGGCGGGAGAGGGTTTTTTCGGTTTGAATGACAGAACAAGAGCACTATTGCTCATATAATATTTGATATGGAGTACAAGTAGAATGAATGTATGTTGGATATTAGATACATATATTTTCTTCAAAGATAACCCGTGTATATTATATAATTGTAGTCTGCAACTAAACAACGAATTACTTGAGTGGGGGCAGATGCCTCATGTGAGCCTTCATTGTATCCGTCCATGCAGGCCACCCCCACCACCAATCCTTCTTTTCTCCAGCGATCCACCTTCAATCCCTCTCTTCTGCAGCAACTGCAACTAGTCGTCTTTTGTCGTGGAGGACGGCGATTGCTAAGGACGGTCTCCCGCGATGGATCAACGTCGTCATTCCAAAAGAGTATTGCTCTGTGATTGCTAAAGTCTATCTTGCAGACGAAGGCGGCGGAGTCGACGAGGTAGCCGTGGTTGCGGACTTGTTGTGGAGGACGGAGGATAGGTTGGCGAGGGAATGGAGGTGGGGTTGACGGAGGAGAGATGAATTGGTTGGTGAGATCTGCCATGGAAGAAGCGCGGGGAAGGGAAAATACTTGCCTACTGACATGTCCGTACATATTTTATTGTGGACCAATAAAAACAATACATGTGTTAAATGCTTAAGTTTTATAACCAAGCATCCAAACACCCCATTCTCTTATTAAACCCGTGACCAATAACAAAAAAAAGTATTAGTCACGAATTCTTGATTTCTTAACTTTTTCTTCCTTTGAATCCCAAAGTCTAAATAGTATTACTCACGAATCCTTGATTTCGTAACTTTTTTCTTCCTTTGAATTAAATGGGATTCACATATTATGGTCATAATAAACAACTCAAGTTCCTTTGAATTTCTAATTGTCGAGATTGAAGTACTTTTGGCTTTGGAGTGCTGGATGTGTTATCATGCTAGTCACAGCCAAAAGATCTGCCGATATGGTGAGATTAGCCAAGTTGGCTTTGTTTTTTGTTTTGGAATCCATTTTGTTTGAGGATCATACGGATTTAATTCAAGATACTCTATTTGAAGTTTATACTTTTTCTTATAATGCTAATAAAATTGTTACTGTGTTGCCTGAAAATGATCATTTTCTCCATAGTCTTGGTACCACATGAGGCGTTGTTAATCCCACTCACACACACCGTCATTAGCTAGAGACTACAACTTAATCAACACCTTTCTTTCAATTTTCATTGGATCACCCTCAAAGAACCCCTCAAATAATTAACAAATAAACCTGCATATTCCACGTTGTTTGACAATATAATTTGGTATTTTTATTAGGGGTGTGCTATCCATACACCCCTTTTTACTTCTTACACACCCCTTGTTAATTTATGTCCACTGATCATCTTCAATTCATTTGATCCGACGGTCGAAAACTAAAAATGTGTGGGAGAAGTAAAAAAGGGTGTGTAGATATCACATCCCTTTTTTATTATTATAAACTCATTTGTATAAAACAATAACAAAAAAAGTCATTAGTCAAATGTTGAATTAAGGTGCATCAAGCTGTCATATCCCAGCCCGGGCCCCATCACATCCCGGGCACACCTCCGCCGTAGCACAATATTGTCCGCTTTGGGCCCCGACCATGCCCTTACGGTTTTGTTTCTGGGAACTCACACGAGAACTTCCCAGTGGGTCACCCATCATGGGAGTGCTCTCGCGCGCTACTCGCTTAACTTCGGAGTTCCAATGGAACCCGAAGCCAGTGAGCTCCCAAAAGGCCTCACGCTAGGTAGAGATGAAAATATACATTTAAGGCTCATAGGATCCACTCTCCTAGGTGATGTGGGATCTCACAATCCATCCCCCCTTAGGGGTCCGACGTCCTCGTCGGCACACACGCGGCCAGGGTTAGGCTCTGATACCAAATTGTCACATCCCGACCTGGGCCCCCACCACATCCGGGGCCCGACTTCGCTGTAGCACGATATTGTCCGCTTTCGGCCCCGACCATGCTCTCACGGTTTTGTTTCTGGGAACTCACACGAGAACTTCCCAGTGGGTCACCCATCCTGAGATTGCTCTCGTGCGAACTCGCTTAACTTCGGAGTTCCTACGGAATCTGAAACCAGTGAGCTCTCAAAAGGCCTCGCGTTATTTGGAGGTGGGCATGTACATATAAGGCATAGAGGATCCACTTCTCTGGACGATGTGGGATCTCACAATCCACCCCACCTTAGGGGCCCGACGTCCTTGTCGGCGCACACGCGACCAGGGTTAGGCTTTGATACCAAATTGTCACATTCGGGCCCGGGCCGAGATGTGACAAAGTTGATTAGTGTGGATATTTTCGTATAAGAAATGTTCTATAATATTAAGGATATGGATATTCTCATATGAGAAATGTTAAGGATATTCTCGTATAAGTGTGGATCTGCGTAAACTTTTTAATCTCTTATTGCTGCACAATGTTCTATAATATTTGCACAGAAATTAACGTTAAATTATGATGCGACATAAAATTATATAGAATCTCATTTTAAAAGAATCTTCTTAATATTTCTGATATAATATGGAGCAAGATTCTTTCCCGTCCTTAACATTTCTCATATAACATGTGTCTTAATGTGTGATGAATTTTTAAGACTAGCACGTAGACAAGACAAATTGTGTGATGTAGATCACATATGGCCGTAAGGCTTCACATGCTAAACAATCTATTTTGATATTATAAAAAAAATTAAAATTCTACCATAAAATCAAGTTAGGTAAATAATAAAAGTTCAAAAACAAAATGATAAAAGTCTTCATTCCAGAAAGTGGTTTAACAATATGATTTCCGACCGATCTTATCAGCTGTACCTATCGACTTTTCCATATTTCAAAATGGCGGTGACCTCTCCACGTAAGTCATCAAATTCCACAAATCTTACGTCTAAATAGTATTAGTTACGAATCCTTGATTTCGTTTTTTCTTCCTTTGAATCCCAAAGTCTAAATAGTATTACTCACGGATCCTTGATTTTGTAACTTTTTTCTTCCTTTGAATAAAATGGGATTCACATATTATGGTCATAACAAACAACTCAGGTTCCCGTCAACAATGCCCATATAAATTTTTGCCAATCTTTAGGAAAATACAGCTGGTGATATGACCAGAAGCTTTGGGTTTTCAAAACTAGCTTTTCTTCAAGTATTTATGAATATAGGGATATATTCGCGGTTGAACTTAGTCGTCAATAGGATGTTGTGGCCTTTGAAATTAAGGAACTGTCATAATTAATCGTATGTGATCCGTAGGGTTCCCCTTCTTTGAAAGGGACAGTAGTTTTGGCAATTGTCAAAACACAATTTCTGCACTTTAATTGCTGCTAGCGACACAACACCACAAAAATTAATGAATAGATTCCCCACACGGCAATAAATGGTTCAAACAGCCCCCAATTTTGAATTATTTTGAAGTCGTTGCACTTCTTTGAATTTGCAACAAAACCTCTATAAAGTCATTAAGTTGAAATTTCTTTTTTTAGCCGTTGCGCTCCTTTGAATTTACAACAAAACCTCTGTAAAGTCATAAAGTTGGAACCAAACTAATTTCATAAATTGTATTAAAAAAAATATTATTTATGACTTGTTTCCCGTTAATGAATATTTATTTCCTAAATATGATTCCTTGGGGCCGAAGGTTCTATTTCTTGTACATTTATAATTTTTTTACATGTACTCTAATGTGTTCATTACAAAAAAGGACATTTCTAGGCGAAATGTATTCTTTAGGCTAAATAGGATTTCGTCTCTTAAGATTTTTCCGATGAAAAGTTGTCAGGGTTGGTCACACAAAGGGTGTCACTACAAATTTTGTCCACAACTTCTTAATATTCGTCGAGCAAATAGTGCTCGCTCGACGGTAATATTTTGTCGAATAAAGTGCATTGACCAAGTTGGCCCGACGGACCAAACTCATGACGCCATTATTTCGTTGGGTTCCCATAAATAAAATATTTATATTATTTTGCTCGACGAAAATATTTCAGCAATCAATTTATTTTATTTTATTTTTGAAAATGTATTAATCTAGAAAAAATCACTACTAAAAAAATTTATTTAATTCGATTAAAAAAATATTCGTACAAATGTACACAATAAAACCTAAACTAACTATGAATATTGCAGTGGTTCGGTGGATGGCGACTGAAAGTTACTCGGAGGATCGGGGAAGCGAATGACAAAGGTTGTCATTGCATGGGCCATATAGGAAATGTATTGCTAAAACTGGTCCTCTCGCTGGTGCGTAAGGCTTTCTTGCTGGCTCGCTAACTCTATCTCTAGATGCTTCAATCTAGAAGACGTCTCGCTTTGAGGATAAGATCTAGATGAAGAAGATCATTCAAGGTCCTGAACACGACCTCTTTTTAAACCCGAAACTTCTTTGCTTTTCCATCGCCTAACCCTGCCAATCAGCAATTGTAGAGACACATTTGGATCAAGTGTCAACTCCTCCATTGGCATGTACAGTTGCTGCTACAGAGGTTGGTGAGATATTCGTCATTATTCTGCAACATAGGAGCCTACAAAAAAAAGAGAAACCAATTATGATTAACGATCATACTTTTAAATTTCCAAAGTGTAATAAATTTTAAAATTAAAATTTTGAACGAAATACTTACATAAATGTCGTCAACCACCTAGTTGTCATAATTGGCATGCGGATTCCCCTAAGCCTCAACCTCCAGGAAGCATGGACATTTCTCACGCTGTTCCTCGACCCGAAAAGTAAGGTATCGAGAACTAGTGTGATGACAATACTGCTTCTTTTCCCTGTTCCCCTTAGTTGCCGCCAATTTCCACTATAAAATTAAAAAAAAATTTAATTAAACACTACAAATCAAATATAAAAAGGGAGATTTTGGATTTGGTCCCTAATAACTAACATTCTTTGACTAAAGCTTTAATGATATACAAATTTAGATCAACGTCTCTTGACTTCGTACACCTCATTATATATCTATTAATATATATAGTTCTATATATTTGACATTCATTGTTTGACATTACATGAGATTTATAATCTCATATATATCTATTAATATATATTTGACATTCATTGTTTGACTTCGTACACCTCATTATATATCTATTAATATATATATTTCTATAAATTTGACATTCATCGTTTGACATTACATGAGATTTATAATCTCATATATATATATATATATATATATATATATATATATATATAGCATATAAATCTCAAATTTAAGATCCTTCATTATATTACAATTAAAAAATGGTTACAATAAAAAAAATTCAAACATTTTGACAGAATAAATGGAAAAAAACAATGTAACAATATGAGAAAATAAAGGCAAAAGAATGTATCCATAGCGTTAACAAATTGGTATATTTTACATATAAAATTTTACAAAAAAAAGGGTACATTTTACATATACCAAAGTGGTACATTCATAAAGAAGAATGGGTACATTACAAACAATAGATTAAAAAAGTTATGAGTACAAATGAAAATTTAAAAAAATATGGGCACAAAAAGAATTAATATATGGGTTCAAACTGAAAAAAAAAAAAAAAAAAAAAAAAAAAACTAGTACAAATTTAAAAAAAGGTTGCAAATTAAAATTGGGTACAAACTAAATATAAAGTTTAGCCATAAATATATAATACCAAATGTAACGTTTCTAACACCAAATGAATATTTTAGAAATAAAATTTAATTATGCCAATATGTAAGTATTTATTATTGAAATTAATGACATTCATTAAAACCCAAGGACCTTTATAAAAAATTACAAAGAAATAACGTTTTATTTAATAAAATAGAAGAAAGAGGGATGAGATGTGACAGTCCGTCCCTGATTTTACAATTATATAAAAATTTTAATAAGTGATTTTACGAAATTGCCCTTCGAGGCCGTGAGTCGACTGAGGTTAATTTCAGTATCGTGCCATCTAAGATTTGTTTTCTTGGCATACTCTCGTAGTACTCGTCGCTACGGACGCGTGGGCGCCAGCGGGTCGTGATTTGGAGCTATATCGAAGAAGTTATTAACGTTTAAAGTTGGGGGTATTTTAGTAAATTAAATAAATTCTAGAAAACCCCCAATTTTTGGAGCTAAATCTGGAAGGCCACGTGGACGGCCCAGATTTAATGCGAAAATAAAATGGATGGTTCAGATGGAAAGGAAAGAAGAGAAAAGGAGGGTGATGGTGGGCACTGCCCAATCAGAAAAAAAAAAAAGAAAGGAGGGAAATGAGGAAGGAGAGAATGAGGGGAACCGTGGGTTCCCTTCGACCCGCGCCAACCGACCCGTTTCCACCATGATTTCCGGTGGTTTTCCACCGGATTTCCCATGAATTGAGCCTAGCCACCACTCCCAAACATCATCTAGACCTTCCCTCTTCCTATTACACCTCAAATTTCAAGAGATTTAGCCTTGATTTTGGACAAAACCGTGCAAAAGGGGGCGCACGGGTTGGGTGTCTTTTCGTCACGATTTGAAGCTATCTCTTCCAACTAATACCACCCATGGTATCCTCTTGAGGTCTGGAACAAAGCCCAAACAAGTTTGGAGGCGTTGGAACAAGTTTGGAGGTCGAATCGAAACACACCAATTCGAGGGTTTCCGTACGGGTTTGATGAAATTGGAGCCTTTCTGGACCGAATTGGACTTGGTCACAGGTATGAAAGTTGTTCTACTCTTTGAGATCTTCAATTCTGCAAATTTTGGTAATTTTTGGAGAAAGTTGGATTTTCCGGCGAGCCGGGGCGGCCGACCGCCACCCACGGCGGCGCGTGCGGCGGCATGTGGCCATCGAGCCGCCAATGATATTTTTAGGCCATAATTCATGTCTTGAATTCAGTTTTGGTGAATGAATGACGTAGATTGATCATTGAACCTAATATCATTACGATTTGGGGTTAGGTGAAAATATGAATCGACGATCCGACCGTTGGATCGTCACCAAACTTTGATACATGGTAGTACTTAATATTTGAAGAATGTGGAAACTTACGGATTGGGAATCCGATGTATGGATCTTCCCGAATTGGATTTGTAAGTTATAAAATAAAAGGTTAATCGCCACATGGTTTTGGAAATTGGCGGAGATCCAACCGTTGGATCATAACGAAACTTTAGTATGTTGTCCTACAAGCATAATGTGAATCTTGAGAAGTTACGGATTGGAAATCTGAGTTGCAGATCTTCCGGATCGAACTATATAGTGACGTGTTTTATATAAGATATATATTCTTTCGTTATGGTTTCTGAGGCGTGATTTGATGATTGTTCTAGGCGCCGATCATCATAAAGGCTTGATAGGTTGTGCTAGGGAGTTGTAGGGCGAACTCCAGGTGAGTGGGCTTTTGGTTTTCAGTATATATATATATATATATATATATATATATATATATATATATATATATATAAATGATTGATTTCCCAGAAATGCGTTTTAAAATGTTTTTATGAAATGAATGCCATGTCGAATGCCATAGTTATATTTTTATATATGTTGGTGTGATTGTTTATATTGCTGCACTGCGGGCGCCAGGTAAGTCAGGTAAGTATGTGTGTGTGTGATGTGATGATTAAGGTGATATCGATGAGATTGTTATATGGCTCATTACCTGCACATCGGGGTTGTGCATGCCTGCGGGCTTGGCCTTCACGTGATCGTTCACCTCCCGCACCGTACGCTCACCTTGGATCCAAGGCAGGTGCCAGCCTGTCGTACAGACCACATTAGGTGGTTCCGACTCGTAGGTGACTGCGATTCATCGCCAGCCTTCACGTGATCGTCGCACAGAGCGTAATTACCCAGCTTGACGTACAGACCACATTAGGTGGTTCCGTCATGGGTGCAGGTTACTGATTATTGATTATGGATGATGGATTGAGAGATGGATTGATGATTTGATTGAGGAGCCATATATTCAGCCGTACAGGTCACTAGAGGTGACTCCGGCTGATTGATATACATATATATTACCGGCATGATTTGAGTTGAGATGAGATATCACCTGATTACTTGTTGGTACTTGGTATGTGTTGATTATTGGTTATGGTTCATTCGGGCATGGCATTGCTTATTTGATGAGATTGGTTGATTAATGGTTTTCAGTATTAGTACGTGTATATATATATATATATATATATATATATATATATATATATATATTTTCTGGGAAGTATACTTGTTTTACAGAGGGGGGTTACAACTTTTATATCGAAATGATTT
Source organism: Heteromeles arbutifolia (assembly GCA_024362995.1). Taxonomy (NCBI): domain Eukaryota; kingdom Viridiplantae; phylum Streptophyta; class Magnoliopsida; order Rosales; family Rosaceae; genus Heteromeles; species Heteromeles arbutifolia. The sequence continues at coordinate 1,644,691 of JANCRC010000001.1, read as the reverse complement.
TGATAAAGCTTTGTTTTTGCCCACTCATGTTTTTGGTTTTGCGCCCCTCCAGGTTCTAGTAGCCTAGTTTCTCTATCGACAAGGACTCGTGACATATCCCAGTTCAGGTGGCTACTTTTGAGGGTATGATCTTTACCCACACTACTGTACTTACTTATGCTCTGACAACGCGTGTGAAATGGGTCCATACCCACTCCCAGCGCATTCTGATATTTAGGTATCTTTAGGTTTAAATTTATTCGCATTCTTCCATACCATCACTTTATGGCTTCGTCACCTTCCAGGTGATGGCCAGCACAGCTCGATTCGGAGTCCTAGTGGACATTCCGGGTCGGGGTGTGTCATGAGAACCTAATTTTATTAAAAAAAAATTGGAATTAAAATTACAAAAAGACTTACTAGAAATGCCGGACTTTGAATATAAATGGAAATATTTTTGCTCATCATACTAAAGTGGTGCTAATACTGACCACCATATTTATCACAGGTGCATGAGTTTAAATAGTGAGCCAATCACCCAAAATAAATGGCAAATTCCCCTTTTATTGCCATGCTTCCAAAAAATTTGGTATTGACACACCCCGTCCCGAATGAGGGCATGCTGGCCGTCACGTGAGAGTGACGTAACCATTTCCACAGTTCGGAAGCTTTAAAGATACAAATACTAAGATATAACACCCGAAGGTGAAACCTACATTTGTTCAATTCTGTCAGAACACCGTTGGATTCCTCGTGGCCACCAAAGCTCTGCTCTATCTCGAACCTGGAGGGGCGAAAAAAACATAAAACTGAGTGGGTCAGTAAAACAATTCTTTTCAAAACCTTTCCTTTCAAAAGTAATAGCCTCTTGCCGTAAAACCTGTATAATTTTCCCAGAATAATGTATATACTCATATATATATCTTTCTCAAAAACCGCTGTAAAACAAGTATATATAAACGTATGCATATGCCATGCCAAAGTATCAACTGAATGCCAAAACATCTCTGTGAATGTGATTGAATCATCAAATATCATCTCAGCCCTCGGCTGTATATAGCTCATATCATACTCATCAATTCATATATCTCATCATCATCATAATCAAATCATATATATATATCCTGCACACACATCAATACCACCTCTTGTGGTATGCACAATATCACTGATAATAAACTAATATGCTCTAGTGCTACAATCACGTGAAGACTGAGCGATAAATCGCGGGTCACCTACGAGTCGAACCCACCTATAGTGGCCTATTCGACAGGACTGAGCACCTAACTTGGATCCAAGGCGAGCATGCGGTGCGGGAGGTGAACAACACGTGAAAGACTGAGCCCCTCTCTGGGCGTGAGCACTAATATCAGTGTGCAGGTCTATGAGCTCTAATCATATCACATCACATCACATCACATTTCATCATTCGTTCTCAATAACTAGCATATAACTTACCTGCCACTTACCTGGGCGTCCTCAGCACCGACATTAATATAAACAATCAATAATGCAGAATTAAACAAATAGATACTTTGCATGGCATTTCATATCGCATTTCATAACACATTTCATTTAAACTGATTTTCTGGGCAAAATTCATTTATATAGGTATATACGGAAAATAACTGCCCACTCACCTGGAGTTCGCCCTACAACTCCCTAGCACAACACATCAAGGCGTCATGACGATCGGCGCCTAGAACAATCATCAAATCATGCCTCAGAAATCATATCGATAGAATATAAACTTATATAAAACACGTCACTATGCAGTTCGATCCGGAAGATCTGCAACTCAGATTTCCAATCCGTAACTTCCGGAGGTCCATAATAAATCTCTAGAACAACATCCTAAAATTTCATGACCATCCAACGGTCGGATCTCCGTCAATTGCCAAAACTAAGTGACGGTTAACATTATATTTTATGAACTTACAACTCCAATTCCGGGAGATCCGTAAATTGGATTCTCGATCTGTAAGTTCCTATAATCCTCAAATATTACGTATTACAACATATCAAATTTTGGTGACGATCCAACGGTCCGATCGTCAATTCATATTTTGGCCTAACCATGCATCGTATCGAAATTAAGTCCAAATGATCAACCAATGTTAAGCCACTATCAAAACTGAACTCAGAACATCCAATATAGCTTAAAAATAACATTGGCGGCCCATTGGCCACGCGCCGCCGTGGGTGGCGGTCGGCCGCCCCGGCTCGCCGGAAAATTCAACTTTATCCAAAAATTACCAAAATTTGCAGAATTGAAGATCTCAAAGAGTAGAACAACTTTCATACCTGCGACCAAGGCCAATTCGTCCTGGAAAGGCTCCAATTTCAGCAAACCCGTACGAAACCCTTGAATTTGGTGTGCTCCAATTCGACCTCCAATCTTGTTCCAACGCTTCAACCACTGCCTGGGCTTTGTTCTAGGTCTCAAGAGGATGCCATGGGTGGTGGTAGTTGGAAGAAATTGCTTCACATCTTGACGGAAAGGGACCCAACCCGTGCGCCCCCTTTTGCACGGTTTCTTCCAATTTTCAAGACCCATTCTCTCCAAATTTGAGATGGAATGGATAGAGGAAGGGTCCTAGAGTGTTTCCCATGAGGTTTCTTGAATCAATTCGCCGGAAAAACGAGTGGAAATCGTCGAACATGGACACGGATGCCGATCGGGTCCAAAAACGGGTCAAGGGGATCCGGCCGATCCCCCGCGCCACCTTCTCCCTCAGTTCCTCCTTTCCCTGTTCCGATTGGCTGGGCCTTTCCTCTCTCCTCTCCCCATTCGTCAGTCTCTCTCCCTTCTCTCCTGAAGCTCTCTTCTTCTTCCTCTGGTTGGTCAGATTTGCCCAATCATCTTCTTCCTCATTTCTTCTTCTACCAGCCACACACACACACATTTAAACTCATACAAATTTATTCCTTTTAATCCCAGCCATCCATTTCATATTTCCTTTAAATCTGGGCCGTCCATTTCCATAAAAGAATTTCCATATTTTATTATTATAATTCCCAAAATGTCCAAACTTCAAACTTTAATATCTTTTTCGTTATAACTCCAAATCACGAACCGCTTGCGCCCACGCGTCCGTAGTGACGAGTACTACAAGGATATGTCAAGAAAACAAATCTTAGATGGCACGACACAACGGTTAACCTCGAACAATGCGCGTGCCTCAAAGGGCATTTTTGTAAAATCTTTTATTAAAACTTTAAAAATTCTTAAAATCAGGGACGGGCTGTCACAGGTATAGCCCGTCAAGGCGACCTAAGAGCAACCCCAACCCTATCTTTTAGGCTGACCCAAAGCCTAAAAAAATAGGTTGGCACCCAAAAAAAACCCCTCCACCCCTAAAAATAGGCTAGCCCAAAGTCCAAGCCAGTTTGTAGATCGGCCAAAATGGGCTGAGGTAGGAACCGGCCTATCTGGCGTTATGCTGAACGCCTGCATGACGTCATCGGACAACACATTTTTATTTTATTTTTTGCATTAGGCGCGTGGGAAACACGCGCGCATGGCCGTGCGTCCCCGACAAGGAGACAGGCGCCGGGACCCAACGGCTAGCAACGTGGCACAATCTGGAATGTTCGATTTTCAGATCAACGGTCTTGATTTTTCGATCAAAAAACTTTAAAAATAAATAAATAAAAAAATAAAATGTCAGAAATTTAAAATAAATTTTTATTTTTATTTTGTAATAAAAAATTAATAATATTTTAATAAAATGGACTAGGCTATTTTATTTTAGGGATGAAGATACACTTGATCAATTACTATTTATTGCAGTTAATTACTATTTATTTGAATGGATTAAATTAACTTTGAACCAACTCATTTTTTAAGAGTGGAGTTGCTCTAATGGGAAAATTCGGGACATCAGAGCATCAAATGGGGCTGGGAAAAATGGTGTAGGTGTGCATGTATGCGATTTCCCTTTACGTGGATCCATAAGCTCATTGGTTGGGGCACCCAAACTAATTAAAGAGCTTTGGGAGGTTGGTGGTTCGAATTCGCCTGAATCCGATTTGTTCTGAGCCCATACCTGAATTATTTCGTAAATTGATAAGCTAACCTTAATTATTTTGTAAATTGATAAGGTTTTTTTTTTTTTTTAAATTTTATAAACGATGAGATAATTTACACTAAAAATTATAGATTATGAGTGATTAAAGTCATTTTGTTGTTATAGATGATGTTTTACCCCAGCAACAAAAATTATGCTTATGATCTGATGCAGATTCGATCCTCATCAATCTCCCTATCTTCTTACAATTAACATGTTAACTCACTGACACTATTGCTTGTGAAAATTTTCCAATAGTTGTGTTGTGTTGTTGGTTTGCGTAAAGACACCCACCACTTATCGAATACGTCCACCGCAAAGTGATGCCGACACTATTTGGCTCTATATCTAGATGGAAGATTAATCTACCGAGAAAACTTCAGTAAAGTTGTATGACTGGTGTGGAGCAAAAAATAATCAAGAAAAATATAGAGACGACACGTTGATTTTTGGATTAAAAATGCAAGATTACTCTTGAGGCACACTGAGATTTCTACGCGCAAGCAATGAGCAATCATCCCTCAATCAAGTCAAAAGTGTCCAAAATAGGTATTTATTCAAAACCTATTTCATTCATCCTTATCAAATCTTCTCCACTAGGTAACCCCCAAATCATTCCCATCTAATTATATTAATTAGCTAATTAATTGATTTATTACCCAATTAATTTATTAATTAGGGTAAATGACAAAAAACTACCTCAACTATTGGTGTCACGACACTTTCATACCTCATTTTTTAAAATTGACAATGTCATACCTCATCTTACGAATTTGTGCCAATGTCATACCTCCGTCAGTTTTTCTGTTAATTTTTCTGTTAAGTGCTGACGTGGCTACATACGGGGTCCACTAACTAATTCAACTGGATTAAAAAATTATTAAATATAATTTTTAATAATTAAAAATTAAACAAATTAATTTTTTTATAATATTAAATCTCCCTCCCTCTCTCCCTCTCTCCCCCACCTTTCACGCCTCTCTCTTCTCTGCATCCCCAGAACCCCTTCCCCCAACCTTCCTCCATCACCCTCCACAAAAACCCAGATACCTGTGTCCCCCCTTCCCCAAAACCCAGCTCCCCTTCTCCCATTGACGAATTAGGAATCAAAGGGGGGAAAAGAAGAGGAAAAAAAAAGGAAGTTTTCCTTCTCTCCCGTCGGCACTTGCACCCGCACGCCATTTTTTCCGTCGAATCACCATCCAACACCCACAACCTCTTCCACATCATCCCCTCTACGATCTCCACCCAAATTTGGGGATTTTTAAGCACAGCAAGTGATGGAGAAGCTTTTCGTTTTTTTTCCTTTTTCTTTTTGAAATTGGCAAATTCAAATTTTAGGGTTAGGGTTTGGGTGGAATTGGGATATTTACAGGGATTAATTTGGTGAGGGTGATGGGTGTGTTAGAAGAGAGGGTGGCCGAGCGACGCGGAGGGGGGGGCGCTGGTGGGTGGTGGTGGAATAAGGGATTAATGGCAGGAGGGTGGAATAAGGGGTTAATGTCAGAAGGGGGATGGGCGCGGGGGTAAGAGGGGGGGAGGGGGGGCCGTGGGTGTGTGGTGGAATAAGGGTGCTATGGTGGGTGGTGGTGGGATAAGGGATTACTGGGGTGGAATGGATTAATGTCAGGAGGGGGAAGGGGCGCGCGACACACCGGGGTGGGGGGTGGGGGGTGCGGGCTGCTGCTGGGTTGCTGGAGCACGGGGCTAAATGGCGGGGGGGCTGCTGGATGTAAGGAATTGCAGAAGGCTCGTTGGGGGGGGGGTGTGTGGGGGACGGGTGGGAGGAGCATGGGTGGGAAAGGTTTTTAAGAATGCAAAGAGGAGATAGAGGATAGAGGGGTGGGGGAGAGAGAGAGAGATGGAAATTTAATATTATAAAAAAAATTAAAACAAAATTAATTTCTTTAATTTTTAATCATTAAAAATATATTTAATAATTTTTTTATTCATTTGGATTAGTGAGTGGGACCCGAATGTAGCCACATCAGCACTTAACAGAAAAACTGACGGAGGTATGACATTGGCACAAATTCGTAAGATGAGGTATGACATTGTCAACTTTAAAAAATGAGGTATGAAAGTGTCGTGACACCCATAGTTGAGGTAGTTTTTTGTAATTTACCCTATTAATTAGCTAACAAATTATGAATCACACCCAAAAAACCATCCAAGTGGCCGATCCCCATCCTCCCAAAGGGGACGGCCATACCCCCATAAATACTACCTCATTTTCTCCAAAACTCAATTCCAACTCTCTTGCAAAATTCTCTAAATTCTCCAAACAATTTTCCCTCAAAATTCTAACTTTGGCATCGGATGTTCTTCGGTCAAAGACCCCCCCATTCATTGTGGATGTGTGAGGATCTTGGCCTTGACCTAAGGTGTTATTTGTTTTGTAGGTGCAATTTTGTTTAAGAAGAAGAAGACATAAATTTGCATCCATAACTAGGTGAAATTTGTGCAAGATTGGGGGACGTGGTTTGGGCACATTGTCATTCTTCTTATCTTTTCAATATTTTATTTCATTATTTTTGAAATTTTCATTTAGCTTGAGTTTGCAATAAAAGAACCGAAATACCTATTCAATTTGTCTATATAACTTATCTGGAGGGAAGCTCAATTTACATAATTTGTGGTTTAGGTGGCATGTCTCGAATCTAGTACAAAAAAAATTACCATACATAGGTTGACGTAAACGTCATCTCTCTCTCTCTCTCCCTCCCTCCCTCCCTCCTTCCTTTGGTTCATATATTGGTGCTTTTGACTTAGCTAAGCTAGTTAAAGCAATGTGCTCCTTATGTATTCAAGTTCGAATATTCATTCATGTAGTTTAGGTTTGTTGAGACAAGATTTTGAAATGTGGGCATTTGATCTTAAAATATCGAGTATCGACAATCCGGTTTGGTTTATATATAAATAATTTTATTCTTTTATACGTAACAAAATTTAGATTTGAGTGGAAGTCTTGATAAAAAAAAAGAAAAAAAAAGAAGAGAAATATCAAACTCAACGATAAATTGAATTGAGCATTTTACGTTTTTTGTTGACTGAAAAGCTCTTCGAACGATCAGTATTTTATATCATATTTGTTTTGAAGATGTTCCAGCAGTCATTATTTTTGTTTGGATTCTAATTTATAATTAGGCCTGTACGGAATCTCTTTCCTGCAAAGTCCTGACCAAAACTCACTTTCCGAACCTATGTTACATTGGCAGTTGATTTATTGATTTTACGATTACAGAGATAGACACATAATTATACATAACTAATAACAATAAAAATCTCTTATTCATATCGCACACATAATATCCTATATTTCCTTCTTTTATCCATAGAGTTCAGAAGATAAGCTAGGTTTGATGAGAACATTGAGTGGAGCTGCCTTAACGTTGGTCATTCCAAAACTCTCTGTCATAGCAATTGGTGCACTCGAAGGGTTTGAGATTTCAAACGCATGCAGAAAACTAGCCAATGTAAATTGCACCATTTGAAGACCAAATGCCAAACCAGGGCATGATCTTCTACCACTTGAAAAAGGAATAAACTGAAAATGCTGACCCTTCAGATCAACATCCTTGTGTGTGGTAAGAAATCTCTCTGGCTTGAACTCGAATGGCTCAGGCCAATTTTTTGGGTCAGTTTGGATCTTCCAGAAGTTCGGGATCAATCGGGTGCCCTTTCGGATATGGTAGCCAGCAATGATGCAATCTTCAGTGAATATACGCGGCCCTGATAATGGTCCTACTGGGTACAAACGTAACGTCTCCTTTATAATAGCTTGGATGTAGACCAAGTTGCTTATATCTTCCTCACTCACAACTCTTTGTTTGCCTATTTTGGTGTCCAGTTCGTTTAGAGCTTTTTTCATAACGTGAGGGTTGTTTAGCAGTAACGATATTGCCCACGTCAATGTCACCATGGTGGTATCGCCACCTCCTGCAATAACATTCTGCCCAAGGAATATTTGCTTGATTAACATTTATACATTTAGGCGACGAAAATGTTAAAGAGATTATCTTTTTAAATCACAACTTGTAAATCAAAGAATGTAACAATTGATGGTTGAATTTCATTCTTAAGGATTTAAAAAAATAATTTAATCATCAACAGCCACATCATCTGGTCTACAGATACATTCTAAGAAGATAATCTCTCTACTATCACCCATTGGTGAGCAGACAAATATGTCGCATGAATCATATATAAAATTGGAAATAATTTGTTTTCAAAAAAAAAAAAAAAAAAATTCTTGTCTAATGTTTTCATTTTCTTTTTATAGACCATACAATTAGCTTTATAAGTATTGAAAAGTAAAAATAAAATCTTGATGTGTATAGTGTCTAACTCCAGCCTTTTATGGTTAATTATTTGCCTGCAAAATTAATGAATCATATATACGTACCAAGCTTGTGGCATTGGTGATCGTATCAGCATCGAAACTGCCAAGGTCTGCACCATCAAGCACAGAAAGCAACGCATCTATGAAGTCCTGTTCTCCTTTTGCATCACCTTTTGCTCTCCTCTGCTTATGCTCTTCAACCCACTCTGCAATAATGGCGTGCATTTCCGTTGCACTTTTCTTCATTGCCTTCTCATGTCCACCCCAATCCAACCACCGCAGATAAGGAACCGCATCACCCACCAAAAACATGCCCAGATAATCAAATAACTCCCTCAATGCAGTCTGAACCCTACGTGCTTCTTTCTTCTCATCCCCTGCGGCAGCCACCGAATACCGCTTTCCGGCCACCATTGTAAGAATCACGTTCAGCGTCATGTCCCCAAGCCATTGCTTTAGCTCTACAACCACTCCATCTTTCGAGCTCTCCTTTTTCTTTGTACTCCAAAGTTCGTGCAATTCTTTCAAGAAAGTAGCCACCTCCGACACTCGAATGTGCTTGAGCAGCTCAACCTTCCGGACTGAGAGCAACTCCAAGGTGACGATCTTGCGAATTTCTCGCCAATAGGGTCCAGGTGGTCCGAACCCAAACATGGCGTAGTTGTAGCTAACGTGATCTACAACCACCATCTTTGGGCGAGAGAGTACGCTCAAGTCTTTGGTTGTGTAGCATTCTTTTGCGATCTCACTGCTGCTTATCACCAACGACGGATGGACGCCAAGGCGGATAGTGAAAATGGGTCCGTACTTGTCCGCCATGGCTCCCAAAGTTATGTGAGGAGGTGTGGAGCCTCCGAACAAATGAAGGTGACCAAATATAGGCCATCCACCCTTGGCTTCTGGTGGTGATTTGCCCTTGTGATTGGCAGCTCTCCATCTTCGTGATAAGTAATAGAACACGATGATTACCGTGAACAGGCCAGCAGTGATAGAGTTTGCATAAGGGAGAGAATCCATTATTGCAACTCAATTATATTTGAAAGCTAGAGACAGTGACTTTTAATGAACTGGGTGAAGGCTTAAGTTTATATGGAGCCCTGTCACATAAACAAACAGATATACAGAAGTAATATGGGCACGTGTCCTACGTATTATTCGATTGAAATAAATAACTCTTTATTCTCGAGACATATTAAAGAGTAAAACATAGATGGGTTATAAAGAGCCTAATTCCTTTCACCAAATCCACCTGATTAATTAATTCAGATTCTTGAAATTTGATACAATGGTTATAAATAGAAAATCCTTTTAAAAGTTATAATGACTTTAGCCGTTAAATTAAATTTTAAAAGTCCAAATTAAGTAATAGGATGAATTTGGTAGAAGGGATCAGAAGATGATCCCTTTCCTATAAAGAGAACTTATCCATTTCAATTCTCCTTTCTTTTTTCTTTTCCCTTTTTTTTTGCAAATCATTAATTTCCTTTACAATATAGAATTAATTGTGTACAATAAATATACAATATGGATATTTTAGGCATTCAAAAAATATAAAAGTAAAGCATAATTAATAAATTTTCTGATGTGGATTATAGTTATTGGGAGTAAAAAAAAGGCTAATACTTAGATACGGTCTATTTAGTACCCATTTTACTCACTCACTTACATGGCCCAATAAAGACATGACATGTGTTAAATGTTTAAGTTTAATAACCAAGTAACCAAACACCCTTTCTCTTATTAAACCCTTAACCAAACAGACCACTTGGTCTTTCTCCTCCAGCAAGTCTGCGAGTCTTACCTGCCATGGCCGGCATGGCATGGCTTCTCTTCTCCGGCGACCCTAACAGGCCACCCCCACCACCAATCCTTCTTTTCTCCAGCGATCCACCTCCAATCCCTCTCTTCTGCAGCAACTGCAACTAGTCGTCCTCTGTCGTGGACGACGGCGATTGCTAAGGACGGTCTCCCGCGATGGATCGACGTCGTCGTTCCAAAAAAGTATTGCTCTGCGATTGCTAAAGTCTATCTTGCAGACGATGGCAGCGGAGTCGACGAGGTAGCCGTGGTCGCGGACTTGTTGTGGAGGACGGAGGATAGGTTGGACGAGGGAATGGAGGTGGGGTTGACGGAGGAGAGATGAATTGGTTGGTGAGATCTGCCATGGAAGAAGCGAGGGGAAGAAGATGCTGCTGTTTGGTTAGAAACATAATAGATCAATTGGTGGAAAATGTAACGAATATATTATTTTGAAATAAAATAGTACTTAAGATATGAAAGTAAAATATTTTAAAAATATTGTAAGAAATTGTAATAGATCATAAACCTAACGTATTAATGTGTAATTTACCTTTATTTATGACATGGTTGGTTTGGACCCTCTACTTGTTCGATGCAACTTGCAAGTAAGATGGGATTGTCTTCTGTGTGATCTGTGCATAATTTTAATATCATTGCCCCCACAAAAATAACCTTACAAAAAAAACTCTAGACTGGAATTGTTCTAGCACTTGTGATTTTTATACATTGAATAACGGTCATCCTATAACCGTTATGGGATGACCTATTGATTGAAAACAAATTTCAGACTCATATTTTATTCGTGGTACATTTTGGATTAGATTTCTGACGCATGTAAATCACACAATACTGATCAAGAAAAGGCTGAAGTGCCTCTGGCCCTCTGTGAGTCTTTTTGTCCCCAAAAAGGTAAACTATTGTGGCTAAACCACCAAGTGATTTTTTTTGTTATCACATATTGATGACATACTAATTATATTAGTCCCTTTTGTGGTGATTAAGTCTTAGCCTAAGCTTGCTTATATTTGAGTTCTCTATCAATTATTTTTTTTCCTTTTTCAATCCAATTTTTCTCTCAATATCTTCCATCTGTGCTTGTTTTGGGTTTGGCAAGAGATGAAGTTGAGTTTTAATGATGTGGGTTTTCTAGATTATAGTGCTGCTTCGTCCATGTTGAGTTTTAATGATGTGGGTTTTCTAGGTTTTGCCTTTTTGAGCTTGAGTCTTTCTTTCATGTCTCATGGTGGCATTGGTACGATTTATCCTAATGTAATCGATGATTTTGTTTGTGATTTTGAATGCAGAGTCATTCTTGTAAACGTCATTAGTTGTTTCTTTTTGAAGTTGGCGTTGCTTGTATGTAAATGGTGTTCCTTTACTAGTTTTGCTGGCAATTTTGTACGCAGAGTCTCTCATGAGGCGGGTTATGATGTGGTTGAATTTCTAATTGCCGAGATTGAAGTACTTTTGGCTTTGGAGTGTTGGATGTGTTATCATGCTAGTCACACCCAAAGATCAGCCGATATGGTGAGATTGGCCAAGTTGGCTTTGTTTTTTGTTTTGGAATCCATTGTGTTTGAGGATCATTTAGATTTAATTCAAGATACTCTATTTGAAGTTTATACCTTTTCTTATAATGCTAATAAAACTGTTACTGTGTTGCCTGAAAAAGATCATTTTCTCCATAGTCTTGGTACCACATGAGGCGTTGTTAATCCCACTCACACACACCGTCATTAGCTAGAGACTCCAACTTAATCAACACCTTTGTTTCAATTTCCATTGGATCACCCTCAAAGAACCCCTCAAATAATTAACAAATAAACCTGCATATTCCACGTTGTCTGACAATATAATTTGGTAATTTTATTAGAGATGTGCTATCCACACACCCATTTTTACTTTTCATACACCCCTTGTTAGTTTATGTTCGTTGATCTTCTTCAATTCATTTGATTCGACAGTTAAAAACTAAAAATATGTGGAAGAAGTAAAAAGGGATGTGTGGATATCACATCCCTTTTTATTATTATAAACTCGTGTATAAAACAATAACAAAAAAAGTCATTAGTCAAATGTTGAATTAAGGAGCATCAAGCTGATTAGTGAAATGTGTGATTTTTCTTCCAGGACTTGCTATGTGGCCTTATCTTTATTATTTAAATTTATCCAATAGTATTTTCTTGTTTGTGTACAATATAATATGATAAATGTTAAGGATATTCTCGTAAAATGTGACTCTGCGTGAACTTTCTAATCTCTTATTGTTGCACAATGTTATATAATATTTGCACAGAAGTTAACGTTAAATTGTGATACGACATAGAATTATATATAATCTAATTTCAAAAGAATCTTTTTAACATTTCTCATATAATATGGAGCATGGTTCTTTCTCGTCCTTAACATTTGTCATATAACATGTGTCTTGATGTGTGACGAATTATTAAGGCTAGCACGTAGACAAGACAAATCGTTTGATGTAGATGACATATAGCCGTAAAGCTTCACATGCTAAACATGTGCCTTGATGTGTGATGAATTCTTAAGACTAGCACGTAAACAAGATAAATCGTTTAGCGTAGATCACATATGGCCATAAGGCTTCACATGCTAAACAATCTATTTTGATATTATAAAAAAAATAGTTCTACCATAAAATCAAGTTAGGTAAATAATAAAAGTTCAAAAACAAAATGATAAAAGTCTTCACTCCAGAAAGTGGTTTAACAATTTGATTTCCGACCGATCTTGTCAAGTTAGGTAAATAATAAAAGTTCAAAAACAAAATGATAAAAGTCTTCACTCCAGAAAGTGGTTTAACAATTTGATTTCCGCCCGATCTTATCAGCTGCCCCTATCGGCTTTTCCATATTTCAAGATGGCGGTTACCTCTCCACGTAAGTCATCAAATTCCATGAATCTTACGTCTAAATAGTATTAGTCACGAATCCTTGATTTCGTAACTTTTTTCTTCCTTTGAATCCCAAAGTCTAAAAAGTATTACTCACGAATCCTTGATTTCGTAACTTTTTTCTTCTTTGAATAAAATGGGATTCACATATTATGGTCGTAATAAACAGAGGCAGATTGTCTGCCCTTCTAGTTGTGATGTCCTTCCATGCTCTCCTATTTTGTACAGTTATCGTTAAATCACGTCAACATTTTATATTAATTATTTAATAGAGATAATAAGATAAAAAACAATAAAAATATAAAATATTGACATGATTTAACCGTGACTACACAAATAAAAGAGCATGAAAGAGCACAACAACTAGGAGGGCAGACAATTTGCCTCTCTAATAAACAACTCAGGTTCCGTCACAATACCCATATAAATTTTTGTCAAAATACAGCTGGTGATATGACCAGAAGCCTCGGGTTTTCAAACGGAAAGTCCACCCCAGTTTAAGTCCTTGTCAAAACTAGCTTTTCTTCAAGTATTTATAAATAGAGAGATTATATTCACATCCTTCTTTTTGTTACTCCATTAATTAAAATCTTATTCATTTTCAATTTTTGATCAAAATCCTTGGACATTAATAACATCATTAATTATTTGAATAATAAAATATTTTTATTTTTAAAATATATTCCTTTAGTGTTAAAAATGTTACAATTAGTATATTTATATTTATGACTAAATTTTTTATCATATATTTTTATTTTTAGTTTGTACCTTTTTTTAATTTGTACCAATTTTCTTTTCATTTTTAATTTGTATCCATATATTAGTTTCCTTTTGTGCCCATATTTTTTAAAGTTTTATTTGTGTTTGTACCCATGTGTATATCGTCATGTGACATTGTATATTTAATCAATGATAGAAAAATTACATATGATATATTTATGTTTTATGCCTAAACTTTGTATCATATATTTATATTTTTAGTTTGTACCCACTTTTAATTTGCAACATTTTTTTTAAATTTGTAGTATTTTCTTTTTAATTTTATTTTGTACCCATGTATTAATTTCTTTTAGCGCCTATATTTTTTAAAAATTCATTTGCACTCATAATTTTTTAATCTTTTATCTGTACCCTAATTTATTTATAATGTACCAATTCTTCTTTATTAATGTACCACTTTGTTATATGTGAAATGTACCAATTTTGTTGTAAAATGTACCAATTTTTTTAACACTATGGATACATTCTTTTGCCATTTATTATTTCTTATTTTTACATAGTTTTTATCCATTTATTCAATCAAAATGTTTGAATTTTTTTTATTGTAACCGTTTCTAATAGTATTATAATGAGAGATTTTAAATTTATAGGATTATAAATCTCATAAAATATCAAGCAATTAATGTCAAAACTATAAAAATAAAAATAGTAATAGTAATATAATGAGGTGTACAAAGTTAAGGGACTTCGATCAAACTTTGAATACTTTTAAGGTTTTAATCAAAGAATGTTAAAGATTAGGGACCACATCCAAAGTATCCATTTATAAATATAGGAATATATTCGCGAATCTTTGATTTCGTAAAGTCTAAATAGTATTACTAACGAATCCTTGATTTCGTAACTTTTTTCTTCCTTTGAATTAAATGGGATTCACATATTATGGTGATAATAAACAACTCAGGTTCCATCAACAATATCCATATAAATTTTTGTCAATCTTTAGGAAAATACAACAGGTGATATGACCAGAAGCTTTGGATTTTCAAATGTAAAATCCACCCCACTTTTAAGTCCTTGTCAAAACTAGCTTTTCTTCAAGTATTTCTGAATATAGGGATATATTCGCGGTTGTACTTAGTCGTCAATAGCATAGTGTAAAATATGACCCGTAATTAACTCTATGAATAAAGAGGTGGATGTTGTGGCCTTTGAAATTAAGGAACCGTCCGTAGGGTTTCCCTTCTTTGAAAGGGACAACAGTTTTGGCAATCGTCAAAACACAATTTCTGCTAGCGACACAACACCACAAAAATTAATGAATAGATTCCCCACACGGCAATAAATGGTTCAAACAGCCCCCAATTTTGAATTCTTTTTAAGTCGTTGCACTTCTTTGAATTTGCAACAAAACCTCTCATTAAGTTGAAATTTCTTTTTTTAGCCGTTGCGCTCCTTTGAATTTACAATAATATCTCTGTAAAGTCATAAAGTTGGAACCAAACTAATTTCATAACTTGTAGTAAAAAAAATATTATTTATGACTTGTTTCCCGTTAATGAATGTTTATTTCCTAAATATGATTCCTTGGGCGCCGAAGGTTCTACTTCTTGTACATGTATACTTTCTTTACATGTACTCTAATGCGTTCAGTACAAAAAAAAAGGACATTTCCAGGCGAAATGTATTCTTTAGGCTAAATAGGATTTCGTCACTTGAGATTTTTCCGAGGAAAAGTTGTCAGGGAAATTTGGTCACACAAAGGGTGTCACTACAGAATTTGTCCACGGCAAATAGTGCTCGTGTAATACCTTGAAAATTTAAATATATGAATTGTATATTTATAGTACGAATATGTGGGAAGATCGAAAAATAAATCGATTTATGGTTATGGAAATAGAATTGAGAAATTTTAGGAGGGTGTAGTCAAACTTGGATTTGAGAGGATTTTAAAAAACTTTAAAATCTTAGTGTAGTCAATTAAAAGATTTTAAAGGATTTTAGAATCCATTCAAATTTAGGTGTAGTCAATTAAAGGATTTTAAGATCCATCCAAATCTAAGGGTATTCAAACAAATTAAGATTTTGGAGGATTTTAATAAGTTGTGGATTTTGTGGGATTTGAAAGCAAAAAGTATATATAACCAACCTCACCCCCTAGGATTTCAAATCCTTCCACCACAATCCACCACAATCCATTCAAATTCTTTTTAAAATCCATATGAATTTTGAAGGAGTCTTAATCCTCTTAAATCCTATAATATCTATCACCTTTAAAATCCTTTAAAATCTTAGTTTGACTACACCCTCCTTAAAGTTTTGTTTCCGGAAATCATTATAATGTTTGTATTTGGATTATTGAGATTTTATGTTATTTTTCGAGAAATTATATTAATTTACTTGAGTTTAGTTTTATATTAAACTAGTTACGAAGTTTGAAGTTTGAAAATTTATTATTTAAAATTCATGAACCAAACGAGGTTACAATTCATGTTTTTGAATAGAGCCCGATCTCATGAACGCCTGGGCGCAAACCCCACGGGTGTCCCGGTGGTTTTATCCTTTTCCCAGTGAATCTGACAACAATTGCCGTCGATGACCACCACCAAAAGACTCCCCTCAAGCCCAGGGACAAGTCCCAAGCATTGGAGGAGGCGTCGGAGTTCGTTTTGGTGGCGAATCGACAACTACCCACTTATTTTTGAAAATGTATTAATCTAAAAAAAATCACTACTAAAAAATTTATTTAATTCGATTACAATAAATCATAAACTAACTACGAATATTGCAGTGGTTCGGTGGATGGCGATTGAAAGTTACTCGAAGGATCGGGGAAGCGAATGACAAAGGTTGTCATTGCCTGGGCTATACAAGAAATGTATTGCTAAAACTGGTCATCTCGCTGGTGCGTATGGCTTTCTTGCTGGCTCGTTAACTCTATCTCTAGATGCTCCAGTCTAGAAGACGTCTCGCTTGGAAGATGAGATCTAGATAAAGAAGATCCTTCGAGGTCCTGAACACGACCTCCTTTTAAGCCCCAAACTTCTTTGCTTTTCCATCGCCTAACCCTGCCAATCCGCAATTGTAGAGACACATTTGGATCAAGTGTCAACTCCTCCATTGGCGTGTACGATTACTGCTATAGAGGTTGGCAAGATATTCGTCATTCTTCTGTGACATAGGAGCCTACAAAAAAAGAGAAACCAATTATGATTAACGATCATACTTTTAAATTTCCCAGTGTAATAAATTTTAAAATTAAAATTTTGAACGAAATACTTACATAAATGTCGTCAACCACCTAGTTGTCATAATTGGCATGCGGATTCCCCTAAGCCTCGACCTCCAGGAAGCATGGACATTTCTCACGCTGTTCCTCTACCCGAAAAGTGAGGCGTCGAGAACCAGTGTGATGACGGTACTGTTTATTTTCCCTATTCCCCTTAATTGCCGCCAATTTCCATTGTAAAATAAATAAAAATTAATTAAACACTACAAATCAAATATAAAAAGGGAGATTTTGGATTTGGTCCCTAATAACTAACATTCTTTGACTAAAGCTTTAATGATATACAAATTTTGATCAAAGTCCCTTGACTTCGTACACCTCATTATATATCTATTAATATATATATTTCTATATATTTGACATTACATGAGATTTATAGATTTATAATCTCATATATATATATAGCTTATAAATCTCAAATTTAAGATCCTTCATTATATTACTATTAGACATGGTTACAATAAAAAAAATTTAAACATTTTGATAGAATAAATGGAAAAAAACAATGTAACAATATGAGAAAATAAAGGCAAAAGAATGTATCTATAGTGTTAACAAATTGGTATATTTTACATATAAAATTTTACAAAAAAAGGGGTACATTTTACATATACCAAAGACGTACATTCATAAAGAAGAATGGGTACATTACAAACAATAGATTAAAAAAGTTATGTGTACAAATGAAAATTTAAAAAAATATGGGCACAAAAAGAATTAATATATGGGTTCAAACTGAAACAAAAAAAAAAAAAAAAACTAGTACAAATTTAAAAAAGGGTTGCAAATTAAAATTGGGTACAAACTAAAACTAGAAATATATGATACAAAGTTTAGCCATAAATATAAAATACCAAATGTAACGTTTCTAACACTAAATGAATATTTTAGAAATAAAATTTAATTATGCCAATATGTAAGTATTTATTATTGAAATTAATGACATTCATTAAAACCCAAGGACCTTTATAAAAAATTACAAAGAAATAAGGTTTTATTTAATAAAATAGAAGAAAGAGGGATGAGAACCTTATTTTATTTATAAAAAAAAAGTTGGAATTAAAATAAAAAATAGACTTACCAGAAATGCCGGACTTTGATTATAAATGGAAATATTTTGCTCATCATACTAAAATGGTGCTAATACTCACCATCATATTTATCACAGTTGGATGAGTTTAAATAGTGAGCCAATCACCCAATATAAATGGAAAATTCCCCTTTTATTGCCATGCTTCCAAAAAATTTGGTATAGCCATCAAGGCGACCTAAGAGCAACCCTAGCCTAAAAAAATAGGCTGGCACCCAAAAAAACCCCTCCACCCCTACAACTAGGCTAGCCCAAAGTCCAAGCCAATTTGTAGATCGGCCAAGATGGGCTGAGGTAGGAATCGACCTATCTAGTGTTATGCTGAACGCCAGCATGACGTCATCGGACAACACAATTTATTTTTTTTTTTTTGCATCAGGTACGTAGGAAACACGAGCGCATGGCTGTGCGTCCCCGACAAAGAGACATGTGTCGGGCCTGCGCTGCAGGTGCACTAAAGGGGCGCCGGACATGGGCCACATGGCTAAGCCTCGGCCGTTGGATTTCCAATGGCTAGTTTTTTTACCGTTGGATTTCTAACGATAAAAATAATTTGAAATTCAAACCCAACGGCTAGTGACGTGGCACAATCTGGAATGTTCGATTTTCAGATCAACGGTCCAGATTTTTCGGTAAAATAACTTAAAAAAAAATAAATAAATAAAATGTCAAAAATTTAAAATAAATTTTTTATTTTATTTTATAATAAAAAATTAATAATATTTTAATAAAAAAAAAAACTAGGCTATTTTGTTTTAGGGGAAGGTGCACTTGGTCAATTACTATTTATTGTAATCAATTACTATTTATTTGAGTGGATTAAATTAACTTTGAACCAGCTCATTTTTTAAGAGTTGAGTTGCTCTAAAGGGAAAATTCGGGACAAGAAATAAGCGTCAATCAACTATGAACACCGTAGTAGGGCGTATATTATCTTTAGGAAAGAGATACAAGTTCTTTACTCTTAGCATATTTTCAGTTTTTGATTTCCCTTGATGTGGATCCATAAGCTCATTGGTTGGGGCGCCCGAACTAATTAAAGAGCTTTGGGAGGTTGGTGGTTGGATCCGATTTGTTCTGAGCCCGTACCTGAATTATTTCGTAAATTGATAAGTTAACCTTAATTGTTTTGTAAATTGATAATTTTTATTTTATTTTTTATAAAAGAGGAGATAATTTACACTAAAAATTATAAATTATGAGTGATTAAAGTCATTTTGTTGTGATAGATGATGTTTTAACCCAGCAATCTGATACGGATTCGATCCTCATCAATCTCCCTCTCTTCTTACAATTAACATGTTAACCCACTGACCTTATTGCTTGTGAAAATTTTCCAATAGTTGTGTTGTGTTGTGTTGTTGGTTGGCGTAAAGACACCCACCACTTATCGAATACGTCCACCGCAAAGTGATGCCGACTCCCTGGTTTTACATTTCCTCCTCTATATTAATCACACTATTTGGCTCTATATCTGGATGGAAGATTAATCTACCGAGAAAACTTCAGTAAAGTTGTATCACTAGTGTGGAGATAAAAATAATCAAGAAAAATATAAAAACGACACGTGGATTTTTGGGTGAAAAATACAAGATTACCTTTGAGGCACACCGGGATTTCTACGCGCAAATAGTGGGCAATCATTCCTCAATCAAGTTAAAAGTGCCCAAAATAGGTATTTATTCAAAACCTATTTCATCCATCCTCATCAAATCTTCTCTACAATGTAACCCCAAAATCATTCATTTCTAATTATATTAATTAGCTAATTAATTGATTTATCACCCAATTAATTTATTAATTAGCTAACAAATTATGAATCACACCCAAAAAACCATCCAAGTGGCCGGTCCCCATCCCTCCCAAAGGGGCCGGCCATACCCCTATAAATACTACCTTATTTTCTCCAAAACTCAATTCCAATTCTCTTGCAAAATTCTCTAAATTCTTCAAACACATTTCCCTCAAAATTCTAATTTGGGCATCAGATGTTCTTCGGCCAAACCCCCCACCCAATTCATTGTGGGCGCGTGAGGCTCTTGGCCTTGACCTAAAATGTTATTTGTTTTGTAAGTACAATTTTGTCTAATAAGAAAACAACGAAAATTTGCATACACAACTAGGTAAAATTTGTGCAAGATTGGGTGACGTGGTTTGGGCACATTGTCATTCTTCTTATCTTTTCAATATTTTATTTCATTATTTTGAAATTCTCATTTAGCTTGAGTTTGCAATAAAAGAACCGAAATACCTATTCAATTTGTCTGTATAACTTATCTGGAGGGAAGCTCAATTTACATAATTTGTGGTTTAGGTGGCATGTCTCGAATCTAGTACAAATAAAATTACCATACAAAGGTTGACGTAAACGTCATCTCTCTCTCTCTCTCTCTCTCCCTCCCTCCCTCCCTCCCTCCTTTGGTTCATATATTGATCCTTTTAACTTAGCTAAGCTAGTTAAAGCAATGTGCTCCTTATGTATTCAAGTTCAAATATTCATTCATGTAGTTTAGGTTTGTTGAGACAAGATTTTGAAATGTGGGCATTTGATCTTAAAATATCGAGTACCGACCATCTGATTTGGTTTATATATAAATAATTTTATTCTTTTATACGTGACAAAATTTAGATTCGAGTGGAAATCTCGATAAAAAAAAAAGAAAAAAAAGAAGAGAAATATCAAACTCAACGATATATTGAATTGAGCATTTTACGTTTTTTGTTCATTGAAAAGCTCTTCGAACGATCAGTATTTTATATCATATTTGTTTTGAAGATGTTCTAATTGTCATTATTTTTGTTTGGATTCTAATTTATATGGTAAATCTCAGTTTACTACCCTCAAGTTTCATGGTTTTCAATATATAGTACATGAAATTTTTTTTGTCTCAGAGTCATACCTAAAGTGTTAATTTTAGGACAGTCTTATACATCCGTTAATCTGACTGTTAAATTACCCGTTAACTGATGATGTGACGCCCATGTGGATCATGACTGATCGCCACGTGTCAATATGGGACCCACATAAATATTAAAAAAATTAAAAAAAAAAAAATTATGGGCGTTCACCCCTCCTTCTCCCTCCCTTCTCTTCCCTGCGGCCATCCTCCCCGCACACCCACCCATTCCCCTCCTTCTCCCTCCCTTCTCTCCTCGGCACTCACCCTCCCCACACACCCACCCATCCACCCCAACCCGACCATCCAATCAGACAAAAAAAGAAACCTAGAGGATTGACCCTCGGAAACTGCAGAAGTGCAATGCTCACATGGAAATTGATTAAAAAAAATTGGAAACCGAGGAAGACCAATTCAATAAAATTGGAAATTGATTGAAAAAAAAAAATGGAAAGTGAAAGATGGAAGATGGAAATTGATTCAAAAGGTTAGTCTTAATGAACACTTGATTGTCGGCCAAGGCGGTCCCATCTTGGAGGCAAATGCAAAGGATCTTGGAGAATGGATAGTGCTTAGCTATCATGGCCTTTCCAATTTTCCTCCTGGAGTGCTCCCAGTGCCTCTAGAAATACACATTTAGAGGGTGGATTTGGCTAATATTCGAAGCTAGGATGCAAGCAATGGCAAAACCCACACACTGCAATTGACGACGATGAAATCCGCGGGCCTCTGCTTTTGCACCTGTGACGGCAACCCTGGGACCTCAACGGCAGGGGACCTCAACGGCAGGCTCATCAGCCATTTCAAGACGATCCTTGAGACGGGTCTTGGATCAACGCATCTGGGTATCAACGTTGATGACAGATTCGTAGCTGCCATCTGCGAAGCCTCATGGACGCGTGGCTAGAGGTTCACAACCTTTCATCCAAAACCCAAAACCTTCACAAAATTCAGTGGGTTTCCGCCGAACTTGCAGATGGGCAGAGATCGTTAGGGTTTACGCGGCCGACCTTCGATAACACCGACCCATCTGTGCGGCGGCGAGGCCTGCGTCATACCCAGATAGGTGGAAGAGGAGCGGGCAGATGGGTGGGTGTGTGAGGTGGGTGGATGTGCGGGGAGGGTGAGTGCAGAGGAGAGAATGGAGGGAGAAGGAGGGGAATGGGTGGGTGTGCGGGGAGGATGGGTGCAGGGAAGAGAAGGGAGGGGGAAGGAGGGAGGGGGTTGGGAGGGGTGAACGCCCAGATATTTTTTTTTCAAATTTTTAAAATTTTTACTATGTCTTATTTTGACACGTGGCGTCCAGTCATTGTCTACGTAGGTGCCACATCATCAATTAACGGCTGATTTAACTGTCAGACTAACTGATGTATGAGACTATCCCAAAATTGACTCTGGGATGAAAAAAACTTTATGTACCAAATGTTAAAAATCACTAGTAGTAACTGGGATTTATCCTAATTTATAATTAGGCCTGTACGGAATCTCTTTCCTGCAAAGTACCAAAACTGACTTTCCGAACCCGTGTTACATTTTACGCGCCCTCGCATGCAAAACACGTGCAGTAGCGGTTAGGGAAAATAGAGTAAATTGTAGTTATGGTCCCTTAACTTTAACTCAATTGGAGCAATGGTCCCTCAATTAAAAATCCATTACCATTGGTCCCTCAACTTATCAAAACGTGCAGCTATGGTCCCTCAACTAAAAATCCATTACCATTGGTCCCTCAATTTTAATTCAACTGGAGAAATGGTCCCTTAACTTTAACCCAATTGTAGCAATGGTCCTTCCAATGTAACTCGTTTTGACAAAATTTTTGACATAGTTGACAAAAAGAACCATAATTATACACTTTGATGAGTTGAGGGACCCTAATTGTATAAATGGTCATTCCAATATAACTTATTTTGACAAAATTTATGAAAATGACTATAGCTACACATTTTGATAAGTTGAGGGACCAATGGTAATGGATTTTTAGTTGAGGGACCATTGCTCCAATTTGATTAAAGTTGAGGGACTATTCGTACAATTTACTCGGGAAAATATCTCTAACCTTCTTGGCATAAGAGCCGTCGATCCCTTGTCGGGATATCTACGGACTTGGAACCGCCAAGTTTTCATAACAACTAGCCTCTCTGAACGCACTAACGTGCATGCGAGAGACATTTTTGCATCACGAGCGCTAAGCGCCCTTAAATGTGTATTGTGTTATTTTTTTTTCCATTGTAATTGTCAAGATATATTTTAAATGTTTTGTGCAAAGATGAACTTTTTCTTTACCATGTACATCCTAAAAAGTTGTCATGTTTTTCGTTTTCACTTGGCATAAAGTAATAATTTAAATGTTATTCATGCAATTGTCAAATAATATGGGATTTTGGATGCAAGTTCCTACCTAAAGTCCATGAACAATAGTAAGTAGATGCAGATATAAAAAGTGATGATGATGAAAACATTAAGTACTCGTAGCAAAATACAAAACAACTTAAATGTCAAAATATAAAACCTACATCACAATATGTACATTATTCACAATACCCATAAAGTCTATATGTCACTGTTTCTTTTGAAAAGAAAGTTTACATATTGACATCAATGCTGCAATTTCCACCCATTTGTTCATGATTGATGCTTCAAATTTTCATTGCGAATCTACAAACGATAGTGAGAAAATTAAAAATCAAATAAAAAGAGTTAATTGATAAGTGAGAAATGCATACTGAAAGGTTATCGTTAATAAAGTTGTTACCTATTAGGAATCATCATAATTAGCTGGAATGAAGCAAGACTTCTTTGTATACTACATTTCGTGTAAATACACCTTGTTGGCCTATTATGGAGCCATTTTTTACTAACACAGTTGCGGTTGACTTTGAAACCCCCTCGATAAAGCCACATACAATTGTCCATGACTGATGACGTGATCTGGTAGGTAAACGCCTACATGTGGTATTGTCTAACCTTGAGATTTGTTTATAGTGACAGAGAAACTTAGTTTCACTGGAAACTGCTTTCTTGTAAGTTCAAATGGAAACCCATCAGTATCGGTACTTTTGAGAGGGATTCTTGGTAAGAAAACTCTGAATCCGACAAATTGTCCAATTAGAATTTCAACATCAATAAGATTTCGGTAAGAACCATGACATAATAATCTTGTACCATTACACAATCCCAATTTTGGATCAATATTTCTTAAAAGCATGATTGGAGCACCTTTTTTCAGAGTTAACTTGTGCGAAGGCAAACCACCAAATGAGATTGAATTCAAGAACTCTTGCTGATACAAATTCCTTGTGTCATCCTCAACTAAATCAAATGAATACATTGTATCTTCTAAACCTGGAAACATCCAAATAAGATTTCAGGCAAAGAGAATGGTGATACACGAAATACATAGTTATTCTGATTGTATATAGGAATGATGGTTATGTATTCGTCCATAAAAAAAAATGAAAAATAGGAGAAAAGTACCAACTAACAGAACTGAAGGGAGCTAATGTATTTACCCTCTATTCTTTATTTGTCCCTCTTCTTTCTGTTGCATTTATGTTGGCGTCTTCAACCGCATCATACAATCTTAGTTTCCTATTGAGAAATACGGAGGCATATATATCATCTTATCCTTACAATACCAAAAAATACAGCTTACTACATATTTGATTCTCTTTGAACACTTTATTTTACAAAAATCTGCTAAAGATGAGTTGATTAAAACGATAATTTGTTCTATTTTTGTAGACATGTATGTTGAGTTGGTTAGATTGGGGATTCCAGTTATTGGCTGGAATTTGAATGTAGAATTGTTGGATAAGATCTAAGTCTTAATGATAACAGGGATCATTAGATGTATCACACATATGTTTTTAAAGATAATAAGGATCATTAGATGTATCACACATCTGTTTTTAATGATAATAAGGATCATGAGGCTCCCCTAATGTAGTGTTATGAGGAAAGCGATAAAGATAAACTAAGTTTATGAGGATACAGATAGAATAAATATTCATAGATAAGATACCTTAATGATGTTCACGGTCTTATGTCAAAATTTGCATGTTTCTGGATAGCTCTTCGCATGTATTGGATTGCAAACTTCACCTAAATAAGCAAAAAGAAAGTTCAAGGTCAGACGTTGTAACAATCATGACTTAGTATGTCGCTACAACTGATAAACAACAAAACTTCATTGCCCATATATGTGCGAGAACTAATAGCGACCATCAGAAAGGCTTTAAGTAAAAGCAACCTATTCCCTAATATGAACCAACAAAACTGCATTGCCCAATACATTGGAGAACTGATAATGACCATCATAAAGGCTGTAGTTAGAAAAGTATCATTTAAGTGTTGCGTCGTCCCATGTAAATTGGGACAACATTGAACCGGACCAGTAAAAGATTACTGATTTCACTTCAAAATAGTTAAAAAAAACATAAACTTATTTTTCTGAGTAATTATGCAATCAAACTCTTCTATTTACTTTCTTGCTCGTCCATGGTATCACAAAGTGGAGCACCGCTGACAATGGATTAAACACTGCCCCAAATAGCAAACGTCAAGGCATGCCTAACCAATGAGGTTGCATGCACGGATCCTCACACATGTGGGGAACGAATCTGTTGTGTACACCTGAACACATTGTACGCAGTGAGGCAGTGAAAAAGCACTACCTTGGTTCTTAGATGTTTAAGCTAAAAAGAAATTTGTAAGCTTATACGCAAGCAAGACATCGATATTTCAAAATCCCATGACTTTCGGCAAGTACTTACTAAATCTTAAGTCCATATAACAACTCAAAACATTTTGTATTGCACCAAGAGAAAAAGCTAGCAATCATACCTCAGCTAACCCAGCAGCAATGACTTCGATCGACACAAAGGTCCGAAACTGATCAACACTAACAAAAAATCACACTTGCTAAAATCAATCCAATACCTGTTTCACAATCACAAAATGTGTTAAAACCCGAAAATGGACGAAAAAGCAAAGAAGAAGCATTCAAGAGATTAAGGCATTTAAATAATTAGACGAAGTGGACAAAGATCAGTACAAAGTTGGAGAGAGTGATAATCTCTGCAGTGGCTGCTTGGTAATAAACAATGACACTACAAATTGACATTGTAAAATTATAAAACCATCTGAAAATTAGAATTAAGCCAAGAAGGTTTTTTTTTATTTTTTATTTTTTAATCTTAGATGGTTGGTAAAACGAAAATGCACCAAACCAATATATACCTTTCTGACCCCCACGGTCACTCAAACCATCTTATCACTTCTTCATTTGCCAATACAGTACCAAAAGAAGGGCACCAATTAACTGGCACTTCAGCCTGAATGTAACAAAGTAGAGTATCAGATCTGTGCACTGGCGAAAATGATAGAAACTACCACCGCCAATATCTTATTCATAGCTGATACGCCAATCCTCTCTTTAATCGCTGAAGGAGGATCCATTGGGTCCATCTATAATATTCACGATCCCAGTCGTATGAGAATCCTAATGACTTAAGCAAGCAAAATACAAAACGTCAATATACAGGGAACATATAATACAATTTAAAAACTGAAAATGGACGAAAAAGCAAAGAAGAAGCATTTAAGAGATTAAGGCATTTAGATAAGTAGAAGAAGTGGACAGAGATCAGTAAAAAGTTGGGGAGGGAAGTGATAATCTCTGCAATGAAAATGAGTCCAACTAATCCAATCTATTCCCTTTTGTCTACTGGCTATTGTGCCACAGTCCCATTATTGAAATTTTCCAATTTCATATTTCCGGTAAATGTGTCAATCCCATTTAAATAATTACACTTGAAAGACAATTCAATGAGAAAAAATTAGGAAAAGTACTTATTGAAACTCTTCAATGGAAAAGGAGAAGGCGCGGAGAATTACCGTTTAGTTCCGTTTAGGATTTCAGAGAGTAAGGGAGGCCTTCTTCGCAACAACTTTATTTACATCACTATAAATCGAAGCATAAACCCTACAAACTTCCATTAAATGTCAAAAAAAAATTTCCATGAAAATTGAAAGGAAAACTGATGATTCGAATGGAAGAAAGACAAAAGCCCAATCACATACTCAAAAGGAACACGACATATAGCTGTAAACGTACCTTTGTCGACCTTCTCTTTGAGCTTTCGGAACCGGAATTGCATTTACTGTAAAGCCGAACTGAAATGAAAACCCAATGAGGGGAATCACTGATCAAAGCAATATCCTTCCCTAAACGTGGTGATTCTTTTCATAGATTACAACAACCTTAATTCACTGGATTACTGATTAAACACACAAATAGATTACAACAACCTTAATTCACTCGACTTACACATTCAAACTATCGAAACTAATTCCCGGAAACAGAACTAAGTACAGTATCGATTTCTGGCATTTCTACTACAAAATTACCAAAACATAAACAAATTGAGCTTCATATAATCACTGTAAACACGTACAAATGCAAAAAGAGGAAGTGCTGTCACTAACCCAGTTTTCCCAGCAACCAAACACTAATTAAAGAAAATCCAAAAATTTCTTTTTTAAAAAGAGAATAATAAAAAATAACTCACGTTTTTTTTCTTTTCGCTTCCCTTCTCTTCACCGACCTCCTCCTCTGCTTCTTCGTCTTCGAGTTTCCGTCGTTCTATCTCATTCTACAAAATCCAAAATTGACTACAATAAACAGAAAACCCACAAAAAAATTACCTTCCTAAAAAATGGCACCATAAACCCATTAAGCCCCACAAAAACAAAAAAAAACACAGAATCAGAGAGAGAGAGTATCAGAGAAAATGCTTACCAGACCGTAATTGAAGGTTAGGGATTTTGGGGTTTGTGGGTTTTTACATTTAAAAACAAACAGAAATTGAATAAAGAGTGGGGAAATCCTCACCGATTTGTGCGAATCCTAAAATTTATTTTCCGGATTGCCGATTTCAGATGAACAAATCATAGAGAAAAAGCATGGAGGAGGGGGGTTTGTACAGAAGACAAAATTGAGTACGACAGAATCATCCAATTTTCTCTTTTGTATGCTCTGTGGGGATCGAGAACGTGGGATAAAGGGCGGTTCCATCTCCATTCTGCAATCCGCTGCAACTGCAGCTCTGAACGTGCGATAGATGGAGTGAATGTGAAGCAGCAGTTGTTCACATTATTACGTTTTTAACCCTGTTTTCTTAGACAGTTATTCATTGCTGTTGTGTAAGAAGTGAGGGTATTTTTGAGTTTATCGGATGCTTCATCAAACTGGAGCTCTCGCTTTATCCATATAAATGTAAATCTGGCGGTTGATATTTTTGCGCAATCATCACAGCCGTTGGATTGTGCGTTGATTCCATTCCACTAAAAATTTATGAACCCATTAGCCCCCTCCTCAGCTCCTCTCATGTTATACCGTTGCCAACAAATTCGTTCTCTGTTTTTCTAACAGCGCGTTCCGGTGTTCCTTTTGGATCCGATACGCCCATGTCGCGACGTCGAAAAATCGTTTTCGTTTCGGATCGGATAGCTTCACACCTGCTCAATCTCCCGGTCCGGAAAGATC
This sequence comes from Heteromeles arbutifolia, assembly GCA_024362995.1. Classification (NCBI taxonomy): domain Eukaryota; kingdom Viridiplantae; phylum Streptophyta; class Magnoliopsida; order Rosales; family Rosaceae; genus Heteromeles; species Heteromeles arbutifolia. Next base: position 1,616,044 of record JANCRC010000001.1, on the reverse strand, counting down.
TGAAATCTTCTCATGAATCCGGTTTCGTGACGGATCTTGGTTCTTGATCTGTTCACGCCAAGACGTTAGAATCTCGGTTTCGGTTAGTATACGGAACGATCCGAAATCATTTCTCATCAACCCGTCGAGGTATGTGATCGATCCGCTTAAATTTATCCCTACGCTGCTTGTTCTTACCTGGCTATGTTTGTTGACTGATTTTCTCATATCTTTTTATCGGCAACTGTTGTTTTCAGTCGATTACCCGGTGCTGATTGTCCACTGGATCGGATTTGGTAGTTGACCCGGTTGTGATGATTACGATGGACGGTGAAGATGAATTTCCATATAATAAAGATAATATAAGTATATAACTCTGATGAAATTATGGATCTAGGCTGACCGAGGGATGCAAGGAAAGAATCTGTGAAAAAAAATGTGTGTGCTCTCCTTCTCTCTGTTTTATTTTTCCTGCATTCTGGTCTATGCTTGCATATCGTGCCAATTTCAATTAGCTTACATGGAGAAGGCGGATTCCGATTTCGCTTCACGGAGAGGTACTAACTTCGATTCGTTACTTATTAATTAAGATTGCAGCTCTCAATTAACTTATTGACTACCTGCAAATGCAGTTATATAATTGATTCTATAACTTTAAAAACTAGGTGAAGAAAAATCTACATGGGTTCGGTTTGGCAAGTGATGTATAGAAACAAATTAGGGTTCAGTTGGTTGCTAGGTTTCGCACGCTATATCATGTTACATTTTAGTATAGGGAGCTGTTATTAGCACTCCAGAAATCTCATTTTACACTCTCACAAGTGTATCTTTCTAATTCTACACTCCTCACAATAAACGTTGCTACATTCTGTTGTAACTCTTGAAGATCTTTCATATTCCGTAAAATGTTGTTGCTCAGTATTCATTTATGCTTTAGTATGTATACATCTATTTTCAATATTCAAGTTTGGTGAATGATATAGAGATACATATTAAGAAAACTGCTAATAGTCCCCTAAGCTCCTTTTGAGCTTATCGCATCTTTTGTTGGATGATTCCCAGTGACATCAGAAATAAAGCATTTAGGCTTGTATCATTTGGCGCCTATTTCCGTTTGCTTTGTTTTGTACTATGACACATGCATTTTCTATACCATTACTTCAAACCGCAGTAATGACTTGTAGAGAGAAGTTTTTATGATCGTTCACCTAAGGCCTCATGTCGAAGAATGCTGGGCTTATTTGCAAACTGGTTCATCACGTACTTGTTATGTCGAAGATTACTGGGCTTATTTGCAAACTGGTTCATCATGTACTTGTTATGTGGAAGAATGCTGACCTGATCTTAGAGTTCGTTCATAACACTCTCTTTGCGTGGAAGAGTGCTGGCTTAATCAGAAGGCGATCTTTTTTGGTGAATTGGAAGAAAACAGTGCTGAGGCATCCTTGGTAAGATTTCTTCTATCAGGATGGTTGTATTTGACTTCTTAAAATTTTTAATCAAGTCTCAGTACTCTTCATGTTTGTGTTGGCGGTTTCTTTAATTTGTGATAGCTTTTAGTTTCAACGAGATTTTACTTTCGTGTCATGTCTGAGAGGTGGTCTGTGAATTGGTTTACTTTTGTCCATGTACATCTTACAATGCTGTTTATACTGATGCGTTCTAAAACTTACTGTATCTGCTTTTCTTTCTAGTTCTTCAGCTACTCGGATGGAGCTATACCTTCATGAATGTATGCTGATTCTTTTGTGTTCAAACACAGGCTATACTATGATTGTGATTGTGGATACAGTAAGTTTTAGAACGTGTCATTCTTCCTTTAAATTGTGACTCGTACGACATTGGCCAATTTTCCTCTGAAACTAAAATAAATGACCAGTTTCCCTCTTATCATGCTTCCAAAAATTTGATGTTTTGTGAGGAAACATCCCGTAGCAGAAAATTGGCCTTTTGTAATAGTTTCGCGAGGAAATCATCAGTTGGGGTACAAGTTCGGGTCAGTTGGCAGAATGCTATCTTTTGTAGTAGTTTAGGGAATTGGATCCCATTTGGATCCACTTTGTGGGGATTCTAGGGATCTCCACATCGTATCCATTCATTGTGTATCGTGCAGTAAAGAATCATTTGACTTTTTTTTTAATTTAAAATTAAACACAAATAGTATCCGATTAAAAATTGGTCGCACGATGCACAATGAACGGTTAGAATGTGAAGATTTCTAGGATCATCACAAAGTGGATCCGAGGAGAATCCTCTTCCATAGTTTAGAGAGGAAATCAGCAGTTGAGGTACGAGTTCGGTTCGGTTGGCAGAATGCTCCAGTAGTATCAAATGGGTAAAAATGGTGTAGGTGGGCATGTCTTCGATTTCATTTGACATTGGCTAGGCACTTGCGAGTTGGACGATGCAGCACCCACCGCTTATCGAATACATCCACCACTTGGACATAGTGGTGCCGACTCACTGTTTTACTTTTCCTCCTCTATATAAGTCACACTATTTGGCTATATATTTGGATGGAAGATTAATGTGCCAATAAAACTTCGGTAAAGTTGTTTGATTGGAAAAACTTACATTATGTGAAATTTGTGTAATGTTGGGTGGAATTAGAATACATGGAAAGTTCATGTGCCGTCGTGGTTTATGTGCAAAGGAATGACTTCTTAAGTGTAAAGAAACCGAGTTTTATCAAATTAATCCTGGGAAGATGATTTATTTAATCTCTTCTTCTTCTCATGTAAGCTATGATTATTTGTTTATGTTTCATTATTTTTGCGATTTTTTCATGCACTTCATCGACCCAAGGAAAAAGCAGCATCAACTAAAAAAGCAAGAAAAATGTTGCAAACCCAATGGGTTGGTGAAAGTAACAAACCCAATGGTTCAAATGTGATGTGACTGTAAACCCAAAAACCCATGTCATAAAGTTATTTCTTACTTTCACTAATACTAGATAAAGCTCACACGTGTGTACATAAAAAGTAAAACAAAAACTATCATATAGAAATGTAATTTTCTTTTTTAATTAAAGATATAACTATGGCAATGTGGGTGATGTTTGAAAAATAAAGAGAAAAAATTGGTTATCTACATTAAAGGGTCGGAAAGTGCGTTAAGTCTCATAATGAATTAGTAATAATGTGATTCAAATTCGTTTTTTACAAGAATTGAATTTATGATTTCTCATTGAAAATGAAAACTACCAAATTGTAGTACTGAAGGCTTTTAACTTTATTTTATTGACACAGAAAGTTTTGTTAACGGGAATTTAGATTACCTTCTAGAATCCATATATTCATCTTTTTCGTTTTTCCTCCGCATCTCTTTCCGTTTTCCTATTAAATTTTCCCCGGTTGCAACGTGCAATGTTCCAAGAATATCGTCACTCAAGAATCCGCCACGTTGAGCGGCATCGAACCAAGACCGTGATTCTCTCTTCAGAGGCCACACGTGCAATATTAAGGGCGTGAAAAAAACACGTGGGCGTGGGTTTGGCCGCCCGTCATCGCTCGAAATATCACCAGGCAGTGGCTCTAGCATTACCGCCAGGAAAAATACAGAAAAAGGAAAAGCGCAGAGCCAGAGACTGCTCTTCTTTCTTCACTTGTATCTCGTGTTAGTGTTACAAAAGGTCATCACATTTCTCTCCCTCCCTCCCTCTCTCTCTCTCTCTCTGGGGCAAGCAATTGGCAAGGTTGGAGGCTTTGGATTTCCAGGTAGCAATGAACACTCTCTGCTCATGCTATGTGCTTGGTTTTTATGTTTTTAATTTGTTTTGTTTCATTTTTCTTATGAAAATTAAATGAGTAATGTTAGAAAGACTCAATTTGAAGATTAAATTTTGGAACTAAACGACATGAAAGTTGATGATTGATTTATTACTTAAGCGTTGATAGATGTGCTCATTTGTATTGATGACATATCATTTAATTTTCAATTTTAATCTCCAAATTGAGTCTCCTAGCATTACTCAAATTAAATTGCTGGAAAATTTCTGAGTTCTTGTAGTTCTTCTGTTTGTGGGGCCCAAGATCTGGAAATATGTCAGGACTCCTTCTGCCAACAATATTTTATTAGAAAAACTAATGAAAATGATTTTAAAATTTTGAATTTTAAAAATTTTGAATTTTAATACTAAAGTAAAATAAATAGTAAAGTGAATAGTATTATGATTGACTTTTTAATGTAAAAATATGATTTTTCGTTAAAATAAACAGTACCGGAAGTTTTTCGTTAAAGTTTTCATTTTTCGTTCTATTTTTTATAGTTAACAATGTTCAATTCTTCTGGAACATGGACTGTTTGATTCCTGGACTTTTAAGATTGGGTTTGGTTGGTTGATCTAACACCGCAGTTTGCTTGATTTTTCCTCATTTATTTATCATTTTCTACCCCTTGCGACTTTTAGCGTCCCTGTTTCATGAAAGTCCGGTAAACGAGCAGCTATTAAGTTCCTGGGTGAATGCTTGATGTTGTAGGTGAAGCTGTGCTCGGTTGCGAAAGATTTTGATATCGAAAAATCTGTGGACATGTTTCGCCTCTGGAGCACTTCTCATCAGCAAGAGGACGATCCCTTGAACCATGACGCTAAGGTAATGAAAAAGTTTGAAGTTTACAAGTTTTCAAGGAAATGTGGAAAAATCTTTCTTAGTTGAGTTCATGAATTGCAATTTATATGCAGATCAATGAGCTGAAGGCTGCGATTGGACCGCTATCTGGACGCAGTTTGCAGTTCTGCACTGATGCATGCTTCAGGAGGTACTTGGAGGCGCGAAATTGGAACCTTGACAAGGCGAAGAAAATGTTGGAGGAAACACTCAGATGGAGGTCAACCTATAAGCCTGAGGAAATCCGCTGGGTAAAATTGCTTTACTTTTTACAATGTTCTCTGTTTCTGATGCTTACATTTCTAGCTGAGTGTTGATGTGATTGTTGTGTTGTCAGCGCGAAGTTGCATGTGAAGGCGAGACTGGGAAAGTTTACAGAGCAAGTTTTCGCGATCGTAGTGGGAGGACTGTTCTTATACTGAGACCGGGAATGCAGGTATTAAGCGTTGTCATTTTGTATTTCTGAATCGTTGAGCATTCACTAGGGCGAAAATTAATGCTACTGGAAATGTTGCAGAACACGGTATCAATAGACAATCAGATGCGGCATCTGGTGTATCTGATTGAGAATGCTGTGTTCAACCTTCCGGAGGGCCAAGAACAAATGGCATGGCTGATAGACTTCACAGGGTGGACGCTAAGTACTACCGTGCCTGTGAAATCAGCTCGAGACACCATCAACATTTTACAGAACCACTACCCTGAGAGACTAGCAGTAGCATTTCTCTACAATCCCCCACGCATATTCGAAGCATTTTGGAAGGTTTGAGTTCTGTTCTTCCTATTTGCTTCATTGAACATTACTTCTGCCAAAAGAATAAGGGGTCGTGAGGTTTGTGCTGTTATATTCTAGTGGTTATTCAAATTGATGATAGATAATTGAATCGAGTATCTGAGATTGTCCTGTTCTGTTGATGCAGATTGTCAAGTATTTCTTGGACAACAAGACATTCCACAAGGTTAAGTTCGTTTACCCGAAGAACAAAGATAGCGTGGAGCTTATGAAACAATATTTCGACGAGGAAAATCTCCCTATTGAGTTTGGAGGACCAGCCATACTAAACTATGATCACGAGGAATTCTCGAAACTAATGAATCAAGATGATGTGAAATCAGCTGCATTTTGGTGCCACGATGACAAACCACCACATTGGGCTAATGGGCGTTCTGGAGCCGAGGTGGCTCCAGAGCCAGTGAGCCTTACACCGGCAGCCAGCTGAGTCTCCCGCCCCTACTCTCAGCGCATGATCGTGATTAAGCACCGGAATCCTCCATAGCAGGAGCTGATAACCCTAAAGTATATGAGAATAAGTGAGACGGACTAACTGGTTGAGATGGTGCCGTAAGCCTGCAAGCTACGATCCGGTGAGAGATTACCTTGCAGGCATCCGAGAGTGCCCTAGTGGGCGATTACCTTAATACTAAACATGTTTAGTGACTACATTATCATTAAGAAAACAAATTAGCAATCTGATATCTTCAAAAAAGGACTAGCAATCTGGCATTGGTTTGTTTTATAAATATCTCATCAGATGTGATGTGGGTGGGACCAATCAGCCAAGGCGTAATTAAAATTCTAAAGCACTTGTTCGCAAAACCTTCATTTTTTCCCGTCTTCTTGAGCCTGAGCTTGAACACGTGCACCGGTTTTCTCTCCTAATATCCGCATTTGGGGAAAGAGATGTTATCTACTACAACGAAATACAATATTTGACCATTTATATACTTTTGTCCAAATCAAAGACTGTTTATCTCTTTCTATCACACCCTTCTTCTAAACAAACCTCTCACCAAGAGTTTATGGAGGAAACAACAGAGAATGCGAAACATATAAACTGTCAGCTACACAAACAGTACTAAGTCAAAATCTGTCGTTCGAGATGCACGTTAAACGTGGACGAGGTTAGCTGCCTTTCGAAATTGAGCGCACACATTGACATCCGGATATTTAATCACACCAGGCGCCTCTTGAAAGTTCGCGTGGTCGTTTGGTAAGTACGGACCAGCAAACCGACCCCTATGCCAACTCCAAGACAAACGCCAAGTCCGATACCCACGCCAACTCTCACACCAGCATTGAACCATGAGAGTTCTCCGTCTTCACCGTCCATATATTCCGTCCTCCTCCAGTACATATTGTTGTACTCGTCCTCGTTCTCCAGCTTGTAGTTTCTGTACTCTGCTACCTGCAATTCAAGAAAGGTTAGGGGATCCCAAAACGTACAATCCCAACCGAAGAATAAATAACGGAGATATGAACTATAACAAATGAAAGATGCTATGATGACTAATTATTTACCCCTAAGTAAGTCAACCTTTCCTTCTTTACGCAAGAGATAAAAACCAACAGAATAAATTCATGAGTGCCATCTTAACCGGGGTAAATTAAAACAACCATCTTATCAAGATCCCAAAGATAATAAAATGGTGCCAACATAACCTTCAGAATACTGTCTACAACAACCGAGCAGAAGGTGGGGCCCGCAATAACGGACCATCCCCACGTCTCGTTGGATGAGGCCAATGTAAGTCCGACTCCAGAAAACAAGGATATGAAAAAGAAGACAGAACGGGCAGATTGAATACAACCCCATCACTTGAAAACTGTGCCCTACCCATAATACCCATGTGCCATAAGATAAGATTCTGTTTGCAAGTCCTTGTTTAACAAGAAGTATGTTGCTGGGCAGGAAGCACAGGCAGACAGTTGCAAGGCTCGTACGACAGAGTTAACAAAGGCGACAATTTCACCATACCGCTATATAGTTTTAGATCACTGGGGACCTGCCTCCTGAAAACGACGAAATTGTTCAACACCTCATCTATCAAATGAGTCCTACAGTACACTGGTGTGGGGGATGCACTGGTTTTATGGACCGCTAGATTCGAATGTTTGGATTGAAGCACATAAATCTAGTCATCCACGGAAGCAGACACCGATGCATTGTCCAATTTTTGATATCAAATACTGCAATGACTGCAAATAAAGCTTCAAATAATTTTTCGCCTTGTAACAAATGAAAACCGACCCTAGAGTGAGGCATTAGATGAACACAGGCGCCTTACAACATGCATATACCGACACTACCCTCAGATACCAGATAAATGCAACTATGGCAGAGCACTGAAGTGAACATAACAAAATTTGAGTTTCAATCTTTCAATACAAAAAAAAATAGTTTCAATATGTACCTCCATATCAACTCCAGGAGAGACATCTTTCTGGCATTTGGTTGTCTCGTACTCTGGTATTGCACCCAACGTGCTCTTCCTATTGTGTTTCCTTCTAAAATGAAGCTGCAGGGTCTTGGTTAAGATGATCGGTGTGCCAGAGAAGCACCCTGTGATGTAAACTTCAATGGTTGGTGCAGTTAATTCAGCGCCACCAAGATGTTTCCCCTTCAAAAATCCAGTGCAAGCACTGATATCTGATTCACAATTCATGCTCCATCGCTTGACATTGTTTTTTGATTCCCCAACGAAACCGTTGCTATTAGACATCTCTAACACCCCAGAGAGGATGAGATCATCTTTGTCATACACCTCAAATCTCGCGCTCCCTGTCAACCTTATACTGTCTGTATTCACAAATGTGGCCTCTTCAGATTTCTTATCTACCCGATCCCTTCTAAGATGTGAAGAAACACCTTCAGAGTGAATGCTAGTTTTAGCACCATTGACTTCCAAAAGGGTATCCGGGCTTACAGGAATATGATGGAGAGTCAGGAACTTTGGGGTCGAATCATCAACCTTAAAGTTACTGATCCTCACATAGAAGACTCTCAAATCAAACCAAGATGAAGGTAATTTACTGCAGGGCTGGTAAGGAGAGTATCTTATAATCTGGAGGGCATGATTCTCAACTTCACCATTGCTTGAAACTTCATTTGAACCATCCATGATTTAGGAGGGCAATCCTCACTGAAATCCCTCGATATTGATCAAAACGGCAATGTCATTGCAGTAGGAACCACACAAGTTGAACTCAGACTGGCACAAGAAACCTGTGAAGAAATAACCAGAATATTTTCGGTTCAGATAATCACAAACAAAGGGGAAAAAAACCCAGAAACCCAGATGGTCAAACTCAAATCCATTAAACCAACACATATTCAAGAAAAGTTTGCCTTTGCCGGGTAAAACGGTATTTTTGTAAGGGGAAAGAAAAAAACACCGCATTTTTAGAAACAGAAAGTTAGAAACCCATAGATTGAGGAACAAAGAACTCAATCTCACAACTGAGAGAGCAAAAATCGAGCCATACAGGCTAATAAATAGGATTTGAAAACAAAAGGTATATGCTCACTCTTATCTTGAACAAACACAAATCTAACTTCATAGAAAGATGAAACATTTATATGGGAAGTAATTTCCGCACACACGCCCTTTGAATATAAATCAAAGAACATAAATAAACACGAGTGTGCAAAACGAGAATATTACTGTACAAATATCATTACCCATTTATATTAGCCTAAAAGTATAGCAATTCAATCAATTTGCTATCCAAATTTACAGATTAATTTTAGAGCTTTTCACTGCATGAACATAGTCTTCAAACAAATAAAATAAAATAAAATTACACACAATTTATTTGACCAGAGGATGAAAACAGGAAGACCCACCAGCAGATCCTGGAATTAAACAAGAATTGAACAATTCAAATCTTCAATCTTCAAATCCAATTCGTAATTTCGTAAACCTTTAAAGGAAAGCAAACGAACTGAAACCAAATTGAATTCTGAAATATTTGCAAGAGAATATTACAAAATTACGAAGAAAAGCAAAATAAATATGCTGCAAAAGCCGGCCACAATCAGTCAATTCACAGAAGCAGCCAAATCCATCTCTCTCTTCCTCTCAAACGAATCAAGAGCCACAAACAAATAAAGAGAAACAAAAAAAAAATGAAAAAAAAAAACTAACCAAGTAATTGATTCAATTCCATCCACAATCTTCAGCTGCAGAGAGTGACTTCCCGTATCGCTTTCGAAACTCTTTCAAGGTCGAGGCTTTTGATTCTCCCCCCAGCCCCAGAATTCGTGGCTGCCAATCAATATTACGATTGACTCGAGTCCTCCAAAATAAAATAAAATAAAATAAAAATAATTGTTGGTTGCTTTTGTTCTTGTTTCTTTTTTTGGGATGGAAAATTAAAAAGCTTGAGGCTTTTGAGTTTGAGGTGCGTGGATTCTGAGAGTTTCCGAAGAAGGGAATGAAATGGAGAGATGGGTTTTATAGGGGAGCAGGAATCTGAGAGGGAAATGGGCGTTTACTTAAATTTTGTTGTTCATCTTATCCGATTGGGAAGGAGGCAGAAGAATTTGGACTCACGAGGCTCGCTGTCCCTGAAAGGGATGGCCAACGCCCAATTGCTGAGTGAGAAATTAATAATTATTTCTTTTTTAGTGGTGCAGTGTTCGCCCCTCCACTCTTTTCTCACCCATCTTTTTTATTCACCACTATAAATAGTTAGAAAACAAATATACTCTCTTCATAAAAAATAAAAAAAATCAATGGTTATTTTTTCAGAATAGCGCTACACTTACAATCTATTTGTAATATGGTTCAAATTCGTATTTGACGATAATTGAATCTAAGATTTCTCACTTATAAGTAAAAAGGAATATCACTAGACCGTAGTATTAAGTGGTGATGGCAATGATTTCTTAAGAAAAGTTTATTTTCACATTTTTTCTTCTTCTGACATGTCTATTTATTTTTCATTGTTATGCTAAATAAATCAAACAAAAACAACGAAAATGATTAAATATAAATGCGTAAAAAAAATTATCCTAATATAGCTAATTTGTTTGCAACCATAATGTCTACAAGCAAAATAGGAAAAGGATCCTCGCAGAATCCTTTTTCTAGAGATCCTAGGGATCCCGTGATCATGATCATTTATCGTACATCGTGCAATCAGTTTTCGTTAGGTACTATTTATATTTAATTTTAAATTTTAAAATTTGAAATGATTTATGATCGTTCGATGTATGATAAACGGCCACGACCACGAGATCCTTACTTATCCTTTTCCAGCAAAATAAGCCTCTTCTTATGGGCTGAAAGAACAGTTTATGAAACCCAAACCGTTGATACAAAGTTGAGCCCAAATTTTATGGGCTTAGAGAGAAAACCAATAATGCGATCCAAAATAAAGGGCCAAGAATCTCCCAAATCCAGTTCATCCAATCAGCCCAATCTGATTTCGTCCAATCTAATCCCCGAAGGAGAAAAACTCGACTCCTTTATTTGCAAACTTCTCCGATGTCCAAGCAGCCAAGTAGTTTCCTTTCCAAAATTTGGTATATCTACTCTTATGCCTTTGGCAGCATATGAATTTGGTGTTTTCGTTCATATTCGTTTGGTATTATGGTATTCTTATTAGGTGGCCAACTTTATACACTTGCTTAGTTTTAAGGTAGAGCTATCACACACTTATTTATATTTTTCACGCATTCTTCTTAATTTTCAGCTGTCGGATGAAATGAATTGAAGAATATCAATGATCAAAGCTTAATAGAAATATGCGAGAGGTAAAAATGAGTGTGTAGATAGTACTATCATAATTTAATTACTCTCATCAAGTCACCAACCATCGCTCTACCCAACACTCAAAAAACAAATCATTCTCTTCTTGTCTTTGGTTTTGAACGAACAAAAAATTTAACTAGTTTAATAGGGCATGAAATGAAACCGTAATTGTATAAACTTTTGAGTTTCCAACACTTATAACGTAACATGATAAACACATTTTATTCTCTACTTTGTTTTCCCCTGTCGTTACATAACCTACTTCCTAGATTAAGTAAAGCTCTCCAAGTAACGAACTCTTAGCGGGTTAAGTACGTAATTAGAGTGTCAATAATTAACAAACTTGCATTAAGCAACCTTGAATTGAATGAGCACAACGATATCGACATCCGCACATGTGGATGCGGCAGCTTTGGAACCTCGTTGACCAATTCACGTTGACCACATGTGGCAGCCTCGCAATGCCGCATCACCATAATAAACAAATTATCCGGATTAATAAAGGTTCCTTTCGCAACTTCAAGTGAGGATTGTGAGGATCTAGCGAGGATGTCAGGAATCCTTCAATCACATCTGTTTATTGTATATTATCGGTTAGTTTTTGTTTTATATTCAATTTTAGATAAAAAAAAAATTACAATAATTTCTGATCGCACGATATATAATAAACGGATATAATTAAAAGATCCTCAAAATCCTCACAAAGAAGAACCAAAACCAGCTAAGTTTGGTGTTCGGATGGAATAGCTCGAAACGACGACGTAACCCTGTGAGTGGTGGGGCATATGACGGGACCCGTCGCCTTTGTTTTTTTTTTTTTTTTTTTTTTTATAAAGACCCATTGCCTTTTACGTCGGCAGATTTTCAAATGTGAGGGTGATTACGCGTCTATGCAAACTTTGTCGCGAGTCGCGGGTCGCGTAGAAGGTACGAAGGATGGAAGATTATAACAAGGTTTGACCATGTTGGACGGTCAAACAAACCTTAAATTACTTTCGGCACCACAGTAAAATGCTTTACATTATATTTGCTAATTTGCCACTTAAATACGAAATATATTGTTACATTGATAGAAGTATTGTGGTGATTTTTTACGCAAAAATAGTATTAAGAAGTATGAAAACTTATTCCTCAAATTGCAAAATTCACGAATTGAATCAAAACTCATACCAAATCATTTAAAATGAATACAAATTAATCAAGAGTACATTTTCAATATACATATACTGAAGACTCAATTGAATTAGGTCACTATTATTTTCTGGTTGTGAAGCTCCATTTTTATGTGGCTACAAAATTATTCATAGAATAGACACATAAAAAAATGGTTTTTTTTTGTTGTTACTACATAAAAAAAAATGGTTTTGTTGTTATAAAACACAAGTTTTTGTTTGGCAAAAGGGTTTGTACTTGAGGGAAAAGTCAAGGAATAAAAGAGTATAAAATATATTACAAAAAAAATGAGTTCCGCACACTTTGTATATTTTTGTTAGGAAACATTTTGGTAGGGTCAGGAAACATTTTGGTAGGGTTAGAAAATAGGAGAGGATTCGTCGGATCTTTTTTATAAGGATTTCATCAATTTTTCATTTACATTCGTTTATTGTATATCGTGTGATCAGTTTTTGTCAGGTACTGTTTATATTCAATTTTAAATAAAAAAATTTACAATAATTTTTAATCGCACGATGTACAATAAATATATATGATTTGAAGATCTCTGAAATCCTCATAAAAAGAATCTGTCAAGGATCCTCACTCATAAAATAGAAATGGTTGGAGGCTTCTTATGCTCAAATCACAAACACGCGGTAAAAACCCTACTGATTTCCATGCCCACTCTTTAATTTCTTCTTTATTTATACTTGAAAATTTCTGAAAAGTCTCAATTTTGGGCATATGGGGATTCAAACCCCTTCCATTTGATTTCTTCAAGACTTTAACCACCATATCACTTATGTTTTTATGAAAATATGCTAAAATATTTATATATATGGTTTTGTTTTGAATTCTTTTTGCAAGAAACAAATTTGCACATATTCCAAATTTTTTGTGGTATTATATTTTAAATTGTGTCAATTAATTACTTAGTCAATGACATGTGATTTTTAATTTTTCTATTTTTTATTTGGTCACTTACATGTAGGGCTGGAAAAAATTCCCGAAAATCCCAAACCAAACCGAAAAAGTCCCAAACCAAAACCATCCCGAAGTTCGGGAATCTCATCCCGAAAAATACCGAAATTTTCGATATGGGATTGGTTTCCAAATCCCATTTGTTTGGTAATCCCGAACCCTTCATATCTCATTCATGTTGGGATGGAATCGAGCGACTCATAGAAAGAATCCGAGACTCAATCTTCAAATGATTTTACTTATGGACAACGTCAACCAATCTCGGATCCATATGGGTGGCATGTTAACAATTACATGCAAAACTATTTTGGGGATTTATCATTTAATGACTACTCTTCACAATACACTTACTCTACACATGGAGATGATGAAGATAGTGAAAATTTTGAACCTCATAGGAACTCTATGTGGTACTAAGTCACTCGTGTATCTTATCACGCAATGTATAAAGTGTAAAATATTGTACTAATTCATTATATATAAATGATTATGGTGTGTTTAAACTTCTTTCATTAATTACTACATATTTTCTACACTCACAATGTTTGCCAGCTTGCTATATAATCAACTTAAATGAGTTAAATCTATCATGCAATGCATTTCCTTCAATTTTTTGTGATAAACTAATAGATAATTGATTAAATAAACATCCTGCAAAGTTTCAATAAAAATTTCCAAGTTTTTCTTATAATTTCCGTGGTTTTTATTCAATTTTTAACCATATCGATAATATTCCAATATTTCTATTGAAATTTCTGTATTTTTGGACTATCGATATTTTCGATATCATCGATATTTAATACGTTTGTTCTGCTTGAAATATCACCGCCTTTTAACATCTCGCAAATGTCTCCAAGTAAAACGGCCAACAGGATCTGTGTCTCAATGACTCCAAGACCAAACCGTAGGCGCAGCGAATATCACGATGATCATCTATATATGTATGATCTGTCAAGAAGGGTGCGCAGCGGTGGTCAATATCTAGGAGGGAGAGTAGAGTAGGATACAGCTCAGAAGCAGCCTATCACATCTCAAAGGGCGCGAAACCCGACACTGGTGGTCAGACTGAAACACTGAGTCCTGAACCATACAGTACAACGCATCCGTCTTATTACCAAACCCACATGCTTTCCTTTTTCATTTTTCACATTAGTAAAAAGGTTGAGAGAGAGAGAGAGAGAACCGATTTGGCCTTTCGTCCAACCCCGAAGCCTTCTTTTTGCAGATGTGGTCGTCGTCGAGTTGGCAAGTTGATGTCCTCGTCCCTTCACTCAATATGTGTTCCAAATCTCTTTCGAGTAGTTTAAGATTTGTTGATGCACAAAATCAGTAAAATTCAACAAGTTAGTAACTCAATTAGTTAAGTTCAAGAGCATTTATCTTTAAACCTGATTTAAGTTTTAACGTTCGATTAACAGTTAATATTACGGTCTGGTGATATTTTTCTTCATTTGTAAATGAGAAATAATAAATCTAAATCTCGTAAATGACTAATTCGGTATTAAATTAGATTGCCTATTATTTGATTCAGCCGAACTTCATACTCTTCTTAATATAAAATGTATCTTTGTGCTTAAAAAAAAGCTCCACCGTTCAATTTATATTCTTTTCGAATATCACTCATACCAAAACACTATCACTTGAATAAAAATAAAAACTATTATTAACATTGTTTTAGAGTGCCAACACGCTTGAATAAATACCTAAATCCGTACTTATTATTAGTTTAAAAACACCCTAAAACCCTAACAAGACCCCTAACCGTGGTAGTATCTAAAATATATATGTTAGGGTTACCCATCCTCAGTCGCTCCATAGTTTTCCCTCACTGGATTTCGACCTCATTTCCTCCTCCTTTGTCTTTTCTATATTATTTTACTCAGACATGAAGGGGATAGAAAAATAGGTACTACCATAGAAAAGGGAAATACGATTATTAGTGGCTTTTGAGCTTTTTTTTTAATTTTATAAAAATATTTTTGCTTATTTTTATCAAACAGTAGTAGGAGAGTAGGAGGAGGGGGCCGGGTCGAATTTTATTGGGTCTCGGATATGACTGGAAAGAGATTATTTTTAATGGTATTTTCAGAATCTAGGTGCAAGTCAAAGATTTGAGCCTTCTCTCTCTGCCGATTCTCATCTTGAGAGAGAGAGAGAGAGTGAAAAATATTATAGAATGTTCTTGAAGTGTATTTGGCTTTCTGGGTTTTATTTGTACTCATCAGATTAATATAAAAGTTGTTGTCTTGGTGAAAATTATCATCAAAATATTTATTATTTGGTAGAGAAATTTTTCTATGGGAAAGAAGCCTCAGAAAACGAAGGAGCTATCAGTGGCAATAGCAGAAGCTTCGTCAACCGGAGACGAATCCCAGCAGCAACCCCAGGCTCATACCCCAAGAAAGAGAGGAAGGCCTCGCAAGATTATTATTGAAGAGCAATCCACAGCAGGAATAGCAGAATCTGCTTCTGCTTCTGCAGCTGAAGATGTTAAAGAAAGTGATTCCAAAAAAGCAAAAGTAGATGAGGATGAGGATGATAAAGATCAAAAGCAGAAGCAACAGGAAGAGTTACAGCAGCCAAAGGTAAAAGAAGAAGAAGAAGGTAGTGGTAAAAAAGAAGAGGGTTTTTTACCTAGGGAGCCTTCAAGAAGTAGAGCAAGGAGGAAAAGCAAACCCAGAAAGAGTAGCCATAACTAGTTACTCTCATGGTAATTTCTTTTATTGTTCTTAGTTTCCTCTTCTGTGTTAAAAACATCTGGAAAATTAATTAAATCAATAAAAAAATTTGTAAAGGAAACATATTATCTCTGCTTAATTTCCTGCATAAACATTATATGCAGAAGATAGAGAGTTGGACTTCGTTTTTGCATTTGATTTCTTCCAGCCTCTGCCTTTGTATAACATAATCAGCTTTTCTGTACGCAATCAAAATACTTTCCGATTAGTTTTTTCTATTGATTAGTAGTTGGATGAATTAGATGAGCAACTAGGGTTTTTTATTTCTCAGTTCATTGATGAAAATATATCTTTCATTAGTTTAATTTTTTTGTTGTTATTTTCACCTGTAGGAAATTAGTTTTGGTGTTTATGTTATAATACAAGCAATGTTTTAAACTAAATCCATCCGGGAAATAATCCGAACTTAGGTACAAAGTGGAGCATTATTAGGATAGCTAACTTGGATGAGACTGAAGTCTGCAACTAAAATGCAAGCAAAATATTTGAAGGGAGATAATGCTAAGACGGGTAAATTTACAAATAAAGTTTTGAAAATTAAAGAATATGAAAGTTGATTTGTTTATTACTTATACGTTGATAAACATGTTTATTTTTATTGATAACATATCATTTAGTTTGCAAATTTAATCTTTCTAGCAAGTTTTTTCGGTGGAACTGAAATACAGAGTGGTACATTACTTGTAATTATGTAAATAGTAAGATATGTGTGTTAAAAAGTTAATGATTTAAAAAATAATTTTTTTTATTATTTATATAAAAGTACGTGATAAACTACTCGTGTTTCGATCACAATAAATAACTAACATTACCTTTGAAGGTGTTCCGACTTAAGTCAGAAGTATTGAACACTGACATCACCAACTTAGTTACGCTCAATTATTTATGTTGAAAGGGGTAAGAAAACAAAATAAATGAAAATAGTGGGGCCATTAAAAGAAGTGGGGTTTCTGCAGAATTTAGAAAGAAGGAAGATTGCAGAATCTGGAAAATGGAAACAGAAATTGTATCTTAGCCGAGTTAGCATCTCTGCCACTGTCAATTGCCAAGTCGCTGCATCTGTCACGTGACACTCACGTTCTAAATTAATATACGAATAAAAGCACTCCCTAGAAGGAGCACAAGCAAGTGAGCAAAGCTAGTAGAAAGAAAGCTGCTTTCGCAGGTTAAGCTAGCCGCCTCAGTAAGCCAATAAGTGCTTTTCTAATAAGTAGGACGTGGCAGCTAGGGGTTCCACTCCACGGGCTCGTAAGGCGCCTAGCTTAATTAGTACTGTCTCGTGTCTCATCCATTAAGTCTTTAGCCATGGATAAGGTCAAAAGTCATGCAGTCACGAATTTTATGCTTACGTAATAGTATTTCAAATCAATTATGTATACTCACATCAAACTATATGGTATTTCAAATTAATTATGCATACTTACATTGAACTATATAATTTGTATGAAATTTTTATGGTCCTCTAGAATGTCCTATACCTCGGGACTTCTGACAATTTAATTTAGTAATTGTATCTTGGACCAAAGCGGTTTTTAATTTTTATTTACCTTTTTGGTAGTATGCACACCATGCAAAATGCAAAGACTTGCGAAAGTAGGGTTCTATATTTTGTTTTTGGTAATAAAATGGTCAGTTTTATTAATGGAATCATATTGATACACCCTAAGGGGTGTATTCAATTAGGATTTTAAGAGAGTTTCAGGAAATTAATAATTTCAGGGGTATTCAATTATAAAATTCTTGGTGTATTCAATTGAGATTCTTAAAGACTTCTTACAATTCCTTATAAATTTAGGTGTATTCAATTATAATTTTTTAAAAGTCTCTAAAAGTTTGGGTGTATTGAAAAATGAATTGAATTTGAACGGATTTGTAATTTGGTGGATTTTGGAGGATTTCAAGGTGATATGTATAATACCAAAGAGCTTGGCAAATCTCATCTCAACCCTAGAAACTTTGAGAGATTTTGTACGTGCTGCTCTCTCCTCTAGAGAGTCTCTCCGACGCCCTCTCTCCCTCCGTGCGATTTGGGTTTCCCATTGTTTCGAATTCTTTGTGAAGGTACAATCTTTCTTTCTCTGCAACTTCTTCCCATTGTTTCGAATATTGTAACCCGTATGTAGCAGCAGTTCTGTTGTTCTTCGTCTGCTTCGATTCTAGGGTCTCCTTGTTCTTCACCGTGTAATATTGCTTTCGTGCTTGTTTGTGGTATAGGATTATGGGTTTTGTTTCTATTTTTTTGGGTTTTTTTTCTTCAGCAATATGTTTATTTTTAGGGGTTTATTTGGTTGGCATTGTTTATATGTTCTGTGCGGGATGATGATTCCCAATTTTTGTTTGTTTATTATCTATCTAGGGGTTTCCCATGTCATTACTTGTTCATTATTATTTCTGGTTACTGTGGTGAGTAATTACGCTGGGAATTCGATTGTTTAATATGCCAATCTGTTGAGATGATTTCTTTAATCTAATATGAAACAATATTTCACTCTTTTTTTTATAGTCATTTATGCTTTTTTCATGTCTCATTGTTTTATTATAATGCATCATCTAGTAAGATTAATTGTTTTTACGGATTGGAGTATGCAATTTATGTTTGAAAAACTTTGATAGCTAGTTTATTTTGTAAGCCTTAACTTTCAAGATTTTGGATGCCAATGTTTAATTTCACTTTGATAGCTAGTTGAAAACATTGCATGTGAACTTGGTATTACGATTTGGTATTAGTAGGATGAAACTGATTGTTTATAGTATCATAAGAAGTTCGATGGTTATCCTCGGATTTCAAAAGCTCATCTATGCTCTCCTTTTCTCTCCTTGCCATATTTTGTCAGGACGCCCGTGCAGCTTCACACCTGGATGAAGGCTATTGTGGATGCTTACC
This sequence comes from Heteromeles arbutifolia, assembly GCA_024362995.1. Taxonomy (NCBI): domain Eukaryota; kingdom Viridiplantae; phylum Streptophyta; class Magnoliopsida; order Rosales; family Rosaceae; genus Heteromeles; species Heteromeles arbutifolia. The sequence goes on along the minus strand of JANCRC010000001.1, from coordinate 1,597,163 downwards.
ATCTTAGCCAGGAAGGCACTCTAATAAGGGAAGCAAGAGACCTCATGAACCCAAAGATCATTCAAAAAATGGAGGAGCTGAAGTAGCAGTGTGTAGAAAATATTAAAAAATTCTCTCAAATTCTATAGATTTAAATTCTTTGAAACTCTGTCAAAATCCTAATTGAATACACCCCTCTAAATTCTTCCACACCTTTTTTATTTTTTAATTTTTTAATATTTATTTATCAAGTGCTAGTGGTGTGTAGAAAATATTAAAAAATTAAAAATAGGTGGGAGAAGTAATTTAGGGTGTGTCAATATAATCTTTCTTATTAATTAGAGAGTTATAATTTTGATTTGTAAAAGTTTGGAGAAATGTTCGAGGTGCATATTAAATCAAAGAGTAAATTGTACGAATGATTCCTCAACTAAAAATCAATTACCATTGGTCCCTCAACTTATCAAAATGTGTAGCTATAGTCCTTCTCATCAATTTTGTCAAAATAAGCTATGTTGGAATAATCATTTATACAATTAGGATCCCTCAACTCATCAAAGTGTATAATTATAGTTCTTTTCGTCAACTATGTCAAAATTTTTGTCAAAACGAGTTATATTAGAAGGATCATTGCTACAATTGGGTTAGAATTAAGAGACAATTTCTCCAGTTGAATTAAAATTGAGGGACCAATGGTAATGAATTTTTAGTTGAGAGACCATAGCTACACGTTTTGATAAGTTGAGGGACCAATGGTAATGGATTTTTAGTTGAGGGATCATTGCTCCAATTGAGTTAAAGTTAAAGAACCATAGCTATAATTTACTCTAAATCAAATGAGATAAAAAAAATCTACGTGAACAAATAATGCACGTGAAATAAAATTTATTGATTGGACGTTTGATTTTTTTTTAATTTTTAAAAAGACTAGTTAGTGATTTCGCTATGGTAGTTCATTATTTCGAGGGCTGAAAAAACTCACAAGACATTTTAGCCTCTCCCTGATCACCATCTTGCGATTCATCAATCCCAGGAATCGAACCAAGAACGTATCGTATGACATATAGCATAAAATTCATCTTCAACCATTAGGTCATCCGTATTGGATGCCTTGTTTGGATAAATGACGTAATTTGCTCTGCCTAACAGTGAAAACTAAGACGAAAAAATAATGCACCAATAAGGTTGGCTGATGTGGAAAGCTGTGTACGACATTTATAGGCAACGACAATTTCCACTTACGGAATATCAAGCACTAGTCCAAGGGGCCATTGAAACAGATATTTCGCCAACTATTGTTACAAGTTACAACTTACAATACAAGGTGAGAAGACTTGACCAAAAACAAAAATACAAGGTGAGAAGGATTATAGACAAATGGATATTGACCAAAATACTAAAGCGCTCGTCCCAAACCAATCATGTGATGTAATGCAAGAAGTTAAAAACACAACGCTTCATAGGTTTTGGGCGCCACTATCTTAGTGTCAGCTAAGAACATCAAAAGGACACAAAAGACATCAAGTAGCCACAACCTTTCGAATCTATTTGAATGAATTGGAACATAAACAGTAATTACCTCCCTGATTAAACAGTAGTTTCATCTTTATGACATTGTGTGAACATAAACATTGCAGAGTAAAACTTACCCAGAAACTCTCTTAATCTATAGACTGTTGTTATGTCGTGCAAAAACTCGTTCACATAGGTAAAACTACAATAAAATACGATCAAAACTGTTCCTAGAACTCCATACTAATCAAACCCCTAACCTGGTTGTCACTGGTTTGTTCTGTGATGGCGCTCCTTCTTGTATCGAGACTGATACGGATCAAAACCACCTTCCTCTGCCCCATAAACAGCCCATGAAGGTGTCGGAGCCATGTAATCCTTACTGTCAAAATGTTTTCCAGAAGCCAACTGCATTTTCCATAAGAATGGATGAGTGAATAAATATGATCGCCCAAATGGCACTCTAGGAGTACATAATTGTTGGAGCCAAACATACCAGATCGTGAAACTTTTCATAGTCAATCCACGTGAACCACTGGCCATTAATCTTGAACTTGCTAGTTTTTGCCAGAAGGACACAGCACGAGTGGACATGCTCGCATGCGACTTCATACTCCCCGTTACTTTTCAAGGCTAAGGCCTCTGAAAATGCTTTAACATCAGCATGCCAGGGCACATTCTCCATTGTCAACTTTGATGTAGCAGACCTGTGAATTGATCACTCTGAATATAGAACTAAAGCATTTAAATGACCTGACCACTTAGGAACCAAAGAAACGAAAACTTACGTTCCACAATATGTAACTCCCTTGATTTCAACAAAATCAGGACTGCCAAGGCTAAAAATGTTATAATAAGCATCAATATCTTCTGTATTCCAGCCCTTCACCAGAGTTAGGCGATAAACAGTTCGTTGCTGTTTGTCCTTGAGAGAAGTCAAGGAATCCTGGCGATAAAAATTCAAGCACACACATGAGTAACACCAGAAGTACTGAATCATTTTTTTTTCTCAGTGGATTGAAGACAAGAAATTGGGACCTCAAAGTATCAAGTAGATCATATGCTTACAATGAATCGCTCCCAAAAATCCCCAAAAAGTGGCCTATCAATCGCCTTCAAACTCTCTTTAGTTGCAGCATCTACACTTACATATAACTGTGTGCAATGAAGTCCAAAATCATTGCCAAAACTAAATAATAGCATGATGTAAGATCAGACAGCAATATAACAGTAGCAAGCAAACCTGCGTGATAGGGTTCAGCATTTTGATCTTTTCAGGAAACTGAGCATTTGTTACTAGAAAAGTAGAAATCCGTCTTCGATGCAGCTCATCTATGAGTGCATTAATCTCAGGATACATGATGGGTTCACCAACAAGTGATAAGGCACAATGCCTGGGAGAGAGACCCTCTGTTAATCGCTCCAATGTAACACCTGCAGGAGAAGATATCTCATGACATAAAACTAAGCAGATCTATACACTATTAAGTTTCCTAGGATTTAGTTGATGATAGTACAACCAAATAGTTGGGGAACCCAATATAACCATGCCTTCCTAAACGGTGTTTCAATTAATTCATCACTGGTTCGAGCAGTCTTGTACAACTAAAAATATTTGAAGCATTATCCAAGGATGTATTTCTTCCCAAAAGAAAAAAAAACACAGGATTTACCAGGAACTCCTTTCATTTGCTTGATCATTTTCGTGTGCTGGTCTATGGCGGAATTAACAATCTCTAACGGATCATCCATCTTCCACTGCCAACTCTTTCCGACAGGATTTGTGTGATGTCTCCAACAAAAAACACATTTGTTGGCACATGCCAGACTAGGGGTTGTCTCCATGCACCTGTTTCATTCAAACGTCTCAAATTTAAACTGCTAGTTGAGGCAATGTGAAATATACATAAACAACTATAAAAGTAAATGCAACTATGTAAAATATACAAATTCAAAATGTATATGATATAAGACTGCCAATTCACACTAATTACATAGCACTGAGGTATTACAGATATGCAACAGTCAAGCTAAAATATGCGCATAATGCATGAATTCAGAGTCACGCAGACGTGTGTATGGGAAAGGACGGTGCGAAATCTGCTCCAAATTGATAATAATTTCGGTTACCTGTGACTTTCTATGCCATAAAACGAGTGTTTGTAGCAACCTCCACGGCCTCGAAGCTGCGACTTTGTCCATCTACAAATTTTGACACCGCTATGAGAACCAATAATTTTATACCCCTGCATTTTCACTCGAGGAAAATCAAAGCCAAAGATCAGAACAAAAATCCTAAAGGCAAACACAACACTTCAAATCTTCCAGAAAGAAGTTTACTCAGACAAGCTTACCTGCTTCGTTAAGCTAGCTCGAATCACCGGAGTGACCATCTCTTTTTTACCATTCACTGTCCCGTTCGTCTTCGTCGCCGCCACTGGGTTCCTTCTTGAAGGTCCTTTACCTGCAATATCCTCAAGATCAACAACACCTGACTCCCCACCGTCCTCCTCCTCCTCATCCTCCTCGTCTGACCCATCAAAGCTCTCAGCTCCACATTCATCACCAACCCCATTACCCAAAACCCCGCCATTTTCCGCCGCACCACCCTTCAGAAACCTCACCACCTTCCCACTCCAAGCATCAAACACCTCGTCTAAATCACCACCGTCCACGTCACCTTCCCAAATCGGAAACATCTCAGAAGCGCCCAACGCCCTCATCCTTCTCGCCAAGTCCTTCCCCACCGCATTGAACGTAGCGCCGTAGGCTCGGCTCCCAACGCCGAAGACGGCGAATTTGCAATTGGAGAGCAGCAGCGATCCCACCCTGAAGTCCTCCGCGCTCTCGGCGAGCCAATTGGAGAAGAACTTGGCGTTCGGAGGCGGCTTCCCGTCATCCCACGTCGAAGCGACGATCAGAACTAGGGTTTCCTTCGGGAGGTCTTCGGGCTCGTAGTTGTTGGGGTCGACGAGGTCGAAAGCGACGCCTTTTAACGTCAGAAAATCGAGCAGGCGACGAGCTAGGGCTTCAGAGGTTCCGGTTTGGGAGACGAAGAAGAGCTTGCCTCTGCGAGGCGAAGAGCCAGGGTTAGGGTTTAGGGAGAGCTTGAGGCGTCGGAGGCGGCGGGATTTGTAGAAACAGTAGACAGTGGCGGCGGAGAGGAGGGCGAGGAGAGTGAGCCGCGCAGGAGCGGAGGAGAGGGACATGGCGGGAATTAAATTTGTGGGATTGTCCTTTTGCGGACAATCACATGAGCGTTATGGAGGCGCGAAGAAGAGTGAAAGAGGAGGCGGAAGACGGCGATTGGAATTTTGGGTACGCAAAGTTGGTGGGCTGAATTCAAATTGGTCTTAATCGGCCCAAAATATATGAGTTCTGGCCTACTCTAGTGCACATGCTCATATGCACTAATATCCCTCATCAAGCCTCCGTACCACACGAATCAGTAACGTACTTTTGTATAATTTCAATGAGTAACATTGTGTCAAATTGAATTGACTCTTATTATAACACGTACTAGAACCAGGGTGACAATCAAATAAACCTTTACTCGAATACAAGGATATAGCATTTCGCCGCTGAAAGAAAAATATTCATTTGCAGACGTAGACAGTCACATGAGCTAGAGCGAATGTTCTTCCCATTATACACCTGGGTTTAGATTCCCTTCACTGCAATTTAGATAAGTTTAAAGTAAAATTCGCTCGTATAAAAAAGAATCTTAATTCTTTAATATAACATCTTTATATAATACACAAACCTATACACAGAAAAATCCATCACTTGAAATGGTTAGGAAAAAACATAATAATGTGCACTCTTGTGAACTGAACTCATTCACCCTCACTTCCTCAGCTCATCCTCTACATCAACTGCAACTGCATCACCAATAAAATTCAAGTGGTATATCAAAAACATCGGTTATAACAATGCTCAAAATTGGATGGAGCACCCGAAGGAAGCATGGCTTCGCCGCAGGTCTTCGTGCTGTTATGGACTTGTATGAAGCCGCATTATCGTTTTAAGGCCGCCACAACGTTTTCTGGGCGCATAAGATACCCTCCTTCCCCTGAGCATAAGTCATCCGGATCTCCCAATGCATACTCTTCAATATACCCTCCAGCGGTTCCAGTACCTCAACTTTCTCGCGTATAATCGCCCAACCTCCAGGCCGTAACAAGCGATCCATCTCAACAACGATTGATACAGGCTGCTTACACCTGCAAAGTAGTATTCCAGATGTAAAGGATTGGGACACGTGAAAAACTGGAGACTTCAATAACAAAATTTCACTGCAAATAGTAATGAAGCGCTAACTGGAGGAGTTGGCTCTCACCTATTCTTAAGCCGCGAAAAAAGATGATCCACATGCAAAAGGTCATATGATCTGGGATAAGTACCGAAAGACTCACACCAGTCGTGGTAGGTTCCAACAAGCCCGCGTTCAAATATGAAAGGAAGTGTATCGGGCGCATGGACAGGTACCACATTCATCACCCAAACCTTTTGTTGTGCGAGGGCTGCAGCAAATCTGAGTAAAGTACATTACAATTCAATTCACCAAACTTCGACGTGTTTCTATTGAAAAGAAAAGAAAACACAAGGTTTTGTTGAATTTATTTACATACCCTCCATAGATGGCTTTCATGTCCATTACATTTCGAATTTTTGACCAGTCGATACCCAGTCCAGTGAGATAAGATTTATCAACAATAGCTTTCCAGTGCTTGGTGTCTGCATCCAATTGATCTTTATCACTTAACCAGTCAGGATACCTTTCGAGCCTTTTGGGCCATTCCTCTGGCCACTCTGTGCCACGCTGTTCAATGGCAGATGGAATGGGGTGCAGGCAAGTCTTCACGGGAACATACCTGTTAAGGGACACATAAGGCTAACTGTTCCTAAAAGAACGAAATCATCCAAAAGTAGTCTTCCGTGCGCAGATAATGAACATACTGAATCCGTTCAACAAATTAACGAGCCAGAAACGGAATATGTATGGATTCATAATGCTAAAAACCTAGAAGAGATGAATATTGTCAAGCAAGTTCATTTAAGCTTACCAGGCTGCATCTGGGTTTTCATTTTCCTTGCACAAAGGTGGATATTTCTTCCTCCTCAGATCATAAATATCATTTGAGTCCGGCTTCTGGTATATTTTGACACCCACGTCACTGACTTCATCAGTTTTATGAGCCAGAATATTCCAACAGATAGAAGCAGTCAATTTAGCCATGGCTGGAAGATAAGAAAAAAATGCCACATGTTGTCAAATTATTCAGCACAAGCAACTCAGGATAAAATTATATAATATCATAAAGCAAACAAATCTTAGATATCCTAAGGAAGTTTGTCCTCGCAAAAATAGTATTAACTGTAAGATATTCGGACCACAAGGCCTACTGTTTCCAGCTTTCAAGCATCTAAAATAATAATTATTATCATAATAGTTAGCAGCATAGGGCAAACCTTCTTCTTCTTCAAAGCTGTCATGTTTAGTTGACAAGACAAAGTATCCACCCGGCCTTAAAATCCTATTCATCTCTAGAAGATGCTTACCCCCTGCAAAAGAAAGAACACCATGAAAGTGTGACTTAAAGTTGGATTTGAAACTTCAAGAAGAAAAAATGAAGAATGAAAGGCAGAAAGAAATCGATTCAAACCATTTGAATGCCAAGGTATGGTGCAACCGCCACAGTGAACAGCATCAAAAACACCACTGGGGAAAGGCAGCCTTCTATTTTGAAAAGGGCTAACTAAAGCAGGAAAACCACGTTCGAGGGCAACTTGAGCTAGGTCAACTAGGTCATCTTTCAAGCCCAATGCCAATGTTAAGACATCCTTATCAACAAGAGAACCCCCAAATGCGGAATCTGTACATCCAATATCCAGCACTACACGGATATTCTTTCCCCATTCGATGTCTGGTACCATCTATCAAACAAAATAAAAATTCAAACTTCTTTTTATGGTAAGACTTACAGCAACTACTATTAGGAGATAACTAGAACATACATGCACATCAGAGTACGTACATGGTGAAGTTTAATTGCCATCTGTAAATAGAGGCTGGTTTCAAACTCCACATCTCTCACAATATTAGGATGCAAAAATATAGCAGAGATAAAACAGTTACTCTTTATCCTAGAAATATGATATTTTCCAAGGTTTACCACTAATTTCATATATAAAAACACATGTTCGAAAGAGAAATCGTCCATCTACCCAAATAATCATTTACAAGCGTTATCAATTCATTTCAGGTTGTAATAAAAGAGGCATCATACAGATTCTCAAATTCAATGGACAATGAGTAAAAGTCACACCTCTTCAATGGACTCAAGATAGTGAAGAATCCCACCCTTCAATTCAAACTGGTTCTGAGGGAAAGTCAGATATTCTCCAGACTTCATCACCCAACTATGTTCCTTGATGAATGCAACCAGGTTCGGATGCTCCACGTTCTTGTACAATATCTACAAAACACGAAATGTTACGAAAACGAAACATCAGTAAAATTCGTTTTCCTCACATTGTACTACACTTGAATACAAGAAAAAGATATGAAACCCTAAGCATATATACCTTCTCTTTGCTCTCAGGCCAGGGGACCGGAGGGCCATATCCATCGCGGGGAAGAGGTACAAGACACATAGGTTCCACTTTCGGGCAACTCCTCTCCGTATGCCTATACTGCAGCCTTCCAGATCCAACTTCCATATCAATACAAGGAATGTAATTATGCTTGCTCCTTGTGCTACATTGTTTCCAACTATAATGTGCTTTTGGATCAAACAATGGACCCTTCATCTTATACCTCTTCTTCCCTCTTTTTTCGGATTCACCACCGTCATCTTCCTGCTTCACCTCCTCCGATTCCTTATCCCTCGTCTCCATTAAATTATCCCCCTCTCCCCCTGCTTCCCCATTTCCTTCACTCTCATCACCCAAAGCTTCTTCCTTTCCATCCACCACCTCCTTTTCTTCATCCCCATCTTCCTTTTCACTCTCCAAATCTTCATTCTCGGATTCCAAGGTCACATTTTTACCCTTCACCACACTCTTTGGTAACTTTTTCTTACCCCTCCCCTTCTTCCCATTTACCTCTTGTTTCTTCTCCTTCTCGTATTTATGCTCATGGGCAGGTGAACTCACAGCAGAGCCATTAGCCCTTTTCTCCTCCCCACCATTACTAGCAACTTGGTGGGTCCCACTGGGAGTGCTCGCTCTGGTGCCCTTTGATCCAGGCGACGCCCCAACGTTGTCGAAGCTTTCGATTCGGCTGGTGACGGAGGAGGAAGAAGAAGAAAACATCGACCAGACGAATACAAAGCAGAGGCCCAAGATTGCCACCGCCGTCATTTTTATGCAGAACCCACCTGGCCGTTTTGCTTGGCGGCCCAACCGAGCTAACCGAGCCACTGCCATCTCTCTCTCTCTCTCTCTCTCTCTCTAAAAATACACCCCAATAAATGAACTTTGACGAATGTACACTAAGGAGCCTATAAATCTGGAAACCCCCCAATGAAAAACCCCGCCAAAATTGGATAAAATATCGAAATTCAAATCCAGAAGTGGGATTTAACCAGAAAATGAAATCTTTAACAAATCTGGAGCAGGAGATGAGACAGATCTGTGGAAATGTTTCTAAAAATGGAAATAGAAGATGAAACTGCGAGTACCCAAATGGGAAAATCACCGTCTGGATCCAAGTACAACAAAAAGAAATCGCCTTTCAAAGAATTTATAACCTTCAAGATCATGAAAAAAAAATTTCCGATGAACTGAGAAATTAAAGAAGGAACTTGAATTGGGTAAGTACTAAGTAGCACCTACCCAATATAAATTAGCTTTTAGCAGCAGAATTTTCAAATAAGTGGGAGAAACTTCTCTGTCACTCGGAAAAATTAAAATTAATATTAAAAAAAAAAAAAAAAGTGATTAGCTGGGGAAATGAGCAGAGGTAGTAATCGAGTATAAAGTAATAAACTTTTGAAATTTGTTTAAAAAAATTATGTTGTCTGGGAAGTGGGCAGTGCTGATAAGGTTGTCGTGTCATCTCATAGGCTGGAACTCATGTCGAAGAACGTAGATTTTATTTGCATTTTACGGCGAGCGCCATGGATGGAAATTGACCGCCACCAGAAAGTTTCGGGTTTACGTCCAGTTTACGGTGCGTACTGCGCACAACAGCTAACCAGCACGTGCCTAAAAATTTAGCGTATAAATAATTGAATATGGTCACTTAATATGGTATTAATCGCGTATAATACTTGAATACAGTCACTTAGTATGGTATAAAACATTTTCATGAGTGAACGATGAAGTTGATAATTTCAATATTTTGCATATTATTCATTTGTATTGTGCTCGTGAAGTGAATATCTGATTATAGCTCGAGAATGTACTAATTGGGTTGGTTTTAGTTTGAAAAAAAAAGACTGAAATGGAAAAATATCTTCATAAACTCTTCGTCGCCTTATGTTTTTTACACAATTTTTTATAATATTAGAACAATAATTAACGTTAAACCATACGGTAGAAGAGAGTCCATGAAGAATTATACTTTAAGAAAAGTCGCTTTAGCGTTTCTCTTGCTATTAAACTTTATGTTTGAATTACTGAAGAATACAAGACTATTAACACTTAATGTAGTAATAGAATATACATTCGAGAGAGAGATCGAGATCGAGAGAGAGAGAGTTGTCTTAGTCAGTGGGTTCTCATCAAACATGTAGGGGATCATATCTTTCTACATAACTAGAGTACCATAACTGTAGATAGTCTTCGGTTAATTTTACGTAATTTTAAACTCAAATATCGATTTTGTGCATCTAAATTTCATTCATGCGAAGAACATACGATCAATCTCGCTGATCTCTTGACGTGTCGCCTTCAGAACCTTGATGAGTTGTGGAATGTGAGTCTGTTGGCATTGGACCTACAGCAGTCACCTTATCAGAGTCTTGATGTTGAGTAGAACCTGAATATGATGGCACTGATGATGATGTTAGCAGTGGGGCGTGGTTGACAGGTGACCATTCTCCGGAAGGATTGGGCAAGTTCGAGTAAGAAGGCTTTTCCTGAGATGCATGCATATTGACCTTAATCCTGCATATCCAAGAAATATTATCATCTTTCGGTCCAAAATACAAGTTTCAGCAATTCTGGTTGTCCTGCTCCCAAAGCAAAATGATTGACAAACCCATACGACAGCATGGAACCGAAGATTTAAGAAGAATGTGTCGTGCTATTATGTGCAGGTGAAAATCACTTAAAATCTTACCTGTTGTGGATATCGACATACTCATCTGTTTCATCCCATATCTCTTCCTGGTATAAGCAGAGATTTACAATTCGGATCAATACATGCAACAATTAAAATTTACAAAAATCCAGTATCCAGATAATACTCACACAAGTTTCGTAATGCAGGAGCAGATTCAGTTACTTATTCCTACAATGCATGACCATTACCTGAAGAAGTTCTTCGATGACATCCTCCATGGTAATTACTCCTACAAACTCTTCATTGTCTGGGAAAACTGGAATGGGACCGTTCTCAACGTCCAGAATGCAATGTGAACAGCCTCTGTGTCGTTTCTTAAAAGAGGGAGTAGCTGATGGGCTTTTCTTAGCTTGTTGACCTCCATCACCACTGTCCAAAGCACTCTTAGCATTGCTTGAACCCACTTTTTCATCTGGAATTCAACAAGAACGCAAATTATGTACTTCAAAGGACACACATACAAAAAAGTGGCAGTGATTGAAAAACTCAGGAAAAGCACATACATTGAGAAATCAGGTAGCCAGAAACTCAGTTAATCATATCAATCATACAGGACACACAGAACAAGTTACATCCATTAACATACTCAAAAGGAACTTTACATTATGAGTACAGAATGAAATATCATGAAACAATTAAATACGAAAACTGAGATTTGAATCTTGAACCTCAAAATGAAAATAAACCTAAACAGCAGCATTCTTTTGTTGCTGCTACGAATATACACACCTTTCTTGAATGATGCCGCAGGTTGGCCCGCTTGCTTCTTACAATCATCCTTAAACACAGGTGGTTCGCCATCTTTGGCATTCTTTAGTGCATCCTTTTTCCCGTTTAGATACTTAAAGACAACAGCAATGTGACTGTGACCTTTCTGAAATTCATTTAGAATATCATACAGAGGCATGTCTTCCGAAACCCTGTGGAGCAAATGAAAAGGCCAGCCAAGAATTATCATGCTCCAGCCCAATAAAAAATTAAAACACAGGCAGTGAAACAAACTATTTTAGGAAGGGGTGTGATATCCACACACCCCTTATTAATTTATGTCCTTTGATCTTCTTCAATTCATTTAATCCGATGGCCAAAAATTAAGAGGGTGTGTGAGAAGTAAAAAGGGGTGTGTGGATAGCACACCCCCTTCAGGAATTCTCAAAATTACATTAGCTCATATCTTGTATCAGATAATAAAAACCAAAATATAATGAGGTACTATCATACCGAGGAATTTTTCTGATCATCAGTTTTCTCAAAGTAACTCCACCTTCTAGATCAACCATCAAGAGATTCTTAACCTGCACTTATATGAAATGAACTGATACATTTGAAGCTAGCATCACTCTTGTTTTTTGGTCGGACACGCAGCATCACTTCAACTTTGACAAAAGTATATAATCAAAGCAAAAATGGAATTACCAGAACAAGACCAATTATATTTCCAGGCTTCCCACAATAAACTGGAACTCTACTATGACCCATTGCCATTATTGCATTCAATGCGTCCCTGGAGAGAAAATAGAGTGACGGGTTTAAAAAAATGGAAGAACACATAAAATATGATAGAGAGAACAAACCGAAATCCACAAACCCACAAAGTAAGAGGTGCATCCAGATCAAGGGAAAATGCATTTGTTATGGGAGTCATAGCATCTTTTGCTGTCTTTTCAGTCAATTCAAGTGCCCCAGCAATGATGGTAGTCTCATCATGTGTTAAATCCCCGCCTTTCCCAGCCTAAATAACAAATCATATGCATATGCCATATATAATCACAGAACATGGGAAACCGGAGGACTTTCGGAAAGTTGAAAGTTCCTAACATATGCCACTAGACTACTAGTATAGTGCCTGATGTGAACTTTCAATATGCGAGAGCTTAGTCAGGTTATATACCTCATTTCCATGAAAATTCACAAAAGTCTTTAGCTCTGCTCTTCGTAAAAGGGCAGATTGTCCCTTACCCAGCATATAATCCAGAACCTGCAGAGAGAACATATATAGAACAAATAAAATGACAGAATAGGAAAAAAAAAAATGCAATTAATAACAGAATATATGCAGCTACGTCAAACAGTCAAGACACATCACACAATTTACAAACATCTAAAGTCGTTGTAATCATTATGTAAGTTCATACATTAACATCACCTTACTAATGGGATACGAAATGGGGAGGAAAAGAACAAGAAGAAAGCGCACAAATGGGGCCATTGTCGCCCCAACAGTCAATCCATAGCGAGTGCAGACTGCTTGCGGCAATATCTGGAGTAGCAACGAATACAAAGAACCAAAAGTAAACATCTTTTGTATGTATGTACTACGTAGATACCTTCTTAAACTAATCACTCGGCGTGAAATGCTCTTCCGAAGACAACTTACCTCCCCAAACACCAGGATGAGGGTGACTGATATCACAATGGCCGCCCAAGGAGGCACAAGACTATCCAAAAACACCGGAAGAGCCTAATAACACACGAAACATCATCAACTACTACAAATTAATTGCCCTAGATAAAGCCACAACATCACACGATTACCTCCATTGCTAACGCGTTTCCGATTAAAAGCGTGCAAAGTAACAGGTGCTGATTCTTCACCACCGGATAAATTTTAGCTGTAAAAAACGGAGCAGTTTAAAGCAATTAAACACACGCAAATCCTGTTCTTCTGTAAAGTTCAACTATTCTTTTGACTTGGACTGCAATAAACTGAGTCATCTAGTAATTTAGCTTACTGTCCAGCATCTCACAAAACAATATCATAATTTCCAATCCAGAAAACCGTTTCCAAAAACGAAATTTGAATAAGTTTCAATCCAAAAAAGTTCTTATAGCTCAGAATCCAGAGGATCGCCCAAAGAAATGAAAATTTCGAATTTCGAATTTCGAAATTGCTGAGCAGCTCCAAATTTCATAAACTAAAAACAAATAACAAATAAAAAAATTAAAGAAAATGAAATTAAGAGGGAAGAAAGCTCACCGGCGTGTTTGCGATCCTGAGGGCGGCCGGACTTCATGAGGACCTCGAGGTCGACGAGGCCGAGGGACATGAGGCCGAGAGTGAGTCCGGCCATCATTCCGGCGAAGCATACCAGGCCTATGATTATCAGCAAGTACAGAAAGAACTTCGTCCCGCAGCAGGCCACCACTGCAGCCATCTCCGTCGCTCGCTGGCTCGGTTGCTGGAGAGTGGAGACCAAAATTTGAAGCCGTGCGCGTGGGTTTGTCTTTCTCGGACCTTGTGGGTTGGGTGTACTGGATCTCTTTTTGGCCGGTTCAGTTCCCTCGATTTTTTTATTTTCTTCCACAAAAATACTTGCTTTTAGCGGCGCCAGTGGAGCAGGTGCCCGCGTTAAAAAGAATAACTTGCGTTTGATTGAGACGATAAGATAAGACAGCGGTAATATATATATTTTTTTAATAAATGATATTATCTACGTTAAAAAATAATGTGGTCTAAATTTATTTTTGATAATAATCGAAACTAAAACATCTCATGTAAAGATAAATACCACTAGACCGCGATAATTTAAATTCACCATTCTCTTCCTTAAGATAAATAATACCATTTGTTTAGAATAAAAATTAAACTGCGACGATAATGGGTGACATGTTTATTGAGAAATAATTTTACACTCTTCACTTCATATATCTTTTCCTAGTTTTATAGTTGTAAGATTAAACAATTAAAGTAAAATAAATAGTCATATACTAACAAATTTCTATTTCAACCTTCCTATTTTTTTTTCTCATTCGGTAATTACATTACTCGTTAATAAATTATTGTTAGACACACAACAAAACAGCGTGACACTCATATTAAAAAATTATGTTAAAGGAGTTTTTAGTCCACGTGGCCACTGCAAAGTCACATTTTAGCCGATACGCTTGCGTTTGCATGCAAATCGATGATAATTGGGTTGATTCGGGAACAAGAATAAAATACATGAGTCGTGGATTCGGTGCAGCTTCCCCAACAATTGTTTGGCTACTAGCCTACTACAGCTAGGCAAGGGTCCTCTCTTGCCACCCACGACTCTCTCCGTTTTCCTGCCATCTCCAATTCTTCACAATGTTTATTCGCATATGCTTCGCTGGGTGTGGACCTTTCACTCTGGTGGTAATGCTAAAAGACAAAAGAGAACCACTAGTTTTACGAGATCTACATACAATTCATAAAACAAACGAATCAACAGACATGAGTTAAGTTAGTCATAATATACCCCCGACTCAGCATCTTTGTTTCGGTCTGCTTCTCGTAATCAACATATTCCTCTTACACCTAAGTTTAAATCCGATACTCATAACTAGGGGTGGGCAAACGGGTATAGGAATCGTGGGTCGGGGTGGGTAATCAAGGTTCGGGACGGGTACGGGCCGGTTCTTAATTTTGTAAAAACAAAAACGGGGCGGGGCAGGGCGGGTGTAACAACCCGTCCCGATAAAAGGGGAATTTTTGTGAAATTTCACCTTGGGCTAGATCTTATTCTTTTAAAATTGGTTTTTGGGTCTTAAATGGTGTGCCCAAGGGGCCCACCCCCAGTTTTGTCCCCGGTTCCTTTCCTTTTTTTTTCTTTTTTTTTCTGATTTTTGGCACTCTCTTCTCTTTCTCTCCCTCTTCTTTCTCTCTTTTTCTTCTCTACCCGTGAGCTCTCTCTCCCTTTCTCTGCAACTCTCTCCTTCCTTCCTCAAGCAGCATCGCACAATCACACACTAGGACAACAAAAACACCATCACCATCACCTCTGTGATCTCAGAAACGAAGAAAGAACACCCAAAACCCTTCCCTCTCTTTCGGCCGGTACTGTTCATCGTCTTCCCCGACGAGTTTCGTGTTATTCCGACGTTGGTAAGCCTCTATAAACCTTTGGGTTATGTTTTAGGGTTAGATCGAAGCTTGTTTTAAGTGGTGTATACGTTTGAATCGCAGAAAATGGCTCGGAGTAGCTTTTCCAAATTTTTCGGCGAGCACCGCCCCTTTCGAGGCAATTTCCGGCCAAACCACGGCGAGTTGGCCGGCGTGCAAGGTATCAATCTCTTCGTCTCGCTGAGTACTACAACTTTCCTTTTTGTTTCACCCAATTTCATCGAGTATTGAAGAAGTTATACTCATTTGAATCTTACCCAGTTTCCGGCGAGTCCGACGACTTTCGAGGCGATTTCCGGCCAAACCACGGCGATTTAGACGTCATGTGAGGTACCATTCTCTTCGTCTCTTCGAGAGCTATAACTTTTCTTTTTGAATCACTTGATTTCGTCGAGTATTGACAAAGTTATGGCCGTTTAAATTTTGTATAGTTTTCCGGCCGAATCCGGCTTTCCCTTCCATTTAGCTTCGGCGAGCAGCAACCAGACCAGGCCTTTGGGCCTTTATATCCGAGCCTAACCCCTTACCCTTTTGAACTCAGCCCAAAACCCTTAACAACTCAAACCCACGGGCCTTTAGGCCCAACCCGGAACCAACCTAAACCCTTTACCCTTTAAGCCCAAACCTAAACCCTTTGGACCTAAAACCCAAGCCCAAGAACCCAAGCCCAACCCGGATCCAAACCCGTGACCCATTTGACCTGGTCCGACCCAGACCCTGACCCGTTGACCCGGTCAACGTTGACTTTGACGGGTCAACGTTGACCGTTGACCGTTGACTTTGACTTTTCGGGTTTTCGTCCGAGACCTCTCCTAGGCTAATTTCGACGTTCTGGACCCGTTTCTGAAGTCCGTTTTCCCAAATTAAGTCGTTTGAGTAGAGTTTGACTAAATGTACCTCTTTATGTGCTTAGGGGCAATTGTTGTGGTGTTTTCATCTTCGCTTGTTGTGGCTTTTCGGTAGCTAAGTACTGTGAGTGGACCCCTTCTAAAATGCATGTTTTATAGTAGAAATGCATACATGAAAAGCTTGATTTGATGAGTATGTTTTATGAAATGCTTTATGAGATATCGTGCCTATTGAGGTTATTTTGAATTATTACTATTTTTCCTATAACCCGTATTCTTATAGAATATCTGATGGATGACGATATGATATTTAGAATACGTTTCGAACACCTCTTTATAGTATAGATGATGGATGACTTTATACTATTAAGATGTCTTTCAAATGTACGTATGTTCAATGATTTTGTACTTACCTAGTGGTCCTTACCGCTACGGGACGTAGGGATAGTTTCCGGTCTGTCCCGGGCGAAGAATTTGGTGTTGGCATAGGGCCTGTAGGGTGTTTCCTCTGGCATTTAAGACCAGGGATGGGGAGCCGGCATGGGGCCTGGGGGTTATTTCCTCTGACTGTCTGCTCAAAGATGGGGAGCCAGCATGGGGTCTGGAGAGTTATATTGGACATTCACTAGAGATTATTATATATACAAGTTATGATTTGAGACATTGCACGACATGCTAGGTTTCGGAAAACCTATGTTTATCATGATATATATGTGTTTTCATAAAACCTGGGGGTTAGTACGTTGATAACTGTTTTACTATATGTATATCAAATTGGTCCACTCATGTTTGTTTTGCGCCCCCTTCAAGACTTAGAATCGAGACATACAATCCTGGCATCAAGGCACTTCCGTATCGGCATCTTCGAGTCCTCTCGGTGTAGGACCTATTCCTTTGTTCATTCAATTTTATATTAATTCTTTTAGTGTTCTAGATTAGATGTGTGCTCTGAACACGTTCCTAAAATGCACTCTTTATTTTATATTTATAAGTCTTATTTATTCCTTATTCTCAGCATTTGCATTCAATAAATGGTTTTCGTCACCCTTCGGGTGTCGGCCAGCACGTGTCTATCTTGGTATTCGGGGAATATCGGGATCGGGGAGTGTCAGCGGGCCAGTTCCAAAAGTATAGAAAAACGGGTACCCAGACCGGCCCGTTTGTAATTGTCAATGGACGGACAAGATTGAAGAGGAACCTACCATCCAATCTGAACCGTCAGTTTTACCCTAGTTAGTACGTCTCCCTCTCCTCGAGCTCGTCGTCTCTGTCACTCGACTCGACTCGATAGTCGATTCTCTCTCACCGTCTCGCCTCGTCGTCTCCTCCACCACCCTGGCATCATCTCCTCCACCACCCCGACATCACGACGGCCCTAGCGACCACCACAACGGCCCAGCAACCTCGATTGTCCCTCGACGACAACGACATCCCGGACATTGAAAACCCGAGCACCCCACCGCCCATCTTCTCGATTTGTCATATCTCTCACAAGTTCCGCAGCGCAATCTTGTGGTGCACACTGCACTCAGTCTCACAGGTAAAAACCAAACCCCTATTTTAATCAGATCTATTTTACTCTGTAATCCCTTTTTTCCCCTTTTTTTTTTATCAAATTTTGTTTTAAAATTCATTGAATTAAACTTGTATTTGTTCATGCGAGATGTGGATGGATATGTGAAATTGTTATGGGGTAATAAGAATTCAAAGGGTTTTGATTATTGGGTTTTTTTGTTTCAGATATTTCTTAGTATCCTTCGCTTTAAACTTAGTGAAGCAAAAAGCTAAGTTCTTGAATGGATTGAACTAATTTGTTTCTTTGATGGATCTAATACTAGTAATTTGTTTCTTGGTTGGTGATGCTGGACAGTTAAAACAATCCTGCGTTTATAATCCTAAATTGTAAGATTTATGGTCAAACTTGTGAAATTTGAAATCAAGTGAATATCGGACATGTAGAAGAAGATTGTGCTACAAATCCTTAACAACATTCTTGAGAAGAAGAGGCTAAGTTAAACTTTGAGAATAGTTAACCCAGACTCTATTAAGGATTGTGTCGGACTAACGTACCAGCAATTGTATGTGTGCATTGATTTTCTGCTACTTTTTGGTGCTATTATATACATACTCTCTGTAGGTTCACCCCTTGCCTCTTATACATTCATTAGCATACCATAACATACAAGATAAGATATCTGTTTTCATTACTGAGATTATTACGTAGGAAATTCATCATTGTGGATTTATTTTTCTGTATTCTTGCTTCAGACTTCACTAAGAAATAGGTGAGTGAATTGATGGAAGCTGGTGTTATCTCAGTTGGTCTTGGCCCACATCGACTATGTGGTGGAGTTCTGACAAGATTGACAACAAATGGAGTAGGTGATGTCTGGCAGTTTGATAATTTGCCCTTTGAGTTTAGGGCTTTAGAAGTTGCTCTGGAGGCTGCATGTACATTTCTCGATTCTCAGGTGTGTAAGGGAACACAAGAATTTAGGATGTCTATCACTGCCCAATACTAGATGTGGGCGATGATTGTTATTAATATATGTACGTGTATATATAAGAATATATAAGAATTGATGTGCAGTGCATCCTCAATTTTGAAAAACAACTCCTGTGTGCAGAAGCTTGTGAAAGAGGTCTTGTAATTTTCTAAAACATGTCTGTTTTGTTGCAGTGCAGTTTATAAATTACAAAAAAAAAAAAAAGAGTTGGACCCGTGTACCCGCCCTGGATCGACCCGTTTTAAATGGGCCGGGTTAGATCCGATTCCTAAACTTAAAATTCCTCTACCCGGCCCGTCCCGCCCCGTTACTGTTTAAAACGGGTAAGGTCCGGTTCTTCCAAAATTGGGCCCGGCCCAGCCCGCGCCCACCCCCAACTCATAACCATCTGACATGACCCCTAAGTTTGAATTCGCTTCTCTTCTCGTAATCCCGGTAGTTTAAAACATCATATATCGTGCACACAAAATGAATCAAAACAAAATCTAACTAATACAATTTTTGTCTCAAAATTCCTATAGAAAAGACGGTTTATCTTAAGAAACGGGCTTTAACTTCAGCTAGGAAAATATTGGTCAAATATGGGCTCTGTCTGCTGCTGATGCCAGTTGTGTGTGTGTCTGGGCCCGTCACTGTTCTCATGCAGCCTTAGTTGATTTCGGGCTTTAGGGCACATCCCTTTAAAGTTCCAACCAACAGAAGAGGAAGTTTCGCTTTTTCCAGTTGGAATTACCCGGCCACCAAAAGAAACTACCCCCACAGCTAAAAGTCTTTTGGCGCGTGGGCTAGTGTCACCATGAGAGGAGACTTTCCTCCACCCTTGGAATGCTAGACAATTCCGACCAATAATACAATGTCACGTCCAAAAGTTATATGGCATGCTACTTTTCCGCGACCCCACAGTGGCATCACGGATGCAAGTATAGAGGGTGAATCACTTGAACACGACTACAAACTGATAGCCAATCAATTCGGGGCCTTTTGGGAAACCCCAAACAGCCTAACGCCAATTGCCTTCCTTTGCCACAGTGCAAGGCAAGCAAACATGTACCACCAAAATGGATGCCTTTGTCGTATGCACAGCCAAAACCAAACAAATGAGTACTTGCTATAAAACCATGAACTGGAATGGACTGGACTTCCATTTATTAGGAGCCACTCGCACCAGATAATAGCACAACGGCTGTAAGGCCGAAAACAGTAAGGCACATTAAATTGGGCAGTTGTGGACTGCATTGCAACCTTCGCTTTTTATCCAGGCAAAAATTGAAAGCCGGAACGCGACTTGTAAGCCATTTTCTCCAACCCTTTTGGTTTTGTGTTGTGTGGCTCTCTTTTCTTATCCCTCTTATCACCTGCCTCAACCTAACCTTTTGATCCCACCTCTATCTTCTGCTTACACATAGCATGCCATATGCTCTCCATTCTTTTCTATTAGTTTCCAAGTTTCCGTGCAGTTTGACTGCGTTTCCGTGCAATTTAAAGACCATGTCGAGACAAGACAATGGCTCACCTGAGTTCCCAACATGGCCGGAGTTCAAGCTTCCGGACTTGTTGTCCACAGACACCATTCGACAGGTTCATGCAACGATTGAGAATGAATGGGATCCTCTTCAGCGGTCAGCTTGCCAGACGGCAGCTGGGAGAGCCTTGTGGAATCATGTCATTCATGACCCCCTGGCAGACATACTTGCGGGAGAGTCCCACCTTAAAAGTCTCCATGAGAAGATAAAGAAAGACTGCATCAACAAGGCGCGAGAAATCTCTGGTGTTATTCTTGCAGTTCGAACACTCTGGTTTGATTCGAAGCTTGAAGCAGCACTTCATTCCTTCAACGACGGGGAAGCACAAGTAGTTCTTCTTGGGGCAGGTTGGTAAAATCACAATATTTGGTTAACAGTACTCTTTGAAACAATGTGGCGTACATCAAGGTGCACTTCGTGCCTGTGATGTACGATGTTGGGACATTTTTGTGTATAACGGATTTTTAATCATAGGAGTTCTGAGTAACAGATAATCCTGTCATCGTGACACTAGATGAGTTGTTCATTTACATTGCTTTATCAGAATCTACTATATGAATCCCTGTAAAGTGAAAAACAAATCCCGTAAAAACGAACACTTTCTAGGAAAACTAATCCTCAACATGCAGTTCTGGCTTCTGATTATGCACCAAGGTAAAATACAGATCACGAATTATTGGTCATGTATATGCATATGTAAACTGTAGGAAACAATATCAAACTTTTAGACCATGCCCCACCCAAATACTAATTGTGGTTTATACTAAATTATCAATACCATGTATATGGACACTGAAATCTCTCAAGCTTTCACGTGTATGGAAGTATATATACAGCCTATAATAAAAATTGCACTTCTTTTTGTAGGAATGGATGCAAGGGCTTACCGATTGAGTTGCCTGAAGGAAAGCAATGTGTTTGAAGTTGATTTTCCTGATCTCCTGCAAATAAAAGCCACTCTCCTGCAAGCAGCGATGGATTCTACAAACGCTCACCCGTGTCTAATGATGACAGCAAAATCCATTACAAGAGTGGCGGCTGATATCAGAAGCAATGACTGGCTCGAAAAACTTCAAACATCAGGGTTTGTGCCAGAGAAGAACACAGTGTGGGTTCTAGAAGGCATCCTCTACTACCTAACCCATTCTGAGGCCACGCAGGTACTTGAAACCATAGCAGACAAGTGCTCGCTTACTCAGACAGTACTCTTGGCAGATTTTATGAACAAACCATCAATCAGTCTTTCCAATTCCATCTTCCATTTCTACAGTGATTGGCCTGATCATCTCCTGCCATCTCTTGGCTTTTCTCATGTTAAACTATCACAAATTGGTGATCCAGATGCTCATTTTGGACTCATGCACGATCCTTCAAATCTGTTCAACAAGCTCCGCAGCTTGCCTAGGTCAGTATATACCCACCCAGATGATGGAACGCCCTGCTGTCGCTTGTATTTGGTTGAGGCTTCTGGTTCACCGAATCAAACTATTCCATAGATAGCCAGCAGATATTTACTAAATATCTCCAACTAGCTGCTCAGCTTGTCTAGGTCAGTACATCACAGCCAGGTGATGGAAAACTTCGCTACCGCTTGGTTTAGCCATCTGATTCAACCTATTAGACCATTCCACATGGACCAACAGGTGATCTGATCATAAGTGTCAGCTCAAAATTAAAGCAGCATAGGAGTAGGCAGCATCAATATTTGTAGTTCTGCAAAGAAAAATATATTCCATTGGAATGAGAAACTCAAACGAATTTGAGATGTCTGAAAATTTCCAAGAAGCCAATACTTATATTCAATTGTTCAATTATGTTAGGCAAATTATCAACAACACCCACCAACAACCGGTATGCAAAGTAAGGAAAAAGAAAATAAAAAAATTAAATATTATAGCTAGTAGAGTCGGGGAACGCATTCTATGCATTTAGAAGTGTGGATTTTGCTTCATTTCAAGTCATCAACCTAGTTAGTATCTGGAATGATTTTGACCACTAGAGTTAATTAAATGACTAGGATGACTTGAAATGTGACGAACTATACATTTCAAATTACAAAAAAAAATGTGCATATATAAATCAAGAAAGTTGTTGTTCATCAAAAGTTAGTAAGTCTTTATAGAACAACCTCCGATTCATGTCTTTCCAAAACCAAGAGCAGAGCACCTTTCTGTTAACAAAGACCAGAATAATATCGCCACAATGAGAATCTAAGATTGCAATAACTTTGCTAGATTATAAATATCTAACTTATTGAAGTAAATGGCACAAAACATGGTAAAAGACATGAAAAGGGCAAAAATCAAGAAACAGAATAGACAAGCAACGAGAGATAATCAAATCCACAATATACATGCATCTACAGAATTTCAAGCATGATATCCGCTAGATAGTTTTTTCCTACAAATTGGTCAAGCGTCAAGGCAGTCCTTGATTCCTTGCTCAAATTTGTCTAGGGATGATAAGGTATCCATGAGAGAATCTGCAACCTTCTTTCTGCAGCCAATAGAAAATAGTGAGATGGGAAAATGCATCGTTACTAACTTACAACTTGGTACCCTATTATGCGAAACAGAGTACTCAATAAATCTTTCTCAGGGATCAAGAGCGCGACAAAACTGAACGCAAATAAATTTCTACAGAAATTCTCTCTTACCATGTTTATCTTGATAGAAGAGACATACCTTTCAGCGGCAAATTGAACGTCGGTCTCATTTACCAGACCATTAAGAGAAGTGAATGATCTGCAACATATCAACCATAAAAAATGGAAATGAAAAAGACAATGTTTGTAAATATTACAGCAATTGTACAGAGAAATATACTCCTCTACGATGTAAATATGTCAGACGTAAAATGTACCTTACAAGATCATTTAGCATAGACTCAGCTTCCAATTTTACAGGATCCTTATCACCAAGCAACGACGATGCGTTCTTTACAACCAGACGGAATGTGCAAACCTGTGAAGTAATGAGTTTGATAATATGAGGTCAATTAGCAAAAGTTCAACAGCTCCATCAATCTACAAGATTCTTTCAATGCCATGCAAGAGAGCCTTAAAAATTCCGATAAATTCACACAAGATGCTGCTTATAGTAACTATCCAAACAGTTGATTCTATGCACTAAATAGAAATTAAGAGCCGCCAAATCACCCTGATTAAATAAAACAACGATAAATGAGCGAAAATGTTGAACCTCAACGCCTGTATTGGCTTGAAATGCAACAAACGAGTTCCTGTCCTCTATAACACAATCCCTCGCAGCAGATCTAAACAATCTCCGAACCTCCTCCATCTCCTTGTTCGTATAATCCGAATCCGTAGCCGCTGTAAAAATAAATCGCATTAATCCAGATGAAATTTTACACACACGCACACAAATATATACATATATATATATATAGAGAGAGGGAGAGAGAGAGAGAGAGAGAGAGAGAGAGAGAGAGAGAGAGAGACTGAGTAGTCGATGAGCCGCGATGAGGCTCTCTCGGGAGGCATCAATCGGAGCCAGGAGGAACCTGGAGGCCTTCTTCTTCTGCTCGCGGAGCCAATCCTTTGGTCCTGCTGCGGAAATATGGAAAAAAATTAGGGTTTCGAGATCAAATAACTAGAACTGAAGGACTAAATCAAAATGGTGCGAGCAGCTCACAAATGCCGAAGGAGAATCCGGATGCGGCGTCGGGTCGGAAGAGCGAAGGGCTCAGAGCGACGAGGGAGAGCAAAGCGACGTCTCTACGACTGCGTTTTGGGAGTTGAAGATTGGGGGAAGCGTTCGAATTTGAAATTAGGGTTTTTGATTTTGGAGGGAAGGATGAGATGGCGGTTACTGTGGGTAAGGAGGAGCTGGAGATAAGGCGGTGGGAAGCAATTGCCATTGTTGTTGCGCGCCTGCTTCTCTTTTGCGACGACGTGTTGTGGTGCGAGTGAGTCAGCGATATACGACTTGGCGTTTTGCTTTCCTCGTCACGTGGGACGCGATTTTGCATTTTCCGACTTGGCGAGACACTATTGGTGGGTTTTTATTTTGTGCTCTTAATGGGCTTCAATAGAAGTTGTCGAGTTTAATGGGCCTCAGTTAGTGAACATTTGGGTTTAGTTGGGCTTGGAATGGCAAAATATTCGATGATTGTTCCTGGCGCATACATTTTTTTTTTTTTTTATTTCCAACACACTTTTATCCATTAATCTTCTTCAATTCAATTGATCAAAAGATCAGAAATTGAAAATTTTGATTTAATTTTAAAAAAGAAAAAAATAATTAATAAATCCTTGTCAAGTGAAGTGAGCCGCAATTAATAAATGAAAATAATCACAAAACAATCAAATTATAAAGAAATTTAATTTAATTTTATAAACAAATGCGAAACATCTTTGATGCAACTACATGTGCAGTATGCTTGAATTTTGGTTAGTTTCTGGAGTGCACGTTTGTCTTGTTGAGTGGTTTTTCGTCGTCGTTAGTGGACTGTTACTCCCTTTGCATGTTAAATACTTGTCCCGTCCGCCTTCTTCCTCCTCCGAGTCAGAGGGTGCCAACGCCTGACGCCTTCAGTTTTTCAGTTACGGACGCATCCGGAGTGCGTTTTTAATGTGATCGAAGCCAGCCAGCCACCCGGCACTCATGCCCAGACTTCTCCCTCGAAGCCACCCGGCCTTCCTGCTTGAATTTTTTGTAACGCCTCTCCGCTGTGGCAAACAGCAGTGTTGTAACTTGTAACGTATCAAACTTCTTTTACCTCAAGTAACGTTCTTTTTTAAGTAAATTTTTTTTTTCCAAGTAACTTATTTTTTTCATGTGACCAATAGAGATTTTTGTTTTTTATTCAACAATTATAGTCCATTAGCACTATTAGTGTAGGACTTTTAAAGCTTTCTACATTAAAGCAAATTGTATATAGAAAGTTGTTAATGACACTTCAAAAAAAATAAAAATTATTATGCTCTCCAAAAACGTGGAAATAGATGACTAATACTTGCATTCCTCCCGTAGAGGATGAACTTTATTCTCACTTGCAAATAACGTATTTTCACCATTAAAAATTCATAGTTGGAACTATTTAATTTCTTAATCTTCAAGTAAAGATCAAGCCTACAAAAAATCATTCAAATTGGATATCGTTTAGTCATCTAATTGTATCAAATAAATCAATGATGTAACTATCAAATAACATACTAATGACGACCTGTCCATTTATTTGATGCATTTATATGACTAATTGATGATCTTTAAATGATAATTAAGAAATTGAACGGTTCTGATTACAACATTTCTACAATAAAGATACGTTATTTGCAAGTATAGAAATGAGCATAACTCCAAAGGAGGAATGCAAGTACTATCCAAAACATAATAGAGGAAATAGTACTTTGAGGAATGCATAATGACTTTTCAAATGCAAATAACATCTCACTGCCCATATTATAACATTTATTTATAAATATATATCGTAAAGTTATTATTTTCGAACTTGACGGTCATTCACCCTATAAAGCTTAAAAACACAAAATAAACTTATTCGATAGATCGACCTCTAACCCTGAACCCTTGTTTTCGCCGTCTGTGTTCTTTTGTGTTATCATCTTCTTCACCCAATAACCATATCAATATCGCTGGTCTATCACAATGCAGCAAAACGTTTCCAGTTATTATTGCCTTAATTTCTCATATTCCGACCTCTTTCTCTCCTTTTACGACCTTTGGTCCTCATACCTTCTATAACCTCTCATCTTATCTAGCATTTTAGTATACAAATTGTTCAATTTTTCATATGGCTTCATTAAGATCACTTCATCTACGACCAAGATGTGTTATGTTCTTTACATTTCGGACTATATTGTACTTACTAAGTCTTTGGTCTTATCGGAAGTTGATTATTAAAGTTGTTGTGTGCTTGGTTAATTGTGGATCGTCAATTCTAATGGGTAAACTCCTACTTTATGAATAATAGATGAAATATCTCGGTGAGTTTTTCCGGCACCAACTGGTCTTTTTTTTTTCTTAAAAACAATTTAGTAGATGATTGTGTCTTATGTTGAAGTTTATTTCCACCAGGTTGGATCCCAAATTTCGATGATGAACTCGACTATGCTAAAGATGAACTCGACTACGCTGGATCGTCAGAACAGAAAGATTATAGGAAACAAAGATGTCATCTTCGGCAAAAAAGGTAATGTATAATTTTTGTTTTGGAATGTTGAACATTTGGTTACAACTTATAAACATTTAAATGGGCTGAAGTTAACTTTGTAATGAATGAATCACAAAATGTTAGATATGAGAGACTTAAAATGTCATAAATACGAGCATTACAAAGGCATAAAGAGATTACTTGTAAAATATCATTTACAAATCAAATCTCTCTTATCTAATATCTTATATTTACTATATTGTGATTCATTATTTACTATTATGGCATCAATCCAATGAGACTTGAAAGTTCTTTTCTCAAAGACTCGTTTGAACATCGTTTAAGAAGGTTTAAAATTGCATTCAGGTTTAAAAGCAATTTTGACAAATTTGCGGGGCGCATTTCGTAATATGTTTTAATGATCTGAACCGTTTATCTTTTAAAACATCATTCATAAATCATCCTTACAAAAAGTTAGACAAATCTAAAATCATTAAGACATTCATTTATAATAAACAAATACGTTTAGTAGATCATCTTTATGAAGAAACCCCAAAACTCATAACATGACGGTCATATAGTTTTTTATTTTGGTGATTTTTAGTATACATGATCTTTGAGGAAGATCTAAAAGATAGCCGGTTCAGATTGTTGAAATGTATTATGAGATAGATTGCATAAAAATTAGAGTAAAAAGTTGTACAAAAAAAGTGATGTCACGAACCCGTTCCAATTTTAATAGGATGTATAGAATACAGGACCCTTACCAAGAGGGATTCCCATTTTTCTAAAAAAATGGGGACATCATCTTGACCGTTTGATTGACTTTAATGAAATTGTGTGGTTGAGATTAAAACACAGGCCACACAATCTCAGCCACACAATTTCATTAAAGTCAGATTCAACGGTCAAGAGGGTATCCCCATTTTTTTAGAAAAATTGAGATCCCTCTTGGGAAAGGTTTCTGCATAGAATATATATGTTGCGCTCCCCTTAATAACTATAATTTCACATGTTGAAATATGTTTCAAAGTTCAATCTTCGATTTTATAATTTTATTAGTTTAATTTATAATCATCATCAACCAACCTCATCAATTTTTAATAAGAATTAAAACATAAAAAAATCTGAAAAATAGTATGAAATTGGAACATATGCTGAATTAAAAAATAGATTAAAAACTCAATGAAAGTTACAAATGGAAAAGTTAATATTATCTTACATTATATTTGGATAAAAAAATTTAAGATTATTAAGAAAATTTAAAAAGGCATAAATTGAAATGATGAGATTTTATTTTATAGAATTTGTGAATTTTCTTATTTGGTTAACATAAAAGAATAATGAAATTGAATACAGAATCTGTTATTTTTAAACTCTCAATCATAGAAATTGAGAAATGACACTTATTTACATGAAATTTTAATCTAAGAATTGGAGGTCCCAAATTCCAAGTTTTTTTTTTTTCATGTGAAAATTCTAAATTTCTATATTTATGAATCCAAATAAAAAAATTTATGCATGTCAATTTATAAATTCTGATTTTTATTCAAATTTCAAGTTTATTCTTTCATCTGAATCCAAACATAGTGTTAGTATCTAGACTACGTGGCACAGCATCTCTCCACCTGCCATGAACAATTTCCCACCACTTTTCCACCACCACCACCACCATCGCGTTTCCAGAAACGGAAACAACAACAAATCCGTACTCCTCCTCTCGTCAGCTCCGTCCCCAGCGAATTTAATTCCCTCTCCCTTCCCACTGCGAGGAATAATACTCCCAACCCCCAACCAAATTAGATGTTCCCTGCCACATAATCCCATTGGCATCGGAATCCCCCGAATCCCATTCCTTCTTATCACCCCTTCCCTTCCCTCCCCCTCCTCCTCCCAAATGCCTATTTAACACCACCATGCGAATTCCCAAGAAACCCGTTTCCTTCTGCCTCTTTCTGTTTTATCCCGAACTTTCCGCTTCCTCTCTCTTTCCCCGCTTCCGCTCTCCCGGTAAAAGAAAAGGCTTTCACACAATAGGTTCGCTTTTGCTTTCGTCCTCATTGTTTTTCCTTTCAAAATTTTCAATTTTTAAACCATTTTTTGAGCTTGTGAAGCGTGAATTTTGTGAGGGTAGAGTCTGCATTTACGTTTCGCTGGTGGGTTTTTGTTGTTTTGTGATTTTACCTTGCTATCTGGCGTGAAGCTTTTTAGAAGTTAGTAGGAGGAGAGGGCTATAAGTATTGGGGGGGTTTTGTACTGGGAGAGAGCAAAAAGCACAGAGCTTTTCTTTTAACTTTGAGAAAATTGGTAATTGTTAGGTGTCTCTTGGAGCATAGCTTGGAGGATTCTTAGAGTTGGAACTTAACCTGGTGCACTGTGCGCTCACTTTTGTTTGGCACTTCAGGTAAGATTCCCCATCCGGGTTCTCTGTTTGTAGAAATGGGGTTTTCTTCTTCTTGAAAATGAAGACTTGTAGTTTGGGAAGTTTTTCCGAGAAGGGTCTGGTGAAGAATGAGGGGAAATGAGGATTTTCGAGCTGTTTTTTGAAAAGATTGGAACTATAGTATTTATTTTCTGTTTGTGAAAATGGGGTTTTCTTCTTCTTCACTCCATCTTTCATTTTTTTACTTGTAGACTTGTCGTTTGGGTAATTTTTTGAAAAGGGTCAGCTGAAGAATGATTGGAAAATGAGGATTTTTGAGCTGTTTTTCGGAAAGCTTTTTTATGGATTGTCACACTCCCTTTTAATTCACATTTGTTTGCATGTCTATGGTGTTTAATGTATGATATTTCCAGATAAGTACGGTATAGAGTCATCATCTGAATCTGTTAATGTATGTATAGTGCATCCTGCCTTAGTTAAATGAAAATATCATCCTTTTCGTTCACCATTAGAAGCTCTAATTTTTGCTCCGTTGCTATAATCTAACAGGAGGTTATCAATTGCATGCCAGTTATTCGATGGAAAAAGGCCACGAAACTGCTGAAGGAGGTGACCAGTCAGCACATTTTGCACCTATGGGCTCGACTAATGGTGGTCAGAAACCATGTGTATGGTCATCTCCCCAAGGAGGATGTAAAATTGACATAAGAAAGCAGATCTTCTGCAACAGATCGTTGAATATGAAGAATATTGTTGCGGTAGGATTTGATATGGATTACACATTGGCACAGTACAAGCCAGAAACCTTCGAGTCTCTTGCATACGATGGAACTATCCGGAAGTTGGTGTACGATCTAGGATACCCTCGTGAGGTTTGTCTGTTCTATCATTTGTTCTTACATTTCAGGAAGAAATTGATGTTGCTAACATATCAGATATTCAATTAATTTGGTTTCATATTGCAATTAATCCATTAGTGTTAGTGCATTTTAATTTCAACACTTAGCAGACATCATTTACTACCATTTTAAATTAGGAGCAAATCATAGTAAGTTGATTAACACTCATTACCTGATGTAGTTGCTGAATTGGTCCTTCGATTGGACATATATGGTCAGAGGGTTGGTTCTGGATAAGAAGAGAGGCAACATCTTGAAGGTGATCCGTTGATTATGGTGTTTTTATGTTTTTGTGGTCATTCCAAGTTAGGTTGGATTTCTATTCTTTCTTGCGAATCTCTGTGTGATATTGCATGGGTGTGCAGATGGATCGACATAAGTATGTGAAAGTTGCTTACCATGGATTCAAAGAGTTATCTAAGGAAGATAAAGTTAACACTTATGGAAATACATTAGTGCGGGATTCCTTTGACGAGCCAGATTATATTATCATTGATACCCTCTTTGCCCTTGCTGAAGCTTACATGTTTGCCCAACTGGTTGACTTTAAAGACAAAAATTTGGGAAAATTTCCAGAGAGTGTTGAGTAAGAATATGATTTGCTATGTGGTCCGTGGATGGTAAAATTCTTCTATATCAAAATTTATTTTGTATTTTCCTTTTCAGTTACGCTGTTATGTACAAGGATGTTCGAGCTGCTGTTGATTTGTGCCACCGTGATGGAACTTTAAAGCAAATGGTGGCAAATGACCCACAGCAGTAAGGATAAGCATTGTGTATTAGTTTCACATTATTCTAATCAATCGATGATTGAATGGTAAAACAATCTTACTTGGCCTTCATGCTTATTGCTACAAGGTACATTAATGAAGATACCTCCATAGTTCCTATGCTCAAAATGCTGAGAGATTCCGGCCGTGCTACATTCCTGGTGACAAACAGGTATTTGTGCTCCTTTTATTTCTGTCTAATTTAATTTGAAAATATACATATGTTTTGCTGATAATCTATAACACATCTTACTTACAGTTTATGGGACTACACAAACATTGTAATGAATTTCCTCTGTGAGTCGCGCACAGTGGATGATAGTAGAAAATGCAATTTCGACTGGCTTAAATACTTCGATGTTGTCATCACTGGCAGGTCATGATTTTTCCTTTCCTCTAAGCGTGCTTTATTGTTCTTCACCATATATCGCCACTCAGTTTATTAATTCATTAACTGGAGAATGCTAATCTGAATTTCACTTGCCCTACCCTTTGCCATGTTGTAGGCTTGTATGAGTTACGTTGTTTATCCTTTATGTTCTCATCTCTGAATTTACTAAGAATTTGCCATCTACCATCCATGTCATAGCTACTGTCATTATACTGACCATTAGAAGCGGTTACCTATGCAGTGCAAAGCCAAGCTTCTTTCATGATGGTAACCGTGCTAATCTGTTTGAGGTAGATCTCGAGTCGGGGATGCTACATAATACTGATAATGGTTCTCCTATGGCTCAGGTTGGTATGCTAGTGTTGATAATTCATTGTATGTCGCATTATACACGCGTATCCCCTCATTTTATGTAGTTTTATTCATTTATGTCACATTATACACGTGTATCCCCTTATTTTATCTAGTTTTATTTATCAATTTTATTATAAAAGGTTGGAAGTTCTTCACCTGCACCTACATTATCATTGAACGGACAGAAGACGGGTTGTAGAGTTTTCCAGGTACTCTTTCAAATATTTAGTGCATTATAGAATCATATTAATAGCTTTATCCGAATACAATTACATTATTTCACAACCATCTTTATTTCTATAACCAACATTCTGTTTTGCTAATTACTGTGTTAATTATTTTGACTTGAGTAATGATGCCTTTGACCTTGTTTCAGGGAGGCAGCGTTGGGCATCTTCATAAACTGCTTTCAATTGAGTCAAGTTCACAGGTGAACTATTCTTTCCTCGAAGTATGTCAGTTGAAAGAAAAATTTGATGTTATTAACAAATTTGGGTCTAATATTTTGCACATTTTTCATAGGTTCTTTATGTTGGTGACCATATATACGGAGATATTTTGCGCAGCAAAAAGGTTCTTGGTACTGATCATTTTCTTTCTGATATTTGGTTATCTTATCAGTGTCACTTCTTTAAACAATGTGCATGTTTTCTTACTTCAACATTGTTTCCTCAAATGTGATCATACTTTCCCTAATTTCTTGTCTTTATGAACAGGGTGGAGAACAATGCTTGTTGTTCCAGAGCTAGAAAGGGAGGTTGAACTCCTATGGGAATTGAGAGATACCCGCAAGGTCCTTCTAAAATTCAACAGCTGTAGTCTAGTATCATGATCAACAAGCTTATTTAGAATGTAACATGTACACTGGTTTCATACAGCAACTTCAATTGTTGAGGAATGAGCGTGATCTGATTGAAGACAAAATACATCATCTAAAGTGGTCTCTCAAGTCGGTGTTCATCTAGGTTTCTATTTTGCTTTTATTATTTATTTTGTGAGGGATAATTTACATAGAAGTGAGGTTGCTCTTCTCAGATATGATGATATCAGTGCTGAGGAGAAGCAAAAATTATCTTCTGAATACAATGCGTTGGAGGTAAGCCTGTTAAACATGTGAAGCAAAGTTTATTTCGGCTGCTTAAATATGTTGCTTAACAGTTTTGAAATTTGTATTTATCACTTCTTAATGGCTTAACTTTATAGTTCCAAAGAGACCAAGTGCGGTTCATCCATCAACGGTCTCAACGTGAATGTCACCAAATGGTAGTGATTCTCTTGTACAACATCAAATATGCTTTCTGGTTCTGAGGCTTTAGTCCAGTGGTATATGAATTTTCTTGATTTGGTTTCAAGAATATTGACTTGTTGGTTTGCTTACGATTTCAGTTTCACAAGATTTGGGGACAACTCATGAAGACTGGCTATCAGAACTCTCGCTTTGCCCATCAGGTGAGGTGTAACCCTCCTTTCTAGGTTCCTAGTTCGTTGTTTAGTAATCCTATGCCAAAACTGCTGGCCATAAGGCGGTGACTCATTGGGTATTTGGGTGAAACTTATGGTCATCTGTGATTTGCAGGTTGAAAGATTTGCCTGCCTTTATGCTAGCCAAGTTTCCAACTTGAGCCTCTATTCGCCTGACAAATACTACAGGCCGAGTGAAGACTACATGCCCCATGAATTCGATATTCTTCCCCTGTGAAGCATCTCTGCGTCGTGATAAGAAGAGGCAGCATTTCGGGAGGAGCGTAGTGAGTTCGGTTTTGGGAAGCATTTAACAAATAGCTAATGCCAAAAGCTTAGTACCCCCTTATAAATGTTTGCTCCAATAGAGTACTGTAAATCAAGTGCTAATAAGCCCTTTACTTTTCTTTGCCCCTGTATGTAGTACAAAATTTTCTGCATTATGAATGAAGAAATGTTTAGTTGCGTGTCATGACTATCTGATTCACTTGGATTTTTTCTCTCCAGATGATATAGCGTTGTTAAGGGCTTGTTTGGAATTGCATTCTGGAAAAGCATTTGGAAGTGCTTTTCTAGAAAGTAGTTCTATGACCCAGAAGCGCTTTTAAGTTTTTCTGCCAATATATTTATAAGTGCTTTTGGTTGTCAAAAAGTGCTTCTAGAAACAGGATGCAAATGCTTTTGGTTCTGATGAAGTTTGAATTTTGACCAACATGAAAATTCTTCATGTATAACAAATTCATTAACAATTTCTGCTCGTGGGATCTTTTATAAAGCACCAGTTGCAGAGCTTTGCAGCTTGTTTTCTTCAATTAACAAGCTTATCATATCAATAAGAATCTCGCTCAACTTAAATACCAACTTCACTATGCATTTCCAATCTGTCAGATAGCTCGTAATCTCTATCCGAGCATCCTCGTCGAGCCGCTTAACCCAGACGCAGAGCAATGATGCTGGTGGTCAATGTGAAGACTACGCCATCGTTCATATCTAATGTTCGTCTTGTCTCTCGAGATCTTGTATTTCAATTGGCTCAGGGAAAATTTCATTTGATAACCTTTTGTGTAATGCAGAGAACTCCCCTCCACCTACTAGCCCCGACTGTTTTAAGCCACTGATACTCTCTCTGCTCGTCTGGCCAGGAACAGTGGCGCTCTCTGATGATGAACTATGCTGCCAGCTACCAAAGAAAGTAGCGCTCCAGGATTTTCTCGATGAAGCTGTTTGCAGCTTTCCAGAGCTGGAACTCTCTTCTCTCACCACCTTTAGAGGGTTTTCCAATGCTTTAAGGATGTATCTCATCAGGGGACGCTTAGACGGCTTGGGGTTGAGGCAGGACCTGGCCACGATTGCCACGGACCAAACTTCTTCCAATAGATCTTCGTCTACTATCAGAGACGGGTCAACAATCTTATTCAACAGTTCCTTGTCATATATGCTGATGTAGCGCACCATGTGCTCCAACAACTCTCTTGTAGAGGAATCATTGGATTTGCTGATGCCAAGCTTACCCGTCACAAGCTCAAGCAATACCTTCCCAAAACAGTATACATCATATGCACAAGCCACTGACGACGAGGCTATCCACAGAAAGAAACGAAAATTAAATAATCTATTGAACGAGAAATATAAAGAGCCAAGACTTAAGAGTTTCAACTGGGAAGGGAGATACGAGGAATGAAATTTCAGACATAAGGTTTCAAGTAAATATACGTACCATAAGGGCTTTGTTCCGATGTTCTGCATAAGACAGAAAGGAACTGTTACTTTGTTTCTCATATATATATATATATATATATATAATAACAAAACAGATCCTAGTATCCACGATTGAAGTATAATTTGATGAAAAATGCTAAAGATCACATATATCATACATGCAGGGCTACTGGTAATCAACACTTACTGTTGTTTCCGCAACAATCTCGTGATCACATTTTGGTTACCATCCCCTTCTTGCACACGGACCTCACTCAAGCTTCCAAGCCGGACCTCAAATTTATCATCGAGAAGTATACTGCTTGCTTGAACGTCTCTTCAATCACCAAAAATAAACTTTCAATTGCTTATACAACTTAATCAACTAATCAACTAACCGCACACAATTAAGCATGAAGTAAAAACTATAGCGAGTCTGGGAACTACAGTCTCGAATGAAAGGTACCAAGTGGTGTAACCATAAACTACCAACCATAAGGCATACTTTACCTTCGGTTTAAGCAGTAGTTGTGGTTGTAACTATTAACTATCATCACAAAATCTTTATTTTTACTGACTAAACAGGTTTTATAAGACATAAATGACTTGAGCCAAAAAAAAATGCATTTTATTTAGGACAGAGCAGAAGTTACGAGGACTTGGAATCACAATGAATTATTAACAACGGCTATAAGATGTTGCTCAGATCAATAGCTGAAAGAAAGTTCAGGAATACCTGTGAACGAGCGGTGGGCTGCACTCATGGTGTAGGTAAGCTAGGATTTCAGCAGCTCCAATTGCAATTTTTAATCTTGTAATCCAATCCAGGGACTGTAAATTGCCATCTCCTAAGTTGGTAACGCTGTGCAAGGAACTAGCCAAGTCTCCATTTGGCATGTATTTGTAAACCAGAACCTTCTCGCTCTCATGCTCCAAGCAGTGACCCAAAATTGGCACCAATCTCGTATGTGAAACCTTGCCTAATAAATCCATTTCTATCATGTATGATTCTTTCGTTAAGGAATGCAAATTTACCCTTTTGATAACTACAGGGGTTCCGCTCG
This sequence comes from Heteromeles arbutifolia, assembly GCA_024362995.1. Taxonomy (NCBI): domain Eukaryota; kingdom Viridiplantae; phylum Streptophyta; class Magnoliopsida; order Rosales; family Rosaceae; genus Heteromeles; species Heteromeles arbutifolia. Next base: position 1,561,486 of record JANCRC010000001.1, on the reverse strand, counting down.
CCAAGGATCCCCGGTATATGTCTCCAGAGTGTCCATGTTTTATAAGATTTGCTTCACTGAAAGCACCAGTGAACTGGAGAATCTGCTCATACGTAAATGAATCTCCCCAACTTGATGCATAGATAAGATCTTTGGGGAGTGAAGGGTCATCTCCTGGAACAGGCCCAACATTTGCACTTCCTCGTTGATTTGTGCCTTTATTGCACATTTTCAGGAGCACTACCAGAACCAGTACCAAAATCGCAACAAAGCCAAGTCCACCAAATATCCCAACCAATATAAATGTTAATCGGTTCTTACTCTTTGATTTGGGTTCTAGGAAAGGTGGCTGAGCTGGTTGTAGGACCCCAAAATCATCGAAAGTTAAACTCCTCTCTCCATAAAACTGTCTACAATCCTGCAAACTCCTTTGATTTGGTACTACCTGTAGGCAATTTCCAGTAAGAGTACCATTGCTTTGACTATCTTCATTCACCTTGCCTTGGAAAAAATTATCAGACAAATCGACTGAGACAGATTTCCCAACAGGGAAGGTCAGATTTCCATATAACAGATTACTAGAAAGGTTGAACCTAGCACCACTAACACTAGCATTTGAACCGAGGCCCAGCAGAGTTCCTGTAAAATTGTTGTGGGATACATCAAGAAAGCGCAAACTGGGAAGTGACCACAATGCACCAGGAAGAGCACCATCAAATTTATTCCGACTCAGAACCAGAACTTCCAGCTGAACAAGACTCGAAAACAAACCCTGCGGTACTGGACCTTCAAGGTTATTATCTCCAATCTCCATCCTCCTCAAACTCCTCAACCCTCTCAACTCCGCAGGCAACGACCCGGACAACGAATTTGTGGTAAGATTAAGCACAACTAACCGGGACAGGTTGCTAAACTGAACCGGAATCGAATCGGTGAGACTATTATCCGACAAGTCCAAGAATTTAAGCCATGAAAGGGTTCCCAAACCTGGTGGAACTGGCCCAGATAAAAAATTTGAAGAAAGGTCAAGACTTTCAAGCTTTCCAAGATTGGCAAAGCCAGAAGGTATTGACCCGGTAATCGCATTCCTCGAAAGATCAAGAATTTCCAACTGTGTTATATTTATCAATGCAGAAGGCAAAATCCCAGTAATGCGATTGCCAGATAAATACAAAGCGGTAAGATTTTTCAAATTACCGATCGACTGAGGAATAGGACCAGTGACTGATGCAGACCTAAGGTCGAGCACCTGGAGTGCGCCAAGTCTCTGGCCGAACCAGTCGGGTATGGACCCGGGAAGCGCAAACCCGGAGGCGTTGAAAGTAGACAAGAGGGTGAAATCAGCCAGTGAATCGACGGCGAACCGGGGGTGTCTCCGGCCCAGTCTGGTTCGCCTCAAACCGGACACGGTGATCCCAGTGACTCGGTCGTTCTTGCTGCATGCGACTCCGGTCCAGAACGAACAAGGGTCGGCTTTTATGGGCCAGTCTTTGCTTCTGAGACCCAACGACGAGCGGAGCTCCAGTAACGCCGACCGTTCCACGGCGGAGCTCAAAGAAACCTGCTGCGCAAAACCGCTCTGAATCACGAACAAGATTAGCGCTACTGCAAAGGCGCCGACTTGGGCTCTCGCCCCCATTGCCGTTTCAATTACAGAGAACAACTTCACGGTCGTCAATGGACATTCTTCTTGGTCTTCGCCATTTCTCTGAAAATTCTTCTTTTCTCCACCAAGATTGAAAATTTGAGCAACTCAAGAAAAACCCACCAAACAAAATTGCAAACTTCAAAAACCCAACAAACAAAACTGAAAATATCTTTCTCTTTTCTGCTCAGTGGAATCGAACAGAAGAAAAGAAACTTAAGAATGCTCTGCGAAAAGAGAGCGGGCTTGAAGAAGAAGAAGAAGGTGGAACGTTTAATGAGAGAGAGAGAGAGAGAGAGAGGCAGTGAGGAGTATGCCCCACCAACCGCCAAGGAAGAGTGTGTCTATGTCTAGTATTGTATTACGGAGTCACTCTCAGAGTCACCGGAAGCCATATGAAGCCATGAAGCCGTTCTAGCTATTTGCAGCGGCAACAGTTCAGGGCCTGGCTTTGGTGGTGTGGTTGAAAATATTTGAAATAAATTATGAGATTATTCGCGGGGTGGGGTGGAGGTGGGGGGTGTTATATTAAGTTTTTTGGGTGTCTGATTAACTGATTACTGTTGGTTGACTTTAATATAATTACTATTTTGGTCTTGGTGCTTTGGGATTGTGTTTGGATTGGGCAAGGGATCACATCACATTATTATTAAACAAATCATCATCCTTTTCTTGTGAGTGGTTATCAGTATTCCAAGATAAATTTTTCAATATGCATGAAACACGAGTATTACATTATTATATGTCATTAGTAAGTGGTGTGACATTTGAAAAATAATTTTTTTCTCCATTTATATAACAATATATGGTGTATCATCTCATATTTTGAATACATTGAAAAATTTCTCGTACTTATGTATTTGGACACTTAATTTCTACTATAAAGTGAAGTTTAGATGAACGCGTTGAAGTGCAACTCAACAACCGAGAAAGTTATCACAATGGTTTTACTTAAGAAATCACTAAATTCTTTGTTGTAATTTTATGTATGAGTTTAACTGTATAAGAGTCTTTTTCTCTTAAATAAATGCATTTTGTTTTTTTATGTCTTTGGCTTTGAATTTTCTTTTCTCCTTTTCATATGGAATTATTGATACCTTGGAGCCTTGTGTCACATACGTCCATAAAATATTTGGCCAGAATAATAGTGATATTATTGTTTTTTTGTTATGGATAGTGATATTATTGAACGTTCTGATTGGTTTCTTTGTTCCAAGTTCCAATTCTTACAAGGTCAAACAAGTGATTTTATTTTGGAAAAGTTTTAAATAGTGTCATTCTCTTATGAATTTGGACTAAGAATTCAAGTACGGAACTTCTTTCAATGATATAAATAAAAGTGTCGGTAGTACTAGTATGAATCTGATACATGATATTACTTATTTCATCGGAAAAAAAACAAATATGATACAGCGTTGATCGTATATTTTTTTACCTTTATATTTTTAAGGATGATATTTGTGTTTTTCTTATGTTTTCTTGTGCACTGTTTAAGACACAACCAACAAACAAAAAATGGTTAATAATGTAAGGCCATCTAATTAACAACTAGATAATAGTAAATATTGTAACTAATTATCGACTCACGTAATTAGATAAGAACTTCAATAAATACCCCAATATTGTCCTTAAATTTATAATTAAAAATACTTAATTATTAGTTAATTGGTGAGAGACCAAGACTTCTTAACACCTGCACTTTCAATAAATCAAAGTAGATTTAATGATTATTCTATGATTTTTTTATATTCCTTTGATGGTTATTCATGTATAATATCATAATAAAATTAATGATAATAAACAAAAATAAATAATGAAAAACTATAAATTTTTCTTGGGGCCAAAGAGGGATATAGAAAAGTTTGATGGGGCGGCCAACAATTATTTTCTTAGTCAAATATGGCTCCAAAATACAAAAGAATGAATTGTCCAGTCAAAATATGAAATGGGCAAATAATAAAGCGACGGGAGCAATGGAAATTAGAAAAGGCAAAAACCGGATTTGGATTATCTCATGAGCAGAGGGTTCGAATCTTGCTGATTTGATCAAAATTTAACAACTATAAATAAGAGGATTCTCTAAAACTTATAATAATTGTAACCGTTAGATTTTGATCCAACGATCCGTATTCCTTGATCAGCAGAATTCGGACTCTTTGCCCATGAGAGAATCCGCAAAAACCAAGTCTTCCACAAACAAAGAAAACGACAACGACTTTGTGGACAAATAATTGCGACCGACGTGGCATTTCCATTCACGTGATCCGACGTTGACTCGACAGCCGCCGCGTCAAAGCCATCACAAAAAGAAACTTCATATTTTTTTTTAACCAATTCCACGTATAAGATTGTGACACTACACGCTATTGAAAATAAATAAAGTTTCCATTTACATTTTTTTCTACTTCTTTTATATATAGAGGGGACCACCTTTTGAACGAGTCGGAAATACTTATAGAGATATTTTAGCATCTGCCTAGGCATCATAATGTGATTCACCAGTGCCAGAAATCGAACTCAAGACGTGCTGTATGAAATATGGGCTTAAAATTCTACCATGTATATTAGGGTAAGTTTAACTAGAAGCGCTTTAATTATCAAAAACGCTTTTGATAGTATTTGACAAAAAAAATATTTATAAGCTGAGAAAAAAAACTTAAAATCTATACTATTATTAAGAGAACCCTCCTTGTCAACTTTTGCCACTTTTTTTCCTATTTTGCCCTCATTTTTTATACACAATACTTATATAAGGAGGGTAAAATAATAATTTTGTATATTTTGCCCCTTTTTCCTATTTTGCCCTTACTTTTGATACATAATACTTACATAAGGAGGGCAAAATAGTAATTTTGTATCTTTTGAGAAAATGACAATCATATCCCTATTTTTCCTATTTTACCCTCACTTTTGATGCATAATATTTACATAAGAAGGACAAAACAGTAATTATGTAATATTAAGATAAAATATGCACTTATTAAGAGAAATTGTCCCATCATCATTTTTTCATACTCTTTTTAAAATTTTAAAAACTAATCACACTCCTTAATAAAAAATAAAAAATAAAATGAAATTGTTCACACACACAAAGTGTGTGCTCATCGGCTAGTACTTACTAAAAGAAGTATCAGTTGTGTACTTTCTGAACTTGAAGTGATTTTTTTAATTAAGGCCAACCAAGAAAAAGAAAAATAGGCAGGCCAACCAAGAAAGGATAGCCCTCAATTAGAGCCCAATAAATTTTGAATATATTCCGTCTACAAGAGTGGCCCAGGAGTCATGATTTCTGTGGGCTTTTTTTTAGCTGGGCATTTTCAGTTGGCCGAATTCATCAGCAATATGAAAACATACATTTGCCTCACTAAATGCTTGTTTGAATTTCACCCACAAAAAAAAAAAAAAAAAAAAAAGAAAAAGCTTGTTTGAAACTGTTTTTTTTTTTTTGGTCAAACAGTTGTTAGATCAGGGAACCAACGAGATTCGAATCAACGCCGTGGTGCAAAGATAACACTCATCTCTACTACTGTGGTAGAGCGTTATTTGCATGTTTGAAATTGTTTTTAAAAAGACTAAAAGCATGATCCAAAATAGGTGCTTATTGCAGGAAGTGTTTGCCTTTTTACTAAGTATTGAGATTAAAAATATTTTCACGAAAAACGCATTTGACAATTTTAAAAGTACTTCTAAATGAATTTTAAATAATTCATGCGAACATGACATTTTTATACACCCGAGCTAGAAAAATTGCATGTCCTAGAGTGCTGTAGAATATTCTATACATGACAATATTTTAAAGTAGAATAAGATTTCTTGGTCTATGACGTTCATGATAACATCATATATAAAAACAGGGTGCAAGAATCCATATCCTGCTGCAAATCTTAATCAAATTGCAGCTTAGATGCTGCCACAGGCATATTATGCATGTATACTAGATATTTAGTTGCACCTAATTAAAAAGAAGAATCCAGTTTACTTTTCCTAAACAATTGTTATTACCTTTATTTTTTACGATACTTTAGAGCATGAGATATTATTGGTGTTCTAATCGTTAAATTTTTATTTAAAAATACCACAAGTAAAATTTTGTGGTTGAACTTGGAACATGATCCGGATCCACCGGATCCATATATACTGAGTTTGCTGAGCAAACGATCTGAATCGTTGAAATTTGATCCAACGGCTACAATTATATAACTTTTAGAAAGCCTTCCTGTTTGTAACCGTTAGATCAAATTTCAACGACCCAGATCGTCTGCTAAGCATGCTCAGTTTTATTAGATCTGGAGGGAATCCTGTTCCATTGAACTTTACTCTGGGGCACGGTAGGATTTTTCATATGCTTAATTAATGTTTGAATTATAATTAAATGGAGGAAAGTTCTGTGCATGGTTTTCCAACTTTCTATCAAATCAGTCAAATGGAGAAGAATAGTATATGTCCCTCTGCTTATATGTCATCAAGATATGCATATCGTATCACCTGGTTGATTCTGATGTTTTCTTTCTATATATCTCGAAATTTCAGCAACAAGATCAACCAGCTGGCTTCTCCTTTTTATCAAAAAATCTACAAAACTTCTGGTATGCAAAGTTGAATCCTTTAGGCCAATTCCAGCTTGTGAGGAGGGGCAGATAGATGCACATGCAGAAAGAATAAATTTAAAAGGGTTTTGTAATGCAAAGCCATTGACGGACATGCAGAATCATATAAAAAGGCAACTTTATATTGGAATAATGCATAAATGATCACCACCAATGATAAGGATTCTATATTTCCATTCATCGGTCCCGTTTTGGTATCTTATGTCACCGTTTATATACCAAAATAGTAGGAGCCTTCGTCTCAATAAAGTGAGCGCTATTACGTATGCATGGGTTTGGTACCGTTATTAAATGAAATACATTAAGAATAATTAAAAGTTAGTAATTAGGAATTAATTAGCATTATATATGATATATTTATATAAATAATTTAAAACGATACGGTAATATTGTCGGTATTAGTTTTAGATACTAATAACATACCAAATATGTTTGTTTGGTACAATTATCATACCATTACAGTTGAGCAAAAAATCAATATGGTACGGTATGGTAATGATATGATCAGGTAGGGTAGAATGGCAAAAAATTCCACCCTACTACATATTGGAAAATTCTACCACATAACAATGTGTATCATACATCAACTTTTTAACCATTGAATTTGACAGGTTCACCTTTCCATATTAATTAGTATAGAATGATAATCACCGTTGGATAAGAAATGTATGTCGTACATTGTAATATATACCTAATTTGTATAAATCCTAATCCTTATATGGATGATTTTGCTTGTTGAGAGGTCTATAAAGATCAAGACTTTCTCTCCTCAGATAAAAGGGATGGAAGATGGATTCCCCATTGCCCTCAGCAATGTCTAATCGGACAACCTATTCGGTATCCAGTCCTTGGTCTTCGAAGAATCCATCGATTGAAACTCATCTGCCTGGCATATGATAACCATGGAAATGTGGGGGCCAAGGGTGACGAGGATCCAACTTGGAATCAGGGCCACCAGAAAAAAGGAAAACTAGTACTGTTAAGTGTCAAAGCTTTTGAAATTGAAGGAAAGGCAGGCAGCAGGCATCCATGGATAGATAAATTAAATTCTTTCATCGATCGGACGTGGATTATGATAAGGATATATGATATACGTCCTGAAAAAAAAGTTGCATGAGTCTTATTCAGTGCGTGTATATGATATATGTTAAAACAGCACGTCTTGAGTTCGATTTCTGACGGTCAAAGGAAACTAGTAGGCTAAAAATCCCCCTCATTTGGAACAAAAGAAAATGTAAATACGATTGTATATTGGTATATCCATCACATTTTTTTTAATCATACGAATGAGATCTCTTGAACTTAATGATGGAAAGAAGACATGTTTGCTTTCAAGACAGCTGCAGTGCTGTGACAACCAGCTATCAAGAAATTGGAGGAATAGTGATTTAGGCATGGGTACTTGATCCAATTGTGCTACTAAACTGGGAATTAGAATCACAATTCACTAAGAACTATATATATATATATATATATATATATATATATATATATATATATATATATGTTCTGCACTGGACTTGTAAGTTGTAACTATTTCACCCCATGGCAGTGCTTGGCTAATTTAGGTTGCCACTAGCCCCAGATATATTATGATTAGGTAGGTTCTTCAAAAATCAAGTCATACAGAAAGCAATTGCCAATCGTCTTAATTACTGGTTTAGTAAGAGGAGAGTACAATACATACAGCTATGCTTTTGCTCTAAAAATAGTTGAAACACACACCAAGTTCTGCATGGTTTTCTACATTACTGTCTATAATTTTATCGAAATTAAAAAGTTGATGAAGTTAAATGTTGCTTTTAAATTACTAACGTTAAATCACGACAACCGAAACTATATACGCTCAAATTACAAGGATTAAAGTAGTAGTCTTGTTGAATCCCACATCGGCCGTAGTAAAAGATAAGTAATAGTTTAAATATCCTAACCCCACTCTAACTAATACCGAGGCCTTTTGTGATAAAACTCCACACATGACGGATTGTGCAGGTGGTAATTACCAAGTTGGGGATAGTATCAGTGTTGTTGGAACCTACCACCACTCCACGGTGGAAACAATTTCATCCTAATCGATCATACCCCTATACTAAACACTACAACCCTAAACACTACTACCTTAACTGACCCTACCATGAATCCTTCTCTTGTTTCGAGTTCTTCCGACATGCCTCCGAAGTCCTCAGGTAACTGTGGTTATGCTTTTTGTAACGCCCCGGTCCCGAAATATTTACTTTATTTCGGGAAAATAATAATATTAGTGATAGGCCCAAACTAAAAATCGTGTTTAGTTAGCTACCATTTATCCAAATTCACTACTCTAATCCCTCACATTTTATAAATTTATAACCAATATCTAATTCCCAAAACACAATATCAAACTCAATTTACTACCCTCGTTCTTCTCTTAGACCCAAGTTCCATCTAATTATTAATTCTTGCTTATTAGATCTCACTTATTTTTATGGCTGCATCTAACATCTCGTTAGACTGCCTACGTACCCGATACAGGGATCAAGCCTTTCGTAGTTCACAATTTATATTCAACCCAAATCCGAATATATTCATTTAAATCCAACATATACCAGAATGGTATTATTATTCAAACCACAGCAGTTAGATCTCAAAAGCATAATTAGAATAACGAAATTTGCATAAAAACACAATGTTGGCTACCTGGCTGCGCCGCCGCACCCGCCGCCGAGGGTAGCGGTCGGCCGCCCTGACTCGCGGGAAAATATCAACTATTTCCAAAAATTACCAAATTTTACATGCAAGTAGATCTCAGTAAGGAGAACAATTTTCATACCTGTGGCCAAGTCCAATTTGGCCGGGAAACATCTGAATTTTCCCAAGAACCGCCGGAACCCTAGATTTTGGGTGTTCTTCCATTCGGCCAAATCGCAACACTACCACCCCTAAAACTATTTGGGCTTTGTTCCTGGCCTTAGGAGAAGTGGTTTGGTGGTGGTGATAGTTGACATTACTTTCACAATCGTCGGATTTCACCCTGGCACCCTCGGAACCCACGGGTTCCGTTCTACCCGAATTCAAACTCAAACCCCATCAATTTTTGGGTGGAAATGGAAGATGAGAATTAGGGAATTCATGTAGGGGTGATAAGAGGTTTGATTTCGCCGGAAAACCGACGAAAAATGCGTTGGACAACCTACCCGACGGGTCGGGTCGTGCGGGTTGATGGACGAGGGATCCTGATCCCGTGCCTCTCTCTTCTCTCCCTTCCCCTCCTTTCCTTTTCCCCCATTCATCACTCTGCTTCCTCTTCCCCTATTCGATTTGGGCAGTCCTTTCCCCTTCTTTCTTTTCTGTTCTCCCCTTTCCCTTGGGTAGTAAATTGAGTTTGATATTGTGTTTTGGGAATTAGATATTGGTTATAAATTTATAAATGTGAGGGATTAGGAATTTGAGTAGTGAATTTGGATAAATGGTAGCTAACTAAACACGATTTTTAGTTTGGGCCTATCACTAATATTATTATTTTCCCGAAATAAAGTAAATATTTCGGGACCGGGGCGTTACAATTTTAATATGAATAATTGTGATACTCAGTCTGGTTGGATCATTGACTCTGGTGCCACAGACCATATGACCTATGACCCCATTGATTTAGCTTGTGATACTGTTCCACTTTGACGAAATATTACTAATGCTAATGGTGTCACCTCACCGGTAACTGCGCGCTGGCACTGTACGCCTCACGCCTACCCTTTCTTTGCTGCATACACTACTTGTACCTTTACTAAAGCATAAATTGATGTCTTATGGCCAAGCTACTGAGCAATTGAACTGTTGTGTACTATTGTATCTGAAGTTTTGTCTTATTCAAGATATTCTCACGAATGAGATACTTGGTCATGGTACTAAGATGGGGGATCTCTATTTTGTGGACGATGTCAGTACAGGACTGGTCAATCTCGCCCAGGGAGCCGTTGATCATAAACGGCGTCAGATATGGTTATGGCATCACCGTTTGGGTCATATGTCTTTCAGTTATTTACAGCATCTGTTTCCGGTTTTATTTATGGGTTGTTCGGTTTCAGACTTTAAATGTGACACTTGCGTACTTGCCAAGAGTCACCGTGTTTCTTATCCGTTGAATTCTAATAAAAGTGTTATTCCTTTCGGTCTCGTTCATTCGGATGTTTGGGGACCATCTCCGATTTCTACTTCATCTGGTATTAGGTGGTTTGTAACGTTCATAGATGATTGCACACGGATGACATGGTTATATCTTCTTAAGCATAAAAGTGATGTGTTTCTGGCGTTTAAGACATTCCACACCGTGGTTCAGACACAGTTTTCTACTAAAATCTGGATTTTGCATTCTGATAATGGTGGTAAATGTGTTAATAATGATTTTACACATTATTTAACTAATCACGGAATCCTCCACGAGACTACTTGTCCTCAGACTCCTCAACAGAATGGGGTGGCTGAGCGCAAAAATCGCCATCTATTAGAAACAGCTCGATCGCTATTGATTGGGGCAGATGTTCCCCGCTCCTCTTGGGATGTTGCTCTTCAGACTGCCTCTTACCTTATCAATCGCATGCCATCCAAAGTATTGAATTTTCTTACACCTTTGCAAGTTATTGCTACATTCTTGCCTCTATCGTCTGTTTTGGTGCTCCTATCGTAAGTTTTTTGATGTGTGGCCTTTGTTCATCTACATAAAAATCAACGGACAAAACTTGACACATATGCTCTCCGTTGCGTTTTCATGGGGTATGGACTACATCAGAAAGGGTACCGTTGCTACCACTCTCATTCACGTCGGATGTATATTACCATGTATGTTACTTTTTTCGAGTCTGAGATGTATTACTCTTCGGCTTCTTCCAACCCTCATATTCAGGGGGAGACACTGCATGACGAGCAAGTTTAGACCATGGCTGCAACCACTGATCTTCCGCTGCCACTATTAGCTGAGCCAGTAGCCGAGCCCGCAGTGGCTGCGCTACCAGCCTAGGCAACAGAAGCAGCATCGCTGCCCACAAAACCAGCGGCAGGCACGGCAGTGCTGTTTTCACCTACGACAACAGTGCTACCACTTGCCAATCTTGAGACTTCTACTGATATTACTCTTCCCTCGTCTTAAAATATAGTACCACCAGATGACCATACTCCAAAGCCTGAGGTGAGATCTACTATCCCTATTGATGTATCTGATGTTCCGAATTATCAGTTACGTTTCAGACATAATAGGGGAAAGCCACCCAATCGATATTCACCGAAAACAACGAAAGGCTCTAAATATCCCATTGCCAACTATGTGTCATCACATAAATTATTAGAACCCGGCAAAGCTTTTGTACAACAAATATCCAATGATTGCACACCAAGTTCATTGAATGAGGTGCTATCTGATGATCGATGGACCAAGGCAATTGAGGAAGAAATGGATGCACTTCAGAATACACCATCAAGTACAAAGCTGATGGGTCGATTCAACGATACAAAGCACGATTGGTGGCCAAGGGATTCACTCAGACGTATGGTGTTGATTATACAGAAAAATTTGCTCCAGTAGCAAAGATTAATACAGTAAGAGTGTTACTTTCGTTGGTGGCTAACTGGGATTGGCCATTACAGCAATTTGATGTGAAAAATGTTTTTTTTACAAGGTAATCTTAGAGAAGAAGTGTATATGGATATTCCACCTGGTTATGCATCAGTTTCACAACCCGGAATGGTGTGTAAGTTGAATAAGGCATTGTATGGATTGAAACAATCACCTCGGGCATGGTTTGGTAGGTTCCGGACGGCTATGATGAAGTATGGGTTCAGGCAGAGCAATTTCGATCATACACTTTCTTGAAACGTCGAATGGGTAAATTGACAACACTTATTATTTATGTGGATCATATGATTGTTACAGGTGATAATAAAGAGGAAATCTCAAGGTTGAAGGATTACTTAGCAACTGAGTTCGAGATGAAAGATCTTGGTGGATTGAAATATTTCTTGAGTATAGAAGTAGCTCGATCTAAACGGGGTATATTTCTATCTCAAAGAAAATATGTTCTTGACTTGTTAGCTGAAACCGGAATGCTTGATTGTAAACCGGTTGACACCCCTATAGTCCAAAATCACCATCTTACCGTGCACCCTGATCAAGTTCCCACTAACCGAGATCGTTATCAAAGGTTAGTTAGGAGGTTAATTTATTTATCTAATACTGTGACCTTTTGTGATAAAACCCCACACCTGACGGATTGTGCAGGTGGTAATTACCAAGTTGGGGACAATATCGGTGTTGTTGGAAGTGGGCCGTATGGCCCGTCTCTTTGATAATTCTACAAATCTGTGTTCTATTTATTGGGGTATATATTGACTTAATTTGGGTGTACAATTGTAGTACGAAATGAGAGATGTAGGAGGGTTGCCACAGGAGATGAGCCAGCTAGATATTTTTTGGAAGGTTATTTGAAAAGAGAGTCATGACCAAACAAAGGAGTACTGATAAATCAAATGATATTAAAATACATAAGTTTTATACTTTTGTAAAAAATTGTCTTACAAATGATGCGATCAAAAATATTTTGCTTGAGTTTTTCTTCAAGGGTTTAAACATGAGATTGAACATAAAATGCATGTATAAAACGCTTGGAAAAAGATAGACTTTTAAAGTGATTTTTGTTTGTTACCTTATACAGCTCGATAACACTCTTTTCGTGAATAAGATCGATTATCTAGGTCTCATGGTGTTATCTGTTTTAGTGCACCAGTGAAAGTTAAACCAAGTATAGATTAACCTGGTCCCCCATGATAATTTTTGTTTTATACACACACACACACTAGTTAAAGCAATTCAATTTGCAGGGGGTTCAATTCCATGTGCACAAGTACTACTCTTGATAAATTAACTTAAGGTATAATTAAGTATTAATTATATACTTTTAAATATGGAAATTTGAAGTCACAATCTAGGTCATCTATAGATATTGAAATGCTTTTTCTTGCTGGTTGCAGCAACAACTATACTGAAGTCCTACCAATCATAAAAACTAACAAGAGAGATGTAGATCTTCAAGAAGGTTGATTTGATTATACTACATAGCCTATTTGAAACTGACTTGGGAAAGGCATATCCCAAAATAACTGTATATTTTACCCCAAATGGGTGAGAGGAATTTCGTCTTGCACGTAAATCATGCCTATTCGCATCGGGATTATGTACCCTCCAGCCACGAGAACTTTCCCAGTGTGATCGGAACACGAAACACCAATATTATTATGTAGTTGGAGGAAGTCGTTCTTTTCAAGAGTCTCTCCAATTGTATAATGACATGTAATATTTTGCAACCATGTGTTCTGGACATACTAAAAAATTTCTCCACCACAGTCTATTGTCAGTTAAATTGATAAACGTGAAAGTTTCATAACACTAATTAAAAGGAATATTTTTGCTCACCACCTTCAAGTGATGATGATGCTCACCACTCCATTCATCACTGTTCCATTGATTTAAATTTTTAGATCCGTATAATGCATAAATACAAATCTTAAAATTTAAACTCATCTTAATAAGTAGAGTGGTGAGTATTACCACCATTTTAGAGTGATAAGCAAAAATGCTCCCATAGTTAAACATTAAACTAGTTAGGCGACGGTATGGAAAATTTTATTTAAACCCATCTAACCTATTTCTACACTCAACTTAAATTTTAAATGTTAATTGTCTATTTTACCCTATTGCATAATTACTATTATGTACAAAATGAAATTAATAATAAAACTCAAATTTATCAATAAACCCAAACACTATAATTAAACTCTACGATCACTCTTTGTTTATCCTACATTCATTCTGACTAAAACCCTAATAACTCTCATAGAGAAAAATAAGTTTTTTTATTGATGGATGATGATTTTGAAGTTTTGAATCCTCCAACCAAGGTATGACTCAATTTATGAATTTTTTGTTTGTTTGATTTCAAATTTTTAGATAAAGAACTAAGAGTGCTGCATGGCATAATATGATTCTCGAGTCGAGGAATATGTGAATTGCCTTGATATATATATATTTGTTCATCTACTTTGTTTGAATAAAAGAATTGAGAATAAAGCTGTTACATTTTTCATTCTTCGAAAAAAAAAAAAAACCTTTGAAGCAATTGTTGAAGAAATGGATGTAAAAATAAATCCACATATTGAATTGGGTTTATGGGGGTATATTAGGTATTAAATTTGGGTTTAAAGAGATATTAATAGTTTAGTTAAAAATCAAATGGGTGCAAAGAGTAAGTTGGGTGTAGAAATATGTTAGATGAGTTTAAATAAAATTTCCCGACGGTTATTCATGCTTTCAATTTGTCATTGTATAGTTGGAAATTAATATTTTACTATCTTAAAATAACCCTTACGGAAGAAATGCAAGATAACGTATAAATTAAGAATGTGAATAGCATTTCTCTAAACCCTAATTAATATTATTCATTTGAAGCATTACAACTAGAATGTAGTAACGGACAGTGTGTAGACGAAGCTTACGAGAAGAAAAGTGCAAGAACGTGAAGGAGAGTGAACTGGAGTGAGGGCGATCATGTCATCACCTTTTCTATTGGGTAAAACAAAGTCGGCCTGTTAATTTCTTGGGGGTTTAAAGCCCTAAAATCCGCAAACCCATCAAATATTACCTGGAAAGTAAAAAGAAAACCACGTAGGTTATTACAAAGTTCAAATTCCTCCCCCATTGTTTTGCAAGTAAAGAAACAGCTGTGCAACACTCGACCCCACCCTTACCTCTCTCTCTCTCTCATCCTCGCCCTCGCCGGATCGTTTTACTGAAGATCCGGAGATTCAGTAATCATGATCGTTCATCGTACATCGTGCAGTTAATTTTCATTAAGTACTATTTATATTTAATTTTAAATTTTAAATTTTAAATGATTTCTGATTATGATCACGAAATCTCCCGAATCTCCGAAAAAAGAATCCGACGATGATCCTTTTCCCTCTTTCTACCCATACCCATCTCTCTCTCTCCTCCCTCCAGTATATAAGGAGCTAACACTGCCGTTCTCTTTGCTCAACATAATTATAAACTCTACTTCCATTTGGCATTTTCAGCCCCCTCCCTACAAGCATTCTATCAGTTGTAGCTAGCGAAGCTCGGTTTCCATCGATCAATGGCGTCGTCAGGATCGTGGACGGCAAGGCAAAACAAGCTGTTTGAGAATGCTCTGGCGGTTTACGACAAGGACACGCCGGACAGGTGGCACAATCTGGCGAGGGCCGTGGGTGGGAAATCAGTGGAGGAAGTGAAGAGGCACTATCAGATGCTTGTGGAAGATGTGAGCAAGATTGAGGCTGGTGAGGTGCCTTTGCCTAATTATAGAAAATCTGGTGGAGGAAGCGCTCAGTCCTATTCCAGGGATACATATTGAAGAAGAAAGGTAATTCAATATAATGTTTTTAATTTCTTGAACTGCATTCATTTATACAAAGGAAAATGCTTTTAAAAACTTTCAAGATTATTTACCCATATAACATGATTGTTTTAGCCTTTCACATATATGTGGTACACATAACTGATTGCGTTGAATGGTTTATTCACATATCGTTGCATTAAGAAATGATAAAACAATTTACTCATTCTATTCTACATTCATTATTTTCAGTTTCTAAGCAAATGTATCGACATAATCACCAAACGTGATGTAACAAACTCACCTGTTATAATACAGACCAACGAGGATTTTTAGAGTAAAATTTAATGAATAAAACACGTGATATAACATGACCCCAAGCTGGACAAGCCTTTTTATATATTCAATGGGATGAATTTTTCATGCTTTAATTCCCCCTTACCACAGATGATGTTAATTGTTGTTCTCATGCAGGATGAAGAGTCTAAGAATTCAATGAAGGAGAGCAAGCCAGATCGATCAGTCCATAGATGGGAATAAAGATTCTTAAGTTTCAACATAAAAGAAAATGCAGAACCGTCCAAGTAGCAATATATATATATATATATATATATATATATATATATATATATATAGGACAACAAGAGTCAAATGTGATTAGCTAATATGTTGCGTTTTTCCTTTAGTTTTCCAAAAGTCATTGTATTTTCCTTTCAGCTCCTTTAAATGTACTGAGAAAAAGAAAAAAAGGCCACTTCGTTTGTCTCAATGAATGAAGGATTATGAGTTTCTACATTAATTAGCTTTTCTGCTTTTTTATTTATATAGTCCATTACAATAATCTAACAACTTAAAGCATGCCACATCATTTAATTAGTATAACCTTTAAAGAAAGATTAGATTAAGCGAAACACATAAAAATGCAGAAAAGTTACATGCTTAGGCTCGGATAAATGAAGAGAGTCAAGGATAAATGAAGAGAATCAAGAGACTATATATCATTATCATAATAATTTTATAAACCTTTATTTAATAACACGGATTTGAATTAGCCAAATTTGCTAAAATAATGGACTCTTTTCTCTACACGGAAACTCGAATCCCTCTTTCCGTTATATATAATTCTTTCTGGGCGAAGTTGAGATTAAATTTAGAGTGGAGTTTTGTTTATATTAAAAAAAAATTAACACAAACAATACATGTGCTAAATTGGATCGAATATGTAGAATCCTTAAGTTAATGACATGCGTAATGACATGATTATAGAATCGTTGCTTTTCATGGAGTAGGTTCATTCAGAACCGTCCAAGGTGGAAGTATCGAATTAAAACAGTACTTTTCAAATGTCGGAAAGAAGTTACATGATCATATCGGCTTCAAGTTTGAAAGGTTGGTCGTCATCACCCCCAACAGAATTATTGTTAATAATTGACTTATATATCACACTTATGAGGCTCCATGCGATCTCCTTCATTTTGTTAACCATAATAAAACTCGCATGGAAGTTTCTGAACTGCAAGAGTTCAAGGCCAGCAGATAATGATTGTGGTCTCTATAATTCAAGTGACGTTCTTCTCTAGTAGTATATATAGATTCAATTTTTGCAATTTTGGGCTCCCCGTTTACTAATTATTGCAATACATATCTAAGGTGTTCGCTTCTTGTAAAAAGTCGAATTCCCTCGCACATTTGTTACTCATATTGTAGATTTTTTTGGAAAAAAGTCAGTATATTATTAATTTTTTAAATCAGCAAGATATTCTAATTTGAACTAATTGTTATGTATAATTATAATTTAGGGATGCAATTCAAACGTTACCAGTATTCCGTCATAAACATGTTAAGTTAATTACCTTTCCCAAACCAATAACTTAGCCGTCGATTTCCCCAAACATGAACCCTACTTTTTACCTTCTCCAAACATAAACCCTAATCTCTACCTTCACCTTCTCTCTCCAAAACCTTGCCCCTCTCTCTCTAGAACCTGTCTCTCCTCATCCATCCACGGTCCAAAGTTGAAACACAACCAAGCCACAATGAGAAAACTCAAATCAAAGAAATATCGCATCAAAAAGAAACTCTCGGAGGAGCTCCAAGAAATCGAGCTTCTGAAATCATGGATCGAATCCCAACAACCCGAACGCGGCTCCAACCCCATGTCTCTTCCCAATTTGCCCTCAGACGCCCCACTCGGTCGCGTCGGCAACCCCACCCTCTTTTCGCGGTACGCCGGCGCCACTAGGTTCGAGCAGCTGCCCATCTCCAAGAAGACTAAGGACGCCTTACGCCAATCCAAGTACGTTGTAATGACCGATATTCAGAGGGCCGCTTTGCCCCATGCCCTATGCGGCAGAGATGTTCGCGGTGCCTCCAAGACTGGATCCGGGAAGACCCTAGCTTTCGTTATACCGGTAAGTTTTTTTAGGGTTTAGGGTTTTTTTGTGTGTTTATGCAAGTGATATTATAATATAAAGTTTAAACTCATTTAGCTAAATAGCTAAATATGGAGTTTGAATTCGACTGCATATGGAAGGCTGGAAGCACATCTTGTAGTTGAAAATTGAGCGCGTTAGAAACTGTGAAAAAGAAAACAAAAATATTCAAGTTGTGAGTTTAGTTGCCTTTCCCTTTTCAGCTTTTGGAAAAATTGTATAGAGAGAGATGGTGTCGTGACGATGGTGTGGGCGTTATCGTACTATCTCCAACAAGGGAATTAGCCATTCAAACTTTTCTTGTGTTGAATTCGGTTGGGAGGCACCATGATTTTAGTGCTGGTCTTCTAATCGGGGGTCGAAAAGGAGTCAAAGAAGAGAAGGAGCGTGCAAATAAGCTCGACATATTGGTTTGCACGCCTGGCCGGCTTCTTCAGCACATGAATGAGACTGAACATTTTTTCTGTTCACAGCTTCAGGTTTACTTTATCATCTATTAGTGTTATGATTTTGATTTCGGTCTCACTTAACATCTGAAATTCAATGTGTAACTCAACATCATGCAACTTAAAATCGGTCTCACTTTGCATCCTATTGTCCAAAGTTACCTTGATGTTATATCAATGGTGCGGAATGCCAAGGTAACGGTGTACCCGTGTCACATAAGTTGTGTTTCTATTTTTTCTGCTGATTTGGGTGAACTTTTACGGCCAGGGAACAGGTTTTGGTCCTTGATGAGGCAGATCGTATGCTCAGTGATGCAAGTTTTAAGCCGGCACTGGAGTTAATCATTAAAGATCTACCTTAGGATAGGCAAATTTTTCTCTTTTCAGCAACTCATCCAAAAGATGTTAAGGATCTTGCAACTCTCTGTTTGAAAGATCCAGAGTTCGTCAGTGTGCATGAGAAGTCTGTGACAGCCACTCCTACTAATTTGCAGCAAACATATATCATCGTTCCTCTTCACCGAAAGTTAGACATGTTGTGGGGCTTCATAAGAAGTAACTTAAAATCTAGGATTCTAGTATCTCAGATTCCAATGTCATGTCTGATCATCGGGGTGAATATTTCACCTCCATTTTTTTCACGTAATACACCTGTTGCCTGATCCATATTTTTACTAAGTTTGATATATTGTCGAATTTTTGTTTTAATAGGTAGAATTTGTATACAAAGCATTTGCAAAACTCCAACCCGGAATACCCTTGAAGCGTATTCATGGTAAGAGGAAGCAAGAGGAAAGAATGGAAACAGTCTCACAGTTTAGTAAGAACCCTGTAGTTCTTTTTTCGACTGATGTGGCTTCAAGAGGCCTTGACTTCGACCAGGCAGTTGACTGGGTTGTTCAGGTGAGTTTTTTGCTACTCCAAGATTGTTGTTATTAATCATATAGCCCCTGAGCTTTTCATTTTCTCTCGACCCGAATCATCCGTTACTCAGTTCGTCACAGCGTCGTTAAGTGCTGATACTTTTTCTCATGTGTAGGTGGATTGTCCAGAAGATGTTGCATCTTACATACACAGAGTTGGTCGAACTGCTCGCTTTGATTCTGTAGGGAGATCGCTTTTATTTCTGATGCCGTCTGAAGAAAAAATGCTTGATAAACTACAAGCAGCAAAAATACCCATTCGGGAAAAAAAGGTGGTTATATTTTCTTTCAACATTTCACATCTTTTTAATTGTCGTTCCCGCCATCTCCGATTGCTTGTGAGCTACGCTAAACTAATTAGCTGTTTTACTGATTTCTCAGCCTAACAAGGACCTTGTGCAATCACTGTCTAAATTGTTGGCATCTAAGATGGTCCAGGACCCTGATCTACTACGTGGTGTGGCTAATAGGGCCGTTATCACATGTGTAAAGTCTGTTAAAAAACAGAAGGACAAAGAGAT
This sequence comes from Heteromeles arbutifolia, assembly GCA_024362995.1. Lineage (NCBI taxonomy): Eukaryota > Viridiplantae > Streptophyta > Magnoliopsida > Rosales > Rosaceae > Heteromeles > Heteromeles arbutifolia. The sequence goes on along the minus strand of JANCRC010000001.1, from coordinate 1,541,541 downwards.
TTTCGACGTTAAAGAACTACCAATTGATGAGTTTTCCAAATCGATAGGTCTATCGTTCCCACCCAGAATGCGTTTTCTAAACAACGAAATCAATAACTCCTCTAAGAAAGTGTCCGAACTATCTCCCATTGTTGAACCAGAAAATTTGGTCAAGGACAATGAATTGGAGCTGCTTCCTAAGGAGGAGCTTGATATCAGTGATTCTGGTGAAGAAGATGGGGGGAAAGATCTTTTTCTTACGAATGATACAGCAAATGCCGCAGACTGGGAAGGAAGAAAAATCGAACATACTATGTGAGTTTCTTGCATTTTATGTTTTTATACTTTGTTTTAACTCGGATTATTAGCTAAAAGGGGCTACCATTGTCACGAAATGATTATCAAACGATCCCTTTAAAAATTTCATCAACCTTTAGTATTTGTGGATGCATTACCATTGTCATGCAAACTTTGAGCTCATATATGATAATCCCGTTCCTCATAGGTCGCCTTCTACATTGTCAACTCGGGTTTCAAAGAAGAAGACGAAGTTAAAGATCAATATCCACAGACCAGTGGGAACTAGAGTTGTCTTTGATGACGAAGGTAACTCACTACCGCCACTAGCTGTTGGAAGCTAAACAGCTCCTGGAGTCGACGGATCGAAGGCAGCAAGGAGCTCCCGAGCAAGCGTGCCATCTACATCGAAGAAGAAGAAGAAATGAAGGGTTTTAGCCTCCAACGGCTAGTTTTTTTAATTTAAATGTATGTGTGAGTGTGTGAGTAACAAGTGTACACTCCAAATTAGATCACTTAAAACCCAAATGAAGGGCTAGGATGTAATTTGGGGTAGTAAGGCTGAAATGGTTGTTAAGCCTCTTGTCAATCACTCTCTTAAACAAGTATGGGTCATGGTAATGCACCATACCCTTTAACATTCCTCTACTTAATGAAGTAATGGCTGATGCATTCTGCACAGCCTTGAAGCCGTCAGAAACACTCCAAAAATCCTCTCTATTCCCTGCCATTCTAACCCTAAGAAACACATCCAAACAATCAACCAAAACACTAAAACAAACAAACTTTATCATGGCCTCAGAGCTTTGTTACTGATCTTACAACTTTCTGGGCGTATTCTGTGCAAATTGAGATCTTTGGGAGCACCAACGTAGTGTCTTCAGCAACAACAATCAACAAATAATCCTGAAAATGAAGGGATCCAGCAGCAGCAGTGAGCTAAAAGCTCCAGTCTTTGATGGGGAGAATTATGATTTTTGGAGAATAAGAATGACAACCATTTTCAAATCCTATGATCTATGGGATATGGTTCAACACGGGTATGAACTACCTGAGATGGAGATCGATGCTCTAGAGGAGGATCTCACATAAACACAACTCAAAACACTGAAGCAGAATCAGATGGAGGATGCTAGAGCACTTGGAATCATCCAAGGTGCTGTCTCAGACACCATTTTCCCGAGGATAGCAAATGAAGAGACTGCAAAGGGAGCTTGGGAAGTTTTACAGCAAGAGTACAGATGAGACACCAAAGTCAGAAAGGTAAAACTTCAGTCCCTTAGAAGAGATTTCGAGTATACAAGAATGAGGGAAAATGAGATGTTAAAAGACTACTTCACTAGGCTATTTAATGTTGTAAATAAGATGAAAACATATGGTGAAGAACTGCCAAATGAAAGAGTTGTCCAGAAACTGTTGATTAGTTTGACTAAACCTTATGATTCAATAGTGAGTGTCATTGAGGAAATCAAAGACACTGAGACTCTTAGTGTGCAAGAAGTGGTGGCATCCTTGAGAGTTTTTGATCAAAGACTCGAGAGGCATGCTGATTCTGCCACTGAGAAAACTTTTCAAACACTCTCTGTTGGATCTAGTAGTCAAGCCAGTTCAAGCAAACAAAAAACCACAATGGAAGGGCAAGAATAAGAAATGGGAAGGAAAAGGGTATCAAAACCCTAGACCTAACCAAGGAAACAACTCAAATGAAGGTCCAAGAACCAGACAACAATGCAAACACTGTGACAAATTTCATCTTGGGGAGTGTTGGTTCAAGGACAAACCTAGATGCCACAAATGCAACAAGTTCGGACACATTATGAAGGACTGCAAATCAAGAAATGTGCAGCAAGTGAACTGTGCAAACCAAGTGGGAGAAGAAGCAAATGTGTTATGTGCCTTCAGTGCAAAAGTGGAGAAAAACAATGAAGTGTGGTACATTGATAGTGGCTGCAGCAACCACATGACTGCACATGAGTCATTACTCATTGACATTGATACAAACTTCACTGGAAAAGTGAAAATGGGAGATGGAAACATTGTCAAAGCCACTGGAAGAAGAACTTTGGTTATTAACACCAAGAAAGGAAGAAGATGCATAAGGGAAGTGATGCTAGTGCCAGGACTTGATGAAAACCTACTTAGTGTGGGTCAAATGATGGAGCATGGGTATTTCCTACTTTTCGGGGGAACTGTGGTTGAGATCTACGATGACAGATCTCTATCAAATTTAGTGACCAAAGTGGAAGTGAAAAACAGAAGCTTTCCACTTATGTTGAAGTACTTAGAAGAAGTGGCAAGGAAAACAAGTGTGACAGGTTCTATGAAACTATGGCATAAGAGGTTTGGTCACTTAAACATGACAAGCCTAGAAAATCTACAGAAGTATGAAATGGTACAAGGGATACCTAAGATGGATCACTGCAATGAAACCTGTGAAGGATGTGCATTTGGGAAGCATCATAGCGATCTATTTGAAGTTGGCAAGGCTTGGAGGGCAACAAAGCCACTCGAATTGATTCACACAGATGTATGTGGACCAATGCAAACAACAACAATCAGTGGAAACATGTATTTCCTAACCTTCATTAATGACTACTCACGGATGTGTTGGGTGTATTTCATGAGGTTCAAGTCTGAAGTGTTCACAATATTCAAGAAGTTCAAAGCAATGGTGGAATTGCAAAATGAGCACCAAATCAAAAGACTGAGAAGTGATAGAGGATGAAAGTACACCTCTCTTAAGTTCAATGCATTCTGTGAAGATGTGGGGTTGGAAAAACAACTCACTGTGGCATATTCACCACAACAGAATGGCATTGCAGAAAGGAAGAATAGGACTATAGTCGAAATGGCTAAGTCTATGATGCATGAGAAGAACATGCCCTATACATTTTGGGGTGAAGCTGTGAACACCTCAGTGTATCTATTGAATAGGTGCCCTACTAAAGCATTGGACAAGAAGACTCCATTTAAAGTGTTTAGTGGAAGGAAACCTTCTGTGAGGCATCTGAGAATGTTTGGCTCAGTGTGCTATACTCACATTCCTCTACAACTAAGGCACAAGTTGGAGAAATCAAGCAACAAGGGTGTTTTTGTAGGCTATGGTACTAGTGAAAAAGGGTACAGAGTTTACAATCTGTCAACTCAGAAGATAATCCTATCAAGGGATGTTATCTTTGATGAAGACTCAACATGAAACTGGGAAACAAGGGTAGAAGAGAAGGACAGTGTCTCTCTACAACTTGACCTCAACAAAAGGCAAACAAGGAAGCCTATAGAGACCTCAGTTCAAGAAGAAGTCATAGAAAATGGTGACATACAAGGGACTCCACATCAAGCTACTATGAGTCCACAATCAAGTCAATCACAGATAACAACTCTAAGTTCAACTCTAATGAGATTGAGAAACTTGGATGAGATATATGCTACATGTAATTACTGTGTAGTGGAACCAGAAACATATGAAGAAGCTGAGAAAAACAAAGCTTGGAAGAAAGCAATAAAGGAAGAGCTTGAAATGATAGAGAATAATGACACTTGGGAATTTGTAAATCGACTAAGTGATAAGCCTGTGATTGGAGTGAAATGGGTGTACAAGGCCAGATTGGTTCTGTGAAATGAGTGAAATGGGTGAAATGGTTCTGTGCAGAAGAACAAGGCCAGATTGGTAGCCAAAGGTTACTCACCGAAACCAGGTGTAGATTTCAATGAAACCTTTGCTCCAGTGGCAATGTTAGACACTATAAGGACCTTGATAGCCCTTGTAGCCAAGAAAGGCTGGAAGCTACATCAATTGGATGTCAAATCTGCATTTCTAAATGGAGTGCTAGAGGATGAGGTGTTTGTGGAACAACCTCAAGGGTTCACAAATCAAGAGTTTCCAAAAAAGGTGTACAAGCTAAGGAAGGCTCTCTATGGCCTAAAGCAAGCTCCAAAAGCTTGGTATAGTGAGATTGATTCTTATTTCACTGAAAAAGGATTTCAGAAAAGTCCTAGTGAAGCTACACTCTACACCAAGACAGAAAGCAACAACAAGACACTCATTGTCTCAATCTATGTGGATGATGTAGTCTACACTGGAAATGATGCTGAAATGATTGAAGAGTTCAAGGAAGAAATGATGAAGAGGTATGAGATGACTGACCTAGGCCTCTTGCATCACTTTCTTGGCATTGGGGTGATTCAAGAAGCAAACAGCATCTTCATTCATCAAAGGAAGTATGCTAAAACCTTGCTTGAAAAATTTGGATTGAATGGATGCAAACCGGTCTCTACACCCCTAATTGCAAATGAGAAGCTCAAGAAGGATGATGGAAGTGAACCTGCAGATGCTAGTCTCTACAAAAGCATTGTTGGCAGTCTATTGTACCTAACTGCAACAAGGCCGGATCTAATGTTCTCAACAAGCCTACTTTCTAGGTTTATGCAAAATCCTAGCAAGACACACATGGGGACAGCAAAGAGAGTTCTCAGATATGTGCAAGGAACACTTGATTACGGGATCAAGTATGAAATGAGGAAGTCAACTATCCTAATTGGATTTTGTGACAGTGACTGGGGTGGCAGTGAAGATGATAGCAGAAGCACATCGGGCTACGCTTTCACCTTTGGTTCAGGGGTGTTTTCGCGGGCCTCTGTGAAGCAACAAAGGGTTGCACTGTCCACAGCTGAGGCGGAGTACGTGAGTGCATCAGAAGCAACGGCTCAAGCTATTTGGCTAAGGTTTATACTCAAAGATTTTGGCAAATTGCAGGTTGATGCCACACCACTCTTGTGTGACAACACCTCTGCAATTGCCATGACCAAAAACCCAGTCTTCCATCAAAGAACAAAGCACATCAAAAGAAGATATCATTTCATCAGAGAAGCATTGCAGGACAATACAATCAAACTAATCTACTGCAGCACAGAAGATCAGATCGTAGACATTTTCACAAAAGCATTACCGAATGAGAGATTCAATTACCTGAGGGGATTGCTTGGAATGACTCCCAGAAGCAGCTTAGAAGGGAGTGTTGGAAGCTAAACAGCTCCTGGAGTCGACGGATCAAAGGCAGCAAGGAGCTCCCGAGCAAGGGTGCCATCTGCATCGAAGAAGAAGAAGAAATGAAGGGTTTTAGCCTCCAACGGCTAGTTTTTTTAATTTAAATGTATGTGTGAGTGTGTGAATGACAAGTGTACACTCCAGATTAGATTACTTAAAACCCAAATGAAGGGCTAGGATGTAATCTGGGGTAGTAAGGCTGAAATGGTTGTTAAGCCTCTTGTCAATCACTCTCTTAAACAAGTATGGTTCATGGCAATGCACCATACCCTTTAACATTCCTCTACTTAATGAAGTAATGGCTGATGCATTCTGCACAGCCTTGAAGCCGTCAGAAACACTCCAAAAATCCTCTCCATTCCTTGCCATTCTAACCCTGAGAAACACATCCAAACAATCAACCAAAACACTAAAACAAACAAACTTTATCACTAGCAAGGCTGGCTGATATCAACAATGCCAGAGCTCCGCTTGACCAAATTCAAGGTATGCAGTAGAGATTGTGTCGATAAGTGCATTAGTTTCGTGTGCCCAAATAACATCATCTATTGGAAAAACACGGTGTTTTACCTTGTTTCTTCTGAAAAAATTGTTGCCTTGAAATGTGTCTCTTTCTTTATGCAGACAAGAAGACCGAATATTATAAGAAGCTCAGGGAAGGTTTGAAGAAGGAGGACAAGGATGACAAGGCTCAATACCGCAATCGCCGTCGTGAAAAACGCTTGAAGAATAAGATGAAGTGGAAGAGAGGAAACACAGACGAGAAGGAGGAGGATGTTTCTGATTCAGAAGGAGAGGCATACGCAAATCTACCCCACAAAAGGTCAAAGATATATTTTGGCAGTGAAGATGATGATGGTGAGATAAAAGAAAGTAAGGATAAATTAGGGTTCATTGCCGACTCAATATCTTTGGCGGAACAAGAGGCTGTTGCTCTCGAAGTGTTGAGTGCCATGCACTCGTAGTTGTAGAAAATAGGAATTTTTTAGCTTGCTCCGAGGTATCCCATATTTTAAGTTTTTGATCGGTAGGACTTATAATCTCCTTCGTCGACCCCACATTGAATTCATTTTCTTTTTAAATAGTTTAAGTGGAAGAAAAACCTTTGCAAGTTAATAATATGGGAGGTGCTAGCGACTTTCTTATTGGTTTTCCTACTAATTTTGTAATGTTACATGATAAGTAGAGTCGTTTATATTTTATTTAAACACCAACTATGCAAAAATTAATCAAATGAAAAAATAAAGAGTTTGAATGATTGTGCTACATTTCAACCAAGACCAAAAAAAAATGGAAAAGATAGAACAAAAAGGTTCTGCCCCTAAATAGAATGGATGAAGATCCTCTCTAGATCCTCTTTGTGAGGATCCTCTCTGGATCCTCAAATCGTGTTCGTTCATTATACATTGTGGGATCAGAAATTATTTTAAATACTTTTATTTTAAATTAAATATGAATAGTATCTGATGAAAACTGATCGCACGATATACGATTAACGAACATGATTTGAAGATCCTCAAAATCTTCATAAAGAAGATCCCCAAGATCTTCATAAAGAAGATCCGAAGAGGATCCTCCTAGAAATAGAACGACCTGAGTTTTTTTTTTTCACCTGGGCTGTATCATATTGAATGACGTTCCTTCTTCAATTGTTGGTTTACTTGTAGATGATATTTCCGGAGTTACCGATACTCCGACCGTTTTGGGTTGATATCTTTCTTTGTTTAGCGATTCTGCATAGCCTTTGGGCTTTGGGCTTTGGGCTTTGGGCCCCTTTATATAAAAAAAACGACCTAAAAAGGCTGAAATGGTAACTCCACCCGCCAAAACGACCAATACAGAATCGTCGTACTTTGCAAAGACGGAATAGTAAAAACGCGCCTAAACGAGTAAACGCCGCCACAACGACTGCTTCTTCCAAGCTTCAAGGTCTCAGACTGACACGCCGGCTGACTCAGCCATGGAAGGCGATTCATCTTCTTTCAAGGTACGTGACTCACTCTTCGTCTTCAACTGAGTTTCTTATTTTTCCATTGCTCAGCTCGAAGTTTTGAACTAAAAGCTAGGGTTTCGATTCGATGCGTTTCTGTCGAGACGAATTCAAACACGAAACGTCGTCGTTCCCCTTGTGGTTAGTTGCAGTACAAATTGAAGCTTTAAAAATGGTTGAATATGTTAGGAGGAGGTTGTAGTTCTGGATATTAGGGCTCTGTTTGGTTGCAGCTGCTTCTGCCAAACAGAGAATTTGTGTTGTTTTTAGTCTAATGTGAAACATTGTACTCGTTTTCCTCTGAAACTATGCTGCTCCAGAAGGATGATGTTAATGGTTGATTTTGCAGATAATCTTGGGATCGGCTTCGATAGCACGTCGAAAAATATTGGCTGAAATGGGATATGAATTCACAGTCATGGTACTACCAATTGTTTCTCTGAAATATATAAAACCTAATTTCCCTGATGGTTTTTAGAAATTAAACTCTTGTTTTACTTTAGACTGCAGACATTGATGAAAAATCCATCCGAACGGAAAAACCAGAGGAGTTGGTTTTGGTTCTTGCCAAGGCAAAGGTTTGGTGTTCTTCTCCTTTTCGTTGTTTTCCTATTGGGAATGTAACACTAAATGCTAATCAGCTAAATTTTGGAACTTGCTTCTTTTAGTTTAGGGTTGTTTTGGTTTTAAGCTCTCACATTTGTCAAATGTGAATTGTGTGTCAGGCCGATGCTATCGTATCAAAGTTGCAAAGTATCAATAATCAAGAAAAGGATGCTGAGCCCACGATTGTGATTGCGGCAGACACAGTATGTCATTTCTTTATATATATTGTATGTGTTTGGTATCATCACTCTGTTTAACTACTGAAGGCATCAACGTCTGGTATCACCTAGTGCCGTTTATGGAGGAGACATCCCCTTTTTCTTTTTATAGAGGAAGAATCGTGTTTTACAGTTTTAGACTTCTAAGGCTCAATTTGGGATTTTGACTACGTAATTGTACAATAGTAGTTGAGAAGAAAAGCATTTAAAGCAAGATACTAATTAGTTGTGATGCTCAACTAAATTCATCCTCGTAACTGTAGGTGTTTCTTTCTGCATGTGTATGAGTGTCTGAAATTGTGAGTCTTAATGCTCCCTTTGTTGCAGTTGTTTGTTTACTGCATAATGTAATGACATTGTCTCAACTAGTTTCTGGTTGAAATAGAATGGCTTACCTATCTGAGCTGATGGAAACTTCTCAGGCAGAAGCCATTTCACAAAGGCTCCCAGTTGGTGACTACATAAAGGATGCCGATCCAACGCTATTAATTACTTCTGATCAAGTATACATCACATCTTATACCATATTTATAGTCTCTATACTCTTGTCATATGTGTGTTGTGTGTTGTGGATAAAACACCAAAATGTGTATATGGAATTTTTACCAGACTCCTATCGCTTCCTCAATATTCTGGAGAGGGTAAGGAAGAAAGTAATTAGTATAGATTTAAGTAATGTTTTGATGTCAGTTATGTGAGATTCTATTGACTGAGAAACTTGTTCGGGAAGATAAATTATATGTAGGAGTTGCGTTATACTACGACATTGTTAATCACAGAACTTCATTTTGGGCCCATGTTTACATATTACATGTTTTGATTTCTTATGCATGAATTGTGTGCTTTAGCTCTTTCTCCTCCTCATTCTTTATGGAGTATCTGTTATACCTTATGTTGTAGATGCTCCAGACATCAGCTTTGTCCGTACAATAACTTTTTTTACCCCCAAGGCCTTGTGTACACTTGTTTGTCCTTCAACATAAATGGCCTATGGTGATATGACTTGTTTGCAACACTGGGAATTTAGAATTTTCCTTTTATGAGTCAGTGAACATTAAATCTGTTATTTCTTACTCTTATTGTAAAATGATCTGGAGGTGGTGGTCTATGAAGGTGCGATTCGGGAAAAACCATCCAGCAAGGAAGAAGCACGGCAATTTTTGAAAGGTTGGTTTAATGTTTATTTATTCCATGTCCCTGATGTTTTATTTTTTGACTCTGATAATTTTCCTAACATGAATTGCAGACTATTCTGGAGGGCATGCAGCAACAGTGGGGTCTGTACATGTTACAAACCTTAAAACGGGATTCAGTAAAGGAGAATGGGATCGAGTGGAGGTACCTTTTGCTTTTTCTTGTTGTAGCTTCTGAAAGATGAAATTGAATAACTTCCCAGCTCTTTAGGTGAATGCTACAACTTGACCGGTCATATCTGTGGATAATATCTATTTGCGGTTCCTTGCAGATTTATTTCCATAAAATACCAGATGAAGTCATTGAGAAGCTGGTAAGAGTTGTTTTGTATCAAATTTGGTTGTTTCACTTATTTCCTTGATTGGATGATGACAATTTAACCCCTTCCGCTGTGTCCATGTCAGATTGAGGAGGGGATAGTGCTCAAAGTTGCAGGGGGACTCATAATAGAACATCCTCTAATACTTCCTTTTGTTAAAGAAGTGGTTGGTTTTCTACTCTCTGTTCTAAAGTTGTAAATATTACATTTCGAAAATGTGGGGCAAGAGAAGCATACTGGAGTATATTTACGGAACAATGTGTCTGTTTCAACAGTTTAATTGATTGCCTTTTCATCCACGATCTTTTATTGAATGGATCCTGAAAGCTCATCGATTCTGATCCACTTATTAGGTGTCTTTACTCAATAACTAGTCATGTTGATACGAACATACCATTTTGTCGAGCGGTGTCTTGATAGTTATACTCATATTTGAATTGCTGGTGCTTCTTGCAGGTAGGGACAACCGATAGCGTGATGGGACTTCCCATAGATCTCACAAGGAGACTCCTGAAAGAGGCCGTCTAGCTGCAGCTGGAGATTTCCACATTTTTATGTACCGGTACTTTATCTAATTTACGCCTATTGTTTCTTCTGTCGTTAAGCTTCTGATCTGGTATTGCTGAACTGTACAACTACCGCTATTCGCATCTGTATCTGTTGTGAACTATATCTGCTGCTTGAATCAATTTGTTTTTGAAATGTTGTAGAGTAATGCCTTCATCGTTACACACACACCCCATCTCTTTTTGTATTGTTGGTCTCTGACATTTTATTGATATAGAAGCAAACGCTGGCCGCGTAATATCTAAGGCCATGACTTCTCTCAGATGGTTTCTCTTTGTAAGGACCATTTACAAAGTCTCGCTTTTCAATGCCCTATACAATTTGCGGGCAGTAGACATCACGACTGATATCGAAAGATAAGAGGTCGGTGGATTCTTAAATTTTGGCTGCACAAGTCGTGTTCGACCTCTACATTCATTGAAAGATGGAGAGGTCCATATGAAGGTCCTATTCATACCTCGCTTAGAGGTGGGCATTAAAACCGTGAAACTGAAAAATCGAATTGAATTGTAAGAAGAAGAAAAAAACATAAAATTAAAAAACCGAACTGGAATTGACGTGAACGTAACTGTACAATTTTTGTAATAAATTAAGGCAGACCAAATAGAATCGAACTGTTGATAACTCTAGTTTGAGGGTGGATCCGGATCAAAACTGGAAGTGCCCAGCCCTACCTACCAACCCAAATAAACAAATGTAATGAGTTTTTCTTTTTTGTACATGCAAAATGCGGTCTAATACATATATCAAAAACATATAGCTAAAACTAAAGGTTTTGCAAACATGTCGTGTTCGTTTTTGTCTATAAGTAGGAATGACTCATCACACGTAATGTCACAGTAAAAACACGTGATCGTGTAATTCGACTTCGATAACTCTAAATCAACCAGTATAAAGAAACCAGCAATAAAAGATAACTAATCAATAAAACACCGACTCCGTACCTTTGAAATTTGATTCCAAGGCTACAAACAGGGGCTCATTTTAAAAGTTATAATAACTTTAATCGTTAAATCAAATTTCAATGATCTGAATCTCCGAATTTAGTGGATTTGGAATAAGAGATGCGGAAATGATTCATTTCGGAACATTAGGGCTTGGGATGGTATCATAGTAGCTATACTGTAGCGTATAGGATCATCAAGGTTTGACTAAAAGCTCAGAGAAAGAAGCCTAGTAGGAGATTAGTTTTATTGTGTCGGGCCGTTGGCCGGCTTTAGGAAACAAGGAACTTTGTTGGCACTAGGATCATTAGCTTCCGCCTAATGACGCAATTAATTTTCAATTTAAACACAAATTTTGGCAACGAATAGATGAAGCTCATGTTTATCTAAAATAGTTCTAAAAAACGCAAAAAAAATTTCAACTATATAATTTAATTAAATTCGAATGAAAATGTTTACACGTGCCAAAGTATAAAACAATTAACATGACTAATCCTTTGATTTTTTTTTTTTTAAAAAAAAAAACTCGCATACTCCCTCTGACACATCCCGACCCGGAATGTCCACTAGGACTCCGAATCGAGCTGTGTTGGCCGACACCTGGAAGGTGACGAAGCCAAAAAGTGATGATATGGAAGAATGCGAATAGATTTAAACCTAAAGGTGTCTAACTATCAGAGTGCGCTGTCAGTGGGTATGGACCCATTTCACACGTGTTGTCAGAGCATAAGCAAAGTACAGTAGTGTGGGTAAAGATCATACCCTCAGAAGTAGCCACCTGAACTGAGATATGCCACGAATCCTTGTCGATAAAGAAATTATGCTACAAGAACCTGGAAGGGCGCAAAACAAAAGCGTGAGTGGGCAAAAACAAAGTTTTACAAAATCACTTCGATATAAAAGTTATAACCCCTCGCTGTAAAAACATATATATACTTCCCAGAAAAATATATACGTACTCATACTGAAAACCAACATTCAAATATTGCCATGTCCGAATAAACCATATCCAATATCAAAGCATGCAACAAATATCATCAAAGTCAATCAGGTGATATCTCAATGCATAACATGCCGGCAATGCATATAAATCAGCCGGAGTCACCTCTCGCGATCTGTACGGCTGAATCTATAGCTCCTCAACCAAATCCTCAATCCAAACTCTCAATTAATAACCTGCACCCATGTCGGAACCACCTGTAGTGGTATGTACGACAAGCTAGGTATATAAAGACGTTATGTGCTACGGTCACGTGAAGGCTGGCGACGAATCACAGGTCACCTACAACTCGGAACCACCTATAGTGGTCTGTACGACAGGCTGGCACCTGCCTTGGATCCAAGGTGAGCGTACGGTGCGGGAGGTGAACGATCACGTGAAAGCTAAGCCCTACTCTGGTGGAGCACAAACCCCGATGTGCAGGTAAATGAGCTATAATCTAATCTCATCGATATCACCACAATCATCACATCAAAAGTGCATACTTACTTGACTTATCTGGCGTCCGCAGTGCCTCCACATATAATCACATAAACATAGCAATAAATATATATGGCATTCGACATGGCATTCAATTTCATAAAATCATTTAAAACGTATTTCTAGGAATCAGCCAAGTATATATATATACTGAAAACAAAAGCCCACTCACCTGGAGTCCGCACTACAACTCCCTAGAATGAGTACCGAAGCGTCCCGAACGATCGCCCCTAAAACAATTATTAAATCACATCTCAGAATACCTGTCGATAGAACACATAACTCACATAAAACACATCCTCAAGGGCATTCAAGAGTGATTCAAGACTCATTGATCATAAGACAATCGTCGATCAAAGATCGACGGTAGGGTCCACAACCCTACATAACTCAATCCGGATGATCCGCATATCAGATTTCCCATCCGTAACTTCTCATGATTATTGTCACATCTTAGCCCGGGGTGGATCACTTCCCAAGCCCGCTCCACCACCGTAGTACGATATTGTCCGCTTTGGGCCCCGACCACGCCCTCACGGTTTTGTTTCTGGGAACTCACGAGCAACTTCCCAGTGGGTCACCCATCATGGGAGTGCTCTAGCCCCCTTCTCGCTTAACTTCGGAGTTCCTACGGAACCCGAAGCCAGTGAGCTCCCAAAAGGCCTCATGCTAGGTAGGGATGAGAATACACATTTAAGGATCACTCCCCTGAACGATGTGGGATGTCAAACCCTCTCATCCGACAAATATCGAAGTTTTATTCAATTTAACTTTCATACATGACACTGTTATTTATTCATATGACACAATGACATACTCCTGTGTATGGAAGTATCAATGACGTCTAAGAGCATCTTCAAATGAGTTGTCAAAATCCTAAGTGGAATGGCACTTTGTATATTTGACATGAAAAGTCTATCCAACCCAAATTTGACATCAATATCAATTTTATTTTTAATTCATTTTAATGGTGAGTCCCTTATTCAATTAACATTTCAACCAATAAAACTTTTGTTTCAACATTTTTTTAATAGTTACAACTATTTAAAGCTTTATTTGAATAAGAAAATAACATTTGACAATTCGGTTGGAGAAGTACAAAATTTGACATGAGACTTGAGATTGACACATCAACCATCAATTGTAATTTAACTCTTATAGTTTAACATTTTCTTTAAAGATGGTCTAATAAGGCAAGGGTGCATTTTTGCTCATCCACATTAACTCTAGTGTATGCTCACCATACATCTTATTAGCTTCCATGTGTCTTATCTTTTAACCCTAGTAAACTTGTTAATTAAATATATATATTTTTCAATTTTTGAAACTAATTTTAAGCATTAAAAATAAAAATAAAAATCCAAACCCCTCCAGCATTTCAACTTCTCCACCCAGCAACCCCATGAACACCCACCCACCCACAACCAAAGATTCGATGATGACGATGAGAACATTGTTTTTACCTTTTCTTCCACTGTGACTATATGATCGTTGACTCGATAATCGAAGACTATACAACAACAGTCGGAGAGAACTACGACGACTGCACCATTGTAGCCATGAAATTCGATAGCGGCCTCACCTAAAAAACCAGTATCAGAGCATAACCATGGCCGCGTGTGTGCCAACGAGGACATCGGGCCCCTAAGGGGGGATGGATTGTGAGATCCCACATTGCCCAGGGAAGTGGATCCTGTGAGTCTTATATGTATATTCTCATCTCTATTTAGCGCAAGACCTTTTGGGAGCTCACTGGCCTCGGGTTCCATCGAAACTCCAAAGTTAAGCGAGTAGCGCGCGAGAGCACTCATATGATGGGTGACCCACTGGGAAGTTCTCGTGTGAGTTCCTAGAAACAAAATTGTGAGGGCGTGGTCGGGGCCCAAAGCGAACAATATCGTGTTACGGTGGAGGCGTGCCGGGGATGTGACAACTAGCCCTTTCTCTTTATTGGCGAGGACATTTTAGAGTTACAGTGGAATAAGAGGGATAGTAGAGGGTGGAGGGCAAAGGGCGGACGACAGAGATGTCTGATTCTCCGTGGCTTTTGAACAAGAAGATTGAGAGGGTGGGTGGGAATTGGCTGGTTGGGGAAGTTGAGAAGCTTATAGGGGTTGAGTTTATTTATTTAATCATGTTTAAATTAGTTTTAAAAATTAAAAAAGATATATTAATTAACAAGTTTACTAGGTTTAGAAGATGGGACACATGGTAACTAATAAGGTGTATGGTGAGCATACACTAAAATTAATGTGGATGAGCAAAAATGCATCTAATAAGGCAATGCTTATCTTAAATTGTATTAAACAAGTTTATCCAAAGAAAAGGTTTTGAAAAAAAAAAGAAAAAAAATATTGATTAGTCAAGGCCCGCCGTCCTTCTCGAAGCAGCTATTCGTATATTCCCAGTTTCCCCACCACGAGAAATTTTTCCATGTTCCGGATCCATTAGCTGACCTGGAGCTCCACGAACCATAACTTGACACGTATTTATTTTTAATACCCACCCAATAGTCTCTCCTTCCTCTCTCCCTTCTCCGTGAAACTGAAAAACAAAGAAGATTTTTACATTTACATTATTCAAAATTATGACTCAACTATTAATTTTAAATTCTGCCATCTCCTTCAAAATCGTACTCCAGTTGGGCTTGACTAGAGAAGACGGAGACGATGGTGCCAAATTTATATTTCAATGGGGCGATGAAAACTGGAGTTTCCGGTGGGTGTTCATGGTGGAAAAATATATCGTCTCTCTGACCTTTTCATCTTCCTAAAGAAAATCATATTCATATCCATCTCTGGAGCAATTGGAAGAGAAAGAAACATCCAAAAGAAATAATGGGCATGCAGCTGATGAGCACTTCTAGTTTTCATCACCATCTTCTTCATCCCGAAAGCACTTCTACCCCTCCCACAAAAGCACTTTTTGGTTTAGGACATGTCAACAGCAGAAGCATAGTAAACATCAGAAGAAGAAATCAAATTTATGGGAACTGAGAAGATGACGGTATCATTTCAGATCTATTTTTTCTCTTTCTGGAGATCACTTTTCAGTGATCGAGGCCACTGTTTCCAAGTCACAGATTTTTTTAATGAAATAAAAAACCAGGCCACATGTCAGTCTATTATTAGCTCGGTACTCCAGGTCAGCTTGGGTACCGATCCTTCTAAAAATTTCTCTTTTCCCACGTAACGGTTATTTAACCGTCAAAATCATTCACTCCCCCATCTCTCAACTCCCTCCTCATGATCTCATCTCTCATCTCCCACACCACCACACGAGACAAAACCCTCCCCACTCCCTATCGGAGCTCGGAAACCTCCTACTACTCCGTTCTCCGCCGCACCCCACCCCCACCCCCACCGCCACCATTATTGTGTTAATTTCTCAAAACGCTCTCGCTCGGTCCTCTCCAAGAAAACAGAGAGCAACGACCTTGGAAGCGGAGACACCGGCCATGGACCCAGGCGGCGCAACCGATGCCGCCACCGCGCGGGGAGGAGGCGGTCAGGTCGGGGTCCAGATCCACCAAAACCGACGGCTTCCCGATTTCCTCCAGAGCGTTAATCTCAAGTACGTGAAATTAGGGTACCATTACTTGATCTCTAATCTCTTAACCCTCTGCTTCATCCCGTTGATTATCGTAACCCTAATCGAAGCCTCCCAAATGGACATTTACGACATTCAGCAACTCTGGCTCCACCTCCAGTACAATCTCGTCTCCGTCATCATCTGCTCCGCCGTCCTCGTCTTCGGGTTGACCGTCTACATCATGTCCCGACCCAGACCCGTTTACTTGGTCGATTACGCCTGCTACCGCCCGCCCGATCACCTCAAGGCCCCCTACCAGCGCTTCATGGAGCACTCCCGCCTCACCCAGGACTTCGACGACTCCTCGCTAGAGTTCCAGCGCAAGATTCTCGAGCGGTCCGGCCTCGGCGAGGAGACTTATGTCCCGGAGGCGATGCATTACATCCCTCCCCGACCTTCGATGGCAGCCGCCAGGGATGAGGCGGAGCAGGTGATGTATGGTGCGTTGGACAATCTATTCGCCAATACCCATGTGAAGCCGAAGGACATTGGGATTCTCGTTGTGAATTGCAGCTTGTTTAATCCGACGCCGTCGCTTTCCGCCATGATTGTTAATAAGTACAAATTGAGGGGTAATATTAGGAGTTTCAATTTGGGGGGAATGGGTTGCAGTGCTGGGGTCATAGCTGTTGATCTTGCTAAGGACTTGTTGCAAATCCATAGGAACACTTACGCGGTTGTTGTTAGCACCGAGAACATTACTCAGAATTGGTATTTTGGGAATAAGAAGTCTATGTTGATACCCAATTGCTTGTTTCGGGTTGGGGGTTCCGCGGTTTTGCTTTCCAACAAGTCCGTGGATAGGAGACGGGCTAAGTACAAGCTTGTTCATGTCGTGAGGACACATCGTGGCGCGGATGATAAGGCTTTTCGTTGTGTTTACCAGGAGCAGGATGATAAGGGGAAGACTGGTGTGTCCTTGTCCAAAGATTTGATGGCAATTGCCGGTGGGGCGCTTAAGACCAACATTACCACTTTGGGACCTATTGTGCTTCCGATAAGCGAGCAGCTTCTTTTCTTTTCTTCAATTGTGGTTAACAAGCTGTTCAAGTCGAATGTCAAGCCTTATATCCCGGATTTCAAGCTGGCGTTTGATCATTTTTGCATACATGCCGGGGGAAGGGCTGTGATTGATGAGCTGGAGAAGAACCTGCAGTTGCTGCCTATACATGTGGAGGCTTCTCGGATGACTCTACACCGATTTGGGAATACTTCGTCGAGCTCCATTTGGTATGAACTGGCGTATATGGAGGCCAAGGGAAGGATGCGCAAGGGCAACCGTGTCTGGCAGATTGCCTTTGGAAGTGGTTTTAAATGTAACAGTGCGGTCTGGGAGGCGCTTCGGAATGTGAAGCCATCTCTTAATGGTCCTTGGGAAGACTGCATTGACAAGTATCCTGTGAAAGTAGTTTCCTAGCTCAAGAACACTATTCTGGTTAGACTCTCTCCATTCAGGTTTATCTGTCATTACAAGCCTAACCTGTCTATCTTGCATTTTTCACTTCTTGATGTTGTACTTTATTTGGTTTTTGTTGTATTAGATACTTGATGTTCAACTGTGGTCTTTTGGTGCTCGATTATCGCATATGTTTCAGTCATTTGTCCAGGGAAGTTACAATTTGCAGCATTGCTGATTTTTTGTATTGTGAATGCTTCCCATTTGCCATGTTGGATGTATCTCTAATTGTATGTCGACATATAGAGTTTAGTTTGTCGATTTTAGTTAATTCAACTTGTATCAGAGATCTCTGTCTTCAATAGTCAATAAAATAAATTCATTCTGATGAACCTTGTGTGCACGGTAGAATTCTGATTGTGTTGCCGTGTTATACAAAACTCTGCTGATCTTGATCTCTTCGCTTTTGGGCTCACTGTGTGTATTGAAGAAACCTCAGCGATAACACACACACACAACACATGAACATAACCACTGCTGAATTCTGCCTTCTTTGTATTGAATTACTAGAAGAAAGTAGCGCCGCCTTCTGCTTATGGGTGAGGAAATTTATGATCTTCGAAATGCATGTATCATACATTTTAGCATATTTCGCACTTCCGACGAGCTTCATACGCACTTCGAAATTTATGATCTTCAAAATGCATGTATCATCGTACATTGTACAGTTAGAAATTATTTTAAATATTTTTATTTAAATTAAATACGAATAGTACCGGATGAAAACTGACCGCACAATATACGATGAATGAACATAATTTAAGGATTCCTAGAATCCTCATAAAGAAGATGTTGACTAATAAAGCTTTTTATGTCCTTTTTATCCTGAAAGGTGGGCAATTGTTGCCCATGCTTTTACCCTTTTTATGTCAGGCACATGCTTTTGCCTAATTCCATCTCTTCAAAAATGAGTTTCAAACCTTTTTTTTTTTTAACTTTTCCAAAATTGAGATAAGGAGACACGGATGCACAGGCTGGAAGGTGTGTGCAGAGGTGGCATGTGCCCTGTCTGTATATTTATCTCGCTATGGATACAAACATACAGATTTTAGAGTGGTTCTTCAATTATTTTGGGACATAGTAACCGCACATCTCCCACACACTTTTGTTTAATGATATTCGTTAATTTTATTTGAATTATTTTGGGCCCCATCATCAATGACATCTGCTTATTTTTGCTGGAACTTGCCCATGTTAAGCTCAATCATGTTCGAAAGGAGGCCAATTCCGCTGCCCATCGACTTGCTCGATCTGGGATTGGCAGGATTGATGAATTTCGATGTAGGGGGACTGCTCCTAAGCTATTGGCGGATACTCCTATGGAAGACAACTCTTTATAATTTTGCTTGTTTTCTCTCTTGGTGTGAGGATAGGTAAAGTTAGTTGTTTGTGCGAGACGCTTTTTTTCCCTTCGACCGGATTGAAAGTCCCGGTAAAGTTTTTATCGAGGCTCGTTTAAGCACATTGTCCTCCGCTTTGTATGTTTTATCTTATATCAATAAATATCGTACTTATCTCAAAAAAAAAAAAAATAATTCAATGACTAGAAATAAAGAGGGGCATGTGAGAGGTGAAAAATAGTGTGTGAGATTCACCTCCCTTATTTTATCAAGGTCTGTAATCCTCCCAAACATGCCACTGCGACGGTATTTCAAACTACTATGACATTTTCATATATGAAAGATAAAACACATGACAATGGTGTGCATTACCATCACGGTGGCATATTCGGTGCAGGTAAGCCCTTGTCATTTCTGCTTATAAGTCGTTTATAGTTTAATCAACATTAATACACCTTTATGTCGTTTAATTCTCGTCTTCAACTAGTAATTAAATGGAGTTCTCTTTGGACAAAAAGAAGAAGGGATATTTAAATTGTTCTTCACTGCCAATTTCGATTCAAATTGGGAAATTTACGCAAACTTTACAGAAAAAAACCGACAGAAGGACTACAAGAACTAAAAACAAGTTGAGGGGCTAAAATATAACTCGTAGATAAGTACAGGGACTTGCTCCAAATTACTCACTAGTTATTCCACAGACAAACTAACAGTACCAGCGGACCCTTGGGCCAAGGCCCATTTACAACGTTAAATGGTCCATGCTTACCGAAGCTTCCCTCTGAGAATCAAGGGACGCGAGCACGGAGGGCAGCCTGGACATGCCCTGTCCATAGATTCTCATTCCTAGTGTAAAGCCGCAGTGGCGGTAGCCCTGGCCAATAATCGAGGTGGCGGTATCCCAGACCAATAAGTTGTGCTCGCCAAAACTGACTAATGTTCAGTTTTAAGACGTGAATTTCAATGATAAATAAACCCTTTACCCGTGCTAGTGAATTCAAAATCTTTACATGGTATGAATATAAAACTGGAAAGGTTTTACGACCGAAGAAAGCTGCTGGCATGGAATGCATGGAAACCGATCGAGTTCTTACATACATAGAGGACTATATGAGGGCGATAGAAAGTTAATAAAACTGTAAGACAGTTGTGAGTTTATAACTACCTATTGAAAGATACAAGCAACGAATGTGGCAGGAGAACACCAAGTGCTGGCTGAAGAAATTCACGAAAAATGCACGTTTGCACAGTTCCTGTAGGATAATCTCAAGATGGGCCTGCAGAACTGGTATCTTCCAACAGGAGAGAGCAAGTAGTATGAAAGAACGGTAAAGAAAACCTTATCTGAAGGACCATTGAATCTCTTCCAGACTTCTTCCCTTTGTCTCCGGAACCCAAATGGAAACAAATACAACGGCGAAAGCACTCACCAGCATGTAAATGGTGAAGGTTCCTGTTGAAAGTGGAACCAAAGCCATTAGCCCGAAAAATGTAACAGATCAACAAAACTACTAAACAGTTCAACGAACGGTAAAAAAGCAAGCGCACAGGTCTCCACATTTCTTTGGGATGTAACCACAGCTTTTTTTAGACATGTTACCAGCTGTAGAAAGGGAGACAGAGAATAAGAGAGAGAGATAAGAGGAGGCATACCTCCACTGCTCCATTCCAGTAGCAAGTTTGCCGTCATCGTGACCACCCAGGATATGAACCAATTGGCAAGTGTTGCTATGCTTCCAGCAAGGCCTTTAATATTAATTGGAAGAATCTGCATTGCCAAATTCACAATTTGTTAGATGTTCCAAAAACAACATTCAGCAACAAGTAATAAGAACAAAACTTCGTGCTCGATGCAAGTCATGAAACACTACACCTGACGTGACTCTATTATTGGCATACCTCAGACATTATAAGCCATGGAATAGCTCCCATACCCAGAGAGAATGAAATTACCATGGCCTGCAAGAATAGCGCGCGACAATGGAAATTACGTATAGGAAAAAACGAAGAAGCACTATCCTTTGACTCGTGATATTAAAAAATTTACATACCACAACTCCAACCACTGATATGATGCCCAATATGCTATAAATATTTGAATCAACGTCCACAAGATCCTGTGATCAGGTGGAATTCCTTTTGAGAATATACACAAAAGGATAACATAGCCATAAGATATTTGTACAAACATGAGAGGTTTAATACCTTTATGTAGAATGCTATCGCAACAATGAGGAGGAAAATCGTCATTCCAGCAGACGAGATCTACAATGAAAAGTATAAATCTTCTCCATCTACTCCAAACAGATAATATACAAACGGCTCAATATTGACAAAAGAAAAAAAAAAAAGTCAAACTCACAAGAAGCAAAAGACGACGGCCTGCTTTGTCTGCCAACCATGTAGTCACCCCAGTCGCTATGACCTAAATGCATCAAGATTCTTGTTATGTTTGCAAATTGAGAATATTGAGTGTGAGAAGAAACAAATTCTGAAGTTATCTTCTTGCTTTTACCTGAACAGCACCGAGACCAACTGTGGCTACATTACTTGACGAAATCCCTGTTCAAACACTAAAACTAATAAGAGTCATTGCACATTAAATAAATCTGAATTCCAGCCAGTTTTCCACTACGACATACATGTAATACAGGTATCTATGAGTGTATTATATACACAATAATAAGGTGGTACATGTGTACACACTTCATGTTGGGTCAAAGGAAACAAGTAGCAAATGATATCAAAGTATTCATATGGTTCCGTAGAGCATCCCAACTATATTCTTTCATATAAGTGGGGAAACTTACCCGCAGATTCAAAAATGGTAGTGGAATAGAATAGAACACCATTAATTCCACTTAGTTGTTGAAGAACAAGTAAACCAATTCCAATCTGCAAGGGAAAGTTTGTGAAAACAGTTAGTTTTTGACATATAGATCACATTTTGGATTAGAGGATACCAAATTAGAGAATCAACTCTTTTGGACTATAACTAATACCATTAGAGGAAGCCAATATCTTCTTTGTTTAAGCTGTGCAAACCGAATTGTTGTTCTTTTGGATGTTGATGCTACAGACCTCTGCCCATTACATATCAGAGAAATTATTTACATAGGTGAATTTCCAAGAGTGATGTGGTCATCGCATAGTTCAAATGGCATTATCAGGAAATTATTGGCTTTGTACCTTGATTTCACCGACTTCAACCGAAATATCTGTATCAAATCCTCGGAGAACTTGCAGAGAAGCTTCAAAATCCTCTGTCATGCCCATTTTTGCCTGTTGAGGTCAAAACACAAAAAAGACGACCGTGATATCATATTTAGCATTGTAACTGTGATCAAGAGGTTTCTGTGAACTTACCAGCCATCGAGGAGATTCTGGAATGAAAAAGAGCCCAGGTATCAATATCGTACAAGGCAATATTCCTGAAATTTTAACCGGGTATAAATCTTCTGTTAGTAGTGTACTCTTGAATAATTAATTTCCTTCCTTAAAGGAGGATAAGAAGTTGAAATTTCACTGAGTGTAATTAAAGTTATTAAAGTTAATAGCATGACTTGTCTTTGCTTATGGCTATAGAGAAGTTGTTATAGAAAACCAAATACCACTCCACGGATGCCAAAGGTTTAACCATGACAGTACTGAAAAAGTTAATTGGCTTGGGAATGTAAGTGACGCAGTGGAGCCAAGTTTAAAGTGTTCTCTGAAATATCAAATAAGATGTCCTTTATGTACTCAAATTTCTAATTACCATTAGGAAGCAAATGAGTTCGTAATTCTTTCAAGTAAATCGAGTTTAAGAAAATCCTACATCCATGACAGGTAAGAACAAGTGATGTGAACACCAGAGTGACTTTTTCAGAAGATTACCCAGAACTGCAAGTATCCTCCATTGAACAAAAAGTCCAAGCAGATAAGCCAGCAATATTCCAATCGTTACAGAGAGCTACAGAAGAAGGATTTTAAATAATCTGATTAGAGACAGATGTTAATAACCATTAACAGCAACTCATGGTAAAAATAAGCCACTAAACAAGGCCAACCTGATTGACTGAACCCAAAGCGCCTCTTAAGTTTTGGGGTGCTATCTCAGCTATATATACAGGCACCTAGCAATGATCAAACCAAATCAGTACTCTCACAGTTCCAGACTACACATTTTCGACAACAGAAACACTTGAAACAACTTGAATTTACCGTGTAGGAGATTATTCCCACGCCAAATCCTTCCAACAACCTTCCCATGTAGAGAAAAGAAGAATCCTGCAAAAAGAATGATATCAGACAGCATGTTCCCGGCTGCATTTTTCAGAAGTTATGAAAACTCACTCTGGCAAATGATATGGCAAGCCAACCGATAACATTAGGAATAGCCGCGATCATTAAAGACTGTAATTAACAAAACCCCGGATTAGAATTAATCAAAGCTGCTTAATAAGGAAAAGAACAAGTGACTGAATCCTACCCCTTTGCGTCCAATATACTCGGAAATCTGACCGCTGGCTATAGCTCCAACCATAGCTCCCACATTCGACAAAGAACCGAAAAGCGAATACTGACCCAGATGATAAAAAATAGTTAGAAACTCAAATTAAATAAGAAAAATAAAATAAACCCAATTCGCAAAAACACTAAGATTCAAACCTCTGATACTGTAAGTTTTAGATCCTTGATGATTGCTGATTGGGTCGGAGAAGAATAGCCAGTCTGCAAAACCCAAAAAAGTGATTCATAATTCAGCACAAATGAATACAAAAAAAAGCACAATTGAGCTCTCTGCAATCAGCTTTGCCTAAAACCCAATAGCTCAAGGTTCTCTAATGGCGGAAAACGATTGAAGATGAAGAAGAGCTGTCCTTACGGTGAAGCCGAATTGGATAGGACCCAGAGCGACAATCATGACACAAGCGAGCACGGAAATGGAGCTATCTCGAATCACCTGCGACGAGCCCATCATGCTGGACTGCCTGGAACCCATGCGGTACCAACTCCCAGTGTGGAGGAAGGGCTTCCGCAGATCGCCCCTCCCCTCTTCACTGTCTTCCCGGAAACTCATTTTTTTCGCCTTCTCCGAACAGAGAAACAGAAAGTGACAGAGCTTTCTCGCCGCGCGCAGAAAGTGGTCGACGAAATTCCCCAACGAAAAAAACACCGGAAAAATAAAATAAAATAAAAAGATGGATAGCCTATGGGATGTGGGCGTTCATTGTATGTTCCATGATTATTGTGTCCAATAGTCCGTTTATCGCGTTGTGCGACTGCTCTGCTTTACTGTACGACTGCGGTCCTGGCCGTTACCTCCAGTCTCGTGGTATGACTGTACAACCGTGTTCTCCTTCTGCCACGTCTCTGTGTGTGAAACAAATCTCTCCCTGCATTCCTCGTGGTCTCCGCATGGTTGTAACAAAACTTGCATCTTCCCACCACCCTCGTATGTGTGCCAATTTGCTCTTTATTTTATTTTATTTTTGGGTACATATCAGTTTAATATTCTCATGTTTAGTGGTTTTCTACATTTAGTACATCAAGTTTTTTTCGTCCCAGAGTCATACCTAAAGTGTTAATTTTGGAACAGTCTTATACATCTGTTAGTCAAACTGTTAAGTCTGCCGTTAACTGATGACGTGGCGCCTATGTGGACAATTACTGAGTGCCACGTGTCGTTAAGGGGTCCATGTGGATTTTTGTTTTTTGGGATAAGGTATAAGTGGGTTTGAATAAGATTAAACGAAAGACATACATACATACATATATATGTCTATATATATATATATATATCAGTTGGCGTCTCTAGTACTATGCCAAGTTAATTTCCATGCTGAGTACGTGTCTAATTGTTTATTTGGTGAAATTTTTTGAAAATGTTGCTTGAGCAATTGGATGGTTGGATATAAGAGAACGTGTCATCTCTATTAATAAATTTTTTTAGCTTCAAGCACGTACCACTCACTATGTACATGATCTGATTTGTATGATTGATCTGAGCGAGCACTTTTATAAAGGAAGGTATCCTCCGCCATTAGATATTTTTCAAAATCAATCATGTACGTGCAACTCACTATGCACCAATCTCACTCCATGTAAGCCTAATCGGATCAATTGGTTGATCCAGATGCTTTATTCTTATTTAAATTATATTTGGAAATTATATGACGTGATTTTTAATGATTGAATTATTACATAATTGTTGATTAACGTATTTATTTTTTTATTAACGACATATTTTTGTAAATATAATTTAAAAAATCGATCAATTTATCATTACATTTTTGATTTTGTGGATAGGGATAATCTTTTTAAATGCTATAATTGAATGAAAGCCATGTTACTATGTTGATATTTGTAGTTGTAGGCCAGTGGTATTATCATTAAACATTATCACTTATCATTGTCCGTCCTTTCAATTTCTCATCAAGTTGCACGTATTTCTCTCACCTTCTGGATTCTTCTTCTCCCTCAATTATTATTAACTATTTATTGTGTACCTACCAATTCAATCTAAAACAAACAAAAAACACGTGCTTTTCCATGCTTCTAAATTTATCTACTAATTTCGCCCTAATTCTTTTTGCTTAATCTTAAACGCGCAACTTTTAACTTGTTAAAACACGTGGTTGCAATATTGGGTAACTTACTGAATTGGATTTGTCAGTTCTAATCATCTGCCTGACAGTCCTTAGTTTTAGAGGCACCCTTTCATAAGAATCCCAATCAATGTCTTGATCAAAAACTTGGAGCTTACAAGTGCCAACTTTCGTATGTTGTCCGAGTAACGTGTTGTACATCGAAATTTGATGAGTCCTGTGTAAAATGGATATTTTTTGTTGTTGTAATTTTCACGCTCTCAATGTCTCTTTCAACGCTTACTGTCTTTGTCTATTAATTATTTCTTTATTTATATGATATTAGGATCGAAAAAAATAAAGAGTACGAAAATCAGTTGTTAATAAATTTACTTGCATGCATGGTACACGTGGATACCAAACAAAACCATTTGTCGTTGTTTGTTGGTCCAATTCTACGGAACCGGATCCCTTCCTGAGCATGGGGACCGGAGCCTGCTGAGCGGCCTATCTGGACCCTTGAAATTTGATCTAACGGCTGTAATTATTATAACTTTTAGAAATGCCCTTTGTTTGTAACCATTAGATCAAATTTCAAAGGTCCAGAGATGGGCTACTCAGCAGGCTCCAGTCCCATGCTCAGGAGGGGATCCGATTCCCAATTATACGACAAACGGAGTCATCATGTTTTGGTATATGCTGTATAGTTTTAGTGAGATTCTTTCAGACTTCTTTTTTAGTACCAATATACATATAGATCAACTTTATAATATGAAGGGTCGTTACTGAATTATTTTGTGTCAATAATATGATTTTATATAATAAAAAATTATAGATACATAACACGACACTATCATTGTGCCAATCAAATATAACGAGTTTTTAACCCCCTTTTCTTTAGTTTTATACCAAGGAGATGATATTTGAGATTAAAACCACCCTCTCTCATTGCACCAGGTTACATGAAAATTACATGTGTAAAACTTTCTCTTTTGTGTGGAAATTTTCGTATGGCACTCACATTGCAACATAATATTATTAATCTTCACATGTTACGAAATGTGTATTTATTTGTTAATATTTACTTATGTCTATAATATATCAACTTTGTTATTCATTTATATTTTAATACATCAATTAATATTACGAAGTTTTGAATGGAAATTGTTTTTGACGTGCATATTGTTTTTGACGAATAAGATTTAAATAAATCTCAACTTTTATTTTTTGCCTTTTGCGTTGACATGCAGGAGAGGGGCCGGAAATTTAGTTCTGTTTATGACAAGATCTTTGGGTTTAAGCCTGTTCAATTGTGATGGTTAAGGCCCAATCTACAGTTTACAGTTCCAAAGTTTTGTTTTGGTAATGGGCCCTAATTGTCCAAAAGGCAGTCGAGTTCACTCCATAGTATTGTTGTACAACCGATCCATTAATATTTAATAGGCTGACCGGATTAACAGTTCACGTGGTAATAACGTAGATGGAAGATAGTACTCATCGTAAAAAAACACTTTATATATGAGTCGTACGTGTAAAGAATTAATAAAAATTTGACTGAACATTCACGCTAGGCCTAAAACATGACAAACCTAAACTCTTTGACGGAACATTCACGCTAAGCCTAAAACATGACGAACTTCACCACAATAATTTAAGATCTAAACTTTTATCGATGAGGTATCTCAATCCCTATAGAGCGAAAGAGCTGCCTGGTGATCCCTAGGTTGCAGCACGTCCGGTCGTTAACTCATCGCACCGTTGGCGCCGTTTATAGGACCAACCGACGCCTCACCAGCACAGGTACCTACGTAGTGTGGTGTTGATCGCACATTCAACATAGCGCTCGGACTCATGTGCCTTCCAGAACCAGAGGTCTTCAAGCCTGCTGAGTACGATTAGGCAGCCTTGCGGCAACAAAAGGATTAGATGTCCCCCCTTGCTACGATTCCCTGTGGTCCGAACCCGATGCCGCATTAGGTTAGGGTGTTGGGCGATAATACCTCCTCCGCATCCCAAAGTGCGCTGCTCTCCTAAGTGAGCAACACTAAGGGCTCGTTTGGATGTACTTTTAAAATGTCTGAAAACATTTTTGGTTAAATTGATTTTGAGTTCGAAAAGCATTTTAAGTGGTTTTTGAAAGAAGCACTTGATATGTGCTTATTGCAGGAAGCACTTCAAGTGCTTTTTCAGGATCCACTTGAATTTTTACTATGGATTGGTATAAAAAACATTTTCACCAAAAGTGATTTCAGATATTTTAAAAGCACATACAAACGAGACCTAAGTAATCCAAGCCAGCTCACATTATTGACTAACGGTGGATAATCATATTTCTTAGAGGTACTAAATACAACTCCATGGATGAGCAAGGTCATTATTAATCAAATTAGGCATGTTTAATAAAATATAATAAAAAGAACAATCGATTTGTACTGCAATTTTGCAAGAACACAACGATTACTCACGTGCAAGGTGGAACACGCGCTCAGAGGAGCGTCGCAAACCAAAGCCCTAATTGGATTTCTTTATTTATTAACTTTTCATTTGGTTAGATTGCAGAAATCCACCCTGTAGCATAGTTATATTTCACTTTTATCCCTGTAGATTATTTTATTTCATATTTGTCCTCATAGTTTCATTTCGTTTCGACTATTGGTCCAATTCGTTTCGACTATCTTAAATGAAGAGTGTTCTAAGCGGTAGTAGTTAGTTGAATATCGGTTAATGGGCCCAAGCCCACGCATCTGAGGTCTGCGTAAATAAAAAGACATAAGATGAAGTTAATGTGTTGGACTAATAGTGAAAACGGAACAAATCTACAAGGACGAAAGTAAAACAACATAATTTATAAGGATGAAAGCAAAAAACTCGAGTAAACTACAAGGTTCATTGCTGCAATTTATCCTTATTATTATAGAGATGAACTTTTTGCTTGTCGGAGGAGAAAACGGACGCCACCTGTTGCTTTCTTAAAGGACTCTCGGATTCGCAGTGAGAGAGAGAGAGAGAGGGAGAGGAGAAATAAAAACATAAAAATACAAATCCAACTGAGTTAAGACTTCTGAGTTTGTCGCTTAAACTCGTTCGGAAACTCGTTACAGTCAATTCTTAAACTTCATTCCCTTCTCTCTCTACACACAAACACTCCCAATTTTCGATGTCTCCAATTCAATCCTCCTACTGAACCACCGCGCACTCCGCCACCTCCGCCGACACTGACACCGACGCAGCCACCGCAGTACGTATTCTCAGTCAACCCACCCTTTGATTTTGAAACACACACACCACATATGGGCGAGCAAACCCAGGTCCAAACCCAGGCCCAAGACCAGCCCCAGACTCCGACTCCGGCTCAGCCGCCGCCGCAGCATGACTCCATCGACGACACCACAATCGCTCAAGTCGGCCCCACACCCACCGAACTGAGCAATGCTCCGTCCAAGACCTCTTCTCCCCCTTCCAAAATCCCGTTCCGCCCCCGAAAGATCCGGAAGCTCTCGCCCGACACCGCCGACCCCAATTCCTCCCATCAAATCGTCGCCGTATCCGAAACCCCCAAACCCGTCGCCGCCACCAAGGCCTCCAAGATCAAGACCGTCCCGCAGCGCGCCGTTGCGGCGCCCAAAATCGTAGCGCGGCCGCTCTCCTGCGAGGGAGAGATCGAGACGGCGATTCGCTATCTCCGAAACGCCGATCCGCTCCTAGCTCCGTTGATCGACCGCCACCCTCGGCCGACCTTCGACAACTTCCACACACCCTTCCTCGCCCTAACCCGCAGCATTCTCTACCAGCAACTTGCATACAAGGCCGGCACATCGATCTACACGCGCTTCATCGCGCTGTGCGGCGGCGAGGCCTGCGTCGTACCCGAAACCGTGCTTGCCCAGACGCCACAGCAGCTCCGGCAAATCGGAATTTCGGGCCGGAAAGCGAGTTACCTCCACGACTTGGCGCGGAAGTACCAGAACGGCATTCTGTCGGACTCGGCGATTGTAAATATGGACGACAAGTCGTTGTTCACAATGCTGACGATGGTCAACGGGATCGGGTCTTGGTCTGTGCACATGTTCATGATTAACTCGCTGCACAGGCCCGACGTGCTTCCGATCAACGACCTCGGAATCCGAAAAGGCGTTCAGCTTCTGTACAATCTCGAGGAGTTGCCTCGGCCGTCGCAGATGGAGCAGCTGTGCGAAAAGTGGCGGCCTTACCGGTCCGTAGCGACGATGTACATGTGGAGATTTTCCGAGTCAAATGGGGCTCCTTCCAGTGCAGCTGGTGCTTGTCTGCGACCACAGCAGCTTCAGCAGCAGCAGCCGCAACAGCAGCAGCAGCACCAGCACTCGCAGCATCCCCAGCAACAGCAGCTTATGGATTCCCTCAGCAGTCTTATTAACATTGGGTATAAATTTTAATCCCTTTCACTTTAATTAATCCCCAAATAAATCCATTTGCTTGATACTTGTGCATAGTGAGTGTATTGTAGGAGTGTTCACTCGAAATGCCGGGTCTTGTACTTATCGGAGGATTACTGAGTTTGCTTGAGAATATTACAATTTACAATTGTTGAAGTTGTGCTTCACTTTCTCTGAACTATGTCGTACTCTGTGGGAGTGTAACGCTGCATGTTCGTTGCTGAAGCATGTTTTTTTATATCAACTTTTTACTCCTTGTAATTTTGTGTTCACTTGTAGAGTTGAGCTATTGTTGAAGTTGTGCTTGTTATACGTTGCCTATTTTGTTATTTGCTTATAACATTGTCATAACGCAAAGTAAGTGGAACTTCTAAGATTCTATATACTTTCGACACTCATCTCTCATGTTCCCTCCATGCTTTTTGGACTGACAAACCACCTAGAGCTAAGGGCATTTAGTTAATGTTACAATGTGGGTCTCTTTGTTGGTGTAATGGAGAAGAGAAAGGAGATTTGGCCACTTCTACTTTTGTTAAAAGAGCTGTGTCAACATGTTATGTGAAATTTACCTTTAGGTCAAATTTACTTCTTCCACTGAAACAGAAGGTGAACGTGTCCTAGTACATCATGCTAAATGTAAGAAGATAATAAGCATTCTTTCTTTTGGATTTAAAGAACATGTAGCGATGTAAACTGACTACATTGCTTGAATTTCACAACTTTAAGTATTTCCATTTCAACGCTTCGGCATTTATCCAAAATGCGAAAGTTATCTGGAATTTTTTTGCCATAGAAATTTGTCAGTACGTGTTCTTCAGTTTTCGTTTCTTTGCCCCTTAAACCTTTCCCTAGTGAGACCCCAAAGCATTTCATCTACATTTCATCTTCTTAGTGTATTAGCTCTTTTTCTTCATGAGAACCCTCAAAGAGCATACATAGGTTGTTTCCCAATTTATTCACGTCATGGTATTCTTCCCCAGCTATGAATTATGAAACATGCTTGTACTTTTCTCAGATGTAAATGTGTATAGTAGAACAAGGTAAAGCCATCACTTTTGTCAGCAGGTCTTTTTAATTCTTCTCTGTTGTTGATGGCTTTATGATTTTGACCAAGATATGGTTTTAGTTTTGTGGTTCTTCAGTTTTTGTTACTGTTGGTTTGTTGTGAAGAAATTTCTTAGAGACTGAGAGCCCTTAAGAGTTTTTTGGGTCGATATAATCTTTGAGGACCATGTACGATAGTAAGAACTATTGGTTTACCATTGCTTGTGGGTCTTGTTTTATTTATATTCTAGTCTTCTGCGAAAATCTCTTCTTATTGCCCCTGTATCTGGTTCAGCGGGTAGTAGTGGTAGATTTTCGTGAATCAAATATTACATGATGCACCATGCATTTGCAGTTTTTCTTTGTTGCTTGTTATTTGATTGCGGTGACCATCGATTTCTGTAATTGTTATTTTGAGTATGAACTCTGGATTGGTTTAGATAGATCAGTTTTCATCGTATTTAGCTATTTGATGGAATAAATGTATATATGTAAGAGTTTTAATTGTTCTCACTTTCTATGGAAGGAATGGTGCATGCATTCATGGTGAACTATCCTTTTCCATGCCATGTGATGCAGGGCCTGTTCCTGGGCACCTTGATCGGGAATGGAATTGAGACGTTTATCGGTCCATTTGCCATCTTCTCTCAACTCAGCGTGGGCAGTGCAAGAATAGTTCGCGTGCGGAAATTTTGCTGCTAAAAGCTATGTGACATTCAAGCCCTTCCAACTTCCAAGGATCAGAGTGTATTGAACCCTATTCTGTAATTATGTTTTGGGATTGAATAAAAACTGTCTGTGCTCAAGTTTTGTCGTCTTCAATTTAGAAAACACCCAAAGACTGCTATGCTTCAACGACTTTACCCCCGAAGGTTCAGTAGACACAGAAAACACCAACCACCTGTGGATGTGGTCTGGCGCTCGGTGTGGGCGGTTTCAATATCTGAGACCATGATTTGGCTGATTTGTATTTTGCCCTGGTGCTTAAAGCAGCCCTGTGCATTTTTGTTCACAAGTAAATTTCGAAGGACGAGACTTTAGCTTCCGTGAGGTATATTTTCTGGATTCGGCTTCTCACTAACCGGTTGATCGCTCTCACTAAGGTACCGGTGCATTCACTATGTTTCAGTTTAATTCCTGCATTCGAAACTTTGAGGATGATGCCAGCGATCTTCAGTGACTACGAGGGATTGCTCTTCTTGCCCTTTTGAGTCTCTTCATATTTTCCGCCCAAATGAGCCGGAAATTCAAGTGGTGATGATGCCCAAAAGGCCCCAAACCCATGGCTCATTTGGGCTAATATCCCGTTAGTTAAAAATTGGGCAGGGCCGCAAGGCTTTTATAAACCAGGTTCTCATCTCTCACACTCCCTGAAAATACCTATGTTGCTCCCATGTAACCAGAAAATTACCGAATTTCGCGACCTTGCTGCTGCCTCCTCCTTTTTTTTTCTTTCACAAAGCGTGATGCTCCTTGTGGTGTTTTGATCTGCACTGCAGTTAATGTGTTGAAGAGAGAGGGAGAGAGAGATGAGCTTCAAAACAATGGTGGGAGCTTCAAAACAAAAAGTCAGAAATGGTTGAGCTGTAAGTTAGAAGAATTTAGGAACAAGGAACAGGAGCATGTTGGAAGGTTTGGTTTCGTACCAAGTAAAGCTGTGAAAAGAAATAACATGGTCGTATTGTACCCAACAAACATCTCGCTTCGTCGACCGGTAGAGACAAATTTTTTGTATAAAGCATAGTTTGAACTCGGTTGTAAGAGGCCGATCATGCTAAAAAATTTGGAAACCAACAGCTCCAGCGATAAAAAAATCGAAAAAACATTTTTAAAAAATTCTATAATTACCCAACCGTCTTTTTCATTCCACGGAAGATCCATACACTGTAAGGAAAAAGAGACTGAGCCACACTGATTTTATCCCCTAAGTTTAATTAATAACGCTTGTTGTAATGATATGTTTTTGCCTTGTATTTGAAATCATTTATTGGAATCAGACAATCATTTTATTTTCAAGAAAAGACAAATCTACAAAGTTCACATTTATTTCTAAAAAAATAAAAAAATATTTTTGTGAATAGTAATCGTTCTTACCATATTCGGATAGAGCTGCACAAAGATAATTACTAATCAGAGTGAATAATAAGGACAATTCAGGTATTTTGCCCTTACCCTCGCCCTCCCAAAATGGATGAACTTGCTCTAAGTGGACACATCATTCCTTCCACGTACAAAGCAACATAGGATCAAAATAAAACCAACAAAGGAAAACTAATGAAAAGGGATTGAAAACTTTGAGTTTTACGATAAGGACAAAATAAAGGGTAAAGTGAATAGTACCAGGATTGACTTATTAGTGTAAAAATATGATTTTTCGTTAAAGTGAACAGTACCAGAAACTTTTCGTTAAAGTCCCCATAAAACAAACATCCTCGTTGTAATAATCAGCAAACCTTAAATAAACAAACATTTTGTTTCACCATTGTCTATGCTTTTTAATTATGTCTCCCATACTCCAAATCTAATCCTTTGGGGATTTACCTGTCACGCAAGAAATCAAAAAGGTAGGTTCATACAAATATACGTATATTCTCTCCTCGTGCAATCAAAAAATTTAGGACGGCAAAATATACCGCGCACACACTTCACGGACAGCAACTAGAAA
Organism: Heteromeles arbutifolia; assembly: GCA_024362995.1. Classification (NCBI taxonomy): domain Eukaryota; kingdom Viridiplantae; phylum Streptophyta; class Magnoliopsida; order Rosales; family Rosaceae; genus Heteromeles; species Heteromeles arbutifolia. The sequence goes on along the minus strand of JANCRC010000001.1, from coordinate 1,507,823 downwards.
ACATGAAACTTCGACATCAACACAACAATGGTGATCTGCGACGCTTTCTTTTTCCAGTTGTTAGATTAGAGAGTGGGATATTCTCCTCGAATATCTCTTATTCTCTCCTTTCTTTTTCTGGTTTCATACACTATGGACAACGCCATATGTCTTTTTCTCTACATCTCTATGCCAATTTTGGAGGGAGAGTTCAGCTAATCGTTCGTGTATTTTATTCGAAATTTCACTTTCTCTTATGTGCTTTTTTTCTTACGTTTTCGTCGTGGTAGTTTTATTCTACTTTCACTTTGGTCCAATGTTCTTTATGTTTGTGTTTGTGTACATCATCTCACTCAAATGTAGGACGCCTCTCACACTATATCATGAGACTTCAGAATTGAGAATACAACAAAAATATTAATGGTTAAAAGGGAAAATCCATTTAAATTGTGAGGACTATTAATGCAATTTAGCCTATTTTGAAACTATAAAATGCATTCAAGTGATTGTATAAGCCACTTCAAAAAATAAAAACACCAAACACACACACACCACCATGATGAACTATGAGAATTATGACCCTTCCTATCCTGACCAGCCTGTGGTGGATCTCTACCTTCCGGTATGGGGTAGCCTCCCTGCCTTCCGGTCCAAGCCGGCCTTCGTTTGGGTTGAAGATGGCTCAGCCAACGAGGCCACTTCAACCCTAACATATGGCCAGCTGAATGACTCAGTGCAGTGCATTGCTTCTCAACTGCTCATCCCACTCCAAAGAAGTGACGCCGTTGTCATCCTATGCTCGCCAGGCCTCGAGCTTGTTGAGACCATTTTCGGGTGCCAACGAGCCGGCCTTTTGAGCGTGCCCGTTTCCCCGCCCGACCCTTCTTTCACTAACCAAAACTTCCACCACCTTCTAAGAGCCCTCTCCCAAACAAAGCCTAAAGCCGCCCTAGCTCATTCTACTTACATCACAAGAATTCAGCATTACATATCTTTGCCATCCTCCGATAAAGATCTCGTCCAAAGATTGCAAAATCTTCGATGGCTCGCCATAGACGACATCAAAACTAAAGATACAACGTTACAACATTCACCATACAAAGGCTGCAGAGCAGAGGACTTGTATTTGGTTCAATACACTTCAGGTGCAACTGGGATCCCAAAGCCGGTGCTTGTCACGGCAGGATCAGCTGCACATAACGTTAGGACAGCGAGAAAGGCCTATGATCTTCACCCGAACAGCGTGATCGTGTCCTGGCTGCCGCAGTACCACGATTGCGGCCTCATGTTTCTGTTGCTTACAATTGTGTCCGGTGCCACATGTGTCTTGACATCGCCCGGCGCATTTGTTAACAGGCCACGGCTTTGGCTCGAGCTTATTTCGAACTTCAACGCCACTTGCACTCCAGTTCCGTCGTTCACATTGCCGCTCGTTGTCAAACGCGGAGGGGTTGACAAAGGAACGTCACCTATAAATCTATGGAGTATGAAAAATCTTATCATTATCAACGAGCCTATTTACCGCGACGCGGTCGAGCAATTTGTCGATGTGTTTAAGCCTTATGGATTAAACCCGTCATCAATTTCTCCATCATATGGCTTGGCAGAGAATTGCACGTTTGTTTCGACTGCGTGGCGATCAGACACGCCATTGCCATCCCACAACAAGCTCCTGCCGAGCGCAAGGCTCGACGAAAATGACGACCAGTTGGAGGACATGAACATTGTAGTAGTAAACGAAGAGACACACGAGGCAGTCGAGGATGGGATAGAAGGAGAGATTTGGGTTTCGTCTCCGAGCAATGCGTCTGGTTACTTAGCCCACCCAAATTTAACTCGTGAAGTTTATTACGGAAGACTTAAGAACAAGTTGAGTCGGCCATTTCTTCGAACTGGCGATAGGGGTGTCGTGAAAGGAGAAGATCGGTATCTTTTCGTGACGGGCCGATGCACAGACGTGATCAGACTCCGAAACGACGACGTGGGGATGGAAATCCACCCTCATTACGTAGAGACGGCGGCGTATAACAGCAACCCGGGATTTCTGAGAGGTGGGTGTTTGGCGGCGTTTGAGGTTTCGAACACCGTTGTGGTGGTTGCGGAGACGCAGAGGATGGAGAAAGACATTGGAGTTTTGAGGAAAATATGTGACGGAGTGAGAAACGGTGTGGTTATGGAAGAGGGAGTGGAAGTTGGGACGGTGGTTCTGGTGAGAAGTGGGTGTGTGCCTAAAACGACGTCGGGTAAAATACAGAGATGGGCAGCTAAAGATAAGCTGGTTGGCGGGAAAATGGGAGTTTTGATGGAGGTGAGGTTTGGGGATTACGGTGGCTCTGTTTCAATTTTGGGGGTTGGAGTTGGTGAGAGTGAGGGGAGAGGTGGCGGGAGAGGAGGAGGAGGGGAAGGGTGGGGAAAAGTGGCGGTGGGTGAAGAGAGAGAGGAGATCTTTCTTTCGTTCTCATCAAATGCTTCAATTCGTCCCCCGTTGCAATCTTTTCTGTGAGAGCATATCCTATAAATTAAACCAATGATTATATGTGATTAGAATAAGGTTGATGAGTTTTCTAATAATAATTACTTCATAGTTTTAATGAAATAGTCACACATAATATATTTTGATTTCGACGAATTAGGATACGATAAATTACTCTGCGGCATTGTTTAATAATAACGCAACACATGCTTTTTTATTATAAAATTCTAACCAATCAAGATACAAGTATTGCCATATTTACGTAGGAATTACAATGTATTGATCATATATACTTGGGAATCCTACCATAGCCATGTAAATATATGACATTGAGTGTAATAAAGAACACTCAAAAAACAAATTTAGTGTTATGTGATGAAAGAAGTCCTAATTTCAAGTCCAATGTTTTTTATGTAATAAAATTTTAGGATACCACTATATTTATTTATTTTGTTCAACAGTAGAGAACTTCATTAAACAAAGTCCAAACAGAGAAAATACATTTTACATAGGGAATTGTTATTAGTACTTCAAAAATTTCATTCTACACTCTAAAGTTTCTATATTAGGATAGAAAAATACACTTGTAAAAAGTGTAGAATGAAATTTTTGAACTGCCAATAACACTTCCCTTTACATATTCCTAAAAAAGTATGACATATAGAAAAAAAATTTAAAAAAAAAAAAAAACTCCACGTGTGCAAACAAAGCATAAGTAATGGTTCCTTTTTGCAGCATTTACAAAAATAATAAATAAAGGAAACACATAAAAAAGGGCTTCAACCCAAAAAGAAAAATCCTCAACAGTGGCCCACCCAATAGAAGCTCAATAATGGCTAGTAGAGAAAACAATGGAAGTGTAGGTGATGGTGACAAGTCGCAACCGCCTAAAAACCAGAGGCGACCAACATCTCACACGGCCAATTTCGCACCATAAAGTAACGTGTTTACCCCTAGATCTTACCATATACAGAATTTAAAAGCCGCAAATAATAAAAAAAGTTAAACCACAAACATACAACGTTTTAAAAAACTACCATTCGATTGGAGCAGCCAAACCTCACAATTATATCCATCGCCCAGGGACCTTCAAGAACACAGTTCTAACGCTGACAAGTAAGACATGAATTCAAAACCATAGAAGGAGGCGGCACAACACTCTGGGGAATCCAAGGTCTTGGTTTCGCACACCTTCAAATTAACGAGCGATGATCTGCTCTCGAGGGAGGTAGCAAACATAAGAGGTCGGTTCGGTTGTTCGGGCATTTTTTTACTGCAAAAAGAAAGTCTTGAGGACTAGATTTGTAGTATGGGTTAGGGATTTGTGGTTCAATAGGAGCTAATGGAAATCTACCGACAATCAGGGGTTGTGGCAAACCACTTTCTTTGGAGAGATGGGGCATGGCATCATCTTTGGAGAGTTGGGGCAAGCTACCGTCGTGGGAGAGATGGAGCAAAACAACACTTAAGGGGATGTGGGGAAGAGAGAGACGAAGAGAGAGGTGGAGGAGGAAACGGGAAGGGCCGCCACCTTCCAACCAAGCTCAAATGGAAGAGGTGGCGACTGGAGGTTTTCTTATGAGAGGGTGGAGAGTCGATGAGGATTGAGCTCACCAGAATGCATAGGCATGCATAGTGACGGAAAACGACATTTACTAGGATACAATTGAATTTAAAACCTTCTACCAACAAATGGAAGATAAATTATTAAAACTGTAGTGCTAAGTGATTAATAAGTTATTACCACAAATAAAATAAGCTTAATCAAGGGTTAATACTTTAGGACCCGAATGCCCTTTTGGAAAAATACATCTCATTATCAATGGCATGGACCCCAAGAGGGACAATATCTGAAATTGGGCCTACCTATCTCCCAGGTTGATAGTGATTGGTGGTTATATCAACAATACAATATTATTAAAAATAATGGGTCGTGGACCCAATAGAACCGTTGAAAAACTAGATCGTACAGCTTTCGTTTGACTAGACGAGTTGGGCTTTTACGCTTTGTATATCTTTTTTAATCTTTCGGGCCCACATTTGTAGGACCTGTTGCCCTTTTTTTTTTTGTAGGCACAGGACCCTCTCACCTATCGATCAGTGATTCAGTCGAGAAACACGAAACGACGTCGTTGAACTCTCATGCACTTCCCATCAGTGATTCAATGGAGAAACACGAAACGGCCTCGTTGATCTCTTATGCACTTCCCTGAGCTTGGAGATTATCATCGCTTACTTGGAGATTATCATCGCTTACCCTCACTGTCAAGTGGTATTTCTACCTGTTTGTACGTAGGTCTTAGATTCCACTTCAATACCAAATAATTATGGCTAACTCTTTATGTAATTTAACCTAAATCTCACTTCTCGAGTGCAAAGGCAGAAAGGATATTGACTGCAAAAACCACCCGTCAATTAAAGAAGTTGACATCTACAGGAAGGTTTGGCACCTTGGTGTCACCTCTTTGCCGCCTGAGGTTGTAGTAACTTCCAAGTATTATGTTGTTCGCTTATTAAAACAATACGTGACTTAGATTAAAATTGTCATGTGACGGTTTGGTCCATATTCAGTGTGGGCCATCTCTCAACTTCTTTAAACTTCAAGCGAATGAAGAACTAAGTTTTAAAATGTCATATCTGGTTTTTCACAATCTTTTATTTCCAACCTAAAATTCTGTATAATACCTTGCAGATGAATTGATGGAGTTATAATTTTTATGGAGTCATGCTTGCTTGCAGTACGCTTTCATTGGATCTTCTTTTGTCAGTTTGTATTTAAATAATCACACTCCTGACATGCCTAACATAATTGAGTAACGTCCCATTCAATTTGTGAGCCATGGATGTTAGGTATCCTCAGGTAGTGAAGTAGATGTGTCATCCAAAATGCAGAATCCCAAAAAACTCTTTGTACAATTGTCAGTTCAAACGAGGTATTATATACATTTATATCATAACACGTGAATTTTGAATTTATTATATATTAATTATGTCGAACGCATGTATTAACATGTGAGTCAGTAATTTATTAAAAAAAAATTATCCCAAACCCGAAGGGTATTGTTTCCATAAAGAAAAATACATTACATTAAGACATGTAAGATTTGAATTAAACCGCATAATGAGTTAGTTATTATCTGGTTTCGAACTCGAGCTCAAGATTTTATACTTATAAAAACATAAGATTTGTGGAGGTACATTCATAGTGGATTAATTTACTGTATAATAGTAAAGTTACTGTTTTTACTGCTTAGTCTGTTTAAAAAAGGAACATATCACTTAGCAGAAAAAGGGAGGAGGATTGTCTGCCCTCCCAGTTCCGGTGCCCTCCCATGCCCTCCTGTTTGTGTGGTCACGGTTAAGCCTCGTCAATATTTTATATTACTATTCATTTTTGTCTTATTATCTCTATAAAAATATATATATAAAATGTTGATGTGGCTTAACCGTGATCACACAAAACAGGAGGGCATAGGAGGGCACCGGAACTGGGAGGGCAGACAATCCTCCTCCCAGAAAAAGTAGAAGGAACAGATTCCATGTACATTTTCTCCATTATTTCTGTTCCTTAAAAAACATATAGGCCCTATTTGGCAAATCGGATAAAGGATCGTATAAGACTAGTTATACGGACGCGGGTGTTTGGCGTTCACTTGTACTAAATAAGCGCCGGATTAAATTAACTAGTCTGCTTATTTAGCACGATATACGCCGGACTAATAAAACCAACCAAAAGGCTCGGATTATTAGTCGGCCCTCTCTCTCTCGCCTTCTCTCGGCCCTCCCTCTCTCTCACCTTCTCTCGGCGTCGTCGTCTTCCCCGTCACCTTCTCTCACCATCGCCGTCCTCCCCGTCGCTTTCTGTCGCCGTCGCTTTCTCTTGCTATCTCTACTCTCTTAGTCCTCGTCGTCCTCTCCTTGTGGCCTTCCTCATCGCCTACTCGCCGTCCTCCCCTGCAACTGGGTCTTGCAAAGAAGCATGGTGCGGCGGAGAGATGATTTCAATTTGGGATTCTTCTGCAATCAGGGAAGAAGAAGAAGGGAGAGAGAGAGAGGGAGGGAGTTTGGGGGGTGCGACGGAGAGATCTGAGGAACAATTATTTGGGATTCTTCTGCAGTCTGGGAAGAAGAATAAGGGAGAGAGAGGGAAGGCGTTTGAGGGGTGCGGCGGAGAGAACTGGGAACAAAAGTGATGGTTTCAGTTCTTTTATTATTTTTTATTTTTTTAAGTTTAATTTTATTTTAAGTTTGATTCCTCCTATCTGGTATAAAACCAAGCACAGTATAAATAATACGGTCATTAGTCCGATACTGCACCAAACGCCCGACTAATTTAGTCAGTACTATCCGGTGGCTATTTATTCTATCCGACATAAATAGTCAGTACAGTCCGAGTTGCCAAACGAGGCCATAAATGCATTAAATTCAAGGTTGAAATTATTTTTTGAAAGGAAAAAAAACTAGAATATAATTGGTGGGAAGCTGGATTTAAAAATTTAAAAAAAAAAAAAAACAGATGAACAGTAGAAGCAGGTAGCTAGCGCAGAGGGAAAAGGCAAGTACGGAAGATGTGGAAGATACTAAATTTTCTAAATTAAATGTGTATATCAAATGATGTGGTTGTAGATGATTGGATTACTAATTGAGTGTTGATTAATGTGTTTATTTTTTTATTGGTAATACATCATTTGATTTAAGAAATTTGGTCTCTCTAATATGCTTGTTTCTAATCGGTAATATATCATTTGGTTTCCCTGCCAGAAGCCAACGGAACGATGGATTGCATCCGAGAAAGGAAGGGCAATGCTATTTGCTTTGGTTGGGGCAAGCGTGGTTGTATCAGATCAGAGCGCTGCAGAAGCCCGCACGTTAGCTCTTTTAATTCCTCAGCTCCTTCATGCTTATGAATATGAATCAGACTCACAGAGCTAGCGACAGACGGACAGACTGAAATTAAGAGAGAGAGAGAGGAGAGAGAGGGGAAAACGACAAGACCACTACTGTGGACCATTTTAACGGTACTTTTCACTTGCACGCACTCTGTTTGGTAATTCTTGCATGGAATCCTATTAATTGTAACACAATTAGTTAGCCATGGAGTATGGTTGCAATTTAAATTTAACTTATGTAGTAATGATCTAATTTACTATTGAATGTGAACTGTCTTTTCGATCACTGTAATTATTTTAGGTAAGTTAATTGTCTACTTTATAAATGAGCACATGAAGATTTATTCACATTTGAGCTACCTTCTCTCTATCACTGTGATTGCTTTTGGTAAGTTGTTCGTTTGTACAACAAGCAAACAAAGATTTATATGTGTGTTAGCTATCTTTTTTCGATCACCGTGATTGCTTTAAGTACGTTAGTTGTTTGTATTATAATAGATGAACGAAGATTTATTCAAATCTGAGCAATCTTTTCAATTACCATGTTTGCTTTAATTAAGTAAGATGTCTGTATTGAAACGGACGTAGAAGGATTTATTGGCGTTTGCTTTGCCTTTTTTGATCATTGTGATTTGTTGAGATAAGTTAAATGTTCGTATTATAACATTTGTATGGAACTTAATTCACATTCGATAATTGCAATTGTTTCATGTAAGTTAATTGTATGCACTATAGTATATGTAACTAATGTCTAATTTATCCTCACATTTTTACTTGCACGTTAATTATGTCTTGGAAAAAATGGTCAAGACTAAGTCTTTATCCTTAAATTCCAACGATTAGTAAACTACAAGCTTTAATTGTTTCAATTCAAGAAATAATGATTGATTTTCTTTACAATTTACAAATGTAGCACGTGAAGTGCACATCCTTGGTGTTTTTATCGTTTGAGTTATTTGTATGTTTTCAAACTTATTTTTTGTCTCATTGTTGAATCATGAAGATCTATTCGTGTTTGAATTGCTTTATCGATCACTGTAATTGTTTCAGATAAGTCAGTTGTTTGTATTATAATCTATACAATTGAAAAGAGCTAACATTTAAACATCCCAAAATTCCAATTTACCCTCGCATTATCACTCTCACGAAAACTACATAGACTACAAATTATAACTTTGCTCAAACCATGCATTCAACAACTCAAAAGTCTCAAATCATGATTTGACTAATGAATTAGTAGTATCCTAATCCTTGTGGCCTACCAATGGTGTTGAACCTAATTAAGTAAAAGTTAATTAGTCTTCTTAGTATGTGTTTAATTAAGGAAACAACAAGCAAAAAGTGACGAATATCAAAGCCAAGCTTACGTCCCTTCAAGGGGTTGCTGGAAATGGGCAATTTTGGGTCATTTGAGAGGTGAAGTGTGTTGAGATAAGAAATGGAAAAAAGGGGCAATAATGGAAGAGGGGAGGGGGGGGGGGGGGGGGGGGAAGGGGTTGAGGTGTAAGGGTTAGGCCCCACTGTGGCAGGGCGTGGGGAGGTCTGAACATGACGTTGTCGGTTGTTTTGTAATCTGCAAACTTGCAAAGAGAGAGAGAGCCAGTGTGAGCAGTGTAGTACACTACGCTCCCCTCCTCCCTGTCACTCCTCTCTCTCTTTCTCTATCTTTCTGCTTTCTCTCTCTACTCTCTCTCTCTCTCTGTGCTTTCTCTCTCTACTCTCTTTCTCTATTTTTTACTTGCTATACTAGTTGCTTTGGTTGGACTCTTATCCTTCCCGCTGGCCTCACCACAAGCAACCAACCTGTCTCTTGTTGGAAGCACAGAAGCACAAAAGCAGCAACATCTCAACGGACCCAGCCCAAACCCAGCACATTCCCAGCTCCCTCTCTCTCTCTCTAAAACCATAGAGGTGTTCAAGCAGTCATGCTAAAGATGCTGTTGCCGCTGTTTGTTTCTATCTCTCTTTTTCTTACAAACTGTGAGTGTTTCATCTCTCTCTCTCTCTCTCCCTCCCCATAAAGCTGTGTTTTTGGCAAGAACTGTTGAAAATTACGACATGGCCAGGTTTTGGTGGGATTAGCACCCTAATATTTAGTACTAAGTTGGAGACAAGAAATATAGATACTAGGAACAGGATGGATATACATTTAGAGTTTTAGCTACATAGCTATATATATGGCTTCTAATTTTGTCATATATTTGAAACATTTTTCTTCCTTTTTGTGTTTTTGTTTTTGTTTATTTTAGAACAGCAGAGATTAATTAACAGAAGGACTTGGAACCCCAAGAAAGTACACAAATACTGGTTTGAGATCAATGAGACGATGAAGCTTTTGTGACAGCTTTTGGTATTAAATAATTGAAGATTGTGTGCTTTTGTGACAGAATATCAAAAAATCCATGGATTTTAGAGCTCAAGATAACGAAATGAGGACGTCAGGCTCGCTAAGCTATGCTCATTTAAGTACCAAAGAGTCATCGCCGTCGTCAGCGGCAGCAGCACCAGCAGCAGATCACCAGCAAAAGAGAAGACTTGGGATTCACAATGGCACTGGAAGTTACGGTTCTGCCACTGCTCCTCATCACCAGCACCAAACCCTAGACAACCACAAGCCAGCTGCTCTCCCGTTGCAGCCGTTGATCCGCGACCCAGATCCGGATCGTGCCCTATCCGGGACCCCGGCGGCTCCACATGGAGCAGGACTCAGTGGCTGTGGTGGTGGTGGTGGTGGGCCCAAGTCTTTGGGAAAAGTTGTTAGGTACAGAGAGTGCCTCAAGAACCACGCGGCGAACATTGGTGGTAATGTGTTCGACGGCTGCGGAGAGTTCATGCCGAGCGGTGAAGAGGGGACGCTGGAGGCTTTGAAATGCGCGGCGTGCGACTGCCACCGCAACTTCCACCGCAAGGAGGTGGACGGGGAGACGGCGGCTTTCAGTCCCGTGTCGAGAAGGTCGAGCATAATGCTAACTCCACTTCAACTTCCGCCGCCACTGCCTTCGCCTTCCTCGGCTCTGCACCATCGTCATCACCACCACCAGAAGTACTCGATGCCTCCGATTGTCCAGCCGGTGAACGTGGCGTTCGGGAGCGGCGGAGGAGGGACGGAGAGTTCGAGCGAGGATCTGAATGCTTTTGAGGGTGGAGCGGTGCCGCCGTTTGCTTTGTCGAAGAAGCGGTTTCGAACAAAGTTTACTGTGGAGCAGAAGGAGAGGATGATGGAGTTTGCGGAGAGGGTTGGGTGGAGAATTCAGAAGCAGGATGAGGAGGAGGTGGAGAGGTTTTGTGCGGAGGTGGGAGTGAAGAGGCAGGTTCTTAGGGTTTGGATGCACAACAACAAAAACACCATTAAGAAGCAGGGTGACGTCACTGCTACTACTAATGCCATGGCTACAGGTCTGTCTTTTGACAATGTGGAGGGAGAAGGTGGGGAGGGAGCGGCAGCAGCTGAAGATTAAGTGGAGATTAAGAGTAGTGATTAAGATTATGAGAGTTAATTAAGTGAGATTTGTATAAACATGAGAGAGGCTTAGGCTCCTAGCTTTAGCTAGATCAGATATTTGCATGATTATGATTGTTTGTCAGTTGTGTGAGGGGAGGACTTTGTTATTGCTTTTATTATTCCGCTTTAATTTCTTCTTTAGCAATATCTTGTATTAGTTTTGCCATGCCATGGAATTGTGATGGACTTTGATGGAGAAAAAGTTGGATAAAGGGTGCCAGGAACTCCTCTTAAAAAATGTGAAACTTCGTATTTTGATTCTACTTGACCTCACGCTGATTTCATTTCATGTGACTTGATCTCATTTTGGTTCTGTATAATGTGAAAGCTGCTCTAGTCGGTCAACTTTACCAAAAGTTTCTCTCCATCAGATCAAGAAATTTTGTAATATAATTCTGGAATATCATGTACTTTGGAGTTTTAAACTGTAAAGATTGTATCTAAGAGTCAAAAACCTTAGAGCATAAGATACTCCATGACATAATAAAATTTGAGACTTTGAATTAAGGAAAATGAAGTGTGTAAAACTTCACGTGAGTATGCTACGAGTCTGTATACTTTGATTGGCCTCACACTAATTTTACATCTAATCTGACTCATCTCACGATAGTTTCATCTAATGTGAAAATTGGCTTAACCCACCATTTTTACCAAAAGGTTTTCTCCATGTGATGAGGCTTTGAAGGGAAGGATATGAAGTGTGTAACTCGACATGAGTATTCTGACAAAAATTGAAGAAATAAAAACATGACATGAGTATGTTGATGTCATGTTTTTGTTTTGTGGTTGAAGTCTCGAAGGGAGTAAGGCTTATATCCTCTCCTCTTTCATCCCCTCCTCTCACATTTTCTATTTTGTCTTTTTCTTTCTATAAAAAATTAATATAAGATGTTGACGTAGCTTAATCGTGACCGTTCAAATAGGAGGGGAGGAAAAAAAAAAAAAAAGGGAGAAAATCTTCATCCAAAAGACATGAGTACGCTATGAGTCTACATTTTCTTGAAACTTTAGCATGTTGACCTTGACTCGGCGTAATTGGACCTTTCCATCGATTTCTGTAAGTCGAATATGAGTTTAGAGATTGATGCCCAAAGTGTGTAATCCTTCAAAATATTGACATTAAAATACATTCAAAAGAGTTACATGTGAGAGATATTTTTTAGTGTACGAGAAATATAGTCAGGTAAATCAAGTGTAATTTATTGGAAGTAAAAAAATTTCCGCATGTTCTTAGTCTTAGAGCGCATACTATTACCTTAACTAATTGTCAATGTCTTTGAAATTCCAAATCAAATTTTCAATGAAATGAGCCCCATAACGAAAGAATTTGTAACTGAAATGGTTAAGAATGGTACCAATCTTATATTTGATTATGCCACTTATTATTATCTGTTACATTAAAAGCAAAGCTGGGTGCAAAAATTGTATAAATATGATTTAATTACAACATATTGTTGAATCTCTTATTTTACAAAGAATATACAGAAATCTAACATCTGTAGCCTCAACCCATTTAACGGCATTAGAACAAGTCTACCTCACTAGCAAAAGCCATCAGATATCCATGGGCCACATTTCTTATTTCTACGTCTACAAACCATCGGATATTCCACCTCATCAATAAGATTAAACGAGGTAAATCTTGGTCCACAAAAAAAAAAAAGAAAAAGTAATTACAACAGTAAAATTATGACAACCAGATTATCCTGATTCCGGTGTCTTTGAGCTGTGATCATGGTCGTCCGATCCCAAACCCACATCACTAGAAACTAAACATGAGTTAACACATAATCAATCTAATAAATTTGATAATGTAAATATAAACAATGAACCAAAAAAAAAAAAAAAAAGTGATAACTTACTGGAATTTGTCCTTAAACCAATCACCCCATGTTGATGTTGTCTCCTTCGCTTCCTTAAAGGCATCCGAAGTAGATTCAGACATGCTCTCGGCCGCACCCTTGGCAGTTTCCATGAAATTGTCATCACCCAACACCGCATGGATTGAAATAAGCAACACCAATGAGAAAATCAACATGAACGCGATCTTTGCCATTTTTTGTTTTGTTGTTTTTTTGGTTTTTTCTCTAAGAAAATAGTTAAGTAAACACAATTTATTAAATTAAAATCAGGATTGAAATGGTGTTTTATTTATAGGCTAGGGGTGACGGATCCTGGGGCCTATATTTGGTAAATGTTTAGGGTGAAAATGATCAGGAATGCTATATATAGAGTCTAAAATTGAATTGCCGTTACTATAGATAACAGAAAAGGTCCTTTATTAGGAGTAGCGTGTAAGAAAACCGATAAGATCGAGTGTGGTATGGTTAGTTTGGCTTGTGAACGAATTAAACGAGTGAAAGCGAACCGTATATTCATTGCAAGTAATTTATACGTGGCGTTATTAATTCATTAAATTATAAATGTGCATTTACATTTAAATTATACCCTAAACTCATAAAATATCAACAAAGTTGTCCAATCATATTAAAACGGCTTAGCTAGGGACATTGTGTGCGGAAGAGATTTTTCATTGTGGTTTGAACACGATCCGCTATACTAAATGTCATAATACAAGTCGTTGGATACTTGAAACAAAATCTCAAACCCTTGTATTATGACACTTGTGTAGAAGATCGTGTTCTCGACACACTAAAAAAATTATCTGTGTGGTGATGATAGCCAGGTAAGATGATAGGTGGGCCATACACAAAACATAAATATCTTTGGGCGTAGCCCTCTAGCTCCAAACTAATGTGCTCAAATAAGTCCAAGTACTTTTCACTTAGCTACGAAAGATATTTAATTCGTCGCTATTCATCAACTGGGGATGTAGCTCAGATGGTAGAGCGCTCGCTTAGCATGCGAGAGGTACGGGGATCGATACCCCGCATCTCCATTTCCAATTTTTCCGCTTTTTAAACAAAGTATACGACAATAACAACGTTGTCGTTTCTTCGATATCATTTATTTAAAATTTTCAATACACGGCCTCGATCGCTTTATCTATTAACTAACAATCAAATCGACGGTGCATATTTTCAGACTAGTCGTAAGGATAGCGCCAATTGTTCTTATTTCCAAAACCAAAACGATAAATTTTCCCGCCTTCTTTGAACCGATCTGATCGTCTCTCTCTTAAAACGAAACAAGATCGAGTCGGCGAGGTGGATCAACCAGCTCCGTGATCATGGTCGCCGGTTATCCGAGTCGCTTCTTACATCGGGCCGGAACAAATTCGATTTAATTTCTCGATCGCATGCGTTTCCGTCTCCAAAGTAGCAGAGGTCAGTTGACAACACTTTGATATTGTTGTCGATCATGCATTTCATTAGTGATATAATTTACGTAATCTGTCTAATTATTTAATCCATTTGTTAATTTGAGATTTTGAATCACCTACAATCTGATCGTTGCCGATTATGCATTTCGTCATTGATATATTTCACTTTAATTTATACAATTTCTTAATCCACTTGTAATTTGCCGATAGTCTGATCGATGCACTTTCTGTTCATCTGCTCATTTTTCTTAGTCGTTTTGGTTTTTTTTTTTTATCCTTTTTTTTAATTGTATTTCATATACAAGCAATGTTAGAGAGATAGATTCGAGACAAGCAATGTTAAAATATAATTCTAATCACTTGTGCTACAACCTCGTTGATGTTAGATTGCGATTTTAGTTCATGAAAACAGAAACACATAACATATATTTTCAAGCAGAAAATTATTACAAAAGATAGGAGAGGAAACACATAGGATTATTTGTCACTGATAAAAGTAACACATTCACACTTACGTCTTCTGATCCCTCCCATCAGATCTTCAGATTTTTCATAAGCCTGAATAGATTAGAAGTAAATAGCATTAGCATATAAGAATTCCATCTTCCAATTTATGCATAAAAAATCTTTGTAGATAATCTCAAACCTCCAAGTTGCATAATCAATTAATTAAGCATCTTTTGAGCCAAAAAATGTGACTATCCCAACACCCCAACTGGCATTATCTTACCCATCACACCCTCATACTTAATTAGCTTAACACACATAATTAGCATCTTTTTTCTGGGAGCTTCGTTTTGAAGTAAGATGTGTCCTATTTTTAATACATATTCGCTGACGTAATGGATCGATTACTGTAGTATGTATTTGTGTAGGTGTATCTATATATTTATAAACATTTCATGAACTCGAAAAGCTGCCAAGAGGTTTAGCTAGATCCAACAGTGACTGTCACTAGCAAATCCTTGGGATTAATGAGAGAATGTGATAAGTGATTAAAAGGGGAAAGTGATCATCTTCGGATATTTTCTAATCCTTGGGATTAATGAGAGAATGTGATAAGTAATTAAAAAGGGAAAGAGATCATTTCTGGATCTCTTCTACCAAGGTCATCGGATCAAGTAATCCGGCATTTCCAAATTTCATTCAACAGCCTATCTGTTTTGAACTTTTAAAAGCTGTGATAATTTTTGGCTGTTGGATGAAATTTAGAAGATCCGTATCACTTGATCCGGTGATCTTGGTGGAAGAGATCCGAAAAAGATTTCTTTTCGTTAAAAAGGAGTGTTTGGAGTCGGACAATGTTTCTCAATTACTTTAATCATAGGACCATGTGCGTATGCCATCTAAAACAAGTGTGGATTAGATTTCATGTGGGATTTCTTTTCTTTCTTAGGAATTTTAGTTGAAAATAGTATGGGATATGGATGGATATAAAAAAAAAAAAAAATCAGACAAAACATATAAAATTTCTTGGGGAGGACTCAAGTTAGTGTCTTTGGTTTGAGCTGTCCCTTCCAGAAGAGGAAAACATAGCGACTGACATTATGGAAAGGGATACGTGAACAAGCTACAAACCCATACAGCTCTTGAATCCCATGTCGAGAATGTGATTCTCATGTCGGAAAATTAAAACTGTGTAATAGTTTAGATGATCTTTTGTTTCTTTAGGTATTAACAATTAATTTTACGTTGAATGTTGAAATACTAAGATGGTATTAAAGTCGGGATATACTTGACACTGTAGACAGTAGAGAATCCTCTACGGCTCTAACACATTTTCTCCACTAGGATGTCTTAGTTTCCTAAAGGAAAAACTTATTTTCATCCAATTTTAAGTTGGTAGTGTGAATTGCACATTGAGGAATCAAAACCTAACAAAACGGTTTACATGATCTTCGGCTTCTTCAACCATTGTCAATTTGTTTTGAGTTGGATGTTCAAATTTTAATATGACATCAGAGCTGAATTACGATTGACATAGTTACAGTACAAAATCTCTAACACCCTTTGTGCACTAGGATGTCTGGCTACTTTCTAGAAGAAGAATATAGACATGGATATTAGCTTTGAATGCTTAGAAACAATTAAGAGATTATATGAAAAATGAAAACATAGCTACTCTTACCTCTGCTCATCACCAAATCCTCTGTTGCTACCGTTGCTGCCGCTGCTTCCGGCGGCCTTATAATTCGGTATAGGGACTTGGCCGGATTCTATGTGCATGAGATCATGCACCAGAATCTCATAGTGCCTCTTTACTTCCTCCACAGTTTTTCCGCCCACGGCTTTGGCCACATTGTGCCAGCGGTCCTGCGTGTCCTTGTCGTACACGGCCAGCGCCTTCTCGAACAACTTGTTCTGCTTCGGCGTCCACGAGGAGTTGAGATTCCTCGAGGAAGAAACCGATGCCATCAGTAATCCTAGGGAATATATGAACACAAAAGTTGGAATGAATCGTACGGTGATTGCAGCGAGCTGGTAAGAGGAGTGATAGAGGAGAGTTAGGGTGCTAAAATTAAAAGATGGTTTACATAAGGGACTCAAAGAGTGAAGTCAAGGGAATGATGGTATGGGCAAGAGGTGGCCATGCTTCTTATAAGCAGGAGAAGGAGAGACTCGTGGGGCTGTGGCAAGTTGGGAGAACCTAAAAATATGGCATCACGTTGTTGGTTTGAGATACTGTTATAGTGATATTTTCCGATAAATTAGAGAATATTTAAAATTTTAAGGACAAAGAAGATAGGATTCGCTTTGTTGAACAACGCTAAGAAGGACAATAAGCAAAAAGGAGGTTATGTGATTTCATCAGGTTTATCTCGGTCTTCTCATTATATTATCTCATCAGCAAGTGGGATTTCTTGAGAATTTACAGCCTGGTGGGGATTAGATATTCCCAATTCGTAGTCTACCCTTATTGGACAACTTGTGACTCGTATTATAACGTCTATGAAGGAGTATTATGACTATTTTGTTGAGAGTATATCACGTTGAAGAATGAGTATATCATGCTTAAAAAAATTTCGGATCTCTACTTTTATTGTGAATTGGCTTTCGATAGACACTCATAGTTTAACATGGTATCATAATCGGGTTATTCATGTCATAGTTTAACAATTTCACATATTCTCACGTTACTCAATAAGAATTGATCATGTGTTAGGTTAAAAAGATGTTGCATGTAGAGGTCTGTTGTAAGCACGACACATGAGAACGTCTGGCATTAGTGCTTCGAAAATCTTAAAATTGTCCTATTATTCTCAAATAATTTTATATATTTTTTATAAGTAATTAGTTTTTCGTTAGATATTTATAGGTTAGTAATAAATAAAGAGGGCAAGAGAGTATGCAGACATGAGATCTAGAAAAGTGTGATAGCTAAGCTTCATCACAACAGATACAGACAACAAAAATGGTGATGATTTAATGGAAACCAAGAAGATGAAAAATGATCAGATCATGCACGAAGGAAATTGACGATAATTTTTCCCTTAATTTTGTTGTGTGTGTGTGTGAATTGCTTGTCCCATTCATCCACCCTTCCACATCTTTTTAACATGTCAGAGTCGAAACGCCAAGTTTCAAAATAAAAGCAGAAGTACCTCACGACGTCACGGGGAGTGGGGCCTGCTATTAGATTAGGAGAGTGGGATTTGTACGTAATTGATGGTTGAACTTGGAAATTTGAAAATGGTGGTTCAGAAAGCAGCTTCTAATAAGCTACATTCCGAAATGGACTTTTGCGGGATGGCCTTGCTGCTGGCGGAATCAGCAGGGGCAGTCAACAAAGTGGTGCTGTTTAGATCCTGTGTCAGTTTTGGTATGCAGTTTACATGCTGCAATAGTCGATGATCAGAATCCATGTAATTGTGGATTTCTTGGTCACAAGTAACAAACTTTTCCTTGCTAAATGATGCGTATTAGTAATAATGCAACATATGTTCATCAGAATTTTAAATTTTTCGATTTTTTTTACACTTTCAGAATGGACGGAGAACTCAACAGTTAAGCGGTTCCAAATCGGAAAGGACATGTGTTGCAGTATTATTGCTAGTGGTCGAACCATATTGGCTAATTACATTGTCTTACAATTCAAATTTTAATCAGTTACAATTAGGGATTCCTTTGACATTACCTTCTCCTAACTCCTCAGTCCTTGCGTATAAACCAAATCTAGTATAAATTTTTCTTAAGATTTTAGCATGACCTAAAGATTTTGTTTTGGTGAAAAACCATGACCTAAAGATTTTGTTTTGGTAAAAAACCATGACCTAAAGATTGTGTTTGCGGGAAGAGGTAGATCCACATACCACCGACATAAATTTGAGTAATCTTTGGTGTTTTGTTTTCCTTAGCCGCACCAACACGGTGGACCCTAATGGCAGGTACAGACACAGTCGTTTGATGCAAAGAGTCAAATCCAAGGACTTAATTGTTTTTTCTGCTAACGTTGGTGGTCGCTTCTGTGTTTTGTGTTTGAATAATTTACTTCGTGCAACATGTTTTTAACGAGCAGGAGAATGTTCGATGGGGTTTGTTCCGTTCAGACAAGTTGCTTGCTGGGATTCTTGCCTTTGGAGATGCTGCAGCAATGGAGGAGCAAGGAGATAACATATATATTCAGGTAAATGTGCTTGAAATCTTTGTTTGAAAAATCCACTAAATGTCTTTGATTCTTTGAATTTTTAATATATTAAGTCCAGTTGTGATAATGTCCCTTTTAATTCTTGCGGAATCTCTGTTCTTAGTTATCCCATCTACAAGGTCTCCCCACCCCTCCAAATTGTTTGACTAGTCCCTTGTTTTTAGGATGAACTTTTCTCTTATAAGAATGATACTGCGGTGGTATCTCAAACTAATATGACGGTATTTTAGATCAATTACGTATTGTCATAAGAGATCAGTTCCTCTTCCACTATCAGTAGAGAGACATTCTTAGGTTTGGACGATCGGACCATGTGGTTGTTTGACCTAAAAGACAAAACTCCGCACCTATTAGTACTCCTCTTGAATTTCAGCCCCATCCAGTGCGTCTGATTAGACAAACACGTGGTCGGGTTCGTCTTTACCAATGAATTCCTCCTCATAATGGCCTCAAAGGAAGTATTCAATTAGATAGCTAAGAAGATGACGAATAAGATGTTTCTTTCATAGTCCATGACTTTTGAGGACCCAAAACTTTTGACATCTGATGTCCTTTAGATTAGAAATAGGTTAATTGGTCTGACAAAAAACCAATGACCAATGACTTTGGAGGAATTGGAGTCCAGCTTCCCCACCACACAAGGTCCAATCATCTGCCACAGAAAAGCTTCGAGCTTTGGAGGAGGACCACTCTAAGAGGAGAACTTTTGCATAAAATCTTGAGCGATTTTTGAATCTTACATGGAGAGAGAACAATCCTGTGTTGATAGAATGTTCGAAAAGATGAGAAGTTTCATCTGCCAGCCAATGGGAGTTGTGCAATCTTGGTGCTGAGATATATGCCTTGTAGTATGCCGAACATATCAAATTTAGAGGTCCTAAGAAATTGAAATTGAATCTGCAATTTCTAGATAGAGTATATATGTTGCGTTCGAAATTGGATGCAAATGGGATCGTGAATATTGTTCCTTGGCCCGACTTCTTGTCGAAAGACCATATTATCCCATTTTGTGTTTACAAAAAATGGTTGGTTGGTGTTCAAAAATGGATCAACGAGATCGACACTATGAAATCACTCACACAAGAACATTAGGATTTTGGGTGTTCCGGTTATGTTTCATTATGGTAATGTAACGCTACAGTTTACGTGAAGGGTTCGGAGATTAGAGATAATATGAGAGTGAAAATAAACGGGTCCCTAAATGAAGAGAAAGGATCCTAAAATGACGGTGAAGGAACTTTTTTTTAAGAGATAACCCTCACCTGTGCAAAAGCAGGCTAAGTGAGGCTCGAAATAATCACTTGAACTACAAGTTTCTTGTCTTTTATTTCTATCAGAAGTACTAAGCACTAAAAGCTTATCACACAAGCACTTAATTTATGAGAACACATGAAATTTTTGGAAACCTTCCCGCTCTCAACTGTCTGAAATACGAGTCTTGGAAAGCTTTCTGTTGGAGGCATTTCTGAAATTTGCTCTACAGTAATTTAATGGACATCAAACTGAGACGTGTTCTTCTAACAGTATTCTCCTTTAATGTACCCATTGAGTCGCTTCAGTTCCCCACTTTGCTGCTCACCCACTGCCCGGACTACATGTTTCATCGAAATCACGCCAACTAGCTTCCCGTCTATAACTTGAACATGCCTTATATGATACTCTGATGACATAGAAAAATCATCACGTAATTGCTTCCACGAGTTTATAAACAACCAAAGATTGTTCACTCCAATATCTATGGTAGTTAAAGAATAGAAATAGCGGCCACGACATACCTGTCATAAGTTGCATTGCTTGAAGAATGCTCATGTCGGATGTTACTGTTATTAATTTGTTAAATAGTTAAGTTCATAACAAAAATCGCGTGTTCAAAGTCAATTAGTATCGAAGAATGTAACAACGTGTTTCGAAAATTCCATTTTAATTAGTTTAAATTACGAAAATACCCCTAATGACGGGAAGGTTGACCTTCGTTGACTTTCATCCGTTGACGTATTAGAAATTTTTGTCTATTTTATTTCCGTAGTTCTCGTAGATACGAACACGTAGGCGTGATCGGAATCGAATTCAGAGTTAAAATGAAGCTTCTACTATTTTTGAACGACAAGGGCATTTTGGTAATTTCACCAGTAGAGATATTTCTCCACTTTGGACCTCTACATGGTTGACACGTGGCACCCCCCATTTTTGGGTGCCCTTCTTCGCTCATGTGATCTCTGCCTCTCTATAATACTCTCTCACTCTCTCCTTGTCTCTTTCTCACCCACACCTCAAACCCCCTCTAAGAACATGCACTGAGACCACCCTTGTGAAATCCCGTTCCTGGATTTCACTGTTATAATATACGTATTGGTATTATTGAGATTTTATATTATTTTTGGGAATTTATATTAATTTATTTGAATTTAGATTTTAATTAAATTAGTTACAAAGAGTGAAGTTTGGAAATTAATTATTTAAAATCCGTAGACCTTTCGAGGTCACAAATTATATTTTCGAATAGAGCTCGATCTCACGAACGCGCTGGCTCAAACCGTTCGTGAAACGGAGTTATAACGAAGAATATATTAACGTCTAAAGTCAGGGATATTTTAGCAATTTTGTTTCATTTTAGAAGGCTCCAGAAAATTGGAGCCAATGTGTTGTGCCACGTGTGTGGCTGAGATGAAAAATAAAAAGGAAAGGAACGGCTGTGATGGAAAGGAAAGGTTAGAAAGGAGGAAAATGAAGATGGAATAAGAAAAAAAGGGATGGCCAATGAGGGGAGAGAGCAATGAGAGGAAATGAGAGAGGGGAGAAGGAGGGAACCCTTCGACCGGGTTACACCGATAACCGGACCCGGACGGATCTCTCAATTCCGGCCACCGTTGACGACGGGAATGGTGCCAAATTAATCCTTACTTCAAGCTCAATCGTTTCCTCTTCCTATTACACTCCAAAAATAAGATATTTGGCCTTGAAATTAGTGAAAACTGCACCGGTGGGTGCGTTGAACCCGTGCCTTTGATTCCCTCAATTCTGAAAATATTCCATCCAATTACTACCACCATTAGACTCCCCTTGAGGCCTGGAACAAATCCCTTGCATTGGTTGGGGCGTCGGAGTTATTTTGGAGTTGAGTCAAGAACACCCAAAAACACGGTTCGTGGCTAATTTGAGATGTTTCCCGGCCAAATTGGACTTGGCCACAGGTATGAAACTTGATCCATTCATTGAGTTATACATCCCTGTAAAATTTGGTAATTTTTGGAAATAGTTGATATTTTCCGGCAATTCGGGGCGGCCGACCGCCATCGGCGGCGCGAGGCCAGTGAGCTGACACCGTATTTTTAAGCTAATCTTGATGTTTTGAAACCAAATTTGATAAGCTTTTGATGTGGTTCACTTGTTTGAAACTAGGTGGAGATTGTTCGTCACTTGTAGAAAATTCAGAATTTAATTGAAATTGAATTGGTGAACTACGAATGGCTGGATCTTTATTGAGGGTACGTAGGTAGTCTAACAAGAAGGTTAGATGCAGCCATAAAGTATACGAAAAATTACTACGCCATTTGGACCTTGAGTGGTGCTTCATTCATATCCCGGAGGCGGGGTATATTAGATATACGAGAATTTGGTGACGTCACGTGTCGATCATAGACGTATGTCGGGATCGGGGCGTGACAACCCTCACCGGCCTTTCTTCCTTCGACGACCACCACACCACCACCATTTACTCCCCTACGAGTTCTACGAGCCCAGAACGAGGAGAAACCCTCACTTTTCTCTTTTTCCCTCGTTGCATAGTACCTTCACTGTGCAAAAAGTAAATCCGGTGAGTTCTCGCCATTTTCCAATGAGGTAAGCTAGATAACAACTCTAAATCTTTGTAGATTGTGCTTAGAACTGTGTTTAGGTAGTTTTTGAGACAATTTGGTAGTGTTTGGACGCAGAAACCACTCGGGAGAACTTTCCTCAGTTTTCCGGCTAATGACTGTGAGTTGCAGGCCATTTTTCGGCCGATCCCGACCTCGACTTGATCTCATCTTGGTATACTCTTGTTCCTTATCTTTGTATCTTCATTTTGGCTTTTAAATTTTTGGATTTGGTTAGGTTTTGACCCTAAATCGGAGCCGGGGAAGTTTCCTGGCCAAAACTCCAGATTCCGACCTTCCCTTTCACCCGTGAGCCAACCGAGTTGACCCGACCCGTGACCCTATGATCCGATCCAAAACCCGACCCAAACTTTGGACCTATGTAACCCAAGCCCAAACTGATATCGGCCCAACCTATTAGGCCTAAACCCGACCCAAACCCGATAGCCCAAGCCTAGTCCTACACTCGGCCCAATCCAGTTACCTAGAACCCAGGCCCAAACCCGAATCCGACCCAGACCCAAATCCAGCTCCTTGGGCCGACGTGTGGGTGTGCATCATGGCCGGCGCATGGAGCATACGCGCCTTCGCTGGAGGTACTGTGACGTCGACTTTTCCGGTGACTTAACTCGGTGCGTGGAGGAACCCGAGGTCCCTCTTTGGGTTTTTCGATGTGCCGAATCCGAATCTGCTGTCTGTTTTCTTAAATTTCATCGTTTTAGTAGAGTTTTATTAAATGGTCTTCATTTGTGTTTAGGTGCATCGGTTGTAAGTGATCCTGTCCTCCCTAGTTCGAGCGGCTCTCCGGTAGTGGAATACTTGTGAGTGGACGCCTTCTTAACTTGCATGGTTTTATAAAATATTAGGCTTGCATTCACGAAAAACATGATTTCATGATTTTACACTTTATGCATTATTTATGATTTATTCAAATTGCTTTTATGAAATATTTACGATTGATCGAAATTATGCTTTATTAAAGGCTATGAATTATTAGATTCTCGTATATGAAATTCTATGGCTTTCAAATATGATTTATTCTACGGATTTGTGAATATGAGTTATCATGGATTTATGAGATGAGGCTTTGAGCTTTTGAGCCCCGGTTTTAATATGAGATTTTTGAGGTATGTTTTCGGTGCTTATCTAGCGGCTTATCATACATCACATACAGACAACCGGGTATGTAGACGTCTACAGCCATATGACACAGTGATGATATTGATGACATACCCCAAGCTTCACTAGCCCGGGGCTAGTGTCGGTGTGATATGTTATATGTATATGTTTATTCTCCAGCGTAACCCGGAGTCGTATAGCTTCACCTTCGGGTGATGGATAGGTACTGCCTTCGGGCGACTATGATACCCCTAGCGAGTACAGCATTATCGAGATTTATGGATTTGCCTTCGGGCGGCGATAGCACTATTATTGAGCATTGTTTTATATATGCATGTTTAATGAACGTTTTCATGGCATGTAGAGTTTTCAGAAAACTATTATGTAGTACTATATATGAGTTTTCAAAACAGAAGGTTAGTATGTTCAGAAATAAAATGGTTTTTCTATTATTAGTATTAATTTAAATTATGGTCCACTCTCCTTTTCTGTTTTTGCTCCCCCTCAGGACATAGTGACGAAGAGTACTACCCGAGCATTGAGGCATTTCCCTACTAGTGACTCCGCATCCTTAAACTTGAGTATGGCTCCCTTTTATGATCAATTGTTACTTGCTGTTTTACCTTTCTCTAGGACTTTCATTTTGTGGTATGCTCTGGACATATTCTGACATACTTTATTCAGATCTGTGACCGTTGGATACTCTGTCTTGTTCATGCTTAAATTGGATTATTGTTATTATTGCCTCTTTATGTTTGTAAATTCCTTGTGATTTTTGTCGTTGCATGATTTCTGGTTTATTTGTCCTTCCATATTTTCGCATCTTCATTTATTCATGGCTTTTGTCACCCTTGGGTGTCAGCCAACACGTGTCATCTAGGTGTCATTTGGATATCTGGGTTGGGGCGTGTTGAAGAATGTGAACTTGCTAGGTGTCATTTGGATATCTGGGTTGGGGCGTGTTGAAGAATGTGAACTTGAACTGACCTCATTAGTCATAATCTCTCCAACTCTTGTATAGATAGGCGATCTTTCCTGTGCAATTACTTGAGGTAGTCTGCTAGGTTTATGCCACGGTCAATAGAATCAGAATAACTCGTTGAGACATTATTTTTTCATGCAGTTAGTTCTGTAAATAGTTTACCTCTTTCAGTGATGATTCCTGCAATATGTTGTTGCTCTCCTGGTTTAAGCAGCACTAATGACCCGATATTGTTTTTCGCCATCTGCAATTTCATGCTCATATGAAACTTAAACAGAGTGTAGTATGAATTTCATATTTACATATGCATGGTAAGATCGTACATTTTTTTTACTGCACCAGTGACAGCGTCGTTCGTGTTGCACCAGAGCCAGCGTCCGTTTTCTTCATTACCCTCTGTCGCCAGTACATCTGCCACAGTTGCATTCTCTAGTCCTTTTTCCTGTGCAGGTGGAGAGGTAAGGTAACCCATTTTAAACGTGAAACTATCTTTTCTAACCCGGCAATTTCTCCCCTGCGCGAATGCTGTAAAATTGCAGACGCGAGTGTTTCCTGGCACGATCGTACAGCCCTCGAAATTCCCCGCATTTTTGTTCCTGTTTAAGGAAAAATCACGAAAGCTTCCGACAAGTTGTGGGTTGAACCAACTTAAAGAAAAGAAATAGATGAAATCTATTGATACAGACCTTGGCGTGCAGATACGAAACAGTACCTCAGAACTCGGTTGGAAGCTCCGTTATGAAGGAGATAGTGTACGCTGCTTCATGTATGGTAATTCGCTGTAGCAGCAGGAGCAAGATTCTGGTGTAAGTAATCTTTTACTTGACAATGTGCTTTCCTCTTGTTCTTTTCTTACATGAAGGAAAGTTTATTTTGCTTCTACATTGCTTACTTGTTTGCCAGGTTACTTGCCCAGGTGGAAAATTTATTTGGAAAGCTAGCTCCGTTAGCGTTACCTAAATTCATCTCGAAACTTCAAAGCCACCGTGGAATCCCAGACGTAGGTAAGTTTCTCTCCCGAGAAGGCTTCTTATATATCATGTGAACTGTGCTCTTAAGACGGCATCCCAGCAAAGTATATGTACTCAACAGGCCTGTCGGGGTCCTCCGAAAGACGAAATGAGAGATTCCAGAGCTGTTAGGGAAGGAAAACCTGCCTTTGGAAATTGCCGATTTCTCATGAATCATAAGTTTGTAAGAGAAGTGAGCATCCATACCCAGAACAGGTATAAAAAAAAAATTTGACAGAAATCCCAGAAAGTTTCCAAGGTATCTGATGCAGTTTCGATATATACACCAGACCTTTGATTAAGTGGTGTGCATCCTTCATCTTGTTCAACAAAGCCAATCCTTCTAGTTTCCAAACCATACATGGCAAACAAAAAGCAACCAAAATCACTTCGCTTTCGGCTCCCTTGGCGTAGTCGTGGTTCTCAAGTAGAACCCGACCCACGTCCAGTGGCTAAAACCCAAAACCCTGCCCAGACTACCACCTCAGCCCCTGTTGAGCGACCACCATTTCGGCCTGCGGGGAAAGCCCCTGTGAAAGCCTCTCCTTCCCAAGCTCAGGCTCCATCGAGGATTGAACCTCCGCCAACATCACCATCTCCTTCTGCCACCGAGTCCCCAAAATCTTTCAGTGCAACAACTCAAACTCGGGTTGAAGTTGATTCCTCTCCATCCTCACCATCTCGTGCTGCCACTGAGTCCCAACAAACTTCTAGTGCAACAGCTCAGACTGGGGTTGAATCCTTTCGATCCTCACCATCTCGCACAGCCTCTCAACTCCAAGGAGCATCACAAGAATCCCCTCAAGCGCAATCGCAGCCCCACACTCGAGAGAACTCTCAGCTGCCTTCCTTGTCTGCTGAATCTCCATCACCTGCCACTCAACCAGAACCAAAGGAACCATATGCAGAAATCAGCACATCCGAAACTATTCCCAAAGCTCAGAATAATGCTCCAACCGCAGAGCAAACTCATGCAGCTTCCACAGAAGCTGTAGAAACAGTTGCTTCACCCGAGAAGGCAGATCCTGATACCGTTGGCGGAGATCAAAAGCACCATGCCGAATCAGAGACGGAGTCAAAAGAGCATGAAGAAAGGGAGAAAGTACTGCAAGCAGTGATAAAAGAAGAAAGGAACAACGATCCGGGTTATAAAGAACTGATGCAAGAAACAGCCACTCAACTTCATGCTGCAGTAACAGACTTCGGAGAGCACGCCAAAGACCTACTTGGAGTTGTGCCGAAAGCAGAGCAACGACACAAAAAGCAAGAAACTTTTGACAGAAACGAGACATTAGCCAGCACCACCTCCAGTTCGAAACCAAACAAAACTCCAAAAGACAGAAGCACCTCAAGGGTGTCTAATCAGAAGATGGTTTCATTGACCGCGGAACAAGCTTCCCTGCATGAAGAAATCAAGGAAGATGCTTTGGAAATGAATAAGTTGGCCGCTGAGGACCATATTCTTGAAAAACCAGTTAGCGTCGTAACCCTATCTGGTGAAAACAGAGGAGCAACAATGCACGGAAGCTCAGAACCAGAAATCGGAAAAGAATTCATGCCCATACACCGCAGTTATAAGACCAATCCAGATGACAGCCTGGAAGCTACTACTGATGGAGAGGAAAGCAGCGAGGGGGGAAATTTCGACCAGACGAGTGAAGATCAACAGAGGATAGCATATATCAACAGCAATGTACAGGGTATCAATAATTCTATCGTGTTCAATACTTCTGTCGCAGAACGGAATCCAGGTGTTCAGTCGGTTTTTTCTCAAAAGCCAGTAGAATTCGTCAAGCCAAACGGTAAATCAGATCCCCTCGAAACACACAAGGCTGAAATAACAAAAACACCTGAGAAGCTTACTCATGAATCCACTGTGAGACCGGAGGTGCCTTTGAGGGCTCTTCATGGAACCAAGTGACTCGGACTCAGGTAATCCTGATAAGCCTTGGCATCATGACTGTCGCTATAGTTACAATATTGGGATTTTCTACTAAGATCTACCAGCAGATATGTAAGAAAAATGTACGGCACGTATAACTGTAACCATACTTGTATAATACGAGAATAAGTTAATACGAAATATGTACAAATTGCATTTGAATATCAAGATTCAATACAAGAGACCCTTATGAGAAAAGAGGCATTTTCTTACATCCTCCAGTTGCATACAACTGAGTTCACGCAAATAAATAAATTGGCAACTTACAGCATGCTTTATACGGGTCACTGCCATTACACAGACTACGGCAACTTCAGCAAAGGCACTTGCTGATGACCAAAAGCCATAGCTTAAAGTGCTCTGTTTCAAAAGTATATTTACAGTTCATTCTAAGGGAAGACGAGCATGATGGTCATGTGATGCGAATAGACAGTAATCATTCGCAAGCTGGTTTCGTGTCAAAGCTGCTCAAGCAAATTGCGAAGGCTTGGAAAGCAGAGAGAGGATAGCGGTAGTCCATTGTGAAAATGTCTTTACCAATCTTCCCGAATTGCAGTATTACTTTCTCTTCTTCAGCCAATGGAACATTATGACAAGGCTCTGCAGAGGCCACCAGCTGGAAATTCTTCACGGAGGCCACTGTAACGCGTCCCTTAAAATTCAGACACCAACACTGCAGCTGCTCGTGCCATCTAGGAGCTTTGTTTTTCAAAATGACCGGATCTTTTGTTCCTTGTTCCAAATCCGTTGTGGGGTCACTAGAGCAAAAGTTGGCAAGCTGCTTCGATCCCCTTGAAACTTGCAATGCACAGCATTTTGGAGGAAGGCAGGTCGCTAACTCTGTTGGAGTAGGAGCAACGCCCCCATCTTGAACTGCTGACATGGGGATTGATTGCATGATGCATTGCATTCTCCTTGGTCCCCTTGTTCGGAGGATATTGAGCTCGTACGATACAGTAGCAACACTATAGCTACCAGCAGTCATCCTTGGAGATACCTTCTTTGGATTGATTTTTCGATGTGACTGATAATTTGTTTGGATTGCTGAGTCTTGTGGAGGCTGACTGTCATAAACGGTAAACTTGGATCCCAGAAAATTAGACCTGTTCATTTGCCAATAAATTGCACACAAAAAAGAATGAGTCGTGGTTGTAATGAGCACAAATTGAAAAAAATCGTGGCAACGATAAAGATACATAGTAAAGCTTGCCTCAATTTTCCAACATAAGTAATGCTTGCTCGAGAGAATTCATCAGCAGCCAGGGACACAACGAAATGTGTACTTGTTGCCCGTCTGACCTTCCTTGCTGCCAGCAATAACTTACTCACGTCCCCACACAGAGCTACAGATTTATAAGAAATAATTAGTCACTGGCTTACAAATCCACTCCAAAAGAATTTGAACACCGATATCTAACACGCACCCAAGTCGTGATTCGTGAATAATAACGGGAGAAGCATCCTTACCAGGGCTAAGACCAAGATACAGTAGATATGTTGAAGTTTCTCTTTCCCTCTTAATAAAGCACTGGATCGGATGATCTCTCGGTCCCGGCTAGTAAATATATGCAAGTAATGAGGAAAGTAAAAATCTTCAGCAGGCAAGTGAAAGTCACATTCAGTAAGAACAACCTAAAGAAACCTCGTTTTATCGAAAAATACCAGCTTGAGCGAGACAGGGAAGGTAAGCCAGCCACATTGCTCTGGAGTCTTGACGATCCCTTTCGTAATCTCCCTCCACGACTTGCAAACCGAAGCGCAAGCAATCACATCCCTCCGAGCAGGCCAGGAAGTCTCAGTCGCTTCAACGCGTTGGATTATGTCGAGAAGCAACTCCGGGGGCAAGTTTGCCCACTTGGTTTGCTCAACTGATGCAGGTGATGACAATGTATGTTCCGGGGCAATGTGAGATTTCGCACGGCGGCGCGTGTGCTTCCTCTCTTCCCCTCCTCTTCTTGATTTCTTCCCCTTGTCATCTCTCATCTCGAATAGCTCGTGAAACACGTTTCTGAATTGCATCGCTCACCGGACTAGTATTTCCTCAACAACTATGATCCCAGTTCAAATGTTGCAGATGATATTTTTCGTGATTTCGCAGATCTAATTATACGAAAAGTTCAAGTTCTAAGAACATAAACAATCAAATTAAATACTCAAAATTTACACTAAATATCAAAACTTTCACATTCCGAACCTGAAATCGCAAGAAAAACGCCACAAAAAATGCAAAAAGTTGAGATCCTATAAAAACACCGAAAATCTGGATCGCTTGAAGAAGCTCCAAAATGTACTCTACAGAAAGCATATGCGTGTGGGCATTTCAGGAAGCTTCTAGGAAATCACCAATGTCCGGGACAAATACAAAAGCTTTAGAAGCTTTAGAGAGAGAATGTGAGAGAGGAGAGAGAGAGAGAGGGTATATACTTATGCTATTGGCCAGATGGGCGAGGCAAAAAACGAACAACGCCAAGGAAGCTGATATTTCAATTTCTGAATAAAATATCCAATTGAAAATTGAAATTTAATTTAAGTTGAATTGCTGTGGAGATTGCGGTTGTTTACAGTTGGTTGCAGCAGCAGGCGCCGCGTCAGTGCCACCACAACCACCACCACCACCACCCCACCTGAGCCACCACTGCGCCGCCACTAACACCTGACCCTCTCTCTCTCTCCCTCAACCGAAAAGCTGTCTCTTTTGGAAGAGGAGGTTGGAATCCTCCTGCTCTATAAAGCGCCACGGCGCCCTTTTTCTTAACCACCACCTATTTTTTGCCGGTTAAACTACTGGGGCCCCACTTCCACGTGTGCGCCCTCACGCTTGCTTCAGTGCGTCCTCCGTTGCGATGGGCCCCGCTTTGTTGGAGGATGTGTTTGTGGCCGCTCTTTTAACCGGGTGCCCATCCTACGGTCGCGTCTGTCTGATTTTCTTATGAGAACACGGTGTTGCATATGCTGCATACGAGTCCGTTAGTGACCAATAGGATTCTTGAAAAATAGAAAAATACAGCAGTTTACAAATATATACATAATTGGTTAGTAGTTGCAAAAAGCGAAGAACGTACAGCCTTGTGACAAGATTTTCCACTATGGAAATCAGTCTTTTTTCAGAAGATTAATTAAGGCAATATATAATAATTAAGTTTGTTCATTGACATTTCGTAAAATACTTGGTGGATTTGTTGTTGTCAGTCAAACCATGTTATATATATGTTAAAAGATATCGACATATACCAAAGCAATCTGACGAGATATTCCTAGTAGACATTACATCAAACACTTCGTAGACAGAAACATTATTCGTACAAAACATTTGAAGGGTTCTGAAAAGATCTTCACATATATGTTTTCTCGAACTCCGAGTGGTCCTTGGACCGCCTTGGTCCTAATGTCCATCTGCCCTTGCAACCAAATAGAGACGTGAACTAGTCATACTATAATTGAAACAACTTTATTTTACGTATTTTCAATCCATGCGAAGCGTGTGACAAGCCGCCGAAAGTACACCAATTCTCAACACGTGCGAGTAGGAATCCTTCGCACTTGGTGAGGCATGGCCCATTGGGACGTCCTCGTTAATTAATAAGAGAATTATTATTGACATTTTAAAATTTTCATTGTGCACTCTTCATAAATGTGTTTTTTTTCTAAATATAAAAATTTTAGAGCACACAATTAGATTTCTGGATTGTTAATAATAATTTCTTCTAAAACTATGAAGCTATAAATTAGATCTTAAATAATAAATTTTCATTATGCACTCTTTCAAAGTATAGTTTTTTTTTTTGAATATAAAAAGTTTGATCTTATTTTTTAAGTCGTACCTAAAAACCTACTTATTTAAAGTCTTTTAGGTTCGGCTTATTATATTATCTTGATATATCGTCCCAAAAAAGATCCACGAGGTCCGAAACTCCGTAGCATGCAATGCATGCATGGGAAGTATGATTATATATTGATTCTTCGCTCGAACCCATCAAAAGTTTTGCCTGTTGGTATCGGTGAAATATATAAAAATAGGAATATTCTCGTAAATTAGTGCCAGTGAGTTTTAGTGTTTGGAGTTGAATCCCCGGGCGGGATACCTAGAAATTATTTGACGGACGAGTCGGTGTCAGCAAGGTCACCAGCAGCAGCCACATTTGCACGTGCAATTGCCTTTATCTACGTGCTTTTGTTCTTAATTATTCTAGGGTTTCGTTTTCATGCATGAGTTTTCTAAATACAGTGAATGGGCTGAAAGATGAATGCGAAAGTGTTAGGCAAACAATTTAATTGAATACTTAACATCAGGGCAATCATTGGATCGGATTGGTTTGGATTGGATTAGCTTTGTTGGGTGTTTTGGAGGAAATGGAAAGTAGAAAGACAGGTCTTGTCTTTCAATCTCAGATGAGATTGTTCACCGGAAATATTAGAGCTGCGTTTGGGAGGAAGGTTGTCATGAGACGGCATGTTATTGTATTAGTATGTCTAGTCAATCACGAATTGAAAAAAAATGAGTTAAAACATGTCGAGCGCATGGTTAACTTAAGATTATGCCATTTCAACATTCTAGTTGTAAACAAGTTTCTGATACGAGAAAAAACAATTTCACGGACTTAAGTGATTATCAACTAGATTTTTCTTCATTAAGATGCATGTAAAACAGTTAACTCGTATGATAGATGTAAGTGAAAATCCCTCACTAATGTTAAAGATAATCGCGCGTGCACGTGTGCGTCTTTCGCTTGCAGATGAAATAATTATAGACAAATCCACATGTGAGTGATTCTCAGTACCATTTCACAAATATTATTAAAGTATTGACAAAGATATTTATCCTCATACTCATATATTCATAGAATGTTAATGAGATCTAACCTCTTGTTTTGTTGGTGGAAGACATGATTAGCCATGGTCCACTCAACCACCAATTTAATTATTTTAGTTCAAGTACTCAGATCATAACAAGCATAATTCATATATCATATTAAAAACAACAGATGTACTATCCACACATTCTTTTTTACTTCTCACACATCCTTTGTTAATTTATGTCTGTTGATTTTTTTCAATTCATCTGATTGGATGGCCAAAAACTAAAAAGGTGTGGAATAAGTAAAAAAGAGTGTGGATATCACACCCCTAAAAACAAACAAATAAGTCCTTCCAACTGGCGAGGTGGGAACAAGTAGGCGTGACCAAAACATTTAGCAAAAATTATTAAGCAGTGGCAGCCATGACTACTGCTGGACTTGGAGGTACCGCCAACGAGGATACACCAAAGCTTGTTTCCCCCAAATTTAATTGATTGGTAACTTTCGCAAGAGAACCACTTTATATAATAATATAATGTTTTATGAAGAAAAATTTACACATAGCATTATATCTTTGTATAATTAAATCGGAATGCAAGATGATGATGAATCTATTCATATAAATCGTTACAGCAACTCCAGCGTGGGAGCCCTCCCCCAAGGCTATTCTCTATTCAATCCATCCAGTAAACAGTAACTGCCCTTAATGAACAGTAACTGCCTTTTGCATCTCCACCGTTGCATTTGAATAGCCCTGGCAATAGGCAATAAAATAATAGTATTTTATTTATGTATAAAATAATACAAAGAAAGAAACAGAAAAAATGAGAGACCTTGCGGCGGCGAGAGCATGACCTAGTTCGTGGACAGTGACTGAAATCACTGTGGACGAAGAAGCTTCCATGGAAGAGATTGAGAGCTCTGCCGAGCTCCCATATGAGGAGGAGGGAGACGGAGAAGAGCAAGGTTAAACAGAATCTGACGCCGACGGAGAACCAAGCCCTGAGAATTCGGCAATGGGTCTTGCCGAAATGGAAGAGGGGTTGGTTGAAAACCCAGAATTTGAAGTTGCAGTAGCAGCAGGAGACAGTGGCCGGGGGAGGAGGAAGCGGTGGAGATGAGTTTGCAGGGGAGTGAAGGGGTAGATATTTTAATATCCCAAATCAAATTAAATCTGCACTTGTTTACCTTTCTTCTTCGATCTCTTTCTTTTTGCATATCAAAATTAAAAACCCAAATTTTCAAATCCAATCCAATTGAAAAACGGGTTCCAAATTTTGTCAATTGTGGGTTTTGGAGAAACAAAGAAAAAGAGACATCAAAGAGGAACCCAGAAGAAAAAAAGGTCATAAATTTTACAAGATATGTCGTCTGCATGTCTGTTCTCATCACCGGCACAGTCGGTTTTGTTGTGGCCCTCAAAAAGCGTGGAGACGTCGTCCTGACGTCAGCCCACGTCAAACTGCCTTCGGGCGCTCGGGCTGGCACGAATCGACAGGCCTGGCGCTCCGGCCTGCTCGGGCCCCCTCGCCAGCCAACGCTGGGCTTCCTCCCTCAGGCAATCTAGCCATGTTCCGGAGCCCGTCCCTCGAGCAGGAGCTCCCGCTGGAGCTACTCTTATTGAACATGGAAAAGGCTTGGGTAGTGAAGAAAGTTGAGGTTCCACCATTAAATCAATTGGCAATATAAAGAATAGCCCAATTACTAATAAGCATATGCAAGGTCCAGCGTGGGACTGATACTCTCAATATGCATTCTTATGTGTAGCGAATTTTCAAGCTTAGCACGTGGACAACACAAATTAGGTGATGTGGAGCACGCCGAGGTGTTCACACGAAGGATAACCTGCTTTAATATCATGAAAAAAGTTAAGATTCCACTATAAAATTAATTGGGAATATGATTAGTAGCCAATTATATTGATACTCCCAACAGGTAGCCATGCCCCCTCCTCCTTGTTTTTATAAAATACACTGCCACAGTTGAAATATCAGGAGAAATGCCAGCTATTTCTGTGTAACATGCTATGTGGAATTTTCTGCTAATTGTATTATTTATTTATTAAGCTACTGATTTCATGCAAGATCGGGGTTTTATGGACTAGGCCGGTTTTTCAAAGGAGTTGCCTACTCTTTTTAGGTCTCGTATCGACATGTTTATTTTCGTGCATGACATATGGACTGGACTGGAGGAATAGACAGCAATGTGAGCCAGAAGATGGAATTAGAGCCCACACGATATAAAGAACTACACGAAATCTTTGCCATTCAAAAAAGAAAAATGATTTTGTATTACAGTATAGCGGTATTATTTTTTATTTGTAAGTGAGAAGTTTTAAGTTTGATTCTCGCCAAAGACGAATTTGAACTACATTATTGCTAGCCAAGATTGTAAATACCATTGTTTGTTCAAAAAAAAAAAAAAAAAGAGAAGTGATTTTGTTCCAAAAAAAAAAAGGAAGTGATTTCCTGTTTTGATTTACTAGTTTATTAGTGTACGTACATGAGATTAATTTGCATTAGAGATTTGTGATCAAAATATCATCTGTGTCTAAATAACATTACTAATTAAAATAATATGTCACAACGTGATGGTCGCACACACTACTATATAGTTTTAAATTCACTTAAATAATAACACTAGTAATTATTAATAATCAAGAAATCACATGTCTATGTGTTGACCTTAAAAACTACCAAGCCTACGTGGCGCGCAGGCCGAGTAACTAATAAGCTAACTACGTCCTTCGGTTGTGTGCGGGGCGTGCCAACTCGTCGGCCGAGGAGTAAAATTTGTTGCTGTTGCGTTGGTTGCGCTGCTGACTTCTGCGTCTTGCGATTGCGGCCGAGGAAGGAACTTGACTCGGCTTTCGGATTCTAAAGCCTGAAGACAAGGCTACTAAATATGCGAAGTTCACAGATCGTTGTCATCGGATTCGGTCACAGTGATGGTGTTCGTCAGAGTAAACTCACGCCGAATCGACACTAAAGTGTAAGGGCACAAATACTCAAAGCGGATGTACGTCTTGATGGTGAATGTGGTTCGGCCGTCAGAATGTCGAACTTTAAAGCCCACTTGTGAGTATCTAATCATACGACAACTCGACGTTCAATGTGCCGAGCCCTAATAAACTGTAACACCTCACTTCGCCGAGAAGGCTGATGAGATGACCTCTGCCAATAAGGATTCGAAAATCCTTCTCGACCGAGACTTGGATAGGTAACCAGTCGGCCCCTTCGCAGTGCTGTTTATCCAAACTGAAGGTGCTCCGTGGTCGGCTGATTCTACGGCGATAGTGCTGTTTATCCAAACTGAAGATACCACCGGTTGCCTTCACAGTGCTGTTTATCCAAACTGAAGGTGTGTTGGCGAAAAGGAAAATAAAAATCTCAAGGTTGTTGAGAGGTTTCGCGTAGAGCGAGGGTTTGCGCAGGGCAGATTTGTGTGTTGAGTTGGAGTGCCCCTTCCGTTGTTTGTAGCCTTGTATTTATAGCAACAGATCCTCCTTTGATCAAATTAAAACCTCACTCGGATTAGGACTCCTCGTCCTAATCCAACCTTATCTCGACCAGTCCTACTTTCGTCAGGACTCTGAACCTGGCCTTTTGTCAAGCCACATCCGTCTCCATGTCCCAACATCCTTGTTTCGCCGAGACTCCTTGCTTTATCAGGATTCGACCTCTTTGCCTTTATCCAAATCACTCATCCTCTCAATAGGACTCGGCCAACCTGACTTGGCGGCCTATGGCAACTAGACGGCCCATAATATCTCTGGAAGAATACTGAGCTGAGAACAAACTTAGACTCGGCCCAATAATATAAATTTGGGTCCAAACACTATGACATATCAACCTTATCATTCATCTATTATATAAAACAAAATCTATAATGCTAGAAGACATATCAATTTTATCGTTTATTTGTTTGTCGGCTACAATAATACGTACCACTTAATTAGTGATACAAAACCAAACACATATCAACTTTATCGGTCATCTGCTTGTCCGCTACAATAATACGTACCACTTAATTAGTGATACAAGTTTTGTATAAAATTTAACTGTTGCAAAAATCTTTTAAATTCTTATATACAAAATCTAACTGTTGATTTTACAGACTACTTAGTGGTACATAAAATAGAAGAAAACTTTTTTTGTTGACATGTTCATTTTCTTGAATGAAATGTGGACTGGACTGGAGGAATAGACTATTATGAGCCACGCATAAGATAGAAGTACAGTCCACATGACAGAAAGAACTAGAAGAACTATTTGGCATTCAGAAAGGGAATGTAATTTCAGCACTAAAAAATCTTTCCCCAAAAATAAAGGAGTCCAAAGGCAAAGGCGGAATCCCAATTAATCGGTAAAAACGTTTATTGTTATATATTAAAATCAATTCAAATCGAGAAGAACTGAGTTGAAACGGGTAACTTCCAGAGCTTTTGCTGCCGATCGACTGCTTGAACTCCCACCTGAACATGGAGATATTACCATATACCAGTATTCCTACATCTACATAGCATGTATATGGGAACAAACCACTATATATTTACAAACATCTACATATCTCACAGAACATCTCTCTTTGTTTCTCTCTACGGATCCCAAGCCCCTGCATTTACGAGCATAATGGCTAAATTTGTGACCCGTATGATCAAGTACTTATTCTCCATGGCCTTATTACTTCCCACTTTTAGGCATGCGTTCTCCCAAGCAGCTCAAGTGAACATAGCCCCGGCACCCCCAACGGTTTTTATAACCGTCGACCAGTCTGGCAGCAACGATTACACTAAAATACAACACGCCATCGATGCCGTGCCGTCCAACAATGCCCTGCCAGTGTATATTTGGGTTAAACCTGGCATCTACTACGAAAAGATTAATGTACCTTCAGACAAACCGTTTATAACAATAAGTGGATCGACAAGTTATGCAAGCGACACTGTGATAACGTGGAAGGAATCCGGCGAGATAAATGATACCGCAGTCTTCACTTTATGGGCATCTGATTTCGTAGGGCGCAACTTCACAGTTCAGAATACGCATGGGACGGGTGGCAAAGCAGTTGCACTGAGAGTCTCGGGAGATAGAGTAGCATTCTATGGTTGCAGCATTATGTCTCATCAAGATGTCTTATTTGCCGATATAGGCAAGCAATACTACAAAGACTGCTACATTGAAGGAGACACTGATTTTATATTTGGAAGAGCTTCTTCTTTATTTGAGGTACGTATGTGACAGCTATATATATTTACGATAAAATTATTTGGACATGCAAAACTAACACACTCACACTGGCAGAATTGTCACATGCATTCGCTTTCGGAACAAAACGGAGCTATAACAGCCCAAAAAAGGGATTCACCATCACAAGATGCGGGGTTTGTGTTCTTGGGAGGCGAAATCACTGGCGTCGGAAGGGCAGTACTAGGAAGGCCATGGGGTCCCTATTCGACAGTCATCTTTGCCTATACTAAGATGTCGGATGCGATTCTCCCACAAGGCTGGGACAGTTGGGGCCGATCAACTGACTACTTGAGGTTTACATTTTCTCATGTTAATTTTTAATAATTAGGTTAATTATTTAATTTAATTACTCTATTTATTTATTTGTTTTAATCTCGTTCTAATTTGGTTTCAACTTGATGGGTATGTAGTAAGGTTTACTATGGTGAGTACAAATGTACCGGAGCTGGAGCCGTGACAGCAGAAAGAGTTGCGTGGGAACACAACGTTACGCCAAAAGAATTTACATCCTTCATGAACAAGGTTAGGGGCTTTGGAATTGGAAGCTGGCAAGGTTCCGATGGAGGAGGATGGAAATATGGAGCTCCCCCTCGTGTCGGAAGAGATGGAGAAGGAAACAATGGAGGACGGCAACAAGGACCTCCTACTCCTATTGGAGATGGAGGGAAACAAGGATCTCCTACTCCCATTGGAGGTGGAGGGCAACATGGACCTCCTCCTCCCGCAACTAGAGAAGGAGGACAATATGGAGCTCCCGCTTCCTTTGCAGGAGGATGGCAACATGGACCTCCTCCTTCCATAGCAGGAGGAGGACAATATGGAGCTCCCCCTCCCTTTGCAAGAGGCTGGCAAAAAGGACCTCCTACTCCGGTTGGGGGAGGAGGGCAACATGGAGCACCTCCTCCTGCTGCCGGAGGAGAACGAGAAAGAAACAATGGAGGAGGATGGAAACATGCAGCACCCATTCCCATTGGAGGAGGAGGAGGAAGAAACAATGCAGGATTAGGGCAACATGGAGTTCCTACTGTAGGAGGAGCCTCCATCGAGGGGTGGGCTGATGTGCAATGGAGTGGTTGTGAAAAAGGTGCTGCCCGTCCAGGCCTTTTGGGATTGTTTTTTGTTTTGCTTCCTTTAATCCTCTTGTCATAATTTTATGAGGGGTAAAATTTTAGGGCAAAACTTGGATGGGGGCTAGTATAGTAGAAAACTTTGTAAATCTATTAGTTTACCTTCCTTTAGTAATCAAGTTGTAGAC
The DNA here is from genome assembly GCA_024362995.1 of Heteromeles arbutifolia. Taxonomy (NCBI): domain Eukaryota; kingdom Viridiplantae; phylum Streptophyta; class Magnoliopsida; order Rosales; family Rosaceae; genus Heteromeles; species Heteromeles arbutifolia. The sequence continues at coordinate 1,468,845 of JANCRC010000001.1, read as the reverse complement.
TCTTATAGTTGAGACTTAAATTTAGTGACAAATGTAACTTTTTAAATGCATGCATAGGACATGTATGAATCCAAACAATTACTCCTTACAGTGCTTATGTTTCCACATGTGCCACGAGAAAAACTGACAATAATCAATATTAGTTGCACGCATGCAATGCACAAAATAAAGTGCGTAAAGGCCTTTTAGTAGCTAATAACTTCACTAGTTATTGATACGCCTTCCAAATTTTTGCTCATTTTATTTTATGTGATTAATATCAATGATTTTTGTCGGTTTTTCTTTTAGTAGTGCAGTGGCCTTAGACCTATGGCGATCGCCTTTTTTAATTCATTGTGAGAATAATTTGGACCAGTTCCAGGCTTCCAGCTCTATTTTACACCGGTGGCAGCCAATGTCAAAACTCCAAATCCAAGCAACCGAGCTGCCTGCTCAAATAACGTAATGGGTGATAAACCCTAATATCACACAAATGACATGCTAATTCTACTTCTTAAGCAACCTCAAGACTTGTGTAACATCAATAATCCAATTAGGCCGCCATTACAACATTTCATATCAATATAATCTGATCTTAACCACTTCATATCACTCATTTTAATTTCAAACATTTGTTTCTTCAGTCTCAAGGTACAAATATCCTGCCGCCGGCTACCCTGGAAATTCCTTACAATTATCCTCCACACGTTTACGTAAAAAGTGATTAATTCTAATCATTCTTCAAACACTTTATTGTCAAGAAAACGGCCCCACCTCCCTTGGCATCCACCTGTAACTACTATATAACAATCAACGTCCATCCATCTTCTTCAACATTCAAATTTCAATCTACGTTCTTCAATATTCATTTCAACGTACGCATATATTCATTGATTTTTTAAGAGTATTATTTGAGCCAAAAACCTCTAATTTCGACCATGGTGGCTGTTTGTGGTACTTCTATGACGACCAAGTGCTTCTTTGTCATGGCTTCATTGTATGTTCTTCTGGCGCTTTCTCAAGCAGAAGCAGAAACAACTCAGGGGTCCACGGCAATTCTAATAACCGTGGATCAGTCTGGGAAAGGCGATTACGAGAAAATACAAGATGCCATCGACGCGGTGCCGTCGAATAACGTCGATCTTGTGTTCATTAGGGTTAAGCCTGGAGTCTACAAAGAAAAAATTACTGTCCCCGCGGACAAACCCTTTATTACAATAAGTGGCACAAAGGCAGTTGACACTATAATTACGTGGAACGACAGCGGAGATATATTTGCATCTGCAACTTTCTCTGTGTTGGCTTCGGATTTTATAGGGCGCTACCTGACAATTCAGGTACATATATTTATATGTGTGTGTGTACGTAGTACGTTTCACATGCATGTCCATACATATATACGCTTGAATCTAATAATTTTAATTGCTGAATTCATTGCAGAACACTTTTGGAAGCGGTGGTAAAGCAGTGGCGCTAAGGGTCTCAGGGGATAGAGCAGCATTTTATGTGTGCAGAATTTTGTCTTACCAAGATACGCTACTTGACGATACCGGCAGGCACTACTACAACAACTGTTATATTGAAGGAGCCACTGATTTTATATGTGGAAATGGTGCTTCTTTTTTTGAGGTAACTTATATAAGAAAACAATATTGTTAGCATTTTGGTTTTTGAAAATTATTGATTTTATTGTTTCAACTGTCACATTATCATGTGTTGTTATCAATATGTTCATGATACACTTCATCTATCTATATATTATAATACGCAGATTAGTAACTAGTAACATGCATGTGATGTTAGGACCATGAGCTCAATGATTTCTCAAGGATTAATTAGTATGGTGCTAATTCATATGTTTGGGCTTCAATTGATGAATAAATTAATTAAATTTTGCAGAAGTGCCATTTGCATTCGATTTCGAATGGAGGAGGAGCCATAACAGCCCAACGGAGGATGTCACCTTCAGAGGACACTGGGTTCTTTTTCTTTGGGTGCAAGATCACTGGCGTCAAAACGGCTGTGTTAGGAAGACCATGGGGTGTCTATTCCAGAGTCATTTTTGCCTTCACTTACATGCCTAATGTCATACTCCCTCAGGGTTGGAACGACTGGGGAAACTCAGCCGACCAATTAAGGTAACTCTAACGAGAATTTTTGTTAGTATTCCAAAATTATGACCGGCTGCTCCTCCGTTTTTTATATGATGACTATTTTCGATTGCTAATAACGGCTTTTTTTTTTATCCTTAATTTTGTAATCTTTTTTTTATTTACGTTGGATCAATTTCTAATTTTGTTTAAATTGATGTATATGCAGTTCTGTTTACTATGGACAATACAAATGTTCTGGACCTGGAGCTGTGACATCAAAAAGAGTTGACTGGTCACGAGTCCTAACGAGTGAAGAAGCTGCACCCTTCATAACTAAGGACTCCATTGACGGCAAAGCTTGGATTAGGGCAGCGCCTACCAGTTTCAAGAAGAAGGCATTTCCCCCCAAGAACTGATTAGTTAATCTTCTTGTGTGGAAATATATGTATAGTTTTATAAATATTTGATTGCATAAGTTGTTGATCTCATGTATTAATTAAAACATTCTTTCATTGAGTGTACAAATATATATACATCAATTCAATTTCTTTCTCAACTTGATCTGGCCATGTTTCAAAGCAATCGATCACCACCTTTTATATAAATGTTTGTACAATATATTAAAAATTGTTCAAGTTCGTTGCCCCGAATTAATCTCCAAAAACGTCTAGACTAATCAAGTAATGATAATCATGCCGTAAATTTCAAGAGTATCATGAACGGGTCCCTTTAAGATTTAAGATGCAAATAAATAAACTAAAATGTTTTCAAATAATTTTTTGAGACTAAACGATAGGGATTTTATTCAAATAAATACAATTTCTAGGGAGAGCCCCCTAGATTATATCTAAAGGCTCCTCGAATCAACAATAAAAAAAATTAGAAAATAAAACCAACTTGGCCAATTTATGAGCCACAACATTGAACAATCGATGAAGATGACAAACTCGAGATGCGGAGAATCTTTGGAGCCCTAGTTTGATATCATCAGAAATCAGACCCAATGCATAAGAAAAGAAATAGCAATTAATGTAAAATCCTTTACAGAAAGAAAAAAAAAGTAAAATGAACAACAGCATGCATGACGCATGCACGTATACGTTGAGACCTTCCAAAAGAAATAAAGCCCATTAATCTGGTTATGGCTTGCATCCTCCAGCTGATCAGCAGCTAGCTAATGAAGCTGATAACTCTGACAACTAATTGGCTTTCTTGTACTAGGATTCTCTCTCCTCCTATTTTCCTCCCCTTCTATGTTATTCTCTTTTTCTTTTTATAAAGAAATGAGATAGGATCCTCGCCGGATCCTTTTTGTGAGGATCCAGAGATCTTTTAATTCTGTCTGTTTATCGTACATTGTGCGGTCAGTTTTCGTTAGGTACTGTTTGTGTTCAATTTAAAATAATATAATTTAAAATAATTTCTGACTGTACGATATATGATGAAAAGACAGGATTAAAGGATCCCCGAGATCCTCACAAAGAGGATCCGGCGAGGATCCTATCTCTAAAGAAATCAACACAAGATGTTAACATGGTTTAATCGTGACCATTTAAATAAGAAGAGAGGGAAGAAAAAGAAAAAAAAAAAGATGAGAGAATCTTACTCCGCTCACTTTCTTGGGTGCGTGGTATGGGTGATTGGACTCGTGGCACTTTCAAAAATATAACTTGGACCAACGTCATTTACTTTTTTTATATCGTTTTATAAAAAATAAAAAAAACATATAAATATATCCATTACCCATCTCACTTTAATCTAGTGTGCAAATCCATGTGATACATGTCCAAAATTCTCGAGTATTGTATTGCCGGCTTATATCTAAAACCTGTGCGCTGCCGCCAGTATTACGTACAACATTCATCCACAAAAGGCTAACTTAGTGGATAAATCAGTCTTATTAACGTAGCGTCTAGCTAGCTTGCAAGATATTACTTTTGCAATTGGGGGGATAAGAACGAAGGAAAATATATGTAAGGCACCCAAGTCATATATATATATATATATATATATATATATATAAGATTAACTTGTCAATAAATTTACAGAAAGTGAGGAACTGAACTGAAGATCGTATTTGTAGAGATATATGATCATCTAGTCATTTGTGTTTAGTTAAAGCAATTTGAAGAGAAGTGGGTTCACTCATGGCAGTATGGGACTCACCTGTCCTAATAAAGTTCAAGCCACGTATTTAATCCTAATCCTAATCCTGTTACTTGTATTAATTTGTAGCTTCTTCTGGAATTAATCCATGTATTTGATTATTTATTATTTAGCTTAATTGCAAATTAAGTTAACTAATTGTGGGTCGCAATAATCTTTAATTCTTCAGGAGATTACGTACGTGTGCGCAAGAGGAATCAATCACTCATCAAGGAGGAGGTTGAAGCTTACTGGAAAGATACAAGAAGTCAAATTGCATCAGCCTGGCATTATATATATATATATATATATATATATATATATATATATATATATATATGTATGTATGTATATATGTAATACGCTTTTTATGATGTTATTGTTGCGCGTATAGGCAACTGTTCCTAGCACAACTCATATTGAGAAGAAAATTACAGAAATCCAGCTCGTTTCCGGTGACCAGAACAAAGACGTCACAGGTACTGAAGTCTGAAACAAGCCCTAGGGCTCAGAATATCATAAACAGCAATGGCTGGTAACATGTAAATTAGCATAATAATTTTCTTCTCATTTTTTATTTGTAAAACATAAATAAATAATTAATAATATTATGGATGCATATATGCAGGTGGACACAGTGTGCAATTGGGCATTTCTGAATTAACCTCCAATATCAGAAGCCGATTCCAACACTACTCATGCATCACAGTTTCATGTATCCAATAGCTCGGCCCCTAAATCAAACGGCCATGATCAAATCAGTCCCTGAGCTGTCCTTAAGGCCCAAGAATCCGGCCCATAAAAGTGGGTCCATATGCTTGACCCGTCAATCATGGGCCTTTTCTTTTTTATTTAATTTTTAAATTGTAAGGACCTTATGACTTGGGAGATCGAGTTTCTTGGTAGTAATAGTTGTGTTTCAAATCTTAAGACTTATGTACATAAGTCTTATTTAAGGAGGTTTCATTTTATTTCTAATGTTTTCCACTCCGACAATTAAGATGTTACATCACGATTTTAAATCAGATTAGAAATTTAAAAAAATATCAAATCTATTCACTGATTTTTAATAATCTTTTGAGCTGTGGCATAATTTAATCGGCTAACCGTTCAACATTACTTCTCAACAATCCACGTTCTTAGGATACTCTTTCACAATCATAAGCCTTACAAACATTCCCTTAAGAGGCTTCAATAAAAAACGTAAAAAAAATAAAAAGAAGGAGATAAACACATTATTTTTATATTTTAGATGACTCGTGGAACTTGAGGATGGGTTGGGGTAGCTTGTCCTTGCATCTTCGTGTTCTTTTTTTCTTCCATGAAATGATTCCTTTTGCAAGTAGTTGAATGCAAACAAACATGGCGTGATCACGCTTTCTTAGCCTTCACTAAAAAATCATTGTGCCTTTTCTTAATTCTTGTAATTATTTTTGCTATTAATTATGATCTTCAATGAGTAAAATAGTTCTCTTCAAATGGAATTAGGTCATGGGTCTTATTTATACAAATGATATATTTATATTCAAGGGGTAGGAGAATAAATTGGTTGCAAAATCGTCATCCATGAGATTCGAATCTAAGATCTCTCACTTATAAATGAAGAGAAATATTATTAGACCGTAGTATTAAATAACAGGTCATGAACTAATTTTTATTTAATACGTTTGCGCCTCGGTTGATAACTAGTTTTTTAGATTGTCTTTGAGTTTTCTATTGGCGTATCCGTTGTATTTAATACGTTTGCAGTATTTTCTATTCAACTATACTTGTATTTATATTGTCTTTGAACTTTCTATATTTTTTACTAGTTTTTTAATGAGTGGTTGCACAACGACAATAACGTCTTGATCACGTTAGGACTAAAGTCTATGAATCTGGAATAACAAAAGTGTAATAGTCCGGTTTTGCCCTTCACCAACCCTTTTCTTGAACAGCTTTACGAGGGTAGTTCTAACTTTTCACCTAGTATTTTTCGCTTCTAAATTAAGAAAAATTATAAAGAAATTTTGTTCCAATACCTTTGTAGCTGTTCCTATCCTGCGGTAGGTAAGCTCTGAACAATATTCTCATAAAGTCAAACAAAGAAAGAAAAATAAGGTGAACCGTCAATCCCACGATTTCAATTTGTCACCATTTTCTTTCCCATCTAGAAGCATATGATATAAAATTATGTAATTTCGTCCATAAATTGTGCTCTTGCTACTTCTATTCACTTCACAACTTCAAAAGTACACGCACAAAAAAAAAAACTAGGAAAAAGAAGAAGAATTTGATATTCCTTTTTCGAAATTCCAATGGCGGAAAAGAGTAAGATTTTGATCATCGGAGGCACTGGCTACATCGGAAAGTTTGTCGTCGAAGCGAGCACAAAGGCCGCCCATCCAACCTTTGCTCTGGTTAGAGAGAGCACGGTCAACGACCCTGCCAAGGCTAACCTCATTGAGAAGTTTAAGAACTTGGGTGTCACTTTGCTCTACGTACGCATATTCATATTAATCTCTCTATAATCTCTCTGTGTTTAAGTTAATCATGTTATGGTAGTTAATTATGGTGATTAATATTCAGGGAGATCTTTATGACCATGAGAGTTTGGTGAAGGCGATCAAACAGGTGGATGTTGTGATATCGACGGTGGGTTTCATGCAAACTGCAGACCAAACCAAGATCATTGCTGCCATTAAAGAAGCTGGCAATATCAAGGTTAGTGTCTCTAATTAACCAGAGGATCTATCGATCAGGTTGTCTGATCAAGTGACATATTCGACTGTCTAATATTAATATATCATAGTGTCAATATGCTTGTTAGTGATAATCCATGTGAAAATCATTTGACTAGACTTAAAATTATCAGACAGTCTGACTTAAGTTTTGTCGTCGTCTAATTTACGGGTTTTTAGGTGAAAGATTTGCAAAACTATGGAGATTAATATAAATATAACTTGTCCTGTATTTTATGCAGAGATTTTTCCCGTCGGAGTTTGGAAACGATGTGGATCGAGTGCATGCAGTTGAACCAGCCAAGTCTACGTTCGACCTCAAGGTCCAAATCCGGCGTGCTATTGAGGCCGAGGGCATCCCCTACACTTATGTCTCCAGCAACTGCTTTGCTGGCTACTTTCTGCCCTCATTGGCACAGCCAGGTGCCACTTCTCCACCCAGAGACAAGGTCACCATCTTAGGGGACGGAAATCCGAAAGGTAACAATGTCAACGAAAGTACTTCTGTTCATAAGCGATTATATTCATAAGCAATTATGTTATAAGTACTTTTACTAGAAGGCACTTGGGAGGTTGTTCATGAAGAAGTACTTGCTAGGTGCCTCTCTAAAAAATACAAAAAAATGGTTTTACGACTCAGAAGCACTCTAATTTTTCTACCGAATAGTTCATAATCGCTTTTATTTGTATGCAATTGATTTGATCCATTCAGAAGCAATCTCAAATATGCTCTATATTGTTTGTTAATGTTGCAGCTGTGTTCAACAAGGAAGATGACATTGGAACCTATACGATCCGGGCCGTTGATGACCCGAGAACATTGAACAAGATCCTCTACCTGAAGCCTCCACAGAACATCTACTCCTTCAATGAGCTTGTTGCCCTGTGGGAGAAGAAGATTGGCAAAGTTCTTGAAAAAGTCTACGTCCCAGAAGACAAACTCCTCAAGGATATTGCAGGTCAGTAATTAATCATCCATTTTTTTATACAAACGACAGTGGAAGGGAAGGAATTCAAACTCGGATCTCGAGTGCATGAGCGATTGCTCTTAATCAACCGTGCTGTAAGCCTCCAGCAGTAATTAATCATGCATTACCTTAATCATTTTTAACTAATTAATGTTGTTGGTTTTGCAGAGGCCCCAATTCCAATCAATGTGATATTAGCAATCAACCATTCAGTGTTTGTGAAGGGAGATCATACCAACTTCGAAATCGAGCCATCGTTCGGAGTTGAGGCTTATGAGCTCTACCCTGATGTGAAGTACACCACCGTGGATGAGTACCTTGATCAATTTGTTTGAAGAGATTAAGATCACAGGACTTCTGCTAATATGTGTGCTAAATATCTCAGAAAAAATAACTTTAAATGTCGTTAATGTTGTTTGAGCGGAAGAGTGTGTGCGACGAGAACAAAATTTACAGAGTTTTAATGTAATTTCTATGTTTTTCCTGCACAGTTGTGGTTGGTTTTGATTTTTAGAGATGTCAAAACACTTTGAGAATTGCCTAGTGTATATCACGTCATGGTGATACGAAATATAAAAATAAGATGATATATTCTTGGCTGTATTTACAATTTCTCATTCGATTGATCGTTATGGACTCACAAGTAACATAATCTTTTGAACATATAACATGCAACCCCCATATGTGCATTATGTGTCTCATGAGTAACAAAATTTTCTCAGGTGACCCCACATTGATCTCACTCAATAACCTAATCAAGCAGATCTAGCGAAGTTTCTCTCATTTTTAATTTGCAACTATTATGAAATGCTTTGGAGTTACAAAATATTTTGAATATAGAATCCGTGCATTAACGCCGTTCATAAAGCATCTCTCACACGAACACGAGATCCTAAATATTTTATCTCACACGATCCCACACTAGTCTCACTCAATGTGAGAACTGTCCTAATCAAGCAGCAGCATAGCGAATTTCTCTCCTCCCCTTATACCTTTGTAATCGTTACGAAAATGATGCTTGGTGTCCAAACGCACAACATAAATTGAAGACGAAAAGAACACGCATGATTTTGACACATGAAAGGAAGCACTTGCACAGAGCAAGCAACCACCATCACAAGAACAGAACTAGTGGTGGTGGTCACATTTCAATTATTGTACTATCGATCCTTATATTACAAGCCAATTTACATTTGGTACCTCAAATTGCAGCAAATTATGAAACCAACGCAATTAGTTGAACTTTGTCTTGCTTGCTTAGGAGACAACCCCCGTGTCACAAAGTCTCTTAACTTTATATGATGACAAGAAAACATCCATTATTCAATGTCCCTGCTGACGCATAATGTTTCCTCAGCTTATGCGTTTCCTTTCTTTTTGGTACAACTAACATCAGTGAAAACGACCAACTAGCTCTTAATCTAGCATTTCATTCCCCCTCGACATCCGGAGAACGAAATAAACATACATTTTACAGGAAACCAGTGCAGTTCTCTTCCTTGTAATACATGTCACACTTGAATTTTTCTTCCAAAGATGATCGGAGAGGCTCATACCGAAAAGTGCGAGCTTTGTCCCCGAAGTAGCTTTCACGCATGAAGAACAATCTAACCTAAATTGCTATAAGAATCCGACTCTGACCTCCGACTTAATTTGACTTGGAACTTAGTATTGTTGATCAGAAATCTAAATGACTCTAAAAAGACCTTTCCAAGACTGGTTTCTCCACGCTCCAAACCTGGTTTGAGTTCCGAAACTCGAGCTTGTGCCGGTGACGGTGATGGTGATGCTGCAGGGGCTTCTGTAGTCGGCAGAACTCTTGGTCGACGCTGTGCTTCATATCCTATGATTCCAATCAGTCTTCTACCTTTGGTTCCTTCAACTTTCTCACCTGCCAAACACGAAGCAAAATAGATTACAACAATTTCAAAGCACGAAGAAATCCGAGAGTACAATAAAATGTTCTCAATCTCAGTTTTCTTACCATTTGAGTCCGAGTAGGGTTTGGAAGTCTCCGAAAGAAAAACCAGTGTCGGGGTGATGACAGTAAGAGCAGCCCAGAAGAAGAATATCACAACATAGGTTCTCCCACTCATTTGTTGCCCGTCGGGGGTGGAACAGAGAGAAAAGCCGGTCTAATTAGCAAGACCGAAAATGATGCTTCGACTCCAGGGTTTGAAGAGAAGAAATGGAATACAAAAAGAGAGACAAGAGAGAAGAAATAAGAGAGCGGATGGAGAAGAGACCTTGAACACTAATAGCTGGCCGTTGCATAAATAATTATGTGATTATAAAAAACTAACTTAATTAGACACGAATTGTTTGTCAAATTATTAACAACTACACTTGGTGATTTCATTGTTCAGTTGGTGGAGGGTTGTTATACCAATTAGGTGCATGATTTGGACATCTACCTGGCATCCCCAAGTACACCTGCTAATCATAACCCTGCTTGCTTAATAACTCGATTTAATTAATACCACGACAATACTATACTCAAAACTTGGCATTCAGTAATTCAGCAGCAAGTAAAGCGGAAGAAGAACGAAAGTACAGGTAAATATCGAACAGGTTAGTGACAAGTGAGAATTATCAATTTATGCAAATTTTCATGGCCCATTAAGTACTAATAGTAAGCAAATTATCCTAATAGTGAGCAAAATTCAAACATATCTATGAACTTTGCGAGTATTAACATGATAAAGTGTTCAGAAAAACTAAAAACATTCGAACACTGCACTTCTTTCGTTCACTGATTCGACCAAAGCTTCAGTCTGAGTTCGCTGCAGCAGGTCTCTGCCCTGTATACCTCTGTAATAATCAAGGGGAACAAGTAAAAATGTTGAACTTAAGGAAACTCCCAACATAAACAATTGGTCCTGCTTTAGGGAAAAATAGGTAAATGGTGGCTGAACAACATTCTAGACCTCTCACCTGTTTTCCGATGCTGAACGGTACATATTTGTACCTAATCATGTGCATTATCTGGCGCTTCATTGTAAGAGCAAAAAGAACGATCCCATAACAGAGGAGAATGGGCCAGAAAACAGGGACGTCAAACGCGGAGAAGAAGGTCATCAGAAAGGCGATAGAGAAAGCCTTTGTAATGGAATACCTAAAACCACACAAGCAAGAGCATAAATTACTGAGTCTCAGCAGTCATAAAAACCTACTGAACACATACAAGCACACATTAATTGCAATTACGTATATGTTACAGTAAACAACGTGTTGTGCAATGACTATTTTCAAATCAAGAAAGAACAATCTCGACTGCTGAAGTCATTCACACAATCCTAACTTCCATTCGGTGCTATCAAGAGCTGCTTCATAAGAACCCCATTATCCTCCATATATTTTTCACTCTGTTGTCGATGAGGTGCCATCAGCGGAACCATGTTAATGCTATAAAATCCTTTGACTTATCAAGCTTCCTATTAAGTTCACACTTCTACCATCCATACAAGTGTACAAATTTTAAAGCATGCATACAATTAGCCAGACATTTTAAATTAGGGAACTTTAACGAAAAACTTCTGGTACTGTTCACTTTAACGAAAAATCCTAAAAAGTCAATCCTAATACTATTCACTTTACCCTTTATTTGTCTTTTTTTGTTAAAACTCAAAGTTTTCAAGTCATTTTCATTAGTTTTTCTTTTAACTTAGCCAGAACCCCGCCTTACTGAGCCCGGGGTTTTTGGTATGATCTAATGTAGCATTCATATAAGTGCTACTCAAACATTTAAATCAGCCACAACACCTACTTTAGATCACACACCCAAAAAACCATAGCAAGTACATATACGATGCAACTCTCACAATTCCACTGAGGAAGTTGTTCAATTACCAGAATTTGAACTCGGGAAGGCGGCGAATGAACGGCTTAAACTCATCGGAACCTTGGGTTGGCAGGGAAGCCCCGTCCGCTTCGAGCTCAGGATCAACCTTTGGTGACAGAAACCCAATCAACAGATTCAAGATATAGATTCCCAGGCCGTATGACACAATGTAGAACCCTTGAATATAGTAAACTCGGAGCACGTAAACCACCGCCACGGCAAGAGTCCCCAGCCACCTGTGAACCGGGTTCGGGGTCGACCGGTCCAAGTAGTACTGAAATGTCCTTGAAAATTCGTCTCTCCACTTCGCCAACGGCGCCACCCCCGACCCAGCATCGCCGCCCTCAACTCCTTCCATCAATATTTTCCTGAACATCCATCAAAATTAATAGCCCAAATCAAAAGATTAGATTCTGTTTGGTTCCCGAGAAAACTAATCACCCGATTCACCTCTAGAGAACTATTAATTCGGACCTAACAATTCACATTTCCGGGTAATCAAAACCTAATAGTTTCACAAACCCAGTTTGGAATCAAACATCTTTCTACGGAAAATAAATTTTTTTTTTTTAAAAGGAACTTTTTTAATATTATAAAAAAAAAACCCAATAATTTAGTTCAGGAAAAATAGAAAAATAGGAAAAAATCTTTACCTTGAAGAAAATTGAAGTGTGTTTTGGATCCGCTGAGAGAATCCAACTATAATCCAAATTTCTAAGCGGATCTGTGTGAATTTCGTAAGCTTATTTACTAGTTAATGTCGGTGCGATTGTTCGTTTCTTATCTGTTTCCTTTTTCCAGGAAAATCGAAATGGGGAAGAACAGCGCACGCTAGCCCTCAATTGCGTGCACGCGATTGAAGGCATCGAAACGCACAGCTTCATAGCTTCATGTTTGACAAATTATCCGCGTCCTTTAAATGGCCGTTCGGCTTTGCGGTTAATTAAAGCCTTTCAACATGATATTATCTTATGATCAATTATCGTCGAACGTAAATTTAACTCATATTATTAGTATTTGTAAGGTAAAATCTTTTTTTATTTTTTTTCGAATACATTGATATTTTTACATTAAGGTAAAGTGAAGTTCGGTTAAGTTACACAATAGACAACCTAATTTGGTATCGAATTTATCATCCACGAGATCTGTTAGAAAAAAAATCATCCTTTTCATTATAAAGCATGAGGCATCCCACCACATTTCAAAGGGACTATTTCTTAGTGGGCCTAAAAAGACTAAAGAGATTTTAGCCCACTTTTAATTACAGTCAAATAACATAAATCATTCTGAACATTTGAATTATAGTTAATCAATTTTGTTGGTCGCTTCGGAAATCACTACTTTGGCTCCAATTAAATAGAAACCGGGGATGTTTTGGTAACTTCAGTAGCCGGGAAGGGAAAATTCTGTTATACGCTCCCGGTTAGGATGTAAGGATCTCTAAAATCTCCGCAACTTGGATCCGGATCAAGGTCTAAAATATCCATAATATCCAGATATTTTTATCGAAATTTTCGTGTTTTTGAACTATCGATATTTCCGATGTCATCGATATTTCCATCGAAATTTCCGTATTTTTTAAATTTCTATATTTAAAAAAACACCAAGGGGATTCGAACCCCTCCCATTTTACTCCTTCAACACATTAACCACCATATCACTTATATTTTTGTGAAAATATGATAAAATATTTATATATTTTCTACACCCACAATGTTTGTCAGCTCACTATATAATCAACTTAAATCAGTTAAATCCATCATGCAATGCATTTCCTTCCAATTTTTTATGATAAACTAATAGATAATTGACTAAATAAACATCCTGCAAAGTTTCAATAAAAATTTCCAAGTTTTTCTTGCAATTTCCGTGGTTTTTATTCAATTTTTATCGATATCGATAATATCCCGATATTTCTATCGAAATTTCCGTGTTTTTGGACTACCGATATTCCGATATCATCGATATTTTAGACCTTGATGGGATCCCTCTACCCTACCCGGTCATTTGGGCCATTACCTTCGTTTTTCTCCGGCCTGCTTCAATTCACACGACAGAGAGTCAGAGAGTCAGAGAGAGTGGCAGTGAGCGGAGGAGCTGGTGGTAGCTGGCGGAGAAAGTGAGAAAAAGATGGGGACTTTAGGACGAGTAATATACACTGTCGGATTCTGGATTCGGGAGACGGGCCAGGCCATTGATCGCCTCGGCAGCAGCCTCCAGGGCAGCTACTACTTCAAAGAGCAGCGTGAGCCTAATCCCTTTCTCTCGAACCCTAGATCCCATCTTTTTAGATCAATCTCTTAATTTCGAATTTGATTTATTTTTTATGATTTTGGTAATTTAGGGGCTGTTTGGTTCGCATTTCGTATTGATTTCGACGTCGCAGCTGTAGAATTAGCATGAAGTCTAGGGCTTTGCTTTTCATTTGATTTGATAGGTAATTGTAGAATTAGATAGTGTGTTCTACTAGTAGATTATTATCCACCCAACATTAATTTGATAAATTTGTTATATGGGCGTTCCTGGAAATCGTTAATATTTATCATTTATGTGAAATGAAGATTTTTGGAGCATTTCTGAGTATTGGAAGCAATTGGGTCTTCGTAAAGGTGGTAAATTGGTGGCCTTTCCGCGTGTTTGTAGTCAGTCGAGCCATAAGCTCAAAATTTTACGATTGAGGAGGGGGAGGAAATGAAGAAAACAAGAATGGAAAAATAAATATATGTCCACCCATTGGTAGTTTGGTTCACCTAATTTTGAAAAGCTAATACATTGGTCAGCAATCAGCATAGCACATTCTTAGTTTGCGTACATGGGCGATTCAGGATTTTTGGGTTTTGCTTTCTTTTTTCTGTGCATGAGGATGGTGATTATGTTCTTTTCTGTAGTGTCTCGGCATAGAACTCTGATGAACGTATTCGATAAAGCTCCTGTGGTTGACAAGGATGTATTTGTGGCGCCAAGTGCCTCTATCATTGGCGATGTTCAAGTGGGAAGAGGGTCTTCCATATGGTATGGATGTGTTTTGAGAGGTAAGAACCTCTTTTGAGACACAATAATATACGGATGTATGAATGATTTTCTCAGTACAATGGGACCTTTTGGAAGAAAGGACGCTCATTTTATGATGCTTTATTTTATTTTATTTTTCTTATCTTTTTTGTTGGTTAATGAGCTGATGATTTGTTCTTGATGTTTTCCATATCTAGAACCTCTTTATTCTTCACCCGTAAAGTCCCTCAAACTTTTTTTTTAATCGAAAAACACTTAGACAACGTTTCTTATTATTAAGGACATTTGTTATATTACAAGGACCAAAAAAAAAAAATAGTCACACTTTTATGGGGGTTTTGAATAAAAAAAAATGTCTTTAATAATTAAAAAAAGGTGCCCTTAATGATAAAAAAAAGTTGTTTAAGAGTTTTTGAATAAAAAAATGTTTTGCGAGGGGCATTTAAAAATCCATGATATTAAATGCATGCGTTTCTCATAGCAACAATCCATATTCGTTTTTATTGTTACTGATGCACTTTGCAAAACCCATGGATTTCTTTTAATATCAAATGATCTTCAAGCAAGTTGCGAGATAAAACTAGGAATAGTTATCACTTATCATATTTTCTTTTCCATTGCGTCCTGTTTCTCACTGTATATGGAGCTTAGCTTGATAAGAGTAGTGCCTGAGTACTTGTAGTAGATTAGTTATCTGTTGAAAATCCGGTTTATTGTCAATATAGGTGAATATGAGCTGTATTTGTTTATGGAATGGTGGATTTTGGTGATAATTTGTAAAACTGTATTTGTGCTAGGTGATGTGAACAACATCGTTGTTGGATCTGGAACTAACATACAGGACAACTCCCTTGTTCATGTGGCGAAGTCAAATTTAAGTGGGAAGGTGTTACCAACCATTATTGGAGATAATGTTACTGTAGGTGAGTAAATGTGATGTCAAAGATGTGTTTAATTGGAATTTGGAATCGGTCTGATAGTAGTTCTGATTAATTTCCCACAAATTACGCAACAAAAATTTGCTTTGAGCAGGTCACAGTGCTGTTATACATGGCTGTACTGTTGAGGATGAGGCCTTTGTTGGCATGGGAGCCACACTTCTTGATGGCGTCGTCGTTGAGAAACATGCCATGGTAGCTGCTGGATCCCTGGTGAGACAGAATACAAAAATCCCCAGCGGAGAGGTATGTCTAAAAGCCCACACGCTGGCCCTCTTTATCCTTCTATTTGCAAAGGATATTGGAAGTCTTAACAAGCTTGCAAAAAGTAGCTGAGAATTTGAATCTATTGATTCAGAATCCAGATCACTGACCTAAAACATATTCTACATTGTATTCAACGAAATACATAACTAAAAAAAAACAGTTATTCCAAATATTTCTTGTATCTCTATCTTCTTGATCTTTCTGAAAGTCAGAGAACTATATTAATGTGAATTCTATGAATTATGATTGTGCCTGGATAGAGTAGAAGCAGAAATATAAGACTGATCACCACAACCTTGTTATATTCTAACATCTAGTTAAGAAATTAATAAAATACACGAAAAAAATAACCCAGTTGTACCGTGTTCAAGGACAATGACATTACGTGCCACATGGATGGTGGAGCGGCGTGCTTGTTATTTCATTTATTTACTTGTATGTTTTTTATTTTTGTGTGTTTGATTTCCCTTTTAGAAATAAACGGAGAGGTATATAAATTATTTGATAGGACTGGTGTTAAGCACCCTCTTAACATAAAAAAATAGGTACTGCAGTTGAAACCTAAAAAAAACCCTTATTAATGGTTTCATTGCTTGGAATTGCATGTTATGGTTTCGGATTCAGCTTTATCTAGGCCAGCTACGCGAATCTTTCATTTCTGTGGTCCGTGACCGTCAACTGTGGTTGAAAACTTTGTTTCATTTTAGAGTAAGCAGTAAAATACATTTGTGTTACAGGTATGGGCAGGAAACCCAGCAAAATTTCTGAGAAAGCTCACAGATGAAGAAATAGCCTTCATCTCCCAGTCAGCCACCAATTACACCAACCTTGCACAAGTCCATGCGGCTGAGAATGTGAAGTCGTTTGATGAGATTGAGTTTGAGAAGGCCCTCCGCAAGAAGTTTGCCCACAAGGATGAGGAGTACGACTCAATGCTAGGTGTCGTTCGTGAGATTCCCCCAGAACTTATTCTTCCCGATAATGTATTACCAGATAAAGCAGCAAAGGACCAAAAATGATTTCGTTAGTTGTTTTTGTTTTTCTGCGCCTTTTTAACTCAAATCTTGAGAGATTTGGGGCACCAAGAAATATTTTTTGTTAAGTAGAAATACATGGAAAAGGTATCATTTCCTTTCCCAATAATGGCCGACTTGTTTTAAGGCAGAACTATGAATCTTTTCCGGCCATCGGATCTCCTTTTTCTCGGCTTTTCAGAAACTATATCTTCTGCTTCGGCGGTTTGTAGATGATGGGTGTTTTTTGTATCCAAAGGTACCTAATTTCTCCATTTGTAGTTGATTTGTATATTCATCTGCCTATTCATACCAAGGTATTATCATGACATAGAACCGAGCGCAATGACGTTTGAAGATTCATATAGCCGACCTCACTTAGTGAGAAAAGGCTTTGTTGTTGTTGTATTGCACTCAAATAGAAGACAGGAAACATCGTATTCCTCACGCTCTATGGTCAATGGGGATGGTGATGGTCGATGTTTCGATGTGGGGTGGATTCAAGTTCGCACCTTAGATGATCTTCATCGTCACGCACGAACCGTGCTGGGAAAATTCTACAGTCCGACCGTCGGACCACGGATGCGGCCTGACATACACCGGCTGGGGATCCTGCATTGCGTTCTATCTGTCGCCCTGCTTATTGGGAGAGACGCCGTATGCGGCCGTATGTTAAGACTTTTTCCATGTGCTGGGCAGCTGAAGCTCTAGTCCCAGCCGACTGGCCTATGCATTAAATCAGGCATGGTAAAATAAAGCTTTACGACAGAATACATGACATTCTTTTTGGCATGAACTTTGGTATCGACATGACACGGTGACAATGTAGAGAAATTCAAGAAAGTGACTTTCGCACTTTTATTCCATTGTATTTTGATTTTTTTCTCTAGCATCTGGATGGAATAAGTCAAAGACCATTCAAGGGGCATAATTTATTTTATTTTTTTTAAACAAACGATATTATCTATGTTAAGGGAATGATTTACGCAAAAATTCGTTTCTATTTACTTTTTACAAACTTGGAAACGTGAAATCCAACTGTTACAGTGCAGAAGAAGAAAACGAAATATAAAACCTAACATCGTAAAATTTTTAGTATTTTATGAACACGACAGAATCTTTTCCAAAACAATTATTGGCCAATCGGAATCTTAGAAAGCTGAAATCTCCGTGATTTCAGCGGGAAAACATAGAAAAAGTAGTCCCACCAATCATTCAAAGAATCAAACCCTACCCTATTATTCTATCCTCTACATGCCCTACTATTTATTTTCCTCCAATTAATTTTCCCCTTTAATCATCGAAAGTGCTGTTTGTTTCTTCATATTTTTTGTTTGAAAATTAAAAAAAAAAAATGCAATGGATGGATATATAAAATAAAATAAAATAAAAGAAAGTTGTTTCTTTCGTTGTTGGTGCCGGCGTTGTTTGTGATAAAGTTGATCATAACATAATTATTTGATGAGAATGACGCATTAGAGTTCTGTTTAAAAGACATTTTGAATTGCTTAGTTCACGATTCCAACGAGTTTTTTTCTTTTTTGTCTAACTATTAACTACTTGTTTCAGGTCTTCACCCAGCTTGAAGTCTGAAACTTAATTTTGAATTGATGCAACTTTTTTTTGGGTATTTGTATTTTGTCATTATTTAATGAAATGCATTCTAATTACCAAAAAAAAAAACTCATAATGCTTAACCGACGTATAAATACATATTGTTATTAACAATTTAAAAAGTCGTTTTATACTTCAAACTTTAATATTTAGAAACAAAAAAAAAACACTATCTGCAACTTGCAAGTTGCAACTGCGCCTCCTGCTCTCTTTGCAGTGTATAAATACACGACACAACACGAGCCAAAGCGTGCAGACAGTGAGAGAGAGCAGAGTCCCAATTCCCAAAGAGCCAGAGGGGCCAGGAAAATGGGTGCCGAAGCCTTAACCGCCACCGGCAACTCCACCGCACGAGAGGCTCCTCTGGTACTGGGACTACAGGCTTCCGCCCTCGTCGACCATGTTGCCCGCGTCGACTGGTTCCTGCTCGATCAACTCCCCGGCGAGCGTGGTGGCTCCATTCCTGTAAACCCCTTTTGACTTCATAGCTTCTTCGTGCCTTTTCCTGTATTTCTGCTACTTGGGTTTGTAAACTTTGGTGCTTTTAATTAATGTATGCAATTTGGAATCATGGGTTTTGTTATTGTTGCTCAATTCGATCAGAATGTTGAAGACTTTAGCTTTTGGGACATATTTTCTGGTGTAGGTTGCAATTGAAGAGCTTGAGCATATATTGAGTGAGGTGAAAACCCATGTAATTTCATATCCTGATGATTCCTTGCCAATGAAAACCATAGCCGGCGGCAGTGTGGCCAATACAATCAGAGGGCTGAGTACCGGTTTCGGAGTCTCCTGTGGGATAATTGGTGCCTGTGGAGATGATGAGCAAGGCCAATTATTTGTCAGTAACATGAGCTCTCATGCTGTGAACCTCTCTAGATTGAGGATGAAGAAGGGACCCACAGCTCAGGTGATTACTTAGCTTCATTTCCTTCTTTTTTGGGGTTTTCAGATTGAGTTTGTAGATGCTGAGTGCTGAAGCTGTGTTGGTAATTTGGTGTGGTGCAGTGTGTTTGCTTGGTGGATGCGTTGGGCAACCGGACAATGCGTCCTTGTCTCTCAAGTGCTGTGAAACTTCAGTCTCAGGTGCATGCCTCTGTTTAGATGCCCATATGCATACGTATCTGCGTGTCTGTGTGCATGTGTGTTTTGTGTGCTTGAGCTGTCAGTGTTTTGCCAACTTCTTGGAATGAGCTTACAAAGAATAGAATTATGTTATCCAGGCCGATGACTTGACCAGAGCGGACTTTAAGGGCTCTAAGGTAAGTGTCTTCTATACTTTCTCGAACAAAGTGTAGTGTCATAATGTGCTTTAGGCGGTACCATGTGTGAAACTTAGACGCGGACGGTATGATTTAAATAGATGAAAGGGTTTTGTAGATGTAAATGCTGATATCTCTTTTCTTTCAGTGGTTGTTGTTGAGATATGGTATCATCAATTTGGAAGTGATTCAAGCAGCTATATCAATTGCGAAACAAGAGGGTCTTTTTGTGTCCTTAGACTTGGCCAGTTTTGAGGTACAAGTATTTTTCTTCAGAATCTTTCATTTGGAGGATGGGATTTGTCCAAATTTGCTGTCAAAGCAAGTTGATATCCTACTCAGACTTATCTATGGGGTGAGAGCATTACGACACAAGATAATGCCGTCTCCAGAACGAGTGACAAAAATTTCATTAGAGTGTAGCAAACCCCATACAATTTTCAACTGAAAGGCTAATCCGTTTCCAACTCCCACTGCATTTCTCTGCATGTAACTAAAGAAAACTAATAAGGCTGCAAGTGCTTTGGTGTAGAGTCTTGAGTTTTGATTTGCAAGCAAAGTGAAAATACGTAGTTCTGTTTCTTATCTTTGTTTTCTTATTTCGGCTTTTAATATCAAGTTTCAGGTCTCTATATATTATCTTATATAGTCTTTAACATTACTCAGATGGTTCGCAACTTTAGATCGCCTCTTCTACAGCTGCTGGAGTCAGGGGACATAGACCTCTGCTTCGCCAATGAGGATGAAGCAACAGAGTTGCTAAGGTGACTTTCATTTGGTTGGAATTGTAACATGTTAAAACTGTTAACCCCAATTTTGATCAAATAGAGTTGACTTCTTTTCTACCATTTCGGTAGATTTTTCTTTCTTTTTCTACCAGACTGGTAATGTGGTGTTAAATTCTCTTGTAGAGGTTCCGAGGGTGAACAGAAGGCTGATCCCGAGGTTGCACTTGAGTTTCTGGCAAAACACTGCCGCTGGGCTGTGGTGACGTTAGGCTCCAACGGATGTTTAGCAAAGCGTGGAAAAGAGGTCGGAACCTTAGTAAGATTCAACCCCGTGTTACTTGATCTTGATCATCGATGTATCTTCTGAATTTTTTGTTTTGATATGTCAGATTGTGCGAGTTCCAGCCATAGGGAAAACCAATGCAGTAGACGCCACAGGAGCAGGAGACTTGTTTGCGAGTGGGTTTTTGTATGGACTGGTGAAGGGATTATCTCTGGAGGAGTGCTGCAAAGTAGGATCTTGCAGTGGCGGATCTGTTATTCGATCTCTCGGGGGTGAAGTCACCCCCGAGAACTGGCAATGGATGTATAAGCAGATGCAGACTAAGGGCCTCACTCTTCCTCATATCCCCAAATGATTTTTTGTGCTACTGTGCTATCAGAACAGCGATTGTTTCGAAGTCCATGGCTACTAGCCTAGTATATATCTTTTCGAAAGCGAAGGGAAGGGTATCTATGGTTGCACTTGAAGCTGACTTAACGACGGCATACGATTACGATGGAAGAACATCAGGAAGAGGAACCTGAACAGTTTTTTAGGCTCTTCTTGTAACTCTTATTTTTGCTTTTGGTTTAAACCTGCAATCCTGAATAATTATGTGTTGATTTACTACGTTGAGTGTTTTTGCAAGTTTTTACTTGTTATTATGGAAGTTGTAGTGTCGTTCTCATTCTTTCAATTCGATCAATGTTGTCCTCATTCTATTACGCTGCACATCAATGTTGTTTCAGATGCGTCTCATTTTCCAGTAAAATTGAACCAACTGTTTAAGTAGGGATGGTAATTTTAACCGTTAAACAGTTTAAGCAACCACGTAATAACTAAACTCCCTCTGCGATGTGAAGCAAGTGGTAATAAAAAACAGAGTAAATTGTAGCAATGGTCCCTTAACTTTAACTCAATTGGAGCAATGGTCCCTCAACTAAAAATCCATTACCATTGGTCCCTCAACTAAAAATCCATTACCATTGGTCCCTCAATTTTAATCTAACTGGAAAAATTGTCCATCAACTTTAACCCAATTGGAGCAATGGTCCCTCAACTTTAATCTAATTGTAGCAATGATCTTTCCAACGTAACTCATTTTGACAAAATTCTGATGAAGTTGACGAAAAAGACCTTAGCTACACGTTTTGATAAGTTGAGAGACCTCAATTGTAGCAATGATCCTTCCAACGTAACTCATTTTGACAAAATTCTAACGAAGTTGACGAAAAAGACCATAGCTACACATTTTGATGAATTGAAAGATCAATAATAATGAATTTTTACTTGAGGGACCATTGCTCCAATTTGATTAAAATTGAGGAACCATTGCTACAATTTACTTCAAAAAACAAAACTTCGCTCGAAAAGCTTGTGGATGCACAAAATATATAAAGTCCATCGTTTTCCACTTAAGTGCAGAGCTTGCAAGATTTTATCCATTTTCTTACGTTAAAATATCACAAGCACAACACAGACAGTAAACGATTCAATAAAAATGGAGTTTTCCGACAGCAATTAGGTTCAATAACTATATCGTAACGGTAAACATTGAATGTAAAGTCGATCTAACCAGAAGCCACTTTCAAAATGTTTATAAGAGAAGAAAAAGAAACGGCAAATGTTCACCAGAAGATTGTAATCTTCTCCAATACCATCCATACTCTTAAGAACCACATACTGCAAGAAAACCTCATTGAAGGGATGGAAAGACAACTGCTTCTATCTATCATCCTCAGATATCCATGGGAGCTACATCCGGTTCGGGAACAGCTGCCTGGTCAGCGCCAGCGCCAGAGCCCTCACCCTCTTCTGCAGCTGCAGCAGGCTCAGCACCAGCATCAGGTTCAGCAGCAGGAGCCTCATCCTGCACGATCTCAAATGCATCGATCAACTTCTGGACGGTGTCCTGATCCAATATATGGAATGGCTCCCCAACTCCAACCACAGCAATTGTGCATATGGAACTTCTCAGTTTTTCTCCCTGCAAGGTTTCCCTTGTTGCAATGAGGGCATCCTTGATCAGATCCTCCCTTGTAGAGCCCGTGAAATTCTCAAACCTGCGTTCCAAGTATGTCTTTGCAGCTTGTGAGCGAGACCCTATTGCAAAAGCCTGGTATTCGAAGTAGTTTCCACTTGGGCAGTTGTAATACAGGTGAGCTCCAGACTCATCCAACCCACCTACTAATAGTCCAACTCCATACGGTCGCTTCCATGAGCGTTGGGTACAGACCTGTCATCCACAGGGTATATAATTAAAATAACAAAACGGTCGCTGAAATCATATTGTGATGAACTACACATGATATGATTGGTAAGAATGAACTCCTTAATCACAATCAGAAACATCACCATTCTACTGAATCCATACACTAGTATTTCCACAAAATTGTGAAATGAAGGAATAAGAATATGCAGATATTCTCATCTTTTTGGGAAAGAGAAACCTCTGAATATCAAGTCGAAAACAAATTCAACTACGAGATTGAAAGATAAATGAATATGCACAAGTGAGTGTATGCACAAAGAGAGGAAGGAGGAGGAGAAAGTTCTTATCTCAGAATTCAGTCTGCAATGCAAATAAAATACATTTGTTATAAGTTGTATTATACATAAATTCGTTAACGATTCACAGAAGAATAAAGCTCCGAATGTTTATGCAACTACCTACAAACAGTAGCTATTAGCGTACAAACAACAAGCCAACTACTAATTACACAAGCAATGGGTTCCAGAAACAAATAAGCAAATATGAGACCCTGTTCAATCCAATCACTTTCATACTTTCCTTTCCTACGCAAGTCCTTTCTACATGGTGCCAACGTTTTATTGAAGCGCATAATGTACACGTATACCACATATATCTGAGGTCTCAATTGCAAATCCTGAATTTCTTTTTCAGTTCTCACTCATTAGTTTAGTTAGCTTGGTTATTTAGAGACGAAAACAAAAAAAGTGCATGTCAATTGTTTCAAGATGATTCTGAAATACCATGATTCAGCATGACATATATTCAAAGAATAGTTTCATTCTTCACAAGTCACATTTTGCATTAATTTCCCAAACCAAACAACACACTTTCTAATAAAAGATCAAAGTTCTTCATGGTCACAAGAATTCCTACACCACCGGTTATACAAAAGTCCAACCCAATCCAAACCCAAATAGCTTATCTTATCACCCTCGAAAACTTAACCATATGCTACTCAGATAAACTTAAAAAGCAAACGAAATAATAAAATATGATCCTTGAGTTGTTTGATATGCATTGAGACCTTCGACACAAAGGAAACCTAAGCAGCTAACTCTGGTTAAAACCCTAGTTGTTGAGTCTTAACAACCCAATTTCTTTCTCAGGGGATCTAATTTTGGGTTCCAGTAAGATAACAACAATCCTACCACTTGATTGAGTTGAAAGGAAGTCTACAATTCTACTAGAACAGGTAAAACACCGAAATCGAACACCAATTTTACATCTTTAACTCTCAATTTTCTCAGAAACCTCCAGAAAATTAAGAATTTCCAACTACCACCTCCAGCAAAACCCTAAATCCCCAATTCCCCGATCCAATAAGCACAAGTCACAAAACCCACTCACAAAAAAAAAATTACATAAATGAGCAGCACACAGATTCAAAAATAGGGGTACTGCTACGCGACGCACCTGAGCCTTATCGGCGAGCTGAACGACGAGTCGCCCGACGGGGAGCGGGGACTCATAGGTGTAATGGTAGTTAATGGCCTCCGATCGCATGTACCGGGAGAGGACACGGCCGTCGGCTGTGAGCCCAGCAATGGCGACGCCGATGTGGTCGTCCACCTTGAAGATCTTCTTCTGGTGGGAAGAGAGCTCGGAGTTGGCCTTGTTAACGCAGGCCAGGACAACGTGGGTTTTGGATCGGAGCCCAATGGCGGCGGAGCCTTGCTTGACGGCCTCCATCGCGTACTCCACCTGGAAGAGCCGCCCGGCGGGGCTCCATGTCGTCACGTCGGTGTCGTATTGGTTCCTGAACATCTTTACAGCGTCGTTTGTTGTTTCTCTCTCTAAAGAAGAAATCACAGTGCTGCCTCTCTCTCTCGGTGAAGCTGTGAGGATTTTTGTTGGGGTTTTCTTTTTGTTCAAGCAAGTGAGACTGTGACTCCCCCTCTCTTAGACGAACCGGGAGAGGGTTTTTTATTGGGAAGATTATATTCACACTCATTAAATTACTTCCCTCATATCTTTATAATTTTTAATATTTTTCTATCAAATGTAATGTTAGAGATGTGTATAAATTATTAAAAAATTAAAAAAATGTGGAAGAAGTAATATGATCTCTCTGTTTTTGTGCTTTCCTTTTCTCCTTGCCCGTAATTGGTAAATAATGAAAATAAAAGATGATGATTTTTTTTAACGAGTTTTAACGAAACATTTTCGGTGCTGTTTATTTTTAATGAAAAATGACATTTTTACCTTTTCATTGTACTATTCATTACACATTTATTTGTCTTTTTTCATTAAAATTAAATTTTTTTTTAACTTTTCATTAGGTTTTTTTTATTTTTTTTAATCGAGAATTAAAATGTTTAGGTCCGAGTGCAGATGGCTTATTGGGCCTATAGCCCAATATTTGGTCTATGGATTGTTGGGTTGACTATAAATCTAAGAAAAAAGTCCATGGAATTGGACTTTGAGCCCAAAATTTTATTGCACATGGGCTACCAGTCCATTATATATAGTAACCAGTGTTTGGGAAATAGCACTAGCCGGCTGCATAGGCTCTAGGTGGTGGCTAACAACCACGATTTTGTCATAGGCAAGAATCGAAAAAGGACTAGATGAGGCTAGGTGGGAATAGCCGAGGCTAGATTGGAGTGTGCGGAAATGGGCGGGCTTATGTGGAGAATTGAATTTGAAAAACTTTTCGTGGTAGAGCCAACGACAGACTAGCGAAGAAGAAGATGATTTCCCTTGATATTATCTAAACCTAGACGACGTCGTTTCTCTCTCAGACTTATCATTTTGTATCCCTTCTTCCTCTCTAGATGAACCCCACCATCTACCTCTTTGTCGACCTTTTGTTTTTTAAATTATTTAACGTTTTATTATCTTCTTTTAGTTGAAAATCAGAATACGCAATGAACTAATAGAATATAAAATTTTATACAACAAAACTATAGAATTGTCAAAAAGACTACACAAACCGAAGATACAACTTCTTGATTGAATAGTTCTCAATTGATTAACTAGCATCCCATTTATATAAAACTAACCCTAATCTCCAAACGAAAATCTAATTATAGCGGGATGGGTCTAGACCTAGGCCTCCCCACCTAGACCTCCAGGCACTAGGCTCCTTCCCGACATTCGACTACCGCCTAATTACTCTTAGAACATTGTGTTAACGTTTTATTTCATTTCTTTCGGAAACATGAAAAAAACTTTCATGCAACAAGGGAGATTTTTTTGGTAAGACTGAGTGTGCCACCCTCACACGTCCGTTCAAGACAGATACACAAGAGACCCCCCTTATTCGGATCCACCAATAAATGGACAAGTGTAGAACTCGAATGCATGGGAGTCCTCCTTATACAGGCTTGGGCAAACACATGACATGACACGAGGTGAGCCAGGTGGGGTGGTTAGGTTTCTTGAATATGTATTATGCTGCCAAGATATCTTTCCTCACCACAAGTTCTAACTCTGTCATATTAAGTTGCATGCAAATTCCTGCATCACGTGCAACTATGGTTATTTTCGTCAACTTTGTTAGAACTTCCGTCAAAATGAGTCATGGTGGAAGAATCATTGCTACAATTGAGTTAAAGCTAAGGGATCATAGCTCTAATGGGTTAAAGTTAAGGAGTTGTTGCTCCAATTGGGTTTAAATTGAGGGATCGTTACTCCAATTGAATTTAAATTGAGAGATCATTGCTACAATTACAATTAAGTTAAAGTTAAGGGACCATTGCTTCAATTTGGTTAAAATTTAGGGACCATTACTCCAATTGTGTGGCACGTGACTCATTTTGATGAAGTTTTGACAGAGTTGACGAAAGCGACCATAGTTGCGCTTTTTTATCAGTTAAAGGACCAATGGTCACATATTTTTAATTCAGAGATCATTACGCTAATTGGATTAAAATTGATGGACAATTGCTACAATTTCCTCTTCTATTTCTCCTGCATTTTATTCATTTTGCCTATTTTACATACTATGTTCTTTTTCAATTTGCACACTTGTCTATTACAGTGTTTGTTTTGGATATCAAAAGTACGTAGATAAATCAGACTTACAATAAATAAAAATTTGTTTTTAAAATGAAAAATTAAAAAGGCGTCGTTTTAGTTACTTGAAAACAGCTTTAGATAATAATAAAATGCAACTCAAAATACTCAAAGCAATTGTTCGTAGTACAACTTTGCTTATTGAAGCAAAAAACGCGTGAATCGGTTAGATCACACGTTCGACATTAGCCACATCACCCGAATTTGTTTAGTTAGTTACGTTAATTGTGTATTTTTATTTTTTTTAAAAGGAGACAACTGGTGGCAAATCACGGTTATCTTCCCGTCATTCCGGAGGTCAGGAAGACTCACAGAGGCATTTAAGCCTCCCTCTGGTCACAAGTCTGACTTCCACACCAGCAGCGGGTTTCAAACTCGTGACCTCCAATTTTTAGTTTGAAGGAAGCTTCGCAATTCACCCTTTACTACTAGACCACCAGCTCGTGGTTCGTTAATCGTGTATTTCATGCAAGGCTTTGGAAAGAAAAAAAACGACCGTTAGGTTGCAGTCACATTCAAAAAATTGCGTGTATTTCTTCAACTACAACAAGAACATGTGCAAGCAACCGTTGGGTTCTAGTCACATTCAAATGAATACCATCCAAAAGGACTCGTGTTGTCATTCGGCTTATGGACCCATCTTCCCATTCCTCTTGTAGTATAATCACTTTCAGAATAAGTGCTCTTTATGCTCAATTGTGGAGAACTTGTGGACCTAAAACAATATTATTTATTTCATTCAAATATTTGAATTATTGAGAGTTTTTTCTTTTCTTTTTCCACTGATATCATTGGGAGCTGTATCGAATTATAGATACTCAAATGTGAATGATGGAATAATTATGAATTTGAATAAAACATGGAAGTACTAATCACATACCCTTTTTTATCTTTTATATATTCTTGTTAATTTTTGTGCATTTATCTTCTTGAATTCACTCGATTAGACAAAAAATTAAGAAGAGTGTGTGTGTGCTACAAGTAAAATGAGTGAGTGGTTTAATTTATAGTTTATTTATTTATTTTTCAAGTAATTAATTGTAGGGGTAAATAGTATTACGGTCTGATGGTATTCCTCTTCACTTGTAATAGTTTTATTTATTTTTACTATATACAAGCAAATGTCACAATTTATGTTCCCGTTCTTTTCGCTGAGAACGTTTCTTCGCGTTTAATTGCCCAATTTTATGTGCACATGTTGCCACTTGCCATTAATCAGAGCTCGTGTCACGCAGTTGTCTATCACCTTCCAAAACCACCCTGAATTTTATCATATTTCCAATTGGAAATAGATCTTCTCCGGATCTCTTCCATCAAGATCTCATCAATCAGGTGATCCGGATTTTTCAAATTTTATCCAACGGTCTATTTGTTTTCACCTTTTAAAAGCTGTGCAATTTTTGACCGTTGGATAAAATTTGAAAAACTCAAATCACTTAATCCGATGACCTTGATGGAAGAGATCCGAAGATGATCTCTTTCCCAATTTACCCCCTGCGTGTGTCGATGTCGACTGGGGCAGATTTTGCACTGACGCGTCGGAATTTGGAATAGCTTTTGCTCCACGCAACACGACAGCACAAACAGCCAACGGACAAAAAGGCAGAGTCAAGCTCACTGTCCGCACTCACCGGCTACCGCCGGTCACCCTCCCCGATCTTTTGCTCCAAAAATCGGCGATTTATTCACGTTCCGTACTCTGACAGTTAGACCGCATAACAATGTTTTCCCGGAAAATCCTCTCATAATTTCATCTCTCTCACGGTCTCTCTGTAGACTTTGCTCCAAAAACACTGAGAGGAGGTGGAGGAAGAAGAAGCAAAACACAGCGCAGCGCGTTCTTCAAGTGCATCAATGGAGTACCAAGCTTCATCCGTGGCGCTTTCTCAGAAGCTCTCCAGCGGTCACTCCATATACGACGGCGTTTTCTCCTCCGCAGCTGCATCCAAGTTCAATGTCTTGACCTTCTCCTCCCGAGTCGACGATTACAGCGAGATTTTTGGCGGTTCCGAAGCTTCCCGCGGCGGCTCTTCGATTCCGGTGCTTGAGGTTCCGGAGCTCCATCAGCGGAAGGCTTCGGTGGATGTTCGGAGCTCGAAGCTGGATTACTCTAACGTCTTCGGTGGATTTGGAGATTCGGATTTCGCAGTGCCGGATGAGGAGCTCTTTGCGGAGCCAAAGAAGAAGGAAAGAAGGTATACACTGCACTCCTTGAGAATGCACAATTTTACTTGTTTTTTGAGTATGCAAGTTCGTATTTTTATAATCTGGCATGGGAAATTAGTAATTTTTGATAATTTAGATAGCTCGTTCTTTGAAATTTCAGTTCGATTTTTATACTTTTGAGTAGTATCTGTTGCTGGGTAGTAAATTGCAGTTGAGATTCAACCGTTAAAAATTTCATACTTTGTTTGGATTACGAGAAATTGTTTAGAAGTTAAAATTCGAGCACGAATCGAAAGCTTTTCTTAATTCGTATCGAAATTTATGATTATATCAACTGGAAATAACAGACATTTCACACCAAAAGGTAAAGAATCAAACTTGTACAGTTACAGAGATTGACATTGTGGTCTGTATTCCTTTCTTTTGAATAGGACACCTGCTGAAAAGCGGTCGCCTTCGAAAGAGGCAGATCCTTCGAGTACCTTGGAGAATCATGTTTTGTCACAGGAAGCATCTTATCAATCATTTGATGGCGCCAAGAAGTTCAACATGTCATACCATAAAACCAACCACAGAAGCAAAAGTTTTACAGGCGGAACAATGCTTCACGCTGTTCCAACATATACGTGTTTGATTGATGAAGTCAGTCCCATACGCACGACTGAAGGTGATAAACCGGTATCTTCCAAAGAAAATGGTGCTTCCCCTGACAATAATTTATGTGAAAGAATGACGGAGGGCAACCATCTGAAGTCCGCAAGAGACCTCCCAGCTGGTGATGATAGGAAGCAAACTTCTGCGGGAGGTGCTAAGGTTCAGAATAATTATGATCGGAAAAGATCAAGTTTGCACGATGAGTTATTCAATGCATGTGAAACTCATCCTTCAAGCAGTCCATCAATTTCAAGCCCACTGTCTGAGGGCAAGGTTGAATGTGAGAAACCAATGGCTTCTATTTTTGGCGTTTCTAGAAGAAATAATTTAGAAGGTTCTGGCCGTGTTTCTTCACCACCGTACTTTGATGAGGAAGTAGACACAAATTCTACTGCGGCTACCTCTGCGGCTGCTTTGATAAAGGCAATAGAGGAAGCTCAAGCAAGGATAAAAATGGCAAAAGAGTCTAAGGAAAGAAAGAAGACTGGTTCGCAAAATCGTGTCAAACAGAGCTTTAACATTGGCAAGAAGTTTGAGGTGAAGGGGGAAAAATTTGCAGATAAAGTAAGCATACCAAAAGAGAGGAAGACTCGGGAGTTGCATGAAGAAGGGGCTGTTCCGGTTCATGTTTCTACTGGTAAGAAACTTGAGGTGAAGGGGGATAAATATGCAGAAAAAGTAAGCATACCCAAAGAGAGAAAGATTCAGGAGTTGCATGAAGAAGTGGCTGTTCGTGTTCATGATTCTACTAGTACAAAACTTGAGGTGAAGGGGGATAAATATGCAGACAACATAAGCATACCCAAAGAGAGAAAGACCCGGGAGTTACATGAAGAAGTGGCTGTTCTTGTTCATGATTCTACTAGTATGAAACTTGAGATGAAGGGGGATAAATATGCAGACAACGTAAGCATACCCAAAGAGAGGAAGACTCAAGAGTTGCATGAAGAAGTGGCTGTTCTTCTTCATGATTCTACTAGTACAAAACTTGAGGTGAAGGGGGATAAATATGCAGACAAAGTAAGCATACCCAAAGAGAGAAAGACTCAGGAGTTGCATGAAGAAGTGGCTGTTCCTGTTCGTTTTTCAATTTTTTCTACTGGGCCAGAACAAGTAACGGCAGCATTCGGAGATGCGAATAAACTTTTTGGTGCTAAGGAAGCTGGAGGGAAAACAGAGGAGAAGGAATCTATATCAACTCACATGGGTCGTACGCAGGAACAAGCTGCTGTTCCAGAAGCGGCAGAACAATTTTATGAAGTTTCTGACACAGACGAACCTGATTTCTCAGAAGCAGCAGACCAGTTCTATGAATTTCCTGACACAGGCGAACCTGATCTATCAGAACCAGCAGAATTATTTTATGAGCTTTCGGACTCAAGTGAACACCAGGCTACAACGGTAGAGGATGAAGAAGCCAACCCTGCGATAATAATGGTACAAATTGTTGACGAAGATGAACAGAAAAGGAAGAAGACAGCCATGGAAGCTTTTGAATATCCAGGACTAGGTGGCGAGAGATTACAAGCAGCTAAATACGAAGAATACAGAGAGTTAGAGAAGATAGTCAATGCGGATGGAGGGCTGTCTAAACATGAAGATCATGCAAGTGAATTGGAAACAGTTAAAGATGCTTCTGAACAGGAAGAAAATGAGAATAGACTGGAAGCTTCCATAGAGCTTGAAGAAACTTGGAAGCTTCAAGCTTCCCATGTAAAGGAAATTCTTGAAGAGAAGCAAGGGGAGCTCGAGAAACAAAAAGGAGACAACAAAAGGCATGAAACTCAAGAGTTACAGGAAACCAGACATGTGAAAAGGAATTTGATGCCTCAGGAGTGCGTTGAATATCAGAAGATAGGTGACGAGGCTTACAAGCAGGAAGAACTTGAGAAGGAACAAAAAGATGTCCACGGGGAAGAAGACACTGAGACGCGGCTCAATAAAGATAGCAGGCAATACATCACTGAGGACTCACTTAATGACACCAACGATGAGGAATATTTTGAGAATAGAAATGAGAGCAAGTCTGAAGGACATGAGAAGCTTGGCGACACGACAGCGAATGAGATGATACTCGAAGGGGCAGCTTGTGAGGAGATAGAATGTGAGAAGAGACAAAAAGAGAGTTTTCAGCGTGTAGATGATGGGAGAATGGAAATACTGATTGATCAGAGTACAGAAGATGAGAAAGTGACAGTGGCTCGAGAGGATCTAAAGAAACCAGACTGCAACTTTGAGGCAACTAATAACCTATGTGAGGAGGGTGAAAATGAGGACCTATATGAAAAAGAGGGGCCCACTGGACATGCAGAGTATGACAAGGATGTAGAAGAAACTCTGGAGGGGGATAAATATGAGGAGATAGAATGTGAGAAGAGACAAAAAGAGAGTTTTCAGTGTGTAGAAGGTGGGAGAATGGAAATACGGATTCATCAGAGTACAGAAGATGAGAAGGTGACAGTGGATTGTGAGGATCTAAAGAAACCAGACTGCAACTTTGAGGCAACTAATAACCTATGTGAGGAGGGTGAAAATGAGGACCTATATGAAAAAGAGGGGCCCACTGGACATGCAGAGTATGACAAGGATGTAGAAGAAACTCTGGAGGGGGATAAATATGAGGAGATAGCATGTGAGAAGAGACAAAAAGAGAGTTTTCAGTGTGTAGAAGATGGGATAACGGAAATATGGATTGATCAGAGTACAGAAGATGAGAAGGTGACAGTGGATTGTGAGGATCTAAAGAAACCAGACTGCAATGTTAAGGCAACTAATAACCTATGTGAAGAGGGTGAAATTGAGGACCCAAATGAAAAAGAGGGGCCCACTGGACATGCAGAGTATGACAAGGATGTAGAAGAAACTTTGGAGGTACCTGCACATGAAGAGGATGGGGATAGAATAGAAGTTACTGAAACTTTGGATGAACTCAAAGAGAGTGTGAACCAGTCAGAATCAGTTGAAGAGGATAATGGCACGGTAGAGAAAGATATGCTCAAAACAGATGGCTTAGCTCCAGATGTCAAACTTGTTGAGATACCAATAATAGATGCAACAGAGATCCATTCTTCTGACACAAATGGAACAACTCTAAGGAGAAATGATATGAGATTTGGGCAAAAGCAAGAAGACCAGCTTGCCAGAGAGCCCGAAGTAGTCTGCAATTTTGGAAAACAGGTTGAAGAATTGGGAGCTATGAATAAGGACATGACGGAAGGTGAAGTTGCTGTCAAGCAGGAAGAAAACAAGAATAATTCCAGGTCTTCACATAGGAAAAGATGGTTTGATAAACTCAACTTTTCTGAAATTCTTATTAAGCTCAAGGAGAATTGGAACCAATCAGAGTCAGTTGAAGAGGAGAATGGCATGGAGGAGAAAGAAATATGTGAAGCCGATGGCTTGGTTTCGGGTGTCAAACTTGCTGAGATATTGAAGCAAATCGAAGATCCAATCGAGAGCCATCCTTCTGAAGAAAATGGGTTAAATGTGGATATAAATGCCTTGAACTGTGGGCAAAACCAAGATGTCACTTTAGAAACGCATGTTGAAGAAGTGGAAGAAATCAATGAGGATGTGAGAGAAGTTGAAGTTGCCGTGAATCAGGAAGAGAATAAGAATAATTCCAAATCTTCTCATAGGAAAAGGTGGTTTGATGGTGGGACCAGTACAGAAGTAGCTCAACTTTCTCATATGTTAAGAAGAAAGGGGGGAAATGTGCTACTGGATCATGAGATGGAGACAAGTCCATGTACAGAGGAAAATATGGATAATCATCGAGCAACCACGACAAAAGAGAGTGTAACCACTCATAGTTCGCTGCAAGAATTGGAACAAGAAAAAGGTGAGAATCGTCAAACAACCTTGACTGCAGAGGAGAGTGAAAAACATTATACTTCAAATACAGTAGTGGAACAAGAAAAAATGGAAAATCAACAAGAAACCTCGACTGCAGAAGAGAGTGAAATTAGTGCGAGATTGCAAAAGGAAGTGGAGATGGAGAAGGAACTCCTGAAACAAAAACAGAATGCAAAAGGGAAGGAAAGGGAAAGAGTAAAGGAGAAAAAAGCTGTTGAAAGGGTAATTCGTGAAGCTCGTGAAAGGGCATTTGCTGAAGCTCGAGAAAGAGCTGCTGAAACTCGTCAAAAGGCAATGGCTGAGGCCCAAGAAAGGTCGGGAAAGACTTCTGTAAAGGCTAATGATATTTCCTTAGCTGAGAAGGCTTCAAGGGAAGCTAAACTAAAATCGGAACGTGCTGCTGTGGAAAGAGCAACTGAAGAGGCTTGGGAGCGTGCCTTAGAAAAATCATTATCCGGGAAGGCTTACGAAGCAGGAAAGCAGGCTAAGAGCTCTGTTTCTGAGAAATCTTCTAGTGCTTCTAGAGATGATGGAATGAAGCCGGGTGTTTCGCCCTCTGTGAGTATTTGTTTTAATGCTTTACTCTTACCAAGTATCAAGATGCTTATCCTCTGGCAACATAAATTAATGGACATAACAACAATTCTTGCAGGACCCAGAGTCCAAATCAAGATACCCAAATTCTTCAAATCACAGTGGTATGTGATATCTAACAGTACCATTATAGCATTCCATTCTATGCCTTGATTTCGTATTTTTACAGCGCCGTCATAGCATTTAATTATAGGATATTTTACCATGTTATTCTTTGCTACTTCTGAAGATTTTTTCCCCTTAATGAAGATCCTTACCCTGCTGAGAGGAGTGGTGGAAGTAATGGTGAATCAGCTCAAAGGTGCAAAGCTAAGTTGGAGAGGAATCAACGGACAGCAGAACGTGCAGTATGTTTCCTGATCTTGCTTGGTTTTTAGATCTT
Organism: Heteromeles arbutifolia; assembly: GCA_024362995.1. Lineage (NCBI taxonomy): Eukaryota > Viridiplantae > Streptophyta > Magnoliopsida > Rosales > Rosaceae > Heteromeles > Heteromeles arbutifolia. The sequence continues at coordinate 1,434,081 of JANCRC010000001.1, read as the reverse complement.
CTTGATCTTTGCTTGGTTCTGGATACACAGTGGTGACCTATAACAAGCTTGCTTCATGATTTTTTTCCCTTTCCAATCTCCTTCAGGCTAAAGCTCTTGCGGAGAAGAATATGCGGGATCTTCTTGTACAGAAAGAGCAAGCCGAGAGAAATGTAATTTCTCACTCTTGTGAATAAACTTTTGCAAACACCCCAAACGTTTTCTCAGTCTTGTGAATATATTTTGTGCAGAGATTAGCAGAAGGTCTTGATGCCGAGGTCAAAAGGTGGTCGAGTGGGAAAGAGAGAAATTTGCGGGCATTGCTCTCAACGCTACAATATGTATGTGCTAGCCTGATTCATGTTTCTTTTGCGATTTAGTATGATACCTCCTGCTTTGTGTCTGTTTCATCTTCAGTGTTCAATGATGATTGTACGCAAAGCAGATTAAATTTTCAATTAGGATTTACTTAAAAGTTCTATCATTAGCTGGTTTTAACTTGATGTTTGCAACTCGCAGATCCTCGGGCCAGATAGTGGTTGGCAGCCAATTCCTCTAACAGAAATAGTTACAACTGTGGCTGTAAAGAAAGCTTACCGTAAAGCTGCTCTCTTTGTTCATCCTGACAAGTTACAGCAACGGGGTGCAAGCATACAGCAGAAGTACACTTGCGAGAAGGTGTTTGATCTTCTAAAGGTGCGTTGCTGATCTTCTGTCCTCGATATCTATCAAGGTTAAGAAACATGTCTGTTGCTAAAAATGTTGAAGCCGAGAGATGCTAGTCTTCGGGTTGGAGAATTTTTAGCTCACTTGTGTTGTTTCTGGTTTGTGTTCAACCATCCAGGAGGCTTGGAATAGATTCAATGTGGAAGAGCGATAGACGATTTTCTTTCGTACGTCCAGAGGGAACAGATAAAGCATATTTCATCTCACTGTGTTAGTTTCCTCATGGAATATATTATATACCAGTATTAGGTAGATTGTAGGCATTCTTTGTTAGAAACTGGCAGTGTAATCTTGTCATCCTCTTCTACCCAGAAATAAGAAAAATAGAAAAGGAAAAATCCGTCCTCCTCCTCCTCCTCCTCCTGGTTCGTCCTTTTATCGTTTTTCGTTGTGTAATTTGCTTTTTGTGATATCCTTATACGAAGGGGGAAACACGTTAAGACCTAAGGAGTTGTCCGAGATAAGACGTGATGAGAGCAGTGTTTAAAATCACCGTATCGGTAGAAATATCGATATGCAAATTTGTAAAAATATCTACTGAAATATCGAATATCGATATCAATAGTTTTCGATCAAAATAATGGAAATTTAGAATGAATCTTAGGAATTGCCAAACATTGGTTTAGACGAAATATAAGAGTTTCTTCGATATTTAATAGATGTGTCTAAAATATCGACTATACCTGTCAATTTTAGCCTAAACTTAAGAGTCTCTCTCATATGTGATGAAATTTAGACTTCACCTCTCATGTTCATATCTCTCTCTAATTTTTTGGATATTCCATAAAAACATCAACCATATCGAAGAAATTTTAAATGTTGGATGAGAGAGTTACAAGGATATTATAACAGTTACACCTAAGATTTGGGCGAATCAAATGGTTGGGCAAATTCCTGGGTGTAACCAAGGTACATACTGCAACCACCCTAATCAGAAAATGGCATCCCTAGTTTCCCCATTACTTTATTTTTATATTTTTAACAAACATGTTATCTCCAGGAAGAGAGGGGTGGCCTTAGCCTCACAATGGGTTAGCAATAATATGATTCAAATTCGCCTTTGGCGAGAATCAAACTTAAGACCTTTCACTTACAGATAAAGAGGAATACCCCAGACCGTAGTAGTAAGAGGAAGTTTCTCCAGAGACTTAACTAGTTTTGACTCGAAAACTTCATGCATTAAGTTTGCATTTGAACCGGCTCCATAGATGATAACAAGCAAAGAACATTACGAAACAGATCTGAAAGCACAAAAGTCTTCACCTATTTTAGGCTAAAAAGTGTCTCTAAACTTGAAACGTATGTGACTAAACTCCGAGCAGATGAAGCATGACAGCATTCTGTGCATGCATCCGATTCTCAGCTTGTGGAAAGACGATAGAATTTGGAGCCTCAACCACCCCGTCAGTCACTTCCACCCCTCTTTCCGCTGGCAAACAATGCATGAAATAGGCTTTCGGGCCTGCTATCTTCATGAGATTTTCATCAACCTGTCGTAACAGCGCAAAATACAAGTCAAATAGATAATCAACATCGGCCAGCCGACTGGACAAAGATAATAAACACCACCTATTCCATATTTTCCGCCAAATAAGGAGTAAAATGACGTCGCCTAAAAAACAATGAAAAATCGAGATCTCATGACAGGTGCCAAACTCAGGCCAAAGCACTGCATGTGCTACTGCTCAAATGAATAAACTCTTTACAAAGCGAGCTCACTAGCACAAAACTCGTAACAAAGTTTTTGTATACATCAACTAAAAGTTTCATCTAAACACATTAGAATTATCGAACTTCATTCTAACCACATTAGAATCTCTGTTATTCAACCTCGTTTTACTACTTCAAATGTATTGACTCCCTTATGCGGATTCATGCATGTACTTGAAATAATGCCAAATTCATACAACGGTTTACTGTGCTGAAATCGCATGCTTTTAATACAATGTCATTGAAAAGGTTTAGATAAATATAACATATACCTGAAATCCTCGGAAAATTTTACGGCGAGAATCAGCCTCCTCCTTTTGCCCCATGCTAGCCCACACATCTGAGTACACAACATCGGCCCCTTTGACTGCTTCCTTTGGATCATTTGTAATCTCAATCTTGCTGATACCTGCCTGCTGTGCCTTCTCAACTGTTTTCTTATCTGGTTCAAAACCCTTTGGACAGGCACAAACGAAGTGGAAAGGAATAACAGCAGCCATCAACAACCAAGAGTGGACAATGTTGTTTCCATCTCCAACATAGACAACCTGAAATTTGCAGAGAAATTAGTCAAAAACTACGTTCTGAATCTAGCAGAATAAAAACTGTATTTAGCAAGCAAAACAATGGACCGACCTTAGTTCCTTCTATCCGACCACTGTGTTCGATGATAGTGAGGACATCAGCCATAATTTGACAGGGATGGTTGTAGTCTGTCAAGCCATTGACAATGGGTACAGTTGCATATTTAGCCAAATCAAGGATATCCTGCAATAAAACAGGCGGAAAAAAATAGGCTTTTCTAAGTACATTGCTCAAGGGGAAAAATGCACAAGTTTCCATGATAAAACTCTTAACACATGGACATAACTGCTGCCATAACAATACTCTAACCAGCCCAAAACTGAATTTAATTACGCAAGCTTATCACCTTTAGTAAATTACAAACTAAGAACTCACCAGCATACCTGATGAGCAAAGACACGTGCCATAATAATGTCATTATAGCGAGACAGAACACGTGCGACATCCCGAGTTTCCTCCCGCTTACCCATTTGGATGTCATTAGGGCCCAAGTATATGGCATGACCACCTAGCAAGAAAAACCCAGTCTCAAATGAAACACGTGTTCTCATGGAAGGCTTTGCAAAGATCATAGCCATTGTCTTCCCCTTAAATGGTTGAAATGACCTGTCTCCTGATTTGAGAAGTGCCTTGACCTCTGCAGCTCGATCTAACATCTTCAGAATGGTGGCTTTGTCAAAATCACTTATGTGCAAGAAATCCTTCGGTTCTGATTTTGCTGGAAAAAGAAGAAACATTAAAAGGGACAAGTCAGAAGATAAATGATTTCACCGAACCATAAGATATTGTGGCAACATTTCACCAAAATCATAAACTCTTCTCATAATTCACCACCGTCGTCTAAGATGAAAGAATTATCCGGTTATAGTTAGGTTCTTTTTAAAGCTCCGAGATTTCAAAAATCAGTTTTGGAGAAAACCATATACAGCGAATACACTGAGACGTTTGCCTCTTTGATTAATACAATTCAACATTAGCAAAGCTCTAATCATCAACACAGTTCTAATTGCCCTACATCTAAATTTCAATCAAAAACCCTAATTTCCGCAACAGCCAAATCTTCCAAACCGAAATGATATTCACTCACCAACACGCTCACATGCCTGCATTATTCAAGAACATCGCCATTTCATTACCTCCACGAATTTCAGAAACCCTAGAATCTACTCAAGCACTTCACCCTTGCAATTTGGAAGTACACAAAAACAAATTCAAGTCACTGCCTAAACCCCGAATCCAAACGTACTAAGCGAAACAACAGAAATTAACTTCTAGCTAAGCTAGTAAACAATCAGATTCAGAATCAGAGGCGAGCAGTGACCTGTTACGTTGGCGACGGACGAAGGCGAAGAAGTAACGGAGGAAGTCTGGCACGAGATTCGTCGGAGTCTCGCCGGATAAGGCAGGGAAATGCCGCTGACCATGGCGGCGGAGCATCGAGGCGATCGGCGGAGACTCTGGCCGGAGAAAGAGGAAAGTGAAGAGGAGAGAGAGGGTTTGTCTGATAGGAACGCGAGGTGAGAAGAAATCGCCGCCGCCATTAATTTTGGTGGGAACAGTCGTGCTCAGCGAAGCGTATGTGTGGGTTTATAGTGCTCAGGGGTTTTTCGTACAATCCAAACGGCGGAGGCCCGAAACAATCACGGGTTTTTATGGCAGGGGATTGTTATCCTACGTGTCAATTAGTGGAAGGTTTATAGCAAATTACACTTTGCCCCATAATTTGGTCTCGTATTTTAAAAATTGACCTCAACCAACTAAGTGGAAAAAAAATGATCAACTAAATGCTTCGGCAATAAAAATAAAAGAACTTTAACGAAAAGTTTTCAATACCGTTTACTTTAACGAAAAATCATATTTTTACATCAAAAAATCAATCATGATACTATTCACTTTGCCATTTATTTTGTCCTTATCGTTAAAACTCAAAGTTTTCAAGCTCTTTTCATTAATTTTCCTTAAAATTAAAGGTTGAACAATGGTCTAGAATTTGAGTCTTTGCATTGGACACGTTCTTAGATGAATTCCCAATTTTTTTTTCCTGATAATAATATTTTTTGTCAATAGTTAGGTGAGATTATGAAGGAGAGAGGGAAAAAAGGGGTGGGCGGAGGGGGGGGTTCTCATACTTGGGTGAGGAGGGCCACAACTATGCTTGATTTCAGCTATGAATCCCCAATTTTTTTTCCTCACTTATGGTCTTTATGGTCGATAGAAGTAGTATCTGAGTTTATCCACTATCAACTATTTTAGTCATTGCGTAAAAACCTCCATTAAATAAGGATAAATAACAAAAATATGTCAAAACATTTTGGATCATTGTTTATTAAATTGAGAGTATTTTTGTCATTTGGTCCTTATTTGACATAAATTTTCACGGAATAACTGAAATGATTGATAATAGACAAACATAGGGATCATTTCTATCGAATTCAAATCTCAGGAACCCAAGTGATGAGTTATGCCAATCTCAGAAACCATGTTGCCTAAAAAGCCATTTTTAATAATTTGAGTCACATAGCCACATTAACATTAACTCTCATACATAAATCGAAACAGCATTTTATTTGAAGCTTTTTAACAACATAGATCAAATGTAAAACAATAGAGAAGTAAGCCTCGACATAAAATGCAAACATTAATCACTCATCAATATTTTAACCGCCAACTTTGACATCGACGAGGTTGCTCTCCTCAGCAGCCTCAGTTTTCTCGGCCGGAATCGTAATCAAGCCCTTTGCCCGGCACGCATCGACAGCCCCCACAAACATGTCCTCCAAGCTGTACTTGAACTCAAACCCTATCTCCCTCAACTTCTTTGAAGAAAAATGAACAGTTTCTAAGTTGTCGTCAATGCCCTTGAACCTGCGTTGCATTAGAGTTTAGTTAGCTAACAATTATGATGTGTAACAGTTAATTGATTAGTTAATCAATTTATCTGAAGGGTTAGGAGGGCTTAATTAATAATTACTTTGTCGGTATATTGTACTCAGGGTATTTTTCTCTGAGCATTTTTACAAGTTCATGAATTGTAGCATCGTGTGACGAACAAATGTAGCGGCCCTCGGCTTTCGGATGCTTGTACAGATAAATGTGAGAAAGGCAGAGGTCGTCCAAGTGAACATACTGGCCCTGCTTGATGATGCCATAATGTGATTCATTTCCTGCAACAATTAAGCAATTTGACGTTAATTACCCGACATTAATATATAATTAACAATACAACTGCACAAATAATCTAATTTACTTAAGATCGGCGAAAGTCCAGTGATGAGGCTTGGTGGCATGGATGGCATAAGAAATGGCCCAATCACAAGAGTTGGGATAATGGTGATGAAATCAATGTTGTTTTCTTTGGCATACTTCCATGCAGCTTGCTCAGCTAGAGTCTTGGAGACGAAGTACATCTGAACAATTAGTAGATTTAACGTAAAATCAGTACTGTGCGTGACCATTTTTTTAAAGTGCTAATAACAATTTTTTTTAATAATTTGATTACGTCGACTTACCCAACCAGTCATCTTGACGGAGCGGCAAAATTCAACGTCACTCCAGTTGGACTCGTCGTAGACCGGCTTTTGGTGCTCCTCCACATTCACAGTTCCTGCTGAGGATGTGAACACAAGCTTTCGAACTGTTTTTGCTTTCTGGCATGCCTTCAGGATGTCCAACAGTCCATTGATTGTTGGCTTGATCACTTCATTCTGTCAAACCATACACAATTTAGTTTTTTTTTTTTTTTTCAATTTTATTCTTGTTTTAGTGATAACTTCTCACTTAATTTATCTTTTAATACAAGTGACATTGTATGACGTAGAATTAAAAAATTGTAGAATAAACATTCTACATAAGTTACACAATTTGCAAAATATACATATTAAAACAAAAAGTCTAGTGCTTCTAATATTTAATTCTCAATTATTTTCTCTAAAATGACCTAATACTTATTTAAAACAATTTTTATTTTTTAAAATGACCTGTCACATTTTTTAATTTGTACGATGTGCTCTTGCAAGGAAAACTACCAAGCATTTGGGTCCTATTACTATGTCGTTTTGTGTTCATAAGCACGAAATAACAAACTATGTCCATTAACTTAGACGCGAGCATAACCACACAAATTAGAGCGGATTTGCTCCTCTTATATACCCTGATTTAAATCTTCCTCATTGCATTTGTTCAAAATCTTCCTTACTGCAATTTTAAATTAATTTAAAATAAATTTATCACTTCTTTTCAAAATTTTAAAAGTGTTTGACCACTAACTTGTTTTGTCTAAAGCCAAAATAAAATTTCCAAATGGGACTTGGTCTGCTGCCTGATTGAATTTATTTTCTAATGCTCTAAGCCTAATGCCAACTACCAGCTACCATGGGCAATCTAACACCGCCATCTGCATCACCATTAGTATCACCGATATATAATTAATTGCAATTGTGACGAGGACAACGAGTTTGTCTAAGTTTAAATTTCCCTTATTCGTATACTCCAATAGTTTAGAACATGTATCGTTTTTTCACCTCGGGGTCCTTGGATTCAAAGTCCATAGGTGTAGCAACATGGAACACTCCGCTGCAGCCTTGTATGGCTTCATCGAAGCTTCCTTCATCCGCCAAGTCCGCCTTCCACAGCGTCAGGTGCGTCTCCGCCTTCGGCAAGTCCAACAGATGCTTCACCTTCTTCTGATTCGCTGTAATCCATTCATAATTAACCACAAATCATTAACTCCAAATTATATAATTCGAATACTTACGAAAACCGAAAAGTTAAAAGAAAAAAGAACATGAGGAGGGAGGGACGTACTGGGGTCACGCACGGTGGCGCGGACGGTGTACCCGTGCTCTAGGAGTCTCATGACGAGCCAAGAGCCGATGAAACCGGACGCGCCGGTGACACAAACGGATTCGGACTCGGATCCCATATCTTGTGTGTATGTGCTTACTGAAGTATATCTCTTGAAAAATCAATGGAAAATAGGTACTTGGAATAGCCGCTCGGTGAAGGACTGGAGAAGCTTATAAAATATTTATAGTGGGGGACTGGTGGACCGCTGCGACCCCCCAGCTAACATGGGCCGCCTAACCCGCTCACGCCCGCTTTCTCTGTTTATCTCAGCTTCCGGGGCATCACGTGCTTTCCTAACGGTTGACGCACGTGCGTGGTAGTTGATTAGATTTCCTAGTTCTTTGCTTCTTTTGTTAGCTACTCAACTTTAACAGATTCACCCCAAAAAAAGTTGTCGAACCAAAAATAACACCCAAAGTCCCCGGAACTTGAGGATCTGGAGAGGATTCTCATATCGTGTCCGTTTATTGTATATCGTGCGGTCAGTTTTCGTTATATACTATTCATATTTAATTTAAAATAATTTCTAACAGCACGATGTACGATGAACGGACACGATTTGAGGATCCTCATTCCTTTTCAAGTCATGTAATCAAGAAAAATATTTTTTTCTAACTGCAATGAGCTTGAAAACCTAATCGTTCAAGCTCAACACTAACTTAACTAAGTTAAAATAGAAGGTTTTATATTGTACCTTGAATCAAAGTCTGATATATTTTGTGCGTTTTAACTGGTCTTTTCAGCATTATCCTAGTAAGATTTTTTTTTTTTTTAGAATCCTAATAAGATTTGTGTCATTTATAAAGTCACGCCAAGCAACTAGCATCAACTATTGTGCGTGTGGCATTAGAATTATTGAGTGTTTTTGTTAGCAATTATCCTGTTGGGTGGTACCTAACCAATTCAACAAAGGTAGGGTCGATGCTCCCCTTCCACTCCAATCAAAGTCAAGGCCGTCCATTTTCCTTCAACAACCAGTTTGGGCATGCCGAGCAGATAAATAGTTATAGTTATAGATAATAATAATTGTGCGCGGCGATCATAATAGCAATAAATATATAATCGTAATTTATCCATAAATGCTAAGAAAATTCTCTTAAAAGTTGAACTCTCTCTATAGGCTCTCTATTATCTCATAGTTTAACGTCAATTTTTATGACAACATTATAAAACGTTGTGTCAGAAAAATGATGTGGTGGAGAGTCCCCATTTTGAAAGAGTCCTTTAGCATTTCTCTAATTTAAAATACATATTTACAGCCACAGCCACTTAGTACTATGGTCTAGCGGTATTCCTATTCACTTGTAAGTGAGAGATCTTAGGTTCAATTGTCGCCAAAGGCGAATTCGAATCACATTATTGCTAGCATATTGTGAGGCTAAGCCCACTCCCTCCCCTTTAGTGTAGATATTGAGCTAGAGGCATACTGAATTTATTTAATTTTTTTTTTTTGAGTACATCGATATTTTTACACTAAGGTGAGAGGGAGTTCGGTTAAGCCACACAGTGGACAACCTAATTCGGTATCATATTCGTCATCCACGAGATTCAAACCTAAAACATCTTACTTTCAAGTAAAGAAGAATATCACCAGACCGTAATACTGAATTATTCGAGGCATACTGAGTTGAACTCTAAAGATTATTTGGGGAGTTTTAATGAAAATTTTGTTGCCCATGGCCATGGACTTGGTGATTGGGCTGGACTATGTTCTCAATGAAAATCTGAAAAAAAATTCATACAAATTCAATCGAAGTATTATGGGCTGGCCGATCCATATAAGTAAACAGAACATAACCTCGTCCATGGGCCCAAAACTTGTATATAGAGGTATGCCTACGTCTTTGTCCTTGCTCTTCAGTGCTCACACACAAGATAGGCTTCTCAAATTCCAAAAATTGTAGAGCGCATATTGCTGAATTAAACGGTTGGGTGTTTCGTTTGATAATTCAAAGAAATTTAATGGCCAAATGTGAACTCGAGAATCAACACGAGTAAATTTTCTAATATCACCGTCACAGTGATGCTATTACAAACGAACAACTGAATTTGAGTTCCAGAATCAACATACATAATCCAACAATCACAAATGGGTCCTACAAAATCTTCAGAAATAGTTCATCCCACAAAAACCTACTAAAATGACTTGAGCTCGACCGATTATCCTCTTCTCAACAATTCATCTATTAAACACAAAATTCCAGATACAAAAATAAACGTTTTTAACTGTTTTCGCTCTATATAAAAAAAATATAAATAAATAAATTGTATTTTTTTGTGTGGCTACAGAAAAAAAAGGAAAAAACTGCAAAAAGAAAGAGTATTTCTTAGGTTCACATGCACTGCTAACAAAATATATGGCAGAAAAGTATAAGAAAATGGCAGGTGTTCACATGTATATCACACTTTTTAAGCTCTATGTTCTAACCGTGTTGTGACTTGTGCGTAAATTTGTCGGTTGAGAGGGACTTGATTTCTACAAGTTTCGTATTTTCTCTCTCTACAACTCTCACCTAAGAAAGAAATATGAACTCGGTGCATGCAGGTTTTACGTCTTGTGACTAAGCGAAATCCGTTTTGTGATGTCATCGCATAAAAAAACTAAAGAACGGAGGAAGAACGAAGTGGCAAACACGAAAGATCGAGTAAGATCCCGTCGAAAGGAAAAGCAACGGACCAAATTTTCAATTTTTCTTCTCCCTTTTTGCTTTATTCTTTGCTTTGCATTTGCTCATAGCTGCATTCTCAATTAAAATATGCGTTTTGAATCTATATTTTGTCTCTATTTACAATGCTGACATAAAGTTTAGTTAAATCCTAACACAATGCACCGTCATCTACGCGCAAATTCCAATTTCTTTTTCCGCTACAAAAATACCTAAAGTTTTATGTGATTTGATCGGAATGAGGATAAATTTTTCATTGTGACCGGAGCACGGGTAGTACACAACGTGTTTTTATATAAGTGCTGGAAAATTTTATTTTTTAAGTTATTAATTTTTTAACACACATATTCTACTGTCATATACACAACGTGTTTAGTTAAATCCTAACACAATGCACCGTCATCTACGCTCAAATTCCAATTTTTTTTTTCCGCTACAAAAATACCTAAAGTTTTATGTGATTTGATCGGAATGAGGCGAAATTTTTCATTATAACCGGAACACGGGTAGTACACAACGTGTTTTTATATAAGTGCTGGAAAATTTTATTTTCTAAGTTATTAATTTTTTAACACACATATTCTACTATTTGTATGATGACACGTGATGTACCATCTCATGTACCAGTCACATTAAAAAATTTCTCCGGAATAAGAAGCTTCCTGTACCGTATTCGACCGTCATCTTTTGAGTGGCAGTTGAATTTCCAAATTAAAAATATTTTTTGTTACCAATGAGGAAACACACGTGTCAAAACCTCATACGATTAACGGAGCAGGAAAGCACAAGCAGGTCATCCTTCGTCAACAACGGTTATAAGGACGAAACGCCGCCGTGATATCCGCTCAGTGATTTTCGCGCTTTATTGTGTTTTGGTACTGATATTTTAGCTTTTGCTTTTGGCTGGGCACCCTTTTTTTTTTTTCCATCATCATCACCATGTACGCATGAAAGGCCAAAAAGTAAGTTCACTGAAAAAATGTAACCAAATATTAATTATAAACAAGAATTATCGGACGTTATAACCGTTTAAAGTATTGAAGAAATTTCCGATAATCGTTACTTGGAACTTAACCTATCAGTTTTGAGATTATTGGTTTCTTTTGGTACAACGATATTCGGAAAGTCAAGCTCCTGACTTTAAATGTAAAACTAAATGTTCTTAACTAATTGAATTATAAATATCTTGCAAGACTATTGATTCAAAACAAAAATGATTATTTGCCAAACGACTGCCAAGAAGATTTTCCGCGACAAACTAATTTGAGCGGTCAATCCAATCTAATAAGAAAAAATCCGCACCAGATCGTGCTTAGACATCACATGATTACTTTCCAACGTTGCAATACAAACTCCATTCGTGAAAAAGTGGTTCAATCTACACCCACATGTATGGTTATGTTTCTTTCAGGCAAAGGGACAAGTGAAAGTGAGTGCCTCTCAATTTTTTCAAGGGTTACATTGTCACTTTGTATTCATTACACATTCACACCCCATAGTAATATTTCAGCTAAATAATCATCAACCGTGGACATACCTTTATTTCATCTTGGAAAAGCATTTAATACATTTTTTTTTGTACTAACTCGGCCCCTTATAAATATTTTTTTTTATTGAGTAATATTCAAATCTAATATAAACTACATAACTCGAAATGTGAATTTGGGTTTAGGGACACACCGAAGTAATGCTTCTTTCATTCTCATCTCGTATGAATGAAAATGAAAGTTTCGTTTTCAATGAGTTACTTCGAAAACTAAATGACCATTTGTAGCATCTTTACTTTTCAAAAACGAGACAAGCAAACTTAAAAACCAAAAGAATCAAGGAACTTTAAAATAGGAGAATAAGAAATAGGAATCGGATCAACTAGTAGTTGATAAAAACTCTTGGTTCTAAGATATTTAGTACTACGGTCTATTAATATTTTTCTTCATTTGTAAGTGAGAGGTGGTTCGATTCTCACCAAAAATTGAACTACACTCATTTTGAGGCTAAATCCACTCTCTCTCCTTAGTGTAGATGGTTTCACTAAAAAAAAAAAAAAAAAAAAAAAAAAAAAAAAAACTCTTGATTCTGAAACGGGTTGATTATGAATATTAAGACGAGATCCACAGTGCCTGTAAATCAATAATAAAGGGCATAATTGGGTTTTCACTCTTCTTTTTCTCCACTTTTTGAGTACGTAGATATTTTACATTAAAGGGGGAGTTCGGCTAAGTCACATAATAGGCAGCCTAATTTGGTATTGAATTTGTCATCCACGAGATTCGAACCTAAGACCTCTCACTTCCAAATGAAGAGGAATACCGCCAGACAGTAATACTGCGTGGCTCTTCCTCGACTTAATTTCAGTCCAAAAATACAGGTAGTGCTAAATTACTAATAAACCCAAACGGGAAACTACACTACCACTACACTTTACTATAAACCGCCAACAAAATTATCATAAATTCCAAAAAAGTTCCTTCCACACTATTTATTACGGAGAGCGAAACAGAGGAGGAGGAAAAACAAAGAAGAAAGATGAAGCATTTGGGTGTGATTTTCTTTGGGGCTCTGTTGTTCATCTTCCTGAACCATGGAGTTATAGCGGAAGATGGGTTTGTGAAGGCCAGAGGCGTGCAGCTTGTTTTGAACGGAGTTCCGTACTACGGAAACGGATTCAATGCGTACTGGTTGATGTACACGGCGACTGACCCTTCTGAGAGGGAGAAAGTTTCGTCTGCCTTTCGAGAGGCTACGAAAAATGGGCTCACGATTGCAAGGACTTGGGCTTTCGCCGATGGCGGATACAGAGCTCTGCAGACCTCTCCGGGCTCCTACGATGAGAAAACTTTTCAGGTAAGCGCTTTTGATACAAGTGCTTTTATTAAAAAGCACGTCACTCCAAAGTGCTATCGGAAGCACTCCGAAGATAATCCATAAACAGTTTAATTTTTCTTCAGCCAAACATTTTCAGAAGCGTTTTTAGTTTTTAATTATCTGAAAGCGATTTTAATCGGTCTAAGAGATTTGTCTGGGACTACTTTCTCTGGGAAACACTTTTGCTCATATGTGTCACGCTGAATGTTTTAGTAAAAATTGAAGCGCTACTTGAAACTACACTAGAAAGTCGAAAGTACTTTCTGAAGAAATAGTTGACAAGTGCTTCTCCAAATAGCGCTTCTAATGATCCATAAGCATTTTTTACCATTTTCTACAAACACAGTCAGAAGCGTTTTTTATTGTTAGAAACGATTTTAGTTCTTTTCAAAAGTAATTTATGGTTATAGTTTTGGTCTGAATTTCTTTTGCTGTGTTGTTTCGGGGTTGGAAGGGGTTGGATTTTGTGATAGCTGAGGCGAAGAAGAATGGGATCAAAGTAATGCTGAGTCTGGTTAACAACTACGACAACTTTGGAGGCAAGAAACAGTACGTGGAATGGGCAAGAAGCCAAGGCCAGTCTGTATCTTCTGAAGATGATTTCTTCACCAACTCTGTTGTTAGGGGATTTTACAAAAATCATATCAAGGTGAATCAATTTGCTTAATTTGGTTTTATTTTTGGGTATTTTATATGTAAGTGCTTTTGGGAAAAGCAGTGGTTGGGTTGACTATAAATACAAGTTAAAGATAAGATCATCAATTTATTGGTATTAGTTGGTTTGTTTTCATCTTCTCTAGTGTCATTACTTTGATAGTGAGTAACATTTCATATTAACTTTTACCATTTTGGCTAAGAGTAGAAAACAGTTTCCGTAGACATGAGTTCAGCCAAGTTGGTCAATACAGTGTGTCCGTTCTCTCTCTTTTGTCTCTAAGGAGAGGGAGAGAGTTTAAATTTGAGACATAGTGAGTAAAAAAAAATAATCAGTTCATTAGGGCAATCCACCACTTGTGTGGCGGCCCTCCTTATAGATTACACTAATTTAGAATAGGTAGTCTTTGTCACAAAGATAAATTTTTTCAAAAAGTGTGTAGTTGGTTGAAACTTGAAATTAGGTCATAGACTCATAAGTCACTTTTTTTTTAAATAATAATGTATTGATATGGAGGTTTTGGGATTTTTGTGTAAATATAGACTGTTCTTACGAGGATTAACACTTTGACTGGAGTTGCTTACAAAGATGAACCAACCATAATGGCTTGGGAGCTGATGAATGAGCCAAGATGCACTTCAGATCCATCTGGAAAAACCATTCAGGTATACCAAACCATCACTTTCTTTCAATTTGTTTCTCTCTTTCTTAAGATTATGTTTCAAAACAACGGGTTTTGTAGACCCAACGTTCTGTATTCGATTTCTCTCTTCAAATCTTATGTAGCTCAGTTTGTTAAGAACATGTCGCACACGTTATTTTTAAATATTGTTGTCTAAGAACTAATATCATGGTGGACTCCACTTTCATTTATTGAGCTAGTCTCTAGAGTAAAGTGGGGCCAGCCATTGATGAGGCCAAGTTTTTGGCTAAATTGACGGCGAGCGGAAGATTGCAGAAGGAGAAATGAGAGTGAAAAGCATTAGTGTTGTTAGAATTTCTCTGTCTCACATCGGTCCAAAGGTTTGAGAACAAGTCCTTTATATAGAATTATCCCACTTTAAATAATACCGAGACCTTTTGTATTAAAACCTCACACTTGACAGATTGAGCAGTTGGCCAAGTAGGGACAATATCGGTGTTGTTGGAGTGGGCCCCTTGTCCGTCTACCTGAAATTTAAGAAGTGTAACTTGGGGGAAATGCTTGACCTTTGCGTTTGTTTGACAGGCTTGGATAACGGAGATGGCGTCTTACTTGAAATCCGTAGATGGAAATCACTTGCTTGAAGTTGGCCTTGAAGGGTTTTATGGATCATCAAATCCGAAAACGAATCCGAATTACTATCAAATCGGAACTGATTTCTTGGCGAATAATCAGATCCCGGGCATTGATTTTGCCACTGTCCACTCATATCCTGATCAATGGTAAGGATCATAACACAAGTTTCTCCGAAAACTGAACATTTGAATCCCGCAATTAGTATAGTGTAAAGTAGAATATCGCTTGAAAAGTTGAGTTATATTGAATGATGTGCAGGTTAACTGGGTCAAGTTATGAAGATCAAGTCTCTTTCTTGAACAGTTGGGTCAATGATCACATCCATGATGCACAAAACATCCTTAAGAAGCCAGTCCTCTTTGCTGAGTTTGGAAGGTCTTTGAAGGAGTCAGGTTATACCACGAACCAGCGTGACCAGATTTTCACTACAGTTTACTCGGGCATCTACTCTTCGGCTAGGGGCGGAGGTCCTGCTGTTGGCGGCTTGTTCTGGCAACTTCTGGCCGAAGGAATGGACTCTTTCCAAGACGGGTATGGGGTAGTGTTGAGTGAAAGCTCCTCGACGGTTGGTTTGATCGCAGAGGAATCTCAGAAGCTTATTAAGATTCGGAAGATGTATGCCAGGCTTAGAAACATCGAGAAGTGGAAGCGAGCTAGGGAAATTCGAAGGGATCAGTTCTGGTCCGGGGGAGGAAGGTGAATGGTACAGGAAACTGAGAAAAGGGTTTATGTTTTAAATCTGTCTGTGAGTTTCCCTCTTAGAGATGAGGTTTGTTCATCCAAGAGAGCAGGATGATTGTAAGAGTTTATTTCTTAATCTGTTTCGATATATCCCAAATGTAGTTATCTAAGTTTGATTTAGTAATCTGTATTGATAAGTACCAACGACCGCAATGTAGTTCGTTAGAGATAAATGGAAGAGCGTTATTGATCTTATTGAGTAACTAGAATGTTTAGTTACATCAAAGAAACTCGTTAATTTACAGAAGCAAGCATTTCCAGCTGCAACATCAAGTTAAAGCCACATACAAAGTTCATCAAGGTACCATTCACTGTGGCTCGATCTGAACAAGTACCTTGCAGTCCAATCAATAGATTTAGATGACAGTTCCATCTTTAATCGTTGCGTTCTTCAATACAACAGTGATTCCCGACCTTATGTAAAATCCTTCGTCTGCCCTCTCTGCTTCTTCGACTCCCTGAGAAGTCAAAGCAATTTGTTCATCAACGTTGAAATCAGAAAGAATGCAATGATGATCAGATCTTTTCGATTCCTTACAAGTTTCAAAAGGAGTACTTACATCGCCATTTGTGATCACCACATTTCTTCCTATCTTGGCGTTCTTGTCGATTATGCAATTCCTTCAAGAGATATGACACGAAAGATCAGCGAAAGAGCAAAAATTTTATTCAGAACTAAACAGAAATCTGTAACTAATAGTATTTCACCAGATTTTGGTATTCTCTCCCACACCAACTGGAACCTTTCCTTGAGCTAGCAGAGATGCAATCTCGGATTCCGTTTGGTAGTAGTCTGCACCCATCATCATAGTATCCTGAAAATCGATTTAAAATAACCAAATGTGATCAGAGCATGCTTATGTTTTCAAGCACATTCTAACTGCCGCTTGAAATATTTCATGATTGACATATTGGAATCTGGTAGCCTGTTGTTACCAATGCGTAGAAAGGTGGCTCACCTTAAGTTCGACTCCGGACTCTAGACGTGAGCGCACACCCACAATGGAGTGTTGAACGCTACATTCTCGCAAGAAGCAACCATGAGAAATAATTGCATCCATAATCTGCAAAATTCATTTGGCCATGAGATCAGAAAATTACAGCCAACGTCACATAGTAATTTAAGCTTGCAATCATACCCTGCATTTTTCAACTTTTGTAGGTGGCAAGAATCTAGGAGAGGTGTAGAAAGGTGTCTTTGGATCGTTGAATTCAAACTTCGGAGGCTGCACGAAAGAAAGTATGTAATCAGTAACCGTTACCACATATGCACGTAGGGAAAAAAAATCTAATCGAAGACTAGGAATGACTCAGTGCAAGTATTACCAACCTGTTCTGTGAGGGCCAAGTTTGCATCGAAGAAAGACTTTACAGTTCCAATATCCTCCCAGTAGTCATTGAATAGATATGCCTGATCATGTAAGGGCATTCCGTAACTCAGTGACTCAATTACCAAATCCAAACCAAACTTTGGGGAATTGCTTATATATTTATATTCAAAGATGAACTATAAGAAAAAAATAACTATTATCGAAAGAGCTATCTCACCTGGACGTTGTGCTCCTTCACAGCTGATGGAATAATCTCGGAGCCAAAATCATTGCAAGAAGGATAGCTCCACCTTAATAGCTTAAGTAGGACATCAGTTCTGAACACATAAACACCCATCGATGCAATATAAGGAGATTTCATAGCCTCCAGATCAGAAAGCCCCAGAACAGTGGTGTCAACTTGCTGCAGTGTGTAAAAAAGACAGGCAAAAAATGAAAATAGGGGAAGGCACAAAAATACAGTAAAAAAGGGAAGAAAGCGCAAAAATACAATCAAAATAAGCAGTTTTAACTACCATTGCTTCTAGGTCAGGGCCTTTTGGTTTTTCAGCAAATTGGATTATACGCCCTGACTGGTCTATTTTCATGAGTCCGTAATCTGATGCCCGGCTGCAAGACAAATAAGATCCACGACAAAGACAAGCACCTGTCAGTCTTATTTCCAAGGTGGAACAAAAGAAGCAGAGTTTATTTTGAACATACGTCAATCTGCAAGGGACGCTGGAAACAGTAGTTTTAGAAAACGAAAATGTACCTTTCATCCATGGGTATACATGAAACTGTAATGTCGGCATTTGTATCAATATGTTTCTGTAAGAATTACGGCCATTGATGAGACGGATTTGTGGATTTTAAAAGGTTAATAAATTAAAATTTTCCACCAGCATCAAATAAGCACCTGTATAAAGTCCAGATAGTCCATCCTATAAAGATGATCGCCGGATAATATCAGTATATGCTCCACATTTTTGTTCTTTGCATCCTGCATAGATCATCCAAAAGCAACTTCAGTCTATTTCCACCTAATATTTGAGATATACTTGTAAAATCAAAAGCACCCACCTCAAAGACCCATATAAATTGCCTGACAGCATCAGCAGTTCCTTGGAACCATCTCTTTCCAGCTTCTCCTGGTGTTTGCGTGGCAGCCAAAACCTATTGCGATTCATTGAGTATTATCATCATTAATTGCAACAATCAAACAATGTAAGTCAACATACAAATTGTAAACTGCGGAATATCAGAATCAAATATATCTATGCAGCTTTCGGGTATTGCAAAATTATCTTACCTCCACAAATCCATCTCCGAAATTCATACCATCCCCGAAATTGTAAGTACGAGCAAGGTGACGATTGAGGGAAAACGAGTTATATTGCGTTAATATGAATATCTTTTTAATGCCACTGTTAATGCAATTGCTCATTGGGATATCAATCAGCCTGTAACACCCTCCAATTGGAACCTGCAAATCACATAACATTGCAAAATTCAACTCCAAATTCTATGTAGTACCATTCAATAACAACAACTCCTACTCGATGCACAAAATTTCCATCGTTTTGTTTCTTTTCTAAGAAACCACTTTTCGATATGATGAACTGAAACGAATGACAAACAAATACTGATCTCTTACCGCCGGCTTGGCTCTCTTGCTGGTGAGAGGAAAGAGGCGAGTTCCGGCACCTCCACCTAAAATTATAGAAGCCACATTTTTGGGGTCAGCTTTTGGAGTCTCAAACAGTGGTGCCTGAAACGTCTGAAATCAAAAGCACAAATGCCAAAAGTGATTACTCAAAAAACCCATATCATCAAAATCCCAAAGATTTCGGTTTCGAAAACAAGAACAACAATTGCACACACAGGATCAGAGACTCACCACAGTCTCTTTGTCGACATCTGTAAGAATGGAGTAAGCCACACCAGGAGGCTTAAGCTTCCTATCTCTGGTTTCAAATTTAGAGCTTTTCAGAAACTGGGCACTCAAATCTCTGCTCTTTGAACCCAACCTCACACCCTCCCCCAAGAACCCATTGGTCCTCAATGTCGCACAGCGGGAATCCATAGCACAGAAACGAAAAAGCACACAACTTTGCAGAGATTCTAGTATTGTATGACCCCAAGGGTTTTTTACGCAACAGGAAAGAAAAGCACTTTTTCAGAGAAGCCCCACAAACATGCACAGGATCAAAAACGGAAAAGCACCCAGAAGATCAGCGGCAAAATTAGGAATTCCCGGATCGGAAACTCGTAAATTAGAAAGAATGAGAAAACCCCAGATGCCAAAAAGATGAAAACTTGAATGTAACCCTGGTCTAACGAAGGCGTGACCAAATGATAGGTGATCGAAGTGATCCAAAAATGGCAAGTGGAAGAGAGTGAATGCCGGTGTGATGAAGGTACGTGATTTTGGTGAGTGACTGCGTGAGGGGAGTCACGGAAAAATTAAATTAAGTCAAGGGATTAAATTAATGGATTTTTAAAAGTGTGGACTAGTTGGCAAGTGGCAACTGGAAATGGTGAGTGAGAGATGCCAGTGAGATCGAGTGCGTAGGTTTCCCAACTCTTTCGCCTTTTTGAAACAGTCCTCGTATCATTTGTTTATTTATATTACATTTTGGGGGTTTTTTTTTTTCCAACGAATAAAATATCTCTTCAATTATCTCTACTAATTAATAAAACACTCATTGTCAATTAAAATTTTATGAAATTATCAGTTTAATTTTCTAATTAAAACAGAATATGAATAAGAAATATAGGGCAGAAATTTAATTTCACATAATCAAATTTTGCTATTTTTTCAAAACGTCATCTGTATATAATCATAACATATCTCTAATTAAAAAAAAAAAAAAAAAAACTTTCCACTTCCACATTCTCTATTACTCTCTTCCTCTCTCCTTTTATTTCAAAAACAAAAATAAAAAATTTTCTCACACACTCTGTGTGTGCCCATATGCTAGTACAAGTTATACAAAGCCTACATCACTTATAGGAAAGATTTTTCGTGTACTTGACAACTCAATAAAATAAGTGTTATAATATAATTATTCGAAATTTATGTTCAAATTTCTAATTAATTGTATTATGACACTTGATATATCGAATCGTGTTTTTAACACACTGAAAATGTTCTCATTTTCATAAATGATGAAGTGGCCTTTGTTAATTGGTTTGATTTATTTTGTTTCTTTTTACAAAACAATACTTTCCAAAAAAAATGTTTAAACGTTGAAAAAAAAACGTTTAAAATCGAAATTCGAACTTGAGTACCGAAGGCAGACACCCTTCACACGCAACTGAGTTTGATTATTCATTGTATTAACAGGAAGCTACCATGCATGGCATTGTCATCGTCTTCTACAACTACTCGACGGTGAGTCTTGCATTTGTATGTTGGCAGTCAATGGAAACTCTCCCGTTACGTTTTTTTCCTCCAAGAATACTAATGTTTAAGGAATATTATTATATTTGTTAGTAGAGAGATATGGACCGTCCATTGTAGGTGTCGTGTAAAGTGTAGAAAGCGACGCAAAACCTGGGAGAAATGGAAGAGATTTTTCAATGTGACCGAAATACGAGGTGGTACATTTCGTGTTATAATACAAAAGGTATGATATGTGTGTTAAAAAGTTAATAACTTAAAAAATACAATTTTCTATCATTTATATAAAAATACGTGATATACTATCCGTGTTTCGATCATAAAAAAAATTCCTCGAGAAATGGACGGCTGATATTTGTGAGAAGGGAACCAACTGAGCAGTGGCACCCACCACATCCATGTGCTTGTCATTTACAACAGTATCTCCATTTTTGTCTCCTAACCCGATCTGATAAAGTGAAAGGGAACTTAAGCAGCACATGGGATTTGTAATTGCTTGCAGAAATTTCGACTTCTGGGAACTCATCCGCCCAATTGCTTGGGTTGTTTTCAATCAAAATTTAATTGCAAAGACGGAAACGCATGTCATTTAACTTAGTTACGTTAAGATTTTCATTAACCCTTAAACCTTGAGAGAATTCACGTTTTTAGTATTTTAACAAACGATAAAGTAACATATTTACAAAAGTGTTTTACGATGCCCGTGCAGTGCGCACTGTCCCTAAAATATGGGGTTTTTAAACATTAATCATTGCAAAAGATTAAAATTTAAAAAAAAATAGTGCTAAATTACATATTCAATTTAATCCATTGAATTGTACTTTTATCAAAATTTTATTCAATTTTTGTTATTTAATATGTATTTTTATTTAATCTCTCCACATTAAATTTTAATTTTATTAATATGCACATATTTAGTTCTTTAATTATAAATGAACATAAATAAGAAAATATTAAAAGAAATTTGTGATACAAAAATATATAAATACATAAGTGTACAAAAATGATTGTGCCAAAATATAAAAAATTAACTTTTTTGTATCTAAATATTTGTACCTACATAATTGTACCGAAATATATTATAATGAACCTAAACGTATATACCGAAATGTATTATATTGAATTAATGTACCTAAATATCAAATTGTCAATACCGAAATGTGTGTACCAAAATGTACATACCGAAATGTATGTATATGTTTGTATCGATGGATATACATAAATATTCAAATGTATTAATGTACCTAAATGAAGAACATACAAAATTGTTATCGGACTATATTTTATAAAAAATTAGTTGACTAAATGTAGACATTAAAATATATTATGATAAATGAAATGAAAATTAAATTTAAACGTAATTAATACATTAAAATAGGAATAAAAAAATAAATAAAACATCCAAATATAACTAATAAATAAGATGATTAAATGTACTAGGGACTAAAATTGGATTTTAATCTTACACAAGATTATAGTCTAAAATTCAAATTTTTTAAAAATTCAAATGAAATTTTCTACAAAAATATTGGAGAGCTCGTTACAAAGTACACAATCTCGTCATCCATATGATTCGGCAACTAAAATCCATCGTCACACAACAATAATTGAGCAGGCACTTGGAACTTTGTACATTTTACATACAAGGTAGAGACATATAGAACAATACAGAATTTGCATGGGAAATGAAAGGGGACACCCGGCACAACCTCATTGCCCGATCAAATCACTCTTTCAAGCTTATCTTAGTTTTGTGAATTGTGCTTTAATCACATGGTGGCACGTGATGTCATTCCCATTTTTAGTTTGTCGAGTAGACTAAGAAGAGGTAGGCCATGGCTAATGGATACTCGTCGGATCTATTTTGTGAGAATTCTACAGATTCGTGAATCATTTTGTTTATAGTATATCTTGAGGTCAGACATTATTTTAAATATTTGTATTTAAAATTACACCACTTCACAAAAACTAATAACATTGTGTACAAAAAACAAACACGATTCACCGATCCTCAAGTTCCTCACCAAAAAGATTTGAAGAGGATCCCGTTGGAACGGATACTAATACATTATTATCTGTAGCTTTGTGAACCGTACACGTGGCAGCTGCGTTTAGTCGTATGTTGTTATTGTCGGGGTACCATCGCTTTTGAAGTTGACGGGATTGAGATCGTTTGAGGGGGAATTTTGGGGGCCACGAGTCACTGCATGCTCTGTATCATGCCGATTTGTTAGTCTTTAATTTGTTCCATCTACTTCACCACACTGTACACGTATATTCGGTACATGCGTAGGCCGTAAAAGGTCGAATTAAGGCGTTGTTTTAAGATACGTATCAGATTATGATTTTTCGATAAGATATAATTGTTATTTTACTTTCAAAACTAAACAGTGTGCTTCAGGCTCTAGTAGTGAAAAATTAACAAGCAACCAAATTTATTCAACACAGACGAGTCATGAAATTTACATGTGAACGTAAATTCTTCATTTCAAACGCCAGGACCACGTGCCTGTCCGGCCAAGACTCGTGCACTCATTTGTGGTGACCTACTGGGCTTCAAGGGTTTACACTCGGTGGGCTGATGAACAATTTTGTCAACTTGGTCTCGGATCAATGATAGCTCAGTCCAGTTGGCTTTGCAGCCCAAAACAAAGCCCATAGGTCCTTACTGTTATTCACCAGAAAGTAGGGGCACTTCAGTAAATTCGCTTCAAATACCCACATTGTATTTATCAAATATAGCCAAATATTAGCCCTTAATTTCAAACATGTAAATTTTTATAAAAACTTTCAAATATATCTAAAATATCACTTAAATAGACACAAATACCCTTAATTCATATAAATAACTAGTCGTTGATAAAAAGATTCTTGTGCGATAATCAAGTGGTGCTTTCATTAATTTTTCTAATATGCGCCCGAAGAATTTCTATTCTGTAAACCTTAAAATATGTTTTTTGCACTTTCTAGAACACAACAAATATCTCGATTCACAACCACATTCTATGATAACCTTCAAAATAGAATTCGAACACAAACAACACCCTTAATAATGCAAAAGTGGAAAATTAAATACAAAGCACATATAATCCAAAGGAAAATTGAGATAAATAATGTTACAAAAATTGACAATTCCTTCTTCCATAAATATTCAATCGAAGGAAAAAACTATTAAAGCAAAGAGAAAATGTAGACGAGGAAAAGTGTAAAAAATTAACCATTTACACTCATCTTCGTTTAGGGGTTCATTTTTTAATTTATTAGATTTAAAGCTTAAGGATATTTATGTCTATTTAAGTAATATTTTGAATATATTTGAAATTTTTTATAAAAACTGACATTTTTAAAATTAAGAGCTAATATTTGACTGATAAATATTCAATCCTCATCTTCTTCATCATCCGCTCCGTCGTTTCCCAAACACACAGAAATGGCGCTCAATCTAACCACCTCATTCCTCCAAGGAACACCCTGCCCCCCTCTCCTCCCGCCCAAGAAGGTAAATTACCCAAATACGCTCGCATACATCTCTCCCTCTATCACCGATTGGATTTGTTAATTGATTATTTCGGTCTTTTCCAGGTCTGCGGCGGGGGTGCGTCGTCGGCGGGGAATTGCCGCTCTGTGGTGACGTGCAGGAAGAAGGACATACACCCGCAGTTTTATGAGGACGCGAAGGTGTACTGCAAGGGGGAGCTGGTGATGACGACGGGTGGGACCCAGAAGGAGTACGTGGTGGACGTGTGGTCGGGCAACCACCCCTTCTACCTCGGAAACCGGTCGGGCATGCTTGTCGACGACGACCAGGTCGAGAAGTTCAGGAAGAAGTACGGCGAGCTGAGTCAGATCATGGAGATCCCTGTCCTCAAGGGAGAGATTATTCTGCCCTCCCGCCGCAAAGCCGCCGCCGGCAAAGGCGGCAAGAAGAAGTAGAACAATGGTTCTTATTCCAAGTAAGATTTTATGTAAAGCAAAAAAATTGAAGCTTGGAAGCATGTGATTTATGAAAAATGAGTAGAATTCAATGCATATTATGTTAATATCTGTCTTTTTTTGCTAATTTAATTTACATATTTACATTGTGGAGCTGTGTAATGTTGAGAAAATTAGTCGTCAAATTGTGCGTTAAGCCAGTTGGTCGGGGCAGTGTGCCCGCAGCCTTGCACTCCGAGTTTGAACTGCACTTCGTAGTTTAAAGTATCACGTTGTGAGGGAAAAAATTGAAGCCAAACGAATGCCAGTTCCCCTGTGTGGTGACTTTAGTTGATAAAAGGAAACGAGCAAGTGATGTGCTCCGGTGCGGTTAACTGCGCAGTTTTGTGATGCAAATATGTTGTCGATGTTCTTCATACTGCCGATACTTCGAACTTGCATTTGTTGACATGCGATCCATATGTATACGTTTCTTGATTTTTTTGTCTATAAACTTGACTGCAGTTTTTGAGAAGTGAAGTTAGAAGTTAGGACCCTTGATTAGTTTTCTCATCTGATTGCACAGTTGTTTTAATGACCCTCTGTTTATCGTATTCATTCGAAGATTGTGAACCCAATTCGTTGGATTGGGAACGCGTGTTATAGTTATACTGTGGATCTCACATGTCATAGTCAGTAGCAGAAGTAGTTCTGCAGCAGTATTATTATGCTTATTTTTTGCAAAGTGCAGCAAAAGAAACATTGATGATGATGTGCAGCTGAATTATTTAGTGAGTAGTACTAGGCTAGCTTTGTGGCTTTTGTTTACATTTATGTAACTGGATGTATGTCGAAGCTCGAGGTTGAAGATACTGCTGCCTGCTGCTGTTCGTTGATCATGAATCAACATCTGAAGTAGCAGAAGCAAGCAACTCCTGGGAATTGAGCGTGACAAGCTCCATGCAAAGCACCTTCCCAGTTTGTGCATTGACGGTTGCAGTTTCCGGTGTTTGCGCAAAACCCTGACCATGTTTTGCTACTCCTTTGGCAGATTCTTGCTTCCACCATTGCAATCTCTACATCTCACGAGTCACAAACAAATTTTTATCATACATAGAATTTGAGCACGAATCGTATAACACACGCACTCACACAAACAAGCACGAGCTTTACGAAAGAAATGAATAACTATATGCATGTGAATTTGGAATTGGATGAATACGGCATACTGGTGGATGCGAGAAGGATAAGAAGGAAGACGAAGACAATGAGAGGAATCGATAAACGACTGAGTAGCTTAGCCATTTTTTACTATCTTGTTCTGGAAGTGAAAGATGTGGTTTGAATTGCAGGTACTCTGATTTGGTGTTATTTATAGGCTGAATAATGTAGATTAGATCAGCTTGAGCATGTCTTTGAAGTCCATCTTCGATGTGATAAACATGGACAGAGGATTGCGTAGCGATTCGGCTGCATCTGGTTGAATTCAAATCTTCTTTGTCACTGTTTTGGCAATGTTCATTTATTTCGACTGGTTAATGTTATTTAGAGGTTGAATACTGTAGATTATGTCAGCTTGAGCATGTCTTTGAGTTCCATCTTCGATATGATAAACATGGACAGAGGATTGCGTTACGAATTCGGCTGCATCTGGTCGAGTTAAAATCTTGTTTGTCATTGTCTTGGATGCTTTGCAAGATCTGTTGGCATTGTTATTTCCTTGGAGGCAGAACTTAAAGCTATTATTTAGGCTGTTTATATGGCTTTGGAGAGGGGTTGGTATTCTCTTTGGATTGAGTATGATTATTGTTTGGGCATTGTATTTTCTTTCTAATAGACATTCTTAGGCGCCTTGGCATTTATCGGTTGATTGGGCAAATTGTTGTACCATTTTCTCTTCTATGCATTTTCGGATCACATTTATTGCAAAAGAAATCAGGTTGCGGATTGTTTGGCAAACTATGATGTTGATCACGTTGGGGCTCATTTGGTGGGATTCTTGTCCTTCATGTGCAATTGCTGCTTTTGCTCATCACATTTTGAGGCTTCCAAATTTTCGTTTCTCTTAGGAGGTGTCTAAACTTATTTTTGTTCTATAGTTTTATACTTCTGGTTAGGGTTTGACTTCATGTCCTCTAACCATGAGGGTTTGACTTCTGGTTAGAGCTTGTTTCTGTAGTTTTTTGTTTTTATGAGTGTTTTAAGTTTAACCATAAGATTTAATTTTCAAAATCGTTTAAATCTTTTATTTTCAATCTCAGCCATCAATTTTTGGTATCATTCGATGTTAATTGATCTTCTACCTTTTTGTGAAAGATCCAGTGTCAATATTTGATCACAGAAAATTTCATGAAAAGAGAGTGACCATTTGTCTTTGCGCGTTGCGTCCCGTGGCATTTGATTAAAAGCGCACTACTTCAACAATGTCCTCAACCAACCGAGAAGTGAACTATCACGTTCTTCTAGCTAGAATTTGGTGATAGCATAAGTTAGATAATTACACCAATAGCAGGGGAATATGGCAATTCAAGAGATGAATTACGGACCTAGTCCAATTATACATAATATTAATACGGAAAAAAAAATGTTAAATGTTGAACAGGAATAAGGAGGTGCACTCTTTGGGTAGAAGCTTGTGTTGTCCAATAAGCGTATAAACAAGAAAGTAACTTACATGCAATTGATATGTCAACAGATATGTAGGACTTATCACGCCATATTATGTGAACAATGAAAATACATAATATTTTGTGATAAGCTTGGTGTATTACCACATTGGATCCGTTACATACTTTCATGGTAAGTTTCTCCCGTGCACAAGAGTAGTAAACATACTAGTACGTATAGTGTACTTTGTCACACAAAACAAGAAAGAAGGCACGTACTAATACACTTATAAATGAGCAAAGACGTCCAATTTTTTCTGAGTATGACGGTAAAATCACCACTAGTGTCCCTAGTCCACGTTTAACAAAAATTTGTAACATGATGTGACGTTCTAACAAGAACAAACGTAGCATCATCACACCCAATAACTTCTCGTTTTGACATACATACGTACCTAGCTTCCCTTTCGATATCGAAAAAGGCAGAAATTAAAAAAGATTTGACGATTTTTCAAATAGCAAACATGAATAAATATGCTAAACTTTATAAAAGTTGGCAACTCTTTTATCTGTCACAATCTCATACTTATTACTTTTAGATGAATTTAAATTTTAAAATCTTTCAACAATAATAAATAAAACGGTGAGCATTAACATGAGCTGTGGTGAGAAAAAGAAAACCATTGCCCTGTAGAAGTACCGCGCTCTCCTCTGCGTTGGCTCCGGTGGCCACCAAAATGTTACGGGGAGATATTTCACGCGAACTCCAAGCCGTCTTCCGCAACCGCTTGTACGTTTCCTCGATTGTCATGTTGCTCCTTGTCGCCATGCACCTCCGCGCTTTGTTTGCGCAAAGGAACGACAACACTGTCGGAGTCACCCGATCGCCGGATATCTCTCTAGTGTTCGCCGTCAACAGCGTATATTGCTATTACCCGAGTCCGAGTGTCGTATACCCAAGTGCCTTAGAGAACAGAGCTGTGCATCGGGAAACCGAGGCAATGGCGGAGGAGGAGAAGGAGGAGTCCGATTATGAGTATCCGGAAAGAGAGACAACGACGAAGGAGAAGCCATCCAAGGATGAGTATCCAGTAAGAGAGATGATCCGATGGAGGAGGACTCGTTTGAAGATGAGTGTCCGGAAGCCGAGGCGAAGGCGGAGGAAAAGTCTGAAGATGAGTATCTGAAAACAGAGGAGGCGGAGGCGTCAAAGTTTTGGGATTTCAAACGCGAGAAGGATTTTTTTCCAGACAGTATTGCTGAGGAGGAGGAGATGGTGGAGTACGACGAAGAAATTCCAGGGTCGACGGCTCAGAATATTGCAGCAGCAACAGCTGAATTATTTCCTAGGACAGTTTGGATGCGATCCCGAATCCTTAACATTTTTTTATTAAAACCTTAATAGTTTTCAAAGTTTGATCAAGGTCCCTTGACTTTGTACATCTCATTATATTACTATTAATATTTTTATTTTTATAGTTTTGACATTAATTGTTTGATATTTTATGAGATTTATAATTCTATAAATTTAAAATCCCTCATTATAATACTATTAGAAACGGTTACAATAAAAAAAAATTCAAACATTTTGATTGAATAAATGGATAAAAACTATGTAAAAATAAGAAATAATAAATGGCAAAAGAATGTATCCGTAGTGTTAAAAAAATTGGTACATTTCACATATAACAAAGTGGTACATTAATAAAGAAGAATGAGTACATTATAAATAAATTAGGGTACAGATAAAAGATTAAAAATTATTTATACAAATGAATTTTTAAAAATATAGGCGCTAAAAGAAATTAATACATGGGTACAAAATAAAACTAAAAAGAAAATACTACAAATTTAAAAAAAAAATGTTGCAAATTAAAAGTGGGTACAAACTAAAAATATAAATATATGATACAAAGTTTAGGCATAAAACATATATATACCATATGTAATTTTTCTATCATTGATTAAATATACAATGTCGCGTGACGGTATATGTCACATCTCGCCCCGGGGTGGATCACTTCCCGAGCCCGCTCCACCACCGTAGCACGATATTGTCCGCTTTGGGCCCCGACTACGCCCTCACGGTTTTGTTTCTGGGAACTCACGAGCAACTTCCCAGTGGGTCACCCATCCTGGGAGTGCTCTGGCTCCCTTCTCGCTTAACTTCGAAGTTCCTACGGAACCCGAAGCCAGTGAGCTCCCAAAAGGCCTCGTGCTAGGTAGGGATGGGAATATACATTTAAGGATCACTTCCCTGGGCGATGTGGGATGTTACAGTATACACATGGGTATAAACACAAATAAAACTTTAAAAAATATGGGCACAAAAAGAAACTAATATATGGGTACAAATTAAAAATGAAAAAAAAATTGGTACAAATTAAAAAATATTTGCAAATTAAAAATAGGTACAAACTAAAAATAAAAATATATGATAAAAAATTTAGCCATAAATATAAATATACTAATTGTAATATTTTTAACACTAAAGGAATATATTTAAAAATAAAAATATTTTATTATTCAAATAATTAATGATGTTATTAATATCCAAGGACCTTGATCAAAAATTCAAAATGAATAGGATTTTAATCAATGGAGTAACAAAAAGAAAGATGTAATCCTATCGTTAATGACGTCGAATCTGAAACAGATATTGAATGTTGGGTGACGGTCCCGCCACTAAAACCATCGGACATAGATAAAGTGGAAGTCAGCGACGACAAGTTTGAGAGATTCATATTGCTGCGAAAAATCCGTTTGCTGGTTCTGCTGCATGCTAGTTAGTACGTACATGTACTGTTCTAGGGTTAGGATTATATGCATGGCAGCAAGTGTTCGTTAGTACTACAGCCAATATGAATTTTCCACAGAATAATACTGCTATTTGGTATAGTCCCAGTGTATTCGTGTTTATGTTCCGTTAATTACGATCGAGATCCAATGTAATCTTTATTAAAAAAGGAAATAATACACGGATTTTACGAGGATGTGTGTGTGTGTGTGTGTGTGTGTATATATTGTGTAATTTAAGGATGTAAGTCTTCAAAGTTTGATGATCAAGTAATTCGGTCCCCCCCTAATTCTCACCTCTGCAAGCTGAAATGGTTGCAGCTCGTAGGGCCATTCTTTTTGTGCCCGAAGTCTGTCCAAGCTACAGTAGCATTGTGTTTGAAGGGGATTCTATTCTCACCTTGGCTGCAAAGAGGAATAGCGGAGAGGACACATCAGTGTTGGCCCCATCATCACCGACCTTCGTACTTATTTGTTGGAGCTTGGTCAAGTCAAATTCAATCATGTACGAAAGGAAGCAAATTCAACAGCACACAGGCTGGCTCGGTCGGGCATTGGACGTGGAGATGCAATTGAGAGGGGATCCGCCAGTGTTATTGTCTGATACTCTTATAGTTGATAATTCTTATTGACTTCTTTGTTTATTGATGTATTGTAGTGAGGACAGCTAATCTTTAGGATGCTCGTGTGGGATACTCTTTGCTCTTTTTCATTTGACTGGGTTGAAATTCTTGACAAGATTTTTATTGAGGCCCAGTTATGCACAGTATACTCAATCCTCTTGTACGTATTATTATCATTCAATAGATATCGTACTTTTTCTCAAAAAAACAAATTATAGACAAAATTTTGTAAATTAAATTACAGAGTTGCCTATAAATTTATAAAGTTGCATAAAAATTTAAGTAATAAATACAACGTAATAGTATCACTTTTAATAACACGTGTCAATATGATTAGTTGTTAATTACTGAGTCGTTTCTCTGATATCTTGAACATTTAGTTTATTAATTGGGGATATTAAGTAAACTTATTCAATGTAACTTTTTACAACAACAGCCTTTAAAAAGATTAGTGTTCAACTGTTCATGGCCTGCTTTGCATGCTGTAAATTTTGTAGAAACTTCTGTCACGATGTTCTTTTTTTTTTCTTTTTTTTTTTTAGCATCATCTGTCGCGATGTTCATGTAATACATTTACGTCGTGCATATAATTCATTCACGACATACGTATTTAGGAGCCGTAAATGTCTTGTACTTTTTACAACATGAGTATTTACAACATTTTTGTTTGAGAGTTTTAATGAAAATGGCTTAGACTAATATTATTTTAATAAAAAGTCACCCTATAGTTTTCTTTAAAAAAAAAACACCTCAAAATTAACCATAAAGACAGAGGCCTCCAATTCTACATGGGCTGAATTACAAAGCCCAACAGAAACAAAAATAAGTTTCCAAAATTACCCTTTTGGTTGCTCTTCATTGTGTTGATCCCGATTCAGAACATAGGCCTCAAGTGGGAGAAGTTATTCACATGCTTGAGCTGCGTGGCTTGCTACTTTGCGATTTAAGAACAAGTATTTTCCTTTCAATTAGCCCCAATTTGCAAATTCGAACTTTATTTTCTACCTAATTTATGAATATATATGTTTCATTTTTTTTTCTCTGCAATGAGAAGGATCAATGGCTTAAGTTCTTCTCGTTCTATTTGCCGAAAAGAGAGCTTCTACAAGACCAGGTGATCGGATACCTAGAAAAACAAAAGTGCAAAGCAGCTGCAAAGTCGCTACAAGAAAATCGTGTTAAAGTTAAACGAGTAATCCTGAAACTTTGTTGAAGTTAAACGAATAATCCTGAAACTCTCATGAGATTCCTCACCAGACATAACATTCATCAATCAAGGACTTTCATCCAAAGGTAAATGGAATAATCCGAAATCTTCCTAACAGAACAAAGATTTCTTGTACATTCATATTATGCAGTTGAGATTGTTAATTTGCTTAGTTTTCCACCAATTAAGACTGCTTGCTTGCAATGATTAATTAGTAAAACGGGAGCATAAATAGCCTGCAGAAAGAGAAATAATGAAAAAAAATTTACGTTTATTAAAGTTCATATTGCAATGTTCTTTTAGTATAAGAATTCCCATCTAATACACTCGAAAGAAGGGGGTGCTTGCTCAGTCTCTGCAAAAACTAATATTGTCTCAGAAAAAATTAATACTGTCTCTGGAAAAACTAATACTGTTTCTGGAAAAACTAACACTGTTTCTAGAAAAACTTTGGAAAAACTAGCACTATCTCTGGAAAAAACTAACATTGTCTCTAGAAAAACACTGTCTCTGGAAAAATTAACACTGTTTCTGGAAAAACTAACACTGTATCTAGAAACAGTGACTTAGATTCCAGAAACAATGTTACTTTAAAATCCAGAAACATTTGATTTTTACAATCCAGAAACAGTGACCTGTCATTATTATTGAATAGCATGCAGATCTCAAATTTATTTTCTAGAGAAACAAACGATCAACTCCACTGACGAAGAAAAATTGAAAAACATTACCTCAAAGACACTATGAATAATAACGACGATCACATTTCAACGAAATAATACAAAATATAAATTAAATAGCATGAGGATCTATATTTTTGTTTCAAAGAAAAAGAAGAAGGTCTGCAAAACAACGATGAACTCCATTAACGACGAAAATCTGATGATTGGTTTGGTGATATGGTTACAAAGAAAGAGGCAGCACCAGACGCGCAAGAAGACCCATGACGCTCACGATGTCGTCTAACACACCCCTCGACAGTAGCGGGCACTAATGGCGAGAGCTTGTTAGCACCACCAATCAATTAGCAGCTGCATCAACGTTCTCAATTATGGCCAAGAACTGTGGGCAACTCTTGCTCTATATCGTCTGGTTGCAACGATGAACTCCATTAACGATGAAAATCTGAAACTCAAAAAAAAAAGTTAGGGGTAAAATCGACAAATCATAATTTATTATAGTTGGGTCATTTTTAGCTGGATTGCTTTAATATGGGCTTTGTACTAATCATTAAACAAAACTTATAACATGGTTTTTTATTAAAAATAAAATTTTTCAAACCCTTTTCATTAGTTTTCATTTTTTTTTTGCCGTAAATTCTATTTATGACGCACAAAGTAAGCCATAAAAGAGAAATTTTGGTGTAGTGATATAGAGGGCCTAAATATTAAAATGCACAATAATTTACTGCTGAACATCAGTCAACTCGACACCCGTTCAATTTGTTCTTAGAAGTAAGGCTAGTGTCTAAAGATAGGAACATCTTTCCGAACCTGGTTATTTGTTGGGCCGTTAAAGCCATCGAGTCTTATAGAATTGATCAAACCAGTGCAAGAGGATTCATCAAAACCTTCAGATCTCTTTACCGTGATTCACTTGGGGTCAATTACAACTTTACATCCGAAGCCATTGCGAGGAAATTGGCTGGGTGGGTGAGTGCCTTTTTAATTCATTTAGTTCTTTTTGGTGAAAGTTCATGGGGCAAAATATGTAACCACGAAAAGTTGCATAAAAAGAGAGAAAACCATCTTGTTAGGCATGCATGTTGATGTTGTGTCCCGTGGCATTTGATGAAAAGCGCACAACTTCAACCAAGTTCTCATGAACCAGTTCAGCTGCCACATTATTATTATGGTTAGAAAGAATAGAATAATGCTTGGATGCTGAAAGTAGAGTAGCAAGTCCGGTTGAAAATGAACACGTAGGTGTCCATTTGTTTAGAGTAGTGTTGGTTCAAGTTTTAAATTATTTAATTGTTTGCCTACGTGTTGATTTGTGGTTAGGAACTTGTTTATTTTAGCAGGAATTGCTGTTATTCTTTCAGCAGCCAAACATTGTTTGGAAAAATATGGTTGAAACTTACCAAATTAAGAAAGCACATATAATTAATAAGAACATGAACCAGTTTTATATGTTTTCTTCATTAGGATCATCACTACTACAAATTTTAGGTATTGAACATAAAAAATAAAAAGTGTATATATATATATGTACAC
Source organism: Heteromeles arbutifolia (assembly GCA_024362995.1). Classification (NCBI taxonomy): domain Eukaryota; kingdom Viridiplantae; phylum Streptophyta; class Magnoliopsida; order Rosales; family Rosaceae; genus Heteromeles; species Heteromeles arbutifolia. Next base: position 1,399,954 of record JANCRC010000001.1, on the reverse strand, counting down.
ACACACTAAAAAATGCCACGCATGAGACAGATACAACTGACTTGGTTTGGTTCTTTGAGATTAGTGTTCTTGTGGTCAAGTTCATCAACTTCATGGTCGACGTGGCCGGTTTTGGATTGCAAAACGTTAATCCTCGCCTACTGCTTCACATTTTGGATACTTACCTTAGGAAAGGGATCCTCTCATATCCTTTCCTCCTAATCCACCAGGTCAGAGGATTCGGACCATTGAAATTTCATTCAACGGCTACAAACAAGGGCCTACTTTAAAAGTTATAATAACTTTAACCGTTGGATCAAATTTCAATGGGTCGGATCCCCGAACGTGGTGGATTAGGAGGAAGGGATCCGGAAAAGATCCCCTTCCCTTACCTTAAACTCCATTATTGTTTTCACATATTGTTGAACAGTTTGAGTAGTTGTATGTCCTTTCATTTTGATCTTTATTTTCTATTTTTGTGAGTAGTTTGTAATTTTGTAGGTATTCAACGAAGAGAAATTTACAATTTGTGGAATGTAGAATGATTTCAAAGACGATAAATCAAAGTAGAATGATTTCAAAGAAGATAAATCAAAGAAAAATTTAGAAGTTGTATGTCCTTTCATTTTGAGCTCCACTCCGGCTGTCTTAACAAGTCCATGATCAATCAAAGTAGAACAGAAAATCACCCCAAAAAACATGAGATATTACGTAAAAATATCAATTAAGAAACCTACTTTTCTCCAGATCGTATTACGCAAGTAGTTATCTTTGAGAGTCGTCCCCACACCTTCAAACATCGAGAACGTTGTCTTCACTGAGAACCCAGAACCCCTCAAACATCTAGTTTTGTAATTATTTTAGTTAAGAAAGGGCATTGTAGTATTTTCATGTTAATTTTTTGTTAAATAAGAAATTATAATGGTTGGTTAAGATTCTATACATGATCTAAAATTACGCTATTTCTCCAAATTTCTCCAAAAACGATGTCTTGGAATTTCTAATGTAAAGCAACATGAAATTGAAAGATGTAGAAAGGAAAATGTTAGGGAGACCACATTTTATAAACCACATCTAAATCATTTTTTTAATAGAGGTGGTACCTACTTGTATTTTAAATTTTACATCTATTAGAGAAATGATTTAAATATAATTTATAAAATATGGTCTACCTAGCATTCTCTAATCAAGCAAATTAATTATTTCCGAGCTAAACAAGTAATTAACATATTAACATTTTAAAGATTTTCTCAATAATAACTTCAATTAAACTTCAAGTATTAAAAAAGGACAAATAAATTTAACTATTCAAAAAGGATCTAAACCTGCCACTTAGTATTACATTCCAGTGATATTCATTTTCACTTGTAAGTAAGATATCTTAGGTGATTCTCGCCAAAAGCGTATATAAATAAATCACATTATTATTAACCTATTATGAGGCTAAGTCCACATACTCTTCCTTAATGTAGATAGTATTATTTGTTTAAAAAAAATATCTAAACTTTTTTTTAAATAAAGGGTAAAATGCATATGGATTGAGCTAATTAAGTTTTTTAAACCAGTGTTTTATCGTGGGCACATAGGTTCAAATTTCTTTTGAATGAATTTAATGCAATTATTTTTTATTGTTTATAAATAAATAAATAAAAACAAAAGGAAAACAACAAGAGGAGGAGGTGCCTCAATGTTGATTCCAGTCGGTCCAAGAGTCCCTTTCAATGTCCCATCCTAAAATTTTACATCATAAGCTTAAGCTTGATCATCATAATTATTTTTAACGAACTTTAACGAAAAATTTTGAGTACTGTTCACTTTAATAAAAAAAAACCTCATATTTTTAGACTAAAAAGTCAATTATGGTACTATTCACTTTATTCTTTATTTTATCCTTATAGTTAAAACTCAAAATTTTCAAATTATTTTCATTAATTTTCCTTTATTTCTAAGCATGCATCTCATCATTGGACGGAAATTAATACCAATTATTAGGCTACAATGTTACATTATATTTTCGGAACTCGGAAGGGAAGAATCCATGAATGTCACATGATTATTTGCTTAACAAACAAAAATCCGACTGAAATTATTTAAACAAAGAAACGCCACGTCGGCAGCTGTTGGTATCACCAACCGGACCATGGCCCATGTGTCATCTGCGGGGTCCAGTCGTGGTTGGTTCACAGCTCTACTGCAGTGGAGTCTACTTACCCATCCATATAAAATAGGCAAGCAAATACCATGTGAAAAACAAAACGAACCAGCATCCTGTCTTGAGCAAAGGGTGAGGTTCCTCATGACCAGACACATCGGATCGTTGAAATTTTATCAAATGGTTACAATTATTATAACTTTTAGAAGAACTCTCGACCGTTTGATAAAATTTCAACGGTCTGATGGGCCTGAGCATGAGGATCATCATCCTTTGCTCAGGAGAGGATCCTGATTCAAACAAAAACACATATAAAAAGAAGAATTAAAAAATTAAAGAAATGATCACTTAATACTTCCGTCTAGGGATATTTCTTTCTCAACTGTAAGCGAGTGAATTAGGTTTGATTGTTGCTAAAAAAGAATTTGAACCACATCATTGCTAGCAGCCTACTCTCACATCATTGCTAAAAAATATTGTTTGTTAAAATAATAATAATAATAATTAAGAAAATTATAAGCTCAGAATATGGATATTCCGAGCTCTATAAAATGGGCAACAGATCAGTCTCTCATAGTCTTAACTTTAAAGTTTCCCTTTCAAACATTTCTACAAAGTCCAATTGAGGAAGAAAAACGGAGTCACAAGATTCTCTCATGCTTTCTCTGTCTCACTAATATCTCCCGGAAAATCTTGCATTTTCTCAGTCCGTAATTCCTTGGCTAAGTTATCTTTTCAGCCACCCAAACCCCCTATAAAAACACCTTCTTTATGCTCTTAACTTCCATCGCCTCCGCGGTCTCCTCCGCCGAGATTTCACACAAAACGCACAACGCACAATTCCCTAGATCATTTCATTTTTTATCTATCTCCAAAACATGGATACTTACAAAGCGGCGTTCGATTACGTGGCGGCGGAGAAAGCCATTGCCATGCGTAAGTACCACTGCCACCAGAACTTCAAGTCCATTCTGACGGTGTGCGCCGCCGTGTCTCCTCTCATCTACGCTCTCTCCCGCTCTCTTCCGTCCGCATCCAAACTCTCCAGCGTCATTTCCAGCCAAGTCCACGCAGTCTTTGACAACCAGTTGTACGTTTTCACGCTCGTCATGGCGCTCCTCGCCGCCATCTATGCTCTGGCCCTCCAACATGACGAAGAATCCGCCCGATCACCGGATATCTACGAGGAGTTCGCCGTCAACAGAGTGTATTGCCGGAGCGTCGTGGTTAACGACGAAGATAACGGCGGTGTGTGTTCAGAAACAGAGAAGAAGCCTTCTTTTCCAGAAACAGAGTCGAAGGCAGATCAGGAGTCTAAGAATGCAGTGGTGCCATTTCCGCCGGTTAACGGCCGCGAAACGGTTACAGAAACGGAAACTCATTACGTCCCTCCGGTTCTTGCAATTACTGCGGAGAGTGCTGACGTGGCATTGGTGGAGAAGGAGAAGCGGTACATGAGAACACAATCGGAGGGTTTTGGGAAGAAGAAGATAAGTAGTACTACAAGAGTTATGCGACGATTGGAGACGGAGATTTACCGGAAAAACAAGAGTTACGGTGAGGAAGAGGCGGCGAGGCGGTCCGGGTCCGTGGAGGTGCTGGACAACGAGGAGTTCAACCAGAAAATACAGAAGTTCATTGAAGATATGAAGCAGACTCAGAAGGAAGAGAAAAGGCAAGAGGAAGAAGATGAAAGAAGGAGAAGGAGAAGAGCAGAGGGAAATTACGTTAGCATGGCTTCTTTTACCTCTGCAGTAATTCACTGAGGCTACTTTTACCTTAGCAGTAATTAGTATTTCAATGTTTAACAAGGTTTAGCTTTCAAGAGTTTTTAGTACACGGATGAACATTATTATCCCAATAATTACTATTAAATAAAATTGAAATCGAGTTTGGGCGTTTTGAGATATGCTTGATATTTAATTTTGTTATGTTTGACTGTTTCAGTTTATCATTCATATTCGTGCGTTTTTTTTTTTAGAAAAACTTCACGAAATGTCCAACGAAATTCAACTAGACCAAATAATTGTGTGCGTCTTTTACACGATGTGAATTAAGAAATGAAATGAATGGAAAGGTGAAAAAGTGGTTTGGGTTGGATTGGGGTGTTTGTAATTGTTTTGTTAACTAGCCCAAGGTATATGCTATATAATCGTCACATGGATCAAGTTTCGTGATTTATCCAAAAATTACACCGAGACAAGTTTAAGGAGAACATGTTGAATTGTTGATTGTCTGTAACGATCACGATTATGCCACTTTATGGCATTATTATTATTTTTGTTTTTGTTAATATTTTTTTACGAAAGAAAGAAGGCAACTTGAGCAAAATTTGGCTCAGTTTGTGGTGAATAATGTATTTGCGGGTTTTATAGAAAAAGAAAGAAACAAAGTGGGCACTTGAAAATCCCTACGGATTGATGACAGGTTGCGTCTGTTGTGTTATATTGTGTTGGTATTTGCTCGATGAGGTGATGAGGAGGGAGGTTTTGTCATTTTTCCGCGTGTTTGGAATGTAAGATTGATGTTTTGCTTCACCTAAACTAAAGGACCAGTAGTCAACTCTTGTGCATGCTTTGTGGCTTCTTGTCCACCATTTTTTGTCTTGCTACTGTAAGCTATTTTCTATGGCGATGATAGTATTTCATTCATGAGAAAAGATCTTGAGACAATACAACAAGGAAACTGGGGAAAAAGTCCAGTTCAAGCATTACGTTTTCTAACTAAAGGTCCACGATGAGATCCGGAGGTTCCTCAAAGCACGAACGAACACCTTCATCGTGAAGGAAATATTTGCTTACCATTAATGGCAATGTTTTATGGGATTTACTAACATGATTAATTGTGCACAATTTATGATTTAAGTTTCCTTTGAAACCCAATATTCCATGGCTTTTTTCCAGCTTATAAGTGCATGGCATTAATCAATAATCACCCAAGAATATAGAAATTGATGTATCATTCCACTTTTTAGGAGATCAAATTCAAATGGATGTAATCCTCTTGAGTAATGATAGGTAGATCAATTTTTAAGACCAAATTTACAAATTATATGATGTCTCATTTATTAAAAATAAACACGTTAATCAAGTAATGCTATATAAATAATCTAGCATTACCCAATGTTCTTATGAAAAAAGTCACTTTTTCTCATCTACTTGTAGCCTTTTAGGTATTCTATAAATTAAACTATGGATTGCCTCATGTCTTCCATTTAGGTCTCTCATGATTACGTTTTAACTAATTGTTTGTCTATCTTTTTGCAAAGTTACACCCAGTTTTGCGATTATAATTTCTAAAGCACGCCTTACACACGTAGGCAAGGTTGCCAGTCGCCAGTTGCCACTATCAAAATATCTGAATTGTCTTTCCATTTTACACGCGTTTTTATTCTATAAATACAACTTCTAATTTCCATTATCCAAATTCCTTTTTCTCACGCCATTGGTTTTTTTTTTTCTCTCATTTATTTTGAGTGGTTTAGGAGACCCATTGTAGAAGAAATAAACAAAAGGGCGGTGGAGGAGGAATTTTTTTTCAATGTGCAAAAAACACGATCTAATACACAAGTGTTATAATATTACAACTCAGTTCTCGACAAAGAGGACTTTGTTTTTTAGTGGTGGTTGCACAAAATAAATTAATGCTTTTGTGTGGAGTTGTGGAAGGATTAGTACAATTCGTATTTGTTATGACTTATTATTGAGGGGAGGCTTCTTTACAATGAAGCAGTTTCCCCTTATGACTTAGCCACTTAATAATTGCCTTCTGGGACAACAAAAGCCAAAAGCCAAAAGCATGAAGCAGCTTTTCTCGTTTATTGCACGTAACACCAATTTTCCTTTCTCTTTTAAGACTTTTTAAAGTTGTTTTTATTTATTCGTTAGGCTTAGGCACTAGCAAGTCTACCCTCTAGCACCACCAAACCGTGGTGCTATACATTTATATTTTTAGTAAAAACATCTCCAATTATTTTGTTTGGCCGACCCACTCCATCCGTACAAATGACACTAACCCGACGAATTTAAGCTCGACGAGAAAAATATCCATGAAATTAAAGTTTTTTTTCCATATACTATGTGATTGAAATACAGGACTCGTGTGTAACAAATTGGACAATCCAGTTTTCATCTTCAAAACACGATTGATATGTCTCTTTATTATTTGAAGACGGCCACAAAAACGTTAAAAAAAACAACATTATTGATTTGAAACCGATAATGTTTGGCTGTATAAACTCGTATAAAATATTTGATTGTATAATGTAGTTGTCTCTGTATTTTGTTGGAGCAATAATACCCTTGTCCTGGGGTTTTGTTATTGCTTCTCTTCATCCCCATCTTCTTATGAAAGTAAAATGAGGCCATGTTTACTCGAGAAATATACGAGAGAAGGAAAGAATGACACAACATAGAAATATGGGAAGTAATAAAATGAAACTAGATCAACAAGTCGTCTCTTGTTGATTTGATTCTTAATTTTTAAGCATTTGATTACAAATTTTACGAGGAAACTCACTGTTGTAATTCCATACATGTTAGTACACAAATAGAAAAGTTAAGAAGTGAAATATTCGGTTTAGTAAACGCAATCAACTTGAAATCAAAATGATTTAAATTCCTATTATATGTAAGTAAACATGCCCTACATTTTTTCTTTCAAATTTTTATTACTTAATTATTGTGACAGCCCGTCCCGGAAAATATTGATTTTATAATTTATTAAGTGATTTTACGAAAATGCCCTTTGAGGCACGCGCATTGTTCGAGATTAATCGTTGTGTCGTGCCATCTAAGATTTGTTTCCTTAGCATATTCTCGTAGTACTCGTCACTACGGACGCGTGGGCTCAAGCGGTTCGTGATTTGGAGTTATATCGAAAAAGATATTAAAGTTTGAAGTTTGGGCATTTTGGGAATTATAAGAATAAAATATGGAATTCTTTTATGGAAATGGACGGCCCAGATTTAATGAGGAATTAATGGATGGCTAGGATTGGAAGAAATGAGTTTATGTGTGTGTGTGTTGTGGCTGGCGGAAGAAGAAGGAAAAAGAAGGGATTGGGCAAAATCTGCCCAACCAGAGGAAGAAGAAGAGAGCTTCAGGAGAGAAGGGAGAGAGACTGACGAATGGGGAGAGGAGAGAGGAAGAAGCCCAGCCAATCGGAACAGGGAAAGGAGGAAAGGAGGGAGAAGGTGGCGCGGGGGATCGGCCGGATCCCCTTGACCCGTTTTCGGACCCGGTCGGCACCCGTGTCCATGTTCGATGATTTTCATCCGTTTTTCCGGCGAATTGATCCAACAAACCTCATGGGAAACACTCTAGGACCCTTCCTCTACCCATTCCACCTCAAATTTGGAGAGATTTGGTTGTAAAAATGGAAGAAACCGTGCAAAAAGGGGCGCACGGGTTGGGTTCATTTCCGCCACGATGTGAAGCAATTTCTTCCAATCACCACCACCCATGGCATCCTCTTGAGGCCTAGAACAAAGCCCAAGCAGTGGTTGAGGCGTTGGAACAAGTTTGGAGGTCGAATTGGAGCACACCAAACCTAGGGTTCCGACGGGTTTTGTTGGAATTGGAGGCTTTGCCGACCGAATTGGCCTTGTCCACAGGTATGAAAGTTGTTCTACTCATTGAGATCTTCATTTCTGTAAATTTTGGTAATTTTTGGAGATAGTTGGATTTTCCGGCTGATATATTTCTTGATATTGTTGATGTTGCCAGAGAGAGTAATGATGGAGCACGATCGAGGCGTGTATATGTATTTCTAATGAAAGACAAGATGATAATATTGCACCCTTGGGGATTATTGCTTACTTATCGAGACAACAGTGAGTTATCGTTATCGCGGGCTGCAGACCGTAATATCCATAACTTATTGTTGGATTCGTTAAGCGAGTAAACAAGTAGGTCATCCTACGTTAGTATGGTGTTATTCAGAGTGTCCAGTGATGGTGAAAGATGTTGTTATGCCTATGAATCTTATCCAATTGGATATTGTGGATTTGATGTGATTTTTGGCACAGATTGGTTGCATTATGATCGTGGCAAGATAGATTGCTACGGGAAATCAGTTACTTTCCATCGATTTGGATGACCAGAGGTTACTTTTGGGGGATGCAAAGTGGAGTGAGGTATGCCGTTATTTCTGCTGTGAGAGCAAAGAGATTGTTATCGAATGGCTACCTAAGATATTTAGCTCATGCGGTACTACGAGATGTTGCTCTGAGTAGTGTGGAAGTGGTCTAGGTGGTTAAACATTTTCCTGACGTTTTCCCTGAGAATTTACCTGGATTGCCACCAGACAGAGATGTGGAATTCACTATTGATTTGTCTCCAGGTGTAGAGCTTATATTATAAATTGATTCATGATGAACAAAAAGAATTGAAAATTCGGTTACAGGAATTGGTTGATAAAGGTATCATTTAACCTTGTATGTCATCATGGAGAGCCCCAGTTTATTTATGAGGAAGAATGTGGACATTAAAGCTATGCTTTGATTATAAGCAATTAAATCGGGTAACGATTGAGAATCGTTATCCATTACCGCGTATTAATGATTGTTTGATCAGCTTAAAGGTGCCTGTGTATTTTCAAAGATTGAATTAAGGTCTGGTTATTAACCAATTGAAGATTTCAGTGATGATGTCCCTAAGACAGTTTTCAGAACTCGTTATAGTCCTTGCGAGTTTTTGGTAATGCCATTCGGATTGACGAATCTTATGAGTTTAACGAATGAAGTATTCAAGTGAATCCTTAAAAGGTAACAGCGGTGGATAATTTGGAACAACCCCAAAACGGGACTGAGGTACGGAGTTTTCTTAGCTTAGCAGGCTATTATGGACGGATTGTGAAGGATTTTTTAGTCATTGCCTTGCCTTTGACGAGATAGACGAGAAAAGAGGTTAAGTTTGAGTGGGATGAAAATTGTGAGCAAAGTTTTCGACAGTTGAAGTATTTCCTCACTCATGCACTTGTGTTAGTACTCTCAGATGATAACGGAAATTATGAGGTCTATAAGGATGCTTCTTTGAGTGGTTTGAGATGTGTATTGATACAAAGATAGGGCAATTGCTTATTCTTCACGGCAATGGAAACCTCAAGAGATGAATTACCCTGCTCATGATTTGGAATTTATGGCTATCATCCTTGCTTTGAAGTATGGAGACATTATATTATTGGTGAGAAAGGCAAGATTTTACGAATCAAATGAGTCTCCAATATCTGTTTACTCTGAGGGATCTTAGTCTTAGGCAACAAAAGTGGATTGAGCTGCTTAGTGATTATGATTGCACGACTAGGGTGATCGTGCAAATGTTTGGGCTGATGTACTTAATACGAAGACGCTCGTGAGAATAAATGCCTTGTATGCTTGTTATGTTCCTCTTCTTGCGGATTTGAGATCTACTGGAGTAAAGTTGGAAATAGAAGAACGAGATGAAACCTCGCTTACTAGTTTTCAAGTTAGGCCTATTCTGATTGATCATATACTCGATGCCCAGAGGATTGATGAAGAAATCAGGAATTAATTGATGCAAAGAATATCGAGAAAAGAAAGATCACAGAGTTCGAAAATCAGATGGCATACTTATTCTTGAGACCTGGATGTAGGTGCCTAATGAGATGGAATTAAAGGAAATAATTTTGGACAAGGCGCACTGTTCAGCTTATGCAATGCATCCCGGAAGTACTAAGATGTATCATACTATTCGATCATTTTACCATTGGCTGGGGATAAAAGGAGAAATAGCTGAGTATGTTAGTAGGAGGATCACCTGTCAGCAGGTTAAAGTGGAAAGAAATAAGTCTTTTGGATTGATACAGTCACTTTCCGTTCTTCAGTGGAAATGGGAAAAACATTACTATGGATTATGTGTACAACTTCCTCGTACACGAGATGGTTATGATGGAATTTGAAGTGGTAGATGATCGGCTTACTAAGTCAGAACATTTTACTCTAGTGAAGAACAACAACCTTTCCAGACAAGTACAACAACTAATTATTTGTTTTATGGAAATGGGATTTTGGCTTACGGATACGTTGAGCTTTTTGGGTATGTTGGTTAATTCTAAGTTTTGGTTAGCATTGCACGAAGCTTTGGATACAAGATTACTCAATAGTACATCCTATCATTCTCAGACAGATAGTCAATCAGAGATGACCATTCAGATTTTGGAGGATATGCTGAGATCCTCAGTATTGCAGTTTGGTGACGCTTGAATTAAGCGGGTGGATGTGATGGAGATTGCCTACAACTACAGCTTTCAGTTGAGCATTGGTATGTCACCGTTTGAGGCACTTTATGAGAAAAGCTTGTCGTACACCTTGATATTGGTCTAAAGTAGACGAAAGAATTTATGTGGGTCTTAAGATTTTGGATGAGTCTACTCGGATTGTTCAGGTGATTAAGTCTAACCTGAAAGTAGCCCAGGAGTGGTAAAAGAGATTAGCAGATGGATGTGCCATTAATCGAGTGTATGATGTGGATGATTTCGTATTTTTGACGTTCTCTCCTTAGAAAAGTGTGATTCGATTTGGGAAGGAAGGTAAATTAAGTCCTAAGTGCATCAGACTTTATGTGATCACCGAGGGAGTCGGTGAAGTGGCTTACAGGCTTGAGTTGCCTCTAGAGTTGTCGTAAGTGCACGATGTATTTCGATGATTCGACATTATGTTTTAAATCCTTCACGTGTGAGATATCCTTAACCATTGGAAATTTATCCGGATTTGACTTAGGATGAGGAACCAGTGACTATTTTGGATTGGAAAGAGAAAGTTCTGAGAAATGAGATTGTGCGTTTGGTTAAAGTTTTATGGAGGAATCATTCAGTGGAAGAAGCTACTTGGAAGTCATGAGATTGGATGAGAGAGATGTAACCAAGTTGTTCTATGATTTTTTTTAATGGATTGTTTGGTTGTTTGAATTTCGAGGACGAAATTCTATAAGGTGGGTAGATTGTGACAGCCCGTCCCGGAAAATATTGATTTTATAATTTATTAAGTGATTTTACGAAAATGCCCTTTGAGGCACGCGCATTGTTCGAGATTAATCGTTGTGTCGTGCCATCTAAGATTTGTTTCCTTAGCATATTCTCGTAGTACTCGTCACTACGGACGCGTGGGCTCAAGCGGTTCGTGATTTGGAGTTATATCGAAAAAGATATTAAAGTTTGAAGTTTGGGCATTTTGGGAATTATAAGAATAAAATATGGAATTCTTTTATGGAAATGGACGGCCCAGATTTAATGAGGAATTAATGGATGGCTAGGATTGGAAGAAATGAGTTTATGTGTGTGTGTGTTGTGGCTGGCGGAAGAAGAAGGAAAAAGAAGGGATTGGGCAAAATCTGCCCAACCAGAGGAAGAAGAAGAGAGCTTCAGGAGAGAAGGGAGAGAGACTGACGAATGGGGAGAGGAGAGAGGAAGAAGCCCAGCCAATCGGAACAGGGAAAGGAGGAAAGGAGGGAGAAGGTGGCGCGGGGGATCGGCCGGATCCCCTTGACCCGTTTTCGGACCCGGTCGGCACCCGTGTCCATGTTCGATGATTTTCATCCGTTTTTCCGGCGAATTGATCCAACAAACCTCATGGGAAACACTCTAGGACCCTTCCTCTACCCATTCCACCTCAAATTTGGAGAGATTTGGTTGTAAAAATGGAAGAAACCGTGCAAAAAGGGGCGCACGGGTTGGGTTCATTTCCGCCACGATGTGAAGCAATTTCTTCCAATCACCACCACCCATGGCATCCTCTTGAGGCCTAGAACAAAGCCCAAGCAGTGGTTGAGGCGTTGGAACAAGTTTGGAGGTCGAATTGGAGCACACCAAACCTAGGGTTCCGACGGGTTTTGTTGGAATTGGAGGCTTTGCCGACCGAATTGGCCTTGTCCACAGGTATGAAAGTTGTTCTACTCATTGAGATCTTCATTTCTGTAAATTTTGGTAATTTTTGGAGATAGTTGGATTTTCCGGCGAGCCGGGGCGGCCGACCGCCACCCACGGCGGCGCGTGCGGCGGCGCGTGGCCAGTGGGCCGCCAATGTCATTTTTAAACTATATTGGATGTCCTGAGTTCAGTTTTGATAGTGGCTTAACGTTGGTTGATCATTTGGACTTAAATTCGTTAAGATGCATGGTTAGGCCAAAATATGAATTGACGATCCGACCGTCGGATCGTCACCAAACTTTGGTACGTAGTAGTACGTAATATTTGAAGAATGTAGGAACTTACGGATCGGGAATTCGATGGACGGATCTCCCGGAATTGGAGTTGTAAGTTCATAAAATATAATGTTAATCGTCACTTAGTTCGACAATTGATGGAGATCCGACCGTTGGATGGTCATGAAATTTTAGGATGTTGTTCTAGAGATTTATTGTGGACCTTTGGAAGTTACGGATTGGAAATCTGAGTTGCAGATCTTCCGGATCGCACTTCATAATGACGTGTTCTATATAAGTTATATATTATATCGATATGATTTCTGAGGCATGATTTGATGGTTGTTCTAGGCGCCGATCGTCATGACGCCTTGATGTGTTGTGCTAGGGAGTTGCAGGGCAAACTCCAGGTGAGTGGGCAGTTTATTTCAGTATATATATATATATATATATATACTTAACGTTTTCCCATAAATCGATTTTTGAATGAAAGTATATTTTGAAATGTCATGCATAGAAATTACATGAATTATGTGAATTGATATATGATGCATATATGTGAATTGGTGCTGCGGACGCGCAGGTGAGTATCAGGTGAGTTATATTTGGTTCATTGAATTGTTTGATGAGATTTATGTTGATAGCTCATAACCTGCACCCCTGGTGTTAGTGCTTATGTTATTCACCCGCATCACACGCTCACCTTGGATCCAAGTAGATGCTAGTCGTACAGACCACTAGAGGTGGTTCCGACATGCTAGTCGTACAGACCATTAGAGACGGTTCCGACTAGTAGGTGACCTTAGATTATGTGCACATATGATTGATGAGAGAAGCACTAGAGCGTATTATTACACCATCCGAGTCGTACAGACTACTACAGGTAGTTCCGACTCATGTGCAGCGTAGTGCCGTACAGGTCGCAGTTGGCGACTCCGGCAGTGCCGTACAGGTCACAGTTGGTGACTCCGGCTGGATTGGATATTGAGCTTTAGAATCAGCCGTACAGGACCACTGCAGGGTCTCCGGTTGATTTATTATTTCACCTGATTTATGTTGATGCATCCATATTATGTTTTTGGCGCATGGCATGGCATATTTTCTGAAAAGTGATAAAGAATGGTGTTTTGAGGATTTTGAAGCTATATATATTTATATATGCTATTTTTCTGGGAAAGTATACAGGTTTTACAGTGAGGGGTTAGAACTTTGATAAAGAAAAGATTTGAAAAGACTTGTTTTACTGACCCACTCAATTTTGTTTTGCGCCCCTCCAGGTTCGAGTTAGAGCAGAGCTTTGGTGACCACGAGGAATCCAACGGTATTCTGACAGAATTCACAATGGTATTTTTAAGCTTCCGAACTGTGTAAATGGTTACGTCACTCTCACGTGACGGCCAGCACGCCCTCATTCGGGACGGGGTGTGTCAATTATCAAATAATTAATCCTCTCAAATTCTTGGTGAAGTAGCCGGTTTATACCTATTTATTCTGTCTCATCTATTTCATACAGAACAGGGATAAAAGTTGGTGATAAAAGAAAACTTAGGGTTTTAATTAGAAGGCCACACCACACACTAGATTGCATTAAGTTGGTGGCAAGTCACAATTAAACGGTGCTTTTCTTTAAACAAATGGAGAGGCATATGCAGTGATTGGCTAAGTCAACATCATGAACACCAGAATGCGTCCTAAAGAGAAGATATATAATCCATGTTGCAACCCTAGAATGAAACAAATCACACACTTAAAACAAAGTTCTGGCCCCAGCTAATTAAAATTTGGGATTAAGAAATATAACCCAAATGCCGAGTCTGTGCCTTTTCAAGTGTCTATGTTAGAGATCATGTACATGAATTGTTTGATTAGGTTGTGCTTGTTGAATGAGAAATTAGTTTGATGACTTTCAATGTCATTGTCTGAATTTTAAATAACAATTGGATTCTTTAATTTATTAGAGCTGAAAAATGAAAAGAAAAAAGTACAACAATACATGGTGAAGTTAGATGTTGAATTGATGGAAGAGCTTTTCAGAGTATTTGTTTAACATTTCTTTAAATGATAATTAGGTAGAACTAAAGTTTGAAATTAATAATCCAAGAAATTTTGGCTCGTTTGAAATGTGCTTTTAGTGTAAATATTTTTGAATGTCAAAAATACTTGTATTTTTACTAACGATTGGTTTTAAAAATATTTTCACAAAAAAACATATTCAGTCATTTTAAAAATACGTCTAACGAGCCCTTAGTGGGGCCCTTCCGAATTGGGGGCTCTGTGTGGTGGCACCTTTTGCACATCTTCAGAGCCGACTCTAAGGGAAAAAAAAGTATCTATGCATAATTGAAATATGGAAAACTGAGATTAATTAATTAAATACAAAGTGGTATGTATTATTTCGTTTTGCCTTTCTTATTGTCAAACCAATGCACATGAAATTTTAAAAATTAATTACTTGTAAAGGGTAGAGTATGTATATTAAAACAGAGAGGGGAAGAAGTGATTGAGAGAATAAAAAGGAGATGAAAGAAGTGATGTAGAAAGTTGATTTATTAGGGGAACGTGGATTGTCTCTATCCATAGATTTCAAAACAAAAAAAGTGCAGTAATACTTAAACTAGTCTTTATAACCTTTTTTCGGTAGTATCTGAAAATGACCTACAATAGTACGATTCATGTTATTTTATTTCATAATATCGTCTTTAAAAAAAAATCTCATGAGGGAAAAGAACAGGAAGAAATTCTAAAAAAAATGAGTGAAATAGAAAGGACAATGATCCAACAAAAGGTATATGGTATTACCCACTTATCATTCCCTTTATAGGCGACAAATTGGTTTTCTTATAACATGGTTGTAAGTTGGGGGTGTCATGGTGCGGTTTAATTAAGGCACATTGACCTTTCCAATTGCAAAAAATGTATATTGCTTCTAATTAACAAAATCAAAAGTAGGTTTGAGTTTATTTAAGTTGGCTAAAACAACATGTTATTTCTTCACACTCGAATTTGAATGTTCTTTATGTAGTTTAAATTAATTTAGTATATATTATTGTTTGTATAGCAAAAAATGGAGAGAGTTTGGCGCCATCTCCCGGGAAGCTTGGCTGGTATTTTGGCACCTTAATTAATTTGGAATTGCTCAGGCTACCTTCTATTATACTAGAGTTCATGCACGCGCTCAGGCGCGTACAAAAAGCATTTTTTGAATCACGACTTGTTACGAGTGATTTACATGTTTTAAATGTATTTATTAATGTAGATGAAAATGAATAATAAATACATTTAATAAAAGCGGTCTTTTAACTAATCAAACCAGCTGAATCCATATTAATAAAAGCGATCTTTCAATTTTCATCTACATTTTATTGAATTTACATTAAGATTAGAAAAAATAATATTTAATATACAACTGATTGTTATCCAATTCTGAGACTAAGTCAACTCTATCCCATTAGTATAGATAACATCGTTTGTTAAAAAAAATGATCATTTGACAACTAATTGAATCACATTATTATGCATGTGCAAGTGACTTTTTTTATAACTGGCATTACGTACCTCTTCAGTGTTTAAAAATTGAGAAATAATATTTAATAAACAACTGCGTGCAAAAGGTATTTTTTGAATTACAGCGCGCTACGCGCAACTTAGACATTTTAAATGTATTTATATGCATGAATTGTTGCAATATTTTTTTTTCTTTTTTTATCACTGGCGCTACACGCCTCTTAAGATGTTTTGAACACAACATTCATGATTTTTCTTAATTTTTATTATATTTTTCTTCCCCATCACTTGGTTTGTTTATTATTTTCTCTCACCCTATTTATATTTATATTATATTATATGATGTCCAAATTACCAACTTACCCTTGCATGATTTGATATATTATTTTAGGTAGATTTTGAATTTTTTTGGCTGAGCGACAGTTTGGTCCAATTATTTTATCAAAGGAGGCGACGCCAAAATTTTTGTCCCATGCGTGACCAAAGACACTGTTCATATCATCATTGGCTTTATATATAATAGATTTAAGTTGAATGATCCCGAAATGGAAGACAGATAAGAGATTCTAACCATGTAGTCAATTTTTTTCTAGCACGAATTCTAGGGTCAAATTTGGTGTACTTGTCGTTTTCGCCATAGTAGAGGGTTTTATATTGTGTCCAATTCTAAAGCGGGTGAGCAGTTTCAAAGATATTTTGATTAAAATTGATTTGAGTTATTTTAAAAACATTTTTAAACAAGTTCTTAATGGAATGAAAAGACAGACAATGAAACGATGCCTTCATCTTATGAATATTCCTATCCATAACAAAGCGGATTTAATATGTTCCTAATTGTGATTTTAAATACAGTGTTAAGCTAACTACCCAATATACAACAAGTAGGAGTGTGGACCTTGTACGTAATGATGAGACGGTGGAGAAAGACCAATATCATGGCCTTTGGCCATGATCTTCGTCAGAAGGGACGTTGGGGGTGTGCAAAATGTGCATTGGCACAAGACCCGAATTTATGAGAGAAGAGGATTCTCTCCTTCTTTTTTCTCATACACTTCCATTATCTCTCTGTTTGTGTGGTCACGGTTAAGCCACGTTTTTTTATCTTATTATCTCTATAAAAAAATTAATATAAAATGTTGACGTGGTTTAACCGTGACCACACAAATAGGAGGAGGATGGAAGAGTATGAGAAAAAATGAGGAGAGAATCCTCCTCCATTTCTGAGGGTCTCAAAAAAATTTATCCTCCTATATATTACACAAGAGTATAATCTAATAAAAAAATTTGTGACTGAAAAGAAAACGCATCATATGATTTTATCTATATTACAATTGAGTAAGTGGTAGTTTATACTTAATATAATAAATTTCCACTTTTCTCTAGCAATAAAAAATTTATATGTATTACTTTCTTCCACCTCTCTTAAGCAATAAAAAAACTAACTTGTGTATAACTTTCTTCCACAACACACAAGCGTATTTATGTATCTATTTTTTTAGCCGTGCTCCATTTTTTATGGATGAACCCTAAATTGTAATTTCATTGCAATAGGAGATTATCCAATTAATAAAAATGAGATGTTGATTTTAATTAAAGTTTGAATATTGTTGTTGAATTCTGTATAAATATGTGGAAAAAATTATTATTATTATTTTTTTATAAAGAGGGCTTTTTTATTAAAATTTGCACAAGACCCTCAAAATATCAAAAACGGCCCTGACCATCCCAGGATGTCCTCCCTCCCATCCCAAAACCTGAGAAGCTGTACGGTACGTTTGACTCATATATATCCAGCATGCATGCATGCAGTTTATCAAAAAGTCGAATTCAGTGAGTTGTAAGCTGTAACTTTTAATCGCGTACACTACATGTTTTAACTTAATTTTAACAAGAAATTAATTGAATGAGGTGAATTTGATCCATTCATACGTACGTCAAACCTTGACGGATTGAACTTGTGATGACTGAGGATCACTGAGAGAGAGAGAGAGAGAGAGAGAGAGAGAGAGAGAGAGTAAATGAAACAAACATATTTAATTTGTTCAGAGCTCAAACCTTCCATCTCGCAGCAAGTATTGGAAACCATGGCATCGATGGAAGCCAACCTTACGGATTCTTACCACCTAATTGACACACACCACTCATTTGTTCAATCAATTATACGAAGTATGTCAAGAAACAATCGTTTTTAATACTTGCAACTTTCAAGTCTTCAAGAACGACCGAGCATATGACCGTCTGATCATTTGCCATCAGTCTCCACTCTACTGAGAGAAGCCCGCATGTGTAATCGCAACCTTGTAGACGATGGTAAGTTGATAAAAGAAAAGAAAAAATCTTCAAGAAAGTTGTTTCTAGGTTTGTCAAATAACACAAATGTCAAAAGTAAAGTGATATTGTAGATTATAGTACATAAGAAGCATACGGCATGTCGGTAATGCTCTACACTGTAAGAAATGACTTCGAATAAGTTTTTCTCATCAAGTTGTTCTTTCCTTTTCAATCAAACAAAACAAGTAGCATATTATTCACTAATACAGCTATAAAAAAATTAATAAGAGAAAGTGAAGCTTGAACTCTGACTTAGCACAAGAGTGTGAAGTACTTCCGGGTTCTCGTCTAAGAATTTGATCATCGATCCATGTCATTGCGCTGGCTGTTCTATCTGACCTGCAATGATCATGGTTAATATATTATCTTTGATCTCTTCATCTGCTAACCCCGCGCAGTAGTGCGCGCCTGTTAACCCTTTTATCCTTTCACTCATTGCATCCCCAATTATTCCCATGATTTTCTTTCTGGCCTGAATCATACAGTTTGAGCCTGTTATGTTTTGAAAATTTAGGCCTGCAAGCCCATAAAGATGAATACAATGTTGAAATATCTCACATCGATCATATCTCTAAAATAAAAAAAATTAAAAAAAAAGAGTTTCAATATCCTAATCTCACTCCAACTAATACTGAGATCTGTTGTGAGAAAACCCCACACCTAACGGATTGTGCAAGTGGGACAATACCAGTTTTGTTGGAAGTGCACCTTTGGCCCATCTTTCTGATAATTTCGACATGGTATCAGAGCTAGGGAGCGGGCCCATACTGTCACGTGATCGGTGGGTCCCCTTGGCCCCGAGCTATGATGGTGGGTCTCTTGGCCTTGCGTGTAGGGTTCCACATCGACCGTATCTCTGAGAAAATAAGAGTTTAAATATCCTAACTCCACACTTGGAGGATTATGCATGTAGTAATTACCAAATTGAGAACAATATAGGTGTTCTTAGAAATAGGCATTTGGTCTGTTTCTTTGATAATTTTGACATACAAAGCCCATTAATGAGACATTTTGGACTCTTTTATATAGGATCCGAAGGCGGAATGGTATTTTACGTGAAGTCCTTTGTAAAATCTAGTCCCGGGTAACCTCACCTCCTTTTTAAACACTAGTTCGTATCCGCTTTCCACGCTTATCAACATCTTGCACATAGCTTTGCAAGTTATCTGCTCCAAAAATGAAATATACAAAACACCATACAAATAGGTCACAAAAACTAACCAACCAAGATCTTTTTTGAAATACTCTCTGAATGTATTAAAGCACTTTTAGAGAACCAAAAATTCAATGATTTTTCAAGAAACAGTTTAAACTTTTATTATAAAATTTGACATGCTTTTTAAGAAAGGCGCTCGTTATTTGTGAATATTAGTTATTTCCTACTAAGCATTTTTAAATAAGAACCGGTAGTGACATTCAGTTCTTCATTATGTCAAAGGAGTTTATGAGTTGATTTTAATATTATATATTTTATCATATTTTTAGTATATTTTGATAATTATTTTGATGAGATTTTGATACTTTAATTTATATTTCTAACGTAGGACATGCGAAACTCTTATGAGCAAAAAGTGAACCAACAAACGAATTTTTTAGTGATTCCCAATTGAAAGACATTCACAAGTCATTCAACTTGTTCCTGTCAAAGTTTTATATTTTATGACGAGCAGTTGCTTAGCTCAGCAATAGATTTCATGCATCTCTTGCTGAATCTCCCCAAGTCATTGTTTAAGACTGCCTTTGCTGAAGCCTGACTCCGTGCTCGAAACGAAAACCCTTGTCTCTCCAAATATGTTGGTCCTAAAGCAATTTCCTGCCTGCACTCACAGAAGTTACGGTGCTGCAGACACTACAAAACTATGAACAAGTAGAGGCCAATACATTTGCACCTATTAATTAGAACTAGGGGCAAAAATTGAGGATTTCCGCACCTAATAGTTAGGAGTGGCGAATATTGGAATTGCACCTAAAAAGAGCGTTGCTATTTATAAATAGGGGCCAATAAGCACTTATATCCACCCCTAATAGTTTTGCTGCCACGTAGGCAAGTCTGACGTGCAAACAATATTAAGTGCGAATGTTTAAAGTATTAGGGGCAATTATTAAGGCCCCTACTTTATTTTATATATATATATATATATATATATATATATTTAATGACATTTATATTTATTATTATTGCATTTTGGGAATTGTATTAATTGAAAACGATTTTCAATCTCCCATTCATTATTGGATTGTATTATCATATTTTAGGGTCAAATATATTTACGATTATTTTTATTTTCCACCACCAACCTAGACGAAAAAATAAATTGTGAACAGAAAAATCAATATGAAAATAATTCATGTGAACAGAAAAATCAATATGAAAATAATTCATACTTCAATTGATTATATACGAATGGTACAAGTATCATGAAGAAGTTTAAACTGTAGATACAAATGGTAGTCTAACAAAAAATTATTTGTCTAATCAATCTTCTGCATCCCAAACACCAAAATGATGCAAAGTCAAAAGCATGTGTCTTCCATGATTCATCCTGTAGATACACCACAGAAGGTAAAATCAAATTAGAGTAACACTATTTTAAGAAACAAAACAATCAGATTATGTAGAACTCACAACCATGAAAAGAAACGAACAAATTACGTAAAACAGTCAAATTATGTACAAACCCTTCACAAAACATCGAGAAAACAAAACCTGCAAAATAGACAAAAAATAAAACGCAAACTAAGCCAATCGAGGTTTATGATGTAATTCATCATTTTGATAACACTAATATTATATGAAAATAAAATGGAAAAAAATGTATGAAGAACACACCTAACGAATTTCACTTCAAATTTTTCGCACCCCATCATCAAATTTACCTGCAAAACAACATTTTGAGAGAAAAAAAAAAAAAAAACTTCAATCAAACTAAATAAAGCTAATTTTTTTCTTTACTACGAACCTTTTTAAATCACTCTTTCGCTCTCTTAGACTCATCAAAGGGAATATTGAAGGGTAGAAAATTAAGAAAAATAAAGATGAAGAGAAAACAATATCAAATCCGAAAAGAAAAAAAATGAAGAAGACGGATAAAAATATGAAGGAACAAGAAAACTAGAGATGAGAAGAAGAATATGAAGAAACAAGAAAAATGAAGAGCTATGAATCAACTAAGAAAATGGATATGAGGAGAAGAATATGAAGGAACGTACAAGAAAAGTGGAGATGAGGAGTTTGTGCCGTGAAAGAAGATCAAGAGAGAAATATGGGGAATGTACGTGTTGGTTATCCTAGAATTAGGGTTATGATAACTTTCTTATTTATTTGATTAATAATTAAGAAAAAAAATTAAATATAAGAAGATAAATGCTCCTAATTTAAACTATTAAATTAAAAAAACTAAATAAGTTAAAAATATATATATTAGAGGCTCATTTATCCGCCCCTAATAACTAAATTTTGTAGATGTGGCTTTTTTCGCCCATAAAAGTAGTAACATTAATAGGAGCGTTTATCGTTTCGCCTCTATTACAATTAACAGAGACAAATCTATATTTCTGCCTTTAATAAAGATTAATAGGGACAAATTCTTATATCCGCCCCTAATCCACCGCCCCTAATAATCACTATTCTTGTAGTGAGAAGAATATAAGAATCTGATGCTGACAATTTAACAAAATTGAATATAATATGGTTTCACTTATATTTATATTTACACTGAGATATTTTGTGATAAAACCTCACACCTACTATAAGTTACAAATTGGAGAACACTATTAGGGCAGTTGGTGGTGGACTGTTGGCCCGTCTGTTTGACAGAAAAAATTATAAAGGTAGATCATGATTCATGAAACCAAAGAGAGGTACTACCGGAGACGGCGAAGACGAACAAACTCGTAAAACCCCTTTCCACGGTTAATGGCAGCCATGAAGTTCAGGGTTTCTCCAATGAATGGTGATCCTTCGTAGAGGAATATCATCCGTTGATATATCTTGGTTTGAGTAGTTCACTGACTTGATTATTTGATAAATCAGACATGAAAAGGCACCTAATACTGCTACCATTGCGTAACAACCAAAAGAAAATAAGCTTCGTGTGGCAAACGGAAGGCATGTTATTCTTCTGCTACCGAGTTGTTCTCTTCAGATTTTGAGTAACTTGGTGGGTGGAATGATCAGAAAAATTTATAAAGAATTGAAATCTTGAATTTATATTAGTTAGACATCAACGGATGAGGAAAATTGATTTCTAATGAGTACTTGCATGTACTGAGTGTTATTGGAAGTCCACCCTCTCAGAGCATCAACAATGGGGCAAAATGGCAAAATGTGGGATTGGAAATTTGAACTTGGGACTTACTGAATAGCATTTTCAACTATTTGGTGGATTTGGGTCTTAGACGGTCTTGAAGGAGTTACTATATCACTTGACTTCTTGAACAGTAAACTGCTTTAACAAAAATCAATGTCTCCAACCATTATGAACAGTAATAGACGTGTCAGTTACTAAATTGAAAAGGACATGCGTTGCAGTATTATTGCTAGGGATCGAACCATATTGGTTAATTATATTGTCTAAGAATTCAAATTTTAATCAGTTACAATTAGTGATTCCTTTGACATTACTTGTTTTCATTTCTTCAACTCTTTTCACCTACCTTCTCCTAACTCCTTAGTCCTTGCATAGAAACCAAATCTAGTATAAATTTTTCTTAAGATTATGTTGTTTTTCTACACTTCCTTTTGAATTTAGCATGACCTAAAGATTTTGTTTTGGTAAAAAACATGACCTAAAGATTTTGTTTTGGTAAAAAACATGGAGGAGGATTGTCTGCCCTCCCATGCCCTCCTGTTTGTGTGGTCACAGTTAAGCCACGTCAACATTTTATATTACTATTCATTTTTGTCTTATTATCTCTATAAAAAAAAAAATATTGACGTGGCTTAACTGTGAACACACAAAACAAAAGGGCATGAAAGGGCACCGAAACTGAAAAGGCAAACAATCCTCCTCCAAAAAACATGACCTAAAGATTGTGTTTGTGGGAAGAGGTAGATCCACATACCACCGACATAAATTTGAGTATCTTTTGGCAGGCACAGACACACAGTCATTTGATGCATGACCTAAAGATTTTGTTTCCTTAGCCGCACCAATACGGTGGACCCTAATGGCAGGCACAGACACAGTCGTTTGATGCAAAGAGTCAATCCTAGGACTTACATGTTTTTTCTGCTAACGTTGATGGTCGCTTCTGTGTTTTGTGTTTGAATAATTTACATTGTGCAACATGTTTTTAATGAGCAGGAGAATGTACGATGGGGTTTGTTCCGTTCAGACAAGTTGCTTGCTGGGATTCTTGCCTTTGGAGATGCTGCAGCAATGGAGGAGCAAGGAGATAACATATATATTCAGGTAAATGTGCTTGAAATCTTTGTTTGAAAAATCCACTAAATGTCTTTGATTCTTTGAATTTTTAATATATTAAGTCCAGTTGTGGGAAAGTTGTGATAATGTTATGGATCCCCTTTAATTCTTGTGGAATCTCTGTTCTTAGTTAACCCATCTATGAGGTCTCCCCACCCCACCAAATTGTTTGACTAGTCCCTTGCTTTTAGGATGAACTTTTCTCCGGTAAGAATGATATTGCGGCGATATCTCAAATTAATATGGTAGTATTTTAAACCAATTACATATTGTCATAAGAGATCAGTTTCTCTTCCACTATTAGTAGTGTCACATCCCGGCCCGGGACGGACCACTTCTCGGGCCCGTTCCACCACCGTAGCACAATATTGTCCGCTTTGGGCCCCGACCACGCCTTCACGGTTTTGTTTCTAAGAACTCACGAGCAACTTCCCAGTGGGTCACCCATCCTGGGAGTGCTCTGGCCCCCTTCTCGCTTAACTTCGGAGTTCCTATGGAACCCAAAGCCAGTAAGCTCCCAAAAGGCTTCGTGCTAGGTAGGGATGAGAATATACATTTAAGGATCACTCCCCTGGGCGATGTGGGATGTTACGAGTAGAGACAAATTCTTAGGGTTGGACGATCGGATCACGTGGCTGTTTGAACTAAAAGACAAAACTCTACACCTATTAAGGTCATCTCCAACCGAAGGGTCCAAAGGGCCGAAAATAGCCTGAAAACCGTCTCCAACTGAGGGCTAGGCCAAATGGCTCGTGGGCCCCATGGGACAAAAAAGGCCAAAGGGCCAACCGGCTAGCCCAACCCAGCCAGTCTCGGGTCGGGCCAGAAAATTTGAATGCAACAACTAGCCGTTATATTTGATTTTTTTTTTTCACAAAATTTAAAAAATAAAAAATAAAAAAAAATATTTTTTTCCTATAACTTCCTAAGCCATTAAATAACATTAAGTAATATTAAACAACATTAAACAATGTTAAACAACATTAAATAACATTAAACAACATAAAAAAAAAACATTTAACAACATGAAACTTAAACAACATTTTAAAAAACATTTAACAACATAAAACTTAAACGTCTACTTCATGCTTCTTTTGGCCCAAAGATGTTGTAGTAGTTTTTAAATATAAGTTATAGTTTTTAAATTTAAGTTGTAGTTTTTAAATTTAAGTTGTTGTAATTTTTAAATTTAAATAATAAATTATGTTTGACCCTATGACCCTTTGGCCCTCGGTTGGAGATGATTTTTTGTCACAGGACTATATTTGGCCCTATACTCATTTGACCCTCAGTTGGAGATGGTAAAAAATGTGATCATGCATTGTTTATTAAAATATTAATTTCTTAAATGACTAAAGGGCTAAAACAAGTCATCCGACATTTCTTCAATTGGAGATGACCAAATACTCCTCTTAAATTTCAGCCCCATTCAATGCGTCTGATTAGACAAACACGTGGTCTGTTCGTTTTTTCCAATGAATTCCTCCTCATTGTGGCCTCAAAGGAAGTATTCACAATTAGAAAGCTAAGAAGATGATGAATAAGATGTTTCTTTCACAGTCCATGACTTTTGAGGTACCAAAACTTTTGAGCTTTGGAGGAGGACCAATCATCTGCCACAGAAAAGGGGTCCAATCATCTTATTTAAATAGCTTTGGAGTCCAGCTTCCCCACCAAACAAGGTCCAATCATCTGTCACAGAAAAGCTTCGAGCTTTGGAGGAGGACCACTCTAGGAGGACTTTTGCACTAAAACGCCATCTTGATGCTGGCACTAAAACGCCGACATTGTCCTGCCATCAAAAGCTCCAAGTGGATGCTTATTTAAAGGGACCCACTGTTTTTTGAGGTTAGATGTAGTCCGATTTTATGCTACCCAAAAAAAGAAGATGCTAGCCCCAGTGGTGGATGTAACCTCATTTTTCGGCTCATTGGGGATAAAATTTCCCGCTAAAGTTGGAAATATAGTAGCCTCATGGAGGATAAAGTTCCCATTGGGGATGCTCTAATGACCGTGAATATTTGATTTGTATGAGATTTAAAAATTAAGTTCATCTAGTATTTAAATTTGGCAATCAATTTTGTTGTTGTTGTAGTGTTTAAATTTAGAAGGATAAAAATATAAGGTTATGTTGACAACCATATAAGGGCCACATGAGTATGTTATAATTAGTTGATTAAATAACTAACTACTTATGTATTATTTAACTTATCATAATAAACAGACTCATGTGTCCTTCATACGGTTGTCAAATGTACATTGTCACTAAAACCCTCTTTAATAATTGACCACATTCATACAACTAATTAGAAGAAATAATAGATGGCCAAGCATATTTTAGATTGCTCGCATAAATGATAATCCGACGCTAACAATCATACTATTTTTTTCTTTTTTGGTGAAAAGGCAAACCAATAACCTAAGAAAATGACAATGAGACCCGATTTTTAATTTGTGAACAAAAAAAGAAAAGTAAACTCAGTCCTTTCTAATGACCGACCAAACCAAATTGATGTACTTGGTTCTAGATTTTGACAAGTGATCTGCGACGAGCTCGGCGTACCGACGAAATAGATCATCCATGATATCTTTTCCGAAATGAGATTCGATCATCGACTCAACCACAGCTCTTATGGTCTTGGCCACTCGCTGCCCACTGGCTACAACGGATATCTCTGCACCACCATCCCAATCAATTTCAAAGGCTTCAAGGCGGTCCACCGTAAATGATCCTTCATTTTCTAACTCCAATTTCAGTTCCTCTTCACTTGGGGCATAGTATGGAGCGTTGAAGGAATCAACCTTTTCCTCTTCAATGAGGCCCTATACCATTGCATATACAAAATGTTACTAGGCAATAAATTAAGCTCGTGTTTGCACCCGCTAAAAACTCATATGCTTATGAAAAATAAGAAAACTATTTGGATACATAGAACTGATGACAATTTATTTATATACTATTTAATATGTGTCGGCTTATTGTGTGTGAGTCTCACCTATATTAAAAAGTGTGACTTGTTATGTCCAAATAGCATTACTTATGGAAAAAATAAAGAAAAAAAGGGGTTCTTCATAAATTAGTCTATAAAACTCCGTTCATATAATAAAATCAGACACTTGAATATCATTTTAAAGAAGAAGAAAAAGGGTAAACTCAATTGTACATTACACACTCAACTAGTATTGTGCCCAACGTTAATAGTTGATAGGTCAGAAGTTTTTCTTCTATGAGATCTTGAAGTATTGTTTCTCAATAACGGTAAAAGTTGTTAGGAAAAACAGTTGAATTACTAAGAAAATTATTCTTACGAGAGATGAAAAGAACTACCAGAAACTTAAAACTAAATATTGCATATTTATCTATGTTGGTACCTCTAAAACCATGCTCATTAACGCATGAGCTAGGAGTTCCCACTGGTAGCAGCTCTCTTGAGTTGATGGGTCAGAGGACGACCTGCCCATGAGTGACAATACCATTCGTCCTCCACCAACTATTTCTTCAGCTCGGGACTTGAGAAATAACGAAAAGTCCTTGTGAAATTGAAGTGAATATGCATCCAAAACGCATTGGGGGCTGGTCTTAGAAATGTAAATCTTTCCTTTGTTCAACGCCTTGCCACCTGCCTGGCAATCCAGGCCAGGAGGGACCTGAGAGAGCCAATGAAGACTAGAAGAGGAGTGCACGAAATGCAGACTCTTGGCCGGAAACAATCTGCCGTAAAACGAGCCCGGCACAGCGGAGATAAAGAAAGACTCGAATCTGTCACCTTTTTCTTTCTTCAGTTGGTTGTAGAATGCCGGGAGTGATATAAAAATGGTGTTGAAGTCGTTGCTAAAGAGGTCATTTAGAAACACTCTAAACTCTGTGGATGATGATGAGCTGCTATATGTGGCATCTATGGCATCAATTATCTCAGAGATGACTAGGAAGGCGTTTGGTCCAGATGAGCAACCCAAATCGGCTATTCCCATGCTCCCAATTGGTGGTATATTTGAGCACAACAATTTTTGTACAGCTTCATCAATGATTGGCTTTGTTATAGATAATATTTTTCCCTACAAAAGATAAATAATTAGATTAACTAAAGGAGATCCATGCAATAATAATAAAATAATAAAAGATATATAGTTAACGAAAGACAATATTAATGAGTTAATTTTTGCCCTGATTTGTAGTTGGACTCGATTAATATCCTTTGTACATTATTCTCGCGCATTCTTATCGTTAAAATCAAAAATTAATTTGTACCTGAACTTTAGAGTTTTGAGCATAACTAGTCTCGCCATTCCCTTGGTTCATGTGAAGTATTTGCAGCACCTCCATCTCTGCCTCCCCAAGTCAAGTCAGCCCCGTCTTCTGCACTGATGGAGTCACACAAAACTTATGAAACCTTGAAATGATGCTGGTGTGGATATATAGAGGCCATGCCGCACCATGCGGGAGCACTGAAACCACGCACGTCGTATTTGATTACTGCGTACTATGTTGTGTGCCATGTGTCACGTGCAGGGCCACATACGTACATTATAAGTTTATAACGTAAACCTGAAATGACCTAAGGCCAAAATTCAACAGCCAGACAAAATCCAATTTTATTACATGGCTAATGCTTGAGGGATCAAACTTCTAATTCAAATTTTGTAAACCAAATAATGTAAATATTGATGAATAAATTATTAAGTATTGATTAACGTTTTTATTTCTTATTGATGAAACATTATTTGATTTGTAAGTGTGGTTTAAAATTTTGATATTTCTAACATGACCGTTTCTACGTATGTCTCTTTCAAGTCCCAAAATAGTGAAAGTCTTTAATTATCTATTTTTGTATGCCTGATTTGCCTGTATTATTATTTTTAAATGAGTGGAGACAGGAATCCAAAAAAAACAACGATGTCGGTGCGCACAATTTTTTTATCCATGCACGCATGTATTCTCCCAGCATCAGGGAGCATATACACATTCGAAATACGTGCTTAAATTCTTTGCAATTTGCATGTTAATCACTTAATTTAAACGTGTTGGTCTATCCACATTTATCTGAGAATTGTCAAATATTCCCACCAAATATAACGTTGGAGAGTTGGAAACGCGACTCCACCAATTGATTGCATAGACTTATAATGCAACAATAATTTGAAGAAATAAAGGTGATGTTAAGATATCATATTTGTTAGACGATATTTATACTACTTTTTTAATACAAGTAGGAGAAAACTTGGTTACTGAATAGTCAGTACCCAATTTGCTGATTTTTTAATGTGGCCCACTAAAATTGCAACATCTGTCAAATGAATTCCCACTAAATATTTTCCTACACCCGTAACCAAACATACCTCTCTCCCACGTCAAACACACGAACAAGTTACAACCACGTTCTCAGCGACCACCATCGGTTACCGTCCTCACCCACCACCACCAGTCACCGTCCTCCATCACCTTCCCAAACGAATTCGTGGCACTGGCGCCTGTCAAATATTAATTCCATAAGAAACCTCAATCTCATGGAAACCCATGAATTGGTAAGATTTGCAGAGAAATGACGACAGATGGAGGAGAGCGATTGGAGGGGATTTGAGAATTCTTCTCTGCCTCCAAATCCATGGTGTGGTTAAGTTTTGGGATGCCTCGACGATGGAGTTGGAGGGTGTCTCAGGTGGATTTGATGATCTTGGTAATGGTGGTTGTGAAGTCTCAGGGGCTTTGATGATGAAGATGGAGAGGAAGTGGCGGCGGTGAAGGGGGAAGCAGGCTGTGTCATTTTGGTGTGAGAGAAGAGGAGTGTTTGGATAGCAAAATATTGATGTTTGGCTTTTCGTTCAAAGATTTTTAAAATGAAACGTGGCTTTATCTTATTAGTCCACCTAATAGGTTAGTAAAGTTGAAGTACTCCCTGGGGAGTACTCAAGTATTGTTGTATTCTAAATATCATGTTTTAAATCTTGCTTTATTTTGTCGAACAAAACTTGAATTTTCACCACCGTGCAATTGCCATCTAATGACGCATGCAAAAGTTTCGACCTTGAATTATTTGATGAGAAAAGGATGACAGATTTGGAAAAGATGGGCTAGTGCAAAGCGTATATAATTTAATAATCTTCGTCAAATACAACGCTTCAAATAATGTCCTTAATGTATCAACTTCAAGTCTTTAAATTTGAGAATCAGGAATCGTTTACTGTATATATAAATGGAGAATATGGGTTCTTTATTAATCTTCGTACGGGTCTAATCTTAGAAAGAAATGAGAACCAAATAAAATCTGTTGTCGATGGATTGATCAGGATTCTTTTTCATATAAATCTCTCTAACTCCTCTCTCATTTTTCTCTTTGTCTTTCTCTCTTGATAAAGAAATTAAAACAAAATATTGACGTGACTTAATCGTAAGCATTCAAATAGGAGAAAACTAAAAGAGAGAAAATGGGAGATGATAGAATCAAGGTCCCTAATTTCCATGTGTTGTGTGCACATGAAACGAAATACAATTTTTGATAGGCTAGCTAACAAAATTAGGACTATCTATGACACACCCCGTCCCGTAGGTAGAGCGTGCTGGCCGTCACGTGAACGTGACGTAAGTCAGCATACCCTCCTTCGGGACGGGGTGTGTCAATCTATTCTCAGTTTGTTACGAAATAATAATATTGTATTTTGTAGGGTGTAATATTTTCGGAAGATTGTGATGTCTATAACTTTTTTTATACAAAATTAGTATGTGGAATATATACCAAAATACAACCACCTGGTATAACTAGCAATGCCGGTGAAAGCCAATTTTGATATTTCTCTCATTCAATGTGTTGTTCTCCGCTAAATAGAAAACAACATAACTAGTAGTCCTAAAACCAAAAGTCGAATGCCCTAGCCACAAGTCAACTCCGTATTATCCCACATTTATGGTTTCGGTCCTTGTTTGCTTGACCCGAACTATTAGACTATTAGCCTTAGCAAAAATTCTGTGGTGCTTCTAAGCATAGAATAATTTCGATAACCATTAGATTTTAGTTTTTGTGTGATTTGACCAGAGATTTAACGGTTAAAAAATCTAAAATATTAAATACTTTAGAGTACCATATAAAATTGGATGGTACTATCTACACATTTTTTTTCTTACCTTCCACTCTTCTTAATTTTCAACCATATGACTGAATGAATTGAAAATAATTAAAAGATCAAAAATTAACATAAAATGTACAAATCTGCTTTTTTGGCTTACGTAGATTTTTTCGAAAAAAGTGCGGTTGTATAACTGAACAATTTGAAGAGGTTGCAAGAGGTCCGCACAGCAAACAAGTCGATTGGGCTTCGTTCACCAAAAATAAAAAACAATCCATTCAGCTTCTTAGTGCTCAATGTGATCTGGATGATTAATGGGGCCAAGTAGGGTACTTCAGGTAGATTTCACGTCTATGTTTTTAATAGAAGTAGAACCTCCGACACAAGAAAGGTTGTTCAAGTAGGTTTCACATTTATTAAAAAAGTGGTACAAACATAATTTATTAAATATGATCTCACCTTAACATTTTCTAAAACAAAATCCAACAACATAACTAAGAAAATGACAATGAGACCAGATCTTTAATCTGTTGACGAAAAATTTGATTGGGAAGTTTAAGAAAACTCAGTCCTTTCTAATGACTGAAAAAAAACAAATTGAGGAACTTGGTTCTAGATTTTGATAAGTGGTCCGCGATGAGCTCGGCATACCGACGAAATAGATCATCCATGATATTTTTTCCAAAATGATTTTCGATCATCGACTCAACCACAGCTCTTATGGTATTTTATATTTTGTTTTTGCATTCTATTTGGTATATTTCTTGTAGATTAGCTTGAGTTGGTTCTAAAAGGGTCGGTGCTATCCTAGCACAACGTACCATGTAGTAACTGCAACCACACAGGTCGTGATGATAAGATTTATGACCTAATGTTGAAAAAATCCCTGAACTAATACGTACTATATTGTGTGCCACGTGTCACCTGCAAGACCACATATATCCATGCATGCATTATAAGAGTGTTTGTTTGGCATCACTAGTCCTCACTGGAAGACTAGCTATTAGTTAAGTCCTATGTTTGTTGCAGGGAGAGATTAAGTTTGATGGGACTCGCGTGGATTAGCTCCTTCGCTAGAAGGTCTTAGCCAGTCCCCCCAAAAATGAGAGGACTGGTAGTCCCGTCTTCTCCTTCGTTCGCCAGCAGTAACCTCACCAACAGAGCCTCACCAGCAGCAGCGTCTCTTTCGTTCTCCTTCGTTGTGTCTTCTCTTTGCACTGACAGCCCCACCCAACCCACTCATCTTCTCCGATAGTGGTGTGCAGTTTTTCAATTCCCCGTTCGTTTGCTTCTCTGTCTTCTCTTTGCACCGACAGCCCTAACCACCCCACTCCTCTTCGTCGTCATGCGAATTGGGGATTCGTCTTGCAAATTGGGGATTTGTCTTGCAGCGAGAGGGGGAAAATTTGTCTTGCAAATTAGGGTTTCGTCTTCCAATCCTGATTCATCTTGCTGTCTGTTTGATTGTTGCTGTTCTGCCATTTCATGGATGTGCAGTTAAAGTTTGATTTTTTTGGTGTCTGGTTGTTTAATTATATTTGATCAGGTTTATACAAATGATTTATTACATATTTTTCTTGTTTAAATTTGAAAATGTTAATTAGTTTGAGGATCTGGGTTCTTCGAAATAAATGTGATCTGGGTTCTCTAAAATAAGTATGATTGTTAGCTTGGAAGTTCATGAGTTTAATTAGAAGTTTTTGATAATTAAAAACAGAAAAATAAAAATTTAGTCCTAGCTAATCCGGCATTACACCAAACGTTTCACAATTTTAGTACTGCTTATTCCATACTAAGTCAATCCAGCTTAGTCTTTGAAGTTAATCTAGTCCGAGATAGTCCGGTACAACAAACGCGTTTATAACCTAACATTATAAAAACCTAAGGTCAAAATACAACAGCCAGACAAAAACCCTAACTTCGTACAAATATACACCTCCAAGCCCCAAATCTTTAACTCACTCTATCTGATTCGGTATGCCTGATTTGCCTCTATATTATCAGCATGACGCCTTAGTTAAATAAGTTAATAGCATAATCCAACACTAAAAAGCTAATGAGAACCAACTGATCATAATTAGAATTTAGGATATGTTATTGAAGTACAGGGATTTTTTTTTATAACAAAAAGTTTAGAGGGAGATTGGTTACTCTCATCACTAGCGTCATGATATACCCACAACCTCGAGCCGGAATGACTTACGCATGATACGTAAATGCCAGCTGTCACTGGTATGAATTTACGTAGGAATTTACAGATCGGACACCAACGAGAACAACAGGCAACTCTACTCGAAACTTGGTGGTGGGGCGACACACAAGACAAGGACCGGCTGTAGGGGATTTCAAGGCTCAGGCAAATAGTTAAATGATTTTTCATTTTAGACACATTATTGCTCTTTTTTTTTTTTTTTTTTTTTTTTTACACCTGGTTTGAGAAGCCACCGAATTTTGTTGTTGATTTATTATTTGATGATTGTATTTCTCAATTTATACTAGAAGGGGAAACGGGGTCGTTTTATTGGGTATTAGTCATTTCTAATCACTCTGAGGGAGAAGAAAGTAGTTTACTTTTTTGGTTGATGACTAAAACTCAGGAGGAAGAGAGTATGGCTATGTGTTCAGTCCGGCAATCAAGCCTTATTTGTAATCTGACTTGCCTAGCTCATTTTCCCCCAAATACCCGTTGGCTCTCTCTTTTTTTTTTTTTGTCAAACGATAGATTTATTATATTATATGTTAAATTAGGAAGCCGATAGGGTTCGAACCCACATTGTAGTTCAAGAGAAACACTCATCTTCACCACTGTGATAGAGAGCCACTTGCATAAACAAATGCGGTGAAGGTGGATCGAACACCTGACCTTCAAATCTTCAATTTGACGCTCTCTCAAGGCTTCCATTTTTTTCGTCCTTATGTATTGGCATGTGTTTTTTAATAATACACTATTTTCTTCAATAGTTAAAAAAACTCCACAATCAACACAGAGAAGCAGCAATTTAACTAATTAAACAAAGAACAATGACCACTTAGTACTACGGTGTAGTGATATTTCTTTTCAATTGTAAGTGAGATGTCTTTTGATTTTTGCCAAAAGCAAAAGTGAATCATATTATTATGGCAAACTTATTGTAAGGCTTATCCCACTTCTTCCAACCTCTTAGTGTAAATACTATCGTTTATTCAAAAAAAAAAAAAAAACAATCAAAGCTTGGATTTTGATTTTTTTTTCTCCCTTCAACGTTAGACTTCCAATACCTAACTGTAAATACAAGAATCTATGTCAAGTGTCAATTAATACACATTAGAAACACATGCTGAACGTGATGATATTTAAATCGTTGGATAATATTTAAGTATTCACTAGTGCAATGATGCTCATCTAAAATCTTCATTTTAAAAACATGTGAAGACCTTCTTCTTCATATGAGATGTAAATTAATCTAACGGTAGTTCATCAAAAATTACTTTGCCATAACCCCCACCAAATGGGCACACTAATTAAAAAGATAAAAAGAAAACCTTGCAAACTAATTAAAAATAATAATTTTTATCACAAGTAATTCCTAAAATTATATATATTGGCACTCAATTCTCAACGTATTAAAAAGTATATCAATAAATATTTTAATGTCTGTGCCGAAAGTCCATTGGGCTCCGAGGAGTCCAAATCTTCTACACTTAAAAACTTCTATAACCTCTGTATGCTTTTGATTTTATTAAGTATGTCAACCGTCGCAGACAGGTCACAGAGAATTTTTTTTTGGATGCAGAAAACTATCTCTCGGCTATGAGTGCTCAATGTGATCTGAAAGAGTAATGGCGAAGCCCGTAATTAAATCACACCCCAAACTAATCCAAATTCTGAAATCTTGTCGCCGCCGACCTTTGTTCTTACGAATTCTTAATCTACTTTTTTATTTTTTATTTTTATATTTAATTTAGTGGGTTTTGGGTTTAGGTTGCTTCCTTGGCGTTCAGTAAAGGTGGAAAGAAGCGAGTGACCAAGTGATCTGAGATTCCCCACTGCGACTTCGTCGTCGCCTTATCTCTATAAAATCGTCTCTTTGCGAGCTGGGTGGGTGTAGTTCGTGTCAGCTGATTCCGGCAAGGTGGAAGAAAACCCAGAAACGCAAAAACCCAAATCTTATCTCATCGATCAGGTACATGCAAATTTTCGATTTTTTTTCTTCAGAATTTTGGTTTTGGGTATTTGAAGAAATGGGAAAGATGGGATTTTTGGAATGTGTAGTGACGGAAAGCAGCTGAAACGCGGCCAACGGCGAGATATGGAGGTCGTTTTGGAAAAGAAAGACGCTGCTGATTGGGTTTACAGAGGCGAAGGGGCTGCTAATCTTGTTCTCGCTTACACAGGATCCTCCCCCACTTTTGTATGTTTCACTCTACCCTGAGCTTCAATCCTGCATTTTAATTTTTAATTTTATTTTCTAAATGAAAAAGTTGAAAATTTGTAGTAGTTTGTGGAGGGAGTTGGAATTGGAATTGGGTAATGATTGTTCTTATTGTCATGCTTGGGAAATTTTGTGTGTTTCTGTATGTAGATTGGTAAAGTAATGCGGTTGCAGAAAGCTCGAATTAATGGGTCAAAGGCCCGGAACAGTCCCACGGCATTAACCGCCCACGAACTTCTTTTGTGGAAAGACATGGATGACATTGTGGCTACCTCTAACAAAGAACTTGCCGGCCAACTTTATGTGAAGCACATCATGAGCCCTTTATTGGGTTCTGCGTACGTTGATGCTGGGGTATGTGAAAATCTGAGTTTATACATGTACAAATGAATAATGTTTGTTGAACGGAAGCTATGTCAATGTTTTGTCTTTCTTTCCTGGATAATTATGCATGAAAGTTTTAAAACTATGTCAATATAGTTTGTATATTTAGTTTTTCTTTGAACTTGTGCATGAATGGTTTAAGAGTTACATATTGTATTGTTCTATAACCTTCAAGTTGAATTTTGGCAGATGCGTGTCCCTATTTCCAGGGAATTCTTGGAGTCAGTTGAGAAGAACGTTATTAGTCAGCGTCCTGCTTCTCGAGTTGATGCCACTAAAGTTGGCACACAAAGTGATACTGTGCTTCTCATGTCTGATCATTCTCTTTTTCCTCGTGGTAATTAGCATCTCCCTGTGATTTACAACTTTTACATTTAGAACTCACTGTTCTGCACTTGTCTGTCAATCTTAGCAATTCGGGTTAACAGGGTATTCTGTGTGATGGTTTAATTTAGCTCCAAAGTCGGATGGCCTATTATCCAGGTTTTCTTTAGCTTGCCTGTTTTCCTTGCTTCCACTTGAAATTATCATTTTACTTTTACATTTCGTGGATAAATTATGTCTTAATATAACACCTGGCACCTACACTACAACTCAAAAAAGCAGGAAGAGAAACCTGGAGATAGCATTCTGCTTAGCATTATAGGAAATTTGTATCTTATTCAATGTAGACACATCCATCTATTTAAATATTGTCTTGTGGCATATATGATAAGAAATTTGCATTTTTTTATTGTTTGTTTTAAGTGATAGCTTATTCTGCTTTGTTCTTTTCAGTTACTCAAGAAGTTGAACCCTCTATATCTGTAGAGATAAAGGTACTTGTCGTGTAAATTTTTGTCTTTTTTATTCACTGGAGGAATACCCTTGAATTATAATTGACTATTCCCTTTTCATTTCAATTGTTTCCAAAAATAGCCAAAATGTGGATTTCTCCCATCTTCAAAGTTCATTGATGAAGGAAATTCCATTAAACGAAGCATTACTCGTTTTAGGATGCACCAAGCCCTGAAATTTCATGGTGGAGAGGTACTCTTTTAATATGTTAATCTCTTGGTTAACTTCTTTACTAAACCGGAACGCATTCATATGCCCAATGGGAATGCCATCTTATCTGATTCTTAGAACTGTGCACAAATTTCCGCAAAGTGAGTCCTGTTATAGTAATGTTCAATTCTGACTTGGATGCTTCTAAATGTATGTTGCAGATATCAGAATATAGTGAATATGATCCACTCGATCTGTTCTCTGGATCCAAGGACAGGATACATAAAGCAATCAAGGATCTCTTCTCAACCCCACAGAATAACTTCCGTGTATTCTTGAATGGTTCTCTAATATTTGGGGGCTTAGGCGGTGGTGCACACAGCACCAATTTGGCAATTGGGGGAGCATTTGAAGATGCACTTAAGGGTGTCATTCAGGGAGGTGATGGTTTGCGCACAAAGAGTTTTTTACAGCTTGTTGCTGAAACAGTTCATAAATCTGGAGTGTTGGATCGGCTCCTTGAGGTCCAGAAACTTGATAATCTTGACATCAATGGAGCTATCCATGCATATTATGACACAATTTCTGAGCCTTGCATGGTATGCAGAGAATTGGGTAAAGAAGAAGTGTCACAGAAATATTTGTCATTGCATTCCATGTCTTTGGATGAAAGCTTGAAGATTGTGAAGGACTTCTTGATTGCTACTAGTGCAAAGGACTGCAGTTTGATGATTAGTTTTAGACCAAGGAAAGATGGGAATCCAGGATCTCCTTATAATAACTTGCATCTAGAATCAACCAACCAATCTTTTGATTACAAGGTAAATATCCCTTTACTATTTTGTTCTGTCTATTACCATAACATGTTCCATCCTCATTTGGAAGCTTAATTGGTTTTAGTTTTTAGTTTTTAGTTTTCATTCTTGAAAGGTTTCCTCTAGTAATCTATCCATTTCTTAACGGCTAGAGCACAGAAAAATTGTAATCACTACTTTCTCTAAGTTGAAAAGTGAAATTCCCTGCGAAAAATCATTCATTACAACACTAATATCTTATTGCGCTGCATTTTTCTAGGTGAATTTCATTGACCTGGATTTGAAACATTTGGGGAAGATGGAAGAATATTATGAGTTGGACAAAAAGATTGTAAGCTGCTACAATCAAATGGTAGAAACTGAGGAGAGACAAAAGAAAACTACAAGCACAGTGGCTCTTAAAACCGCCAATTGAGATTAGTTACAATGCCATGGAGGATACTTTACTTAAAGATTATGAGTAAGTACAAGTCTTTTTCTGTAAATTATGGTTGTTGTAATTGTATTTGTATGTAGACTTTTTGGCTTTTGGCCATTATTTCTGTATTTCCTTTGTACGCAGTTACTTCAGATTGAGTTATGCAATATGCGTATATAATGCAACTTTGTAATTGTGTAAACATAAACATGGCATGTGGGTTTAGTACTTACATATTGTCACACTGCACTGATAAAGTTAATGGAGATTAATGAGGGAAGAAGGGACGTGATAAAACATCTTGTTGTAAGATGGATGGAAGTTTAATTGGATATTAGGAGAAACTGATGAAATAATTTCTTGGCCCTACAGGGAAAGTGATGTATCAACTAACTTCAGGGTTTCATCAAAGCCCACATGGCCTATTAACTACCACAGCTAGATTTTCATATTGTCGTGCTGAAACAGGAAACCATGGTGTTTCTCTGAATTTTCAAACCACTGGTCTAAGTTCAATTATGCAATTTTTTCGCATAAGCTGTAATCTAATTTCCTTATGTTTTGCGTATCAGATTTTTTTTATTACTCTTGCTTCCTGATAGTTTGTATTTTATATATTTATAAAAAATTCATTATTTGTGCAGATATATTCTTTGATATCCTACAGTTTTGAACAATGGAACCAAACTAATTTATCTCGAATATAAACCGTGGGTTTGCTAAATCATGAGCTGAACAATGAGCTCCTCGGCAGCCTATAGGTCTCTCTCTCTCTCTCTCTCTCTCTCTCTCTCTCACTCTCTCTCTCTCACTTGTGTGTGTCTTTCTGCTTGTGTGTGGATCTAAACCTGTTAAAGTTGATGATTCGAGTACGAGCAAGAAGGAATAAGTAGGGTTTGAGTAGTGAGTAAAGTTTGCCCATTTAACTGACCCCACTAAAGGTGAATTGAGAAACTGATTGCCGGAATACCTACTAATGAGGTTTTAGCTAAGGATGTCTCCAGAAAATTGATGAAGACCTGACATTACACAATTTCTTGGGATATAGAAATGGCAATCAGTTTCTCAATTCACCTTTACTGGGGTCAGTTGAATGGGCAAAGCTTGTTAGATTTTATCCGAAATTGTGGTACATTTGCATCATTTAACTTTGATTTCTTTGGAGATAGACTGGCCGGAGATGGGCAATGTGGAAAGATGTGTTTTTGCCTAGCAAGGGATGTGCGTGTGGCCCCGCACATGTAAATTTTGCATTGATTGCATTTTGCACACCTCCCCGATCGGCATTTACTTCTAGCCAACTACTGACACTGTCATTTTGTACCCGAGGCCCTCAGTGCTGAAAGCATAATCGTACTATATATAGAGAGGGCTTGAGAGAACATGTTATATATGGCGTCTTTGTGTTCAGTCATTCTTTCGTTATTAGCTTTTTCTAGTTTTGATCTCGATCATTATCGCTTGTAGATTCTTAATCAAGATCATGTCGAAGGTTTTTTTATCTCTCATCCTCCATGTATCTAGTCGATTATCTTATTTGCATCATCTGTTTTTGTTTTATCGTCTGCTATTAGTTAGTTATTGACGTACCATTTTCGTGGAGTCCTTCAGTGACACCCTGCAGTAGTTCAGAACTTATCATTTCTGAACACAGAAGTACGAATGAAATGTGACCGTTACATTTTGTTTCTTTCTGCAGAAAACTGTGGTGTCAGTGGAACTGATGTGTCCAAAGTGCAGGAAAAAGGTGATGAAGTTAATTGCAACCGTAGAAGGGGTAGCTTCCATTGTCCTCGACCCGTCAAAAAATACGGTGACGGTAACTGGGGATGCCGATCCAGTAAAGATTATCAAGAAGGTGAGGAAATTAAGAAAAAATGCTGCGGTTGTGAGTATCGGTCCTCCGCAGGCTGAGAAGAAGGATGAGAAGAAGGACGAGAAGAAGGACAATGTTCCATACAACCCAAAGCCATGTCAAAGATGTGATGTTTGGTACGTGATTCCTGAACATGGTTACAGTTACTGTTCCATAATGTAATTACTGTTCCGTGTTGTGCCATTAAATATTACTAATAATATTTGTATTAATTTCATGTTAATACAAATGTTAATTTGGTATTCGGAATGGTTTATGTGGAAGATTGTTGCTTAACTAAGCTGTTTACATGAACAAATCTTGATTACAAGACTTTGAGAAGCTACTCTAAAATTAGGGCAGTGACTTTGGCATTCCAGTTCAGCGGGTGAAAATTTCAAGGTTACAGAGTCGGGCTAGTAGCGCACTATCACGCTGACACTGTCTTTTTATTTGAACATTTTAGAACAAAACGTCTCGGTGGAATTAGGTTTTTTTCTGACATAGATTTCACATATTATTTTTTTCGACAAAATTATTCCCCTGGCAGAGGGGGATTGATTGTTGGCTTGACTTTATGGGAACAGGATCCTCGCCGGATCCATTTCCTAGAGATCCTTGGGATCCCGTAACCGTGTCCGTTCATCGTATATCGTGCGGTCAGAAATTATTTAAAATTTAAAATTTAAAATTCAAATATAAATAGTACCTAACGAAAACTGACCGCACGATATACGATGAACAGACACGATTGCAGGATCTATAGGGAATGGATCCGGCGAGGATCCTGGTTCACTTTAGGGTATGTAGTAGGTGTTGATGGATGTCGGTCAGAATTCACTCGGCCATATGAAAAGCCAATTGTGTACCTTATGCTCGAGATTCTTAGAAACAATTATGGATGCGGATATACAATACAATAACAAC
Organism: Heteromeles arbutifolia; assembly: GCA_024362995.1. Classification (NCBI taxonomy): domain Eukaryota; kingdom Viridiplantae; phylum Streptophyta; class Magnoliopsida; order Rosales; family Rosaceae; genus Heteromeles; species Heteromeles arbutifolia. Next base: position 1,359,545 of record JANCRC010000001.1, on the reverse strand, counting down.
CAAGTTTTATTTCAATACATGCTTTGAAAGATACTTCTATTTTTTGTATGTACTTAATTGTATAAATACATGTATTTAAACGACTATGTATAATACATTTCTCATAAAATTTGGAGACACGTTTTTGACACACTTTTGACTTATGTTTTTGTGGGATCCACTTCGTAATGTATTTCAACGATACGAGCCGTCTATCTTTTAGGTCTTTACTCAAAGATCATGTCTACAAACAATCATCCAAATCTAAAACCATATGATCGTTTAGATTAAATTTAGTGTTCTTTGCATAACAGTATTCGTCAATTTTCTTCGCTACAAATGAATGTCTTAATGGTTTGGATTGTCTAATTTTTTTGCATAGATAATCTATGAATGATAACCTAAAATATTGACCGTTCAAATCGTTAAAATACATTACGAAATTGTAAGCATAACTTTACTTACAAAGTTCAAGGTCTAAAATATCGATGATATCAGAAATATCGGTAGTCCAAAAACACGGAAATTTCGATGAAAATATCGGGATATTATCGATATCGATACAAATTGAATAAAAACCACGGAAATTGTAAGAAAAACTTGGAAATTTTTATTGAAACTTTGCAAGATGTTTATTTAGTCAATTATCTATTAGTTTATCATAAAAAATTGGAAAGAAATGCATTGTAAGATGGATTTAACTGATTTAAGTTATTATATAGCGAGCTGGCAAACATTATGAGTGTAGAAAATATATAAATATTTTAGCATATTTTCACAAAAATATAAGTGATATGGTGGTCAAGGTGTTGAAGGAGTAAAATGAGAGGGGTTTGAATCCCCTTAGTGTTTTTTTAAATATAGAAATTTAAAAAATACGGAAATTTCGATAGAAATATCGATGACATCGGAAATATCGGTAATCCAAAAACACGGAAATTTCGATGAAAATATCGGGATATTATGGATATTTTAGACCTTGACAAAGTTACAACATTCATTAAATTAAATTCATTACATGAATTTATTCAATAAGAAAATATATGCTGGCTCTAATTTGAGAAAAACAAATAATCGTGTGTGGATTTCCGACAAATTGAAAGTTGGTAGTTGGTGTGTGTGTGTGTCTATATATATATATATATATATATAAAATGGAAGTATAAAAAAATCAAATCAAAGGTAAGCATCCGTCTTGTCCACAAAATCAATCCCAAATTTATATGAAACGAAAGCTCCTTATTTCCTAGGTTTTGGAGGAAAAAGACTGAAATAAATAAATACATCGTCACGTTTTCAATGAAATAAATCAATCTTCCTTTTTCATATATTTAAATTACACATCCATCCTCTAGCATCTCAAATTCTCAATACAACAGGCTCTAAAACTTGGGCCTTAAACCACTGGTGATATTTTTGAATTATTTGGATCTTAAGGCCCAATAATTCAAAACAACACCTGAGGTTGCGAAATACGTCTACGTGGTATTACCAATCTACGTGGAGTATTCCCTTGTAGTGCGGAAATACGGTCACATGCCGTAATTTACACTCTGATAGACAAAACAAATAGCATATTAAAATAATAATGCACAAACAAAAAGTTTGATACAGAAGACCTTGAGGAATGTTGTACAATACTTTATACCAACAGAAACAGCAGCACCTCTGGAGGACGAACTTGGCATGTCGAATGTATCTCAAATATACAGGGAAAGCGTGACGAAATATACCACACGCGACTACTCTTGAAGCAGTGATTGTCTTCACCAGCAGCATGACCCTTGTTTCTGTTTCGGAGAACAAGCACAATTCAGTTTCAAGCGCAACAGAAAATAAAAATAGAAAAGCCGGCATTGATTAAATGTTTCAATCTCAGATGATTCAATTTACGGGCAAATCTTTCACTAACCCGAAGCTTGGCCTGTTCTTGCCTGTCTATATATTCAAGAAGTTCTTCCTGCCTCATTAATGCCTCATGCAGAGCCTAATCAGGAAGAAACATACAATCACAATTGAATCATCAAATGGTCGAAAATGCAAGGACAAACATAGATGAATTTTGCTTCCCGAGTAATGTATATCTACATTTTCAAAGGTAAAAGCCAAGCAGCATATCCCTGGCACAACGACGTGACTATCAAATGAGGGAAAAATTACCTTTTTTGTTGCAATTAACTCTGATTCTAACGCATCTACACGATAAACAGCAGCATTCAGTAGCTCCACTTTCTCGTAAGGCATCTCAAGAGGCTTTGCTCGCAGCATATCTACCTTCTCCTCAAGCTCACCAAGCTTCTTCAAAGCAGATGAGAGAAGGTTTTCCCAAGATAACCCCGGTGCGGGTGATGGGGGCCGGAATTCCTCCACGGCAGTTGACTCACCGGTTAGGTCAGGAATGTTGTGGGCAGAATCAGAAACAGAGTTTTGGAGTTTCTTCGTTGCCCACAGTGAAAAAGATCGAATTAGCGAAACGAGGGTTACAAAGAATGCCACAAGTGTAGTCCAGATATTAGCAAGCATTCCATCAGTTGTTTTCCCCACAGATTGTGGAGTAGATGCCCCTGCGATGTATTCCAATTGATCAATTAAATCAACTATGAATTTGTAACAAAATAATATTAACTTTAACTCTAGTAGTAGCATGGGGTTTGTAAACATTATCTCTGCTAACTATAAAACAAGTAGTAATTACAGGGTAAGGTAGAAGTGTAACTAGACTTTCCAACCTCCAGAAGCAAGCAGTGCTTGTTGTAATGCTGGTTTCTTCCATCCCATATCCACAGCCTTGTCAACCATGGGAACCTGTTCATCGTACTCCGACAAGGCAGTAGCACTGCTTGCTTTACCAACTACCCTAGCCTAAAACAGCATTGAAGCATATCAACTATGAGTTCAAAATGTCAATGAAATGAGATGACAATTTATAGCAGAATATATGTGTGTTCAGTAAGGCCAATGCCATACAAAAATAGAAAGATTGGTTCTTCAGTTGCATATGTTGCTAATCATTCTCAAATAACAGATGTTTGTCAAACACAACACTTACTTCTTCACAAACAGGAGTCAACTTAGGTTGTAAGTAGTTCCTAGTTGCTTTAGGTGAACCCATTTCTTCCACTTCAGATCCAGACTCTGCGGTAGAAGTATCACTACTTCTTATCTGAGAAAAACTTTGATTTAATTCCAAAAATACTATACACAAAAAAACAGCTTCTTATGTAGACATAGCATGAATGTCAAACAGTCCATACCATTGGATTGCGTGGCTTATCAAAAGCACTTATCCCCCCTTCACAGTTTGAAACTGTAACTATTTGTCTGAAACATTGTGCTTCACCATTAAGTACCATCTGCAAGCAAAGAACATTATTTTTAAGCCATACAATAGTACGGTTGCAAGCAGAACAAAGAAGAGAAAGTGAAGCAAACATAACAACCCATCTAACACAACCTTCAGTATGTTTGGGTCATTCCATGGCCCTTTATCAGAGGACATACAACCTCCCTGATCGGAACAGGTACAGCTACCACCCAAAAATTCCGGCAACTCACTGAATAGAACCAAAATATTTCCACAGTTAATAGTTATGAAAACAGAATGATAACCAACTCATGGACCCACCAAAAAATGGAGAGCATCAATCACCTTGCATCGATTATTTCAAGCAATTTGCTCTGGTACTTGTTACCCAGAACCTGCAAAAATATAACAATATCAGTTGACCCCATTGAGAACTTCAGTCAATGGTAACATCAAACCTTGGGTGTATCATTAACCATACATGAATTTTGCTGGTTGTTCTGGCATCGAGGAATGCTTTAACTGTAGGCCATAGCACCTTCCTAAAAGCATAACTAGCATTGATTATTAACATTCGGCAAAGCGTCTGCACAGATGAAATTTAATATTAGAAGATATGCTTCATATGGATTTAAATAGAATCGCCACACACACTGAAAGTGATCAATTATTGAAAGGATATATATAAAGTCCTCATGCCTCAGGATAGTTGTCACTATCAATCTTCTGCAGCCGCTCAGTGAGATCTCGTGCAGACTTAGTAAAGTTTTTAAGACCCTGAAAGAAGCAATATGGAAATGTTAAAGTAGCATTTTTATATTTTTTGCAAAACAATAAAAATTCAACAAACACTTGAGAAGGAGTATCATGTCAAGTGAAAGCATACCACGCCTTGAACATCTAAAACTGTTGTACTTGAATCTATATGTCTCTTTGCAGCAATAGAGCAGGCAGGAAACTTAATGGCAAAACTCCTTTCATACTCCTGCACATGGTATCTCACATACCGTTCCAAAGAAGTCACTTGCATAAGCCTGTTGGGATCAACTTTCCCCAACCTTTCAAAGTAAACAGGTCTTCCCTCCTTGTCAACACCATGATAAAACTGAGGGTAGTGCTTTCGAACTTCAGTCAACTCACCGAACTCAAAATCCTAGAAGAAACAAGAATGTGAGTTTTATTTCAGCTGAAGGTGGCATATCAACAACATTAATCATTTTTCTAAATATGCATTGCAGAGCGAGAAAATGCAAGCAGAATTGTTTGGTAAATTTACCTCCAAAATTGTATCAGTACCAAAATCTTTCCTCCACTGAATCATATTGGCCCACATGTGCTTTGCTTTCTCGATATCAAACTTCCTTGCTGTCAAAAATCTGCAACAAATAACTTCTCATTAAATCTTAGAAGGAAACAGCAAAATCAAATTTCCCATATCGAATCTTGTTCGCAGGAAAATAAAAAATATTTCTTGGGAAAATTAGCAACCTCAACAACATATGATAGTCATCATGTCTTGGAGGCAGCAAGTCTTCCAAGATAAGGGCCTGCCGAAATGCGTCAACAGCTCGTAGCTCCTCGGCGTCCCTTACATCCTCAATCGAAACAGAAGTGGACAGCCTACAACTACCACCACCACCACTCTTCCTCCTCTTCTTCTTGAGGGAACGTCTGAATTTCGTAGACGCATTAATTGCTTTCTTCTTCAAATTCCTACCAATTCCAGACCTCCTCTCCTCCTCCGAGTTCTCAAAATCCGACTTCCTTTCCCTCCTTTCGTCGTGGCTAGAGAACCCCTCAAAACCTAATCAAACGTCAACAAAATTACCATCATCAAGCCCTGATGCTATCATCAAAGATAAAATTTCAAACGCCCCAATCCAAAACTCTGGAACCAGCACAATTAGCACAATCTAAATTTCATAAAATTAAAGAAAATAGGAAGCAATTAACGAACAGAAGAAGAGATAGGAGTCAGTCACAGAAGGCGGGAACTCACAAGGCCTGGCGAATCGATCGAGAGGTCCGGACATGGCGGCGTTCCGAGAGCTGCTGAAACCGGCGGCGGACGCAGACGAGAGACTTCCTCTTCCGAATTTCCGATTCTTGGAGTGAGAAAGCGTCTCCGAGCTAGACGAAGGTTCGGAGTGAGACAGAGGAGTGTGGAGCCACTGGAGGAGGCGAATTTAAGATAGAATTTCCTTAATCATGATTAACGTGGGATTTAATTTTAATCAGGTTATAATTTGGTTTGATTAAATGACGGCGATTGGAGAACGTCTCGTGGGAAAACGTCGGTAACGGATAAAATATCTGGTAAGGTGTGTGCCGTTTCGGAAGTCTCATATACGCGCCGCTTTAATCCAACCGGAGGAGACTGCCACGTCGGGCATAAAGCGCGCCGGACTTGGCGGGAATTTAACAACAGCGTTACGACCGTCTCTTTCTTTTCGCAAAGAAATTTTTAGCTGTGACGGGAATACGGATGGTACACCACGTGTTTTTATGCAAGTGGTAGAAAATTTTAATTTTTAAGTTATTAACCTATTAACACACATAATCCACCATTTATATAGAAACCCGCAATGTACCGTCTCGTGTAACGATCATACTGAAAAATCTCTCATTTTCGCCGTTTCGGTGTTGTTTGGGAAACAGCAATAATTTTACCGTGGAGAAAATACTCATAAGTAAATTTGGTAGAGAAAAAAGCAGAAATCATGACGCGTGTTGCTGAATAAAAGAATATGGTCTTCCATTTTTAGGCCAAAATCATCCCCAATTAAATTTCTTGCGTTTTACGTTTCCTTTTTGGTAAAGTGATATTCGCAACAACTGTAATTACGATGGCAGTAATTGAACACACCACTCGGCCGAACTAGCCTGCCTATATGGGGCCATACTGTTATCTAGATGACGTGATTACATGATTTTTGATAACTTGACATGAACGGATTTACCACCGAGCGACATTCTAGTTTAATAATATAATATCATATGTAAATTTCTCTTTACATTGCATTGTTTTATTAGCTTGAAACCCGTATCGTAGTAAACCCGTTACTATAGCGTGAAATATTGACAAGTTCACTACTGTATAGCATCTCAATGCACTATAAAGCAACATGAATACTTTTACACATAACCTTGTAGTAGCGAACTCGTTCAATGCAACTCCATGCATCTGCATTGTAGAAATCAAGCCATACGTTGGATGATCTTGAACTTTAAGTGAGAAACATTAAAAGCGCTTGGAGCAAAGTAATGCATGCCATTGAGCAAAGAGGCACTATCCACACCCCCATTTTTGCCTCTTACCTTTCTAGTTAATTATTTCTTTGATTTTCCTCAGTTTATTTGATCCGCCGATCGAAAATTGAGAAGAGTGTGTGAATAGCACCGCCCTTGAGCAAAATGGTTTTAAGTTGGCATGGAATCACACATGCCATCGTCAATAAGGATTCTAAATTAAGTTGCAGAATAATTAGCAGAAACCAACAAGAGCCATTACATTGCGAGTAAGTTTATCTATAGTCTACATATAATACATATAATATTTACTATATTCACAAGCTTTTTACACCATATATATATAAGAAGAGCAGAGATGCATGGCGGATTGCGGGTGCAGCCGATGAGCTTATCAAACTTCCAAGAATGCTGTCTGTACAATTTTAAATCCCTACGGGCGATTCTGAAACAAAACTGAAGACGTCAATTCGGCTTGCAGTTATAGTTGCACTCAAAATTTCCACTAGTTTGGGGACAATGGCAGGCTTCTTACCTGTCATGCCAAGTTCTTTTTAGCACGAAGTTGGAGGAGCTTGTCCCTCCACTGAGCTGGAAGTGAGCATGAAAATGCATATGTAAGATTCAAAAGCTCCAACAGCTTTGATACAAACACAAACAACAACAAATGAAAGAGCACCAACAATCACAGAACTTTGATAGGCGAAAAAAATACTAAACGGACGAAACATATTTACCAGCATCTCTATAGCGTTCCTCAACTGCAGCAATAAGCATGTTGCGCACGAGAATAAACTCCTTCGTTTCAACACATGGTTGACCATTTGGCCTGAAACCATATAAAGTTTCAATTAACTCCTCTATTTTACTGAACGACAAATTTAGAGGTAGGTTCTACCTTGCTCAGATTGAAATATGCATAAATTCAAACACCTATCGACATGAATTTCTGAAAGACTGAACATGCATTTAAGTTCAACCTGGACAACCAGTTACATCATCTGATCAGAGTCAGATTTCATTCCCTTAACAACTCACCTGCTCCAAGACCAACCGTTACATTATCTGATCAGTCGGCTTACATTCAACTCAGGAACAATCTCTTTGAGATTGAAAATAAGACCCATGTCTACGAGATTCAATACTTACCGATCCAGTTCAGTAAATAATAATCCATCTGAAGCAGGGCCCTGAGTTGAGAACTTTCCAGATTCGATAACTCTCATTCCGTCACTGTATGCCAGGTACTTGTTGACCTGTATGGGAACCTGCACAGAACGTGGAAAGAATACAGTTGATCACAAAACGGGTATTAAGCATTTAAAGCCACCTACCCTTGTAGATTACTTTATATAGTCCCACATTTCTAAAAGTTCAGAGAGTTTTAGCAGGAATTTTAAGCAATCTACTTCTACGGATTCAGAACGTAGATCTTAAGAGCACAGTATGTACCTTGCATCGTACAGCAATGTTGATGGCATCTGAAGGCCGAAGGTCGAAGCTGACACATTCTGTCTCACTACCTGCCTGTGATCACTTCTAACACAGTGTCACTATACACTAACCAAGCAACTTCAGAATTTGATTTTCCAGAAGTAATTCAGTCCCTCCCCGTTTTCCCCCACCCCAAATGACAATAAAAGAATAGTAACAATAAAATTAACTATAATAACAAAAATTAAGCCTTATGAAGTGTGAAGGTATATGCCTTTCTGAGGTATAACTGAGCAAAATACGCCTCATGCACTCTCTTGGTGACTCTGACAAGTCGGACCTGCAGAGATTGAAAACAAACAAAAACAATCAAAGACCACGAAGAATGTACATTAATGAACAAGCATTGTCATATTGTACAAGGAGGAGGACACAGACATACCTCATAACCCATCTTGTCAATCATCTCCCTCACCACTTGATACATAGTTGGCCTAGCCTGCAAACCAAATACCAAAAATTTATAGCTTTTTAGAATATTCCTACATTAACCAATACATTGGCAAGGCCTAACTTTGCCCGCTCGACGACTGCAGAAAAACAAAATCTTAATTCAAATGGAAGGACAACGTAGAAAGAAACCATACAATAGGAACATTGCGGACCGCTGCCATGAGCAACACACTAGGCATCTCCACTGCAATCAAAGGCAAACCCGAATTCAAATAACTTTCTAAGGCAAATTTCAAAATAGAAAACTTGTAATGTTGGAAATTATTAGTTCAGGATAACATACAAACAATTATTGGGAGAAGAAGACCGGTCCCGTCTTCCATCTTCAATACAATTGCAGGATGCGGAGCATAATCGGGGAGATGGCCCCCCTGAGGATTGTTATGGACACACCTCATGTGCCTACCATCCCGCATTTTGATCATGAATCCATCAATGCCGCTCTTCACCTCGACTATACCAAAAACCAAACGCAGAGACTTATTACTCAACGGTTCACAGGATACATCAAATATACAAGTAGTTTTACAAAACTGTAATCATTCAGTCAGGTGCTTCAGATCATTGGCATTTCAATTATAAAGATTCATAATTCAATTGTAAGACGAAGTTAACGGTTTACATAAATGAGGAAACTGATCAATAGCGTACCGGCTTCGAGTACGCTAGAGTTGACATAATCTTCATCGTTTTCATTGAAATTCTCCGCCATGCTTCCGTTGCCATCCGACGACGAACTGAAAATGCAACGCACTCTTGAGCATTTTCTAGCATTTCGAGAGCGAGAAGAAAAACCCGCCTTCGTGATGCTGCCGCTGATCCCTCTGAATCCAAGCCTAGCCTTCACCAAAGGGCCTACCACGGGCAGAGTGTCAAACCCCGATTGTTTTGCGCGAACGGTGGGGCAAATTACCGGCCCTTGCAAAGTCGCCATCATATACCTTCTCCAAAATCCAACACAATAACCAAATTAAAGATGTGCTGTTTGGTTGCCGAGAAAATATATAAAAATACTGGAAATTTTACGTTTGATTAGTGTATGATTTCATAATTAGATCATGTTTTCGTAATTAAATCATGATTTAGTAAATTAAAATGGAAAAAACTAAATTAAAAATCCAGTCTCTCACTCACTCTCTTTCAAATTTCTAACACCTCGTAGTCAGCTGGAAGTGTTAGAGATAATTATCAATCACAAATAACCAGACCAGAACAAAAAAATCAGACCTTTTTCTTTGTAAATAAAAAAGATCAGACCTTTTTAATCACCGATCAAAGCTTTCTTAGCCGTCCGTTTTCCGGAGCTCGTCTTCACCGATTCTCCACGGAGTTTCAAGGATTTCGAAATCCAGAAATTAAAAAAGATCCGAATCCAGAAAAATAAATAAAAATTGCGATCGAATGATCTGGAGAAAAACAGAGAAATGATCAGTGGAGTAAGAGGAAGGCTTGTGGATGAAGAAATTGGAGATTATTAGGGCTGCAGAAAATAGGAGGAATAATTGGAGACAAATTAGGGAGAAGGAGGATAGCAGAAAAAGGACAGGCGAGAAGATAAGAGAATCTTCTTCCTCCGTATAAATAATTGTATTTATGAAGAAGAAAAGTACTTGTAGTGCTTGAGGACAGCATTAATCAAGTACGTTTTCTTAAATTACGGTTCTGTCCTTGTTGGATTTGAGCTGGTTTGTCAACTTTAACGCAATGCTAGCAACATTTTCATCTAATCAGACATTTTTATTATGCTTCAGTGTACGAAAAAATAGTTAATTTACGACAAGAAATTCAAAAGAAACCGAATCTAACGAGTTAAATTATATCAAGAAATTCATAAAAAAGAAAAGAAAAGAATTTAACGGCAAAAGATTCCTTATCAAGTATATTTAACACACTTATGCATTTTAAAAACTTCTTTATGAACTTTTTCCTTCTACTTTCTTATGATCGTTTTTACAATTTTCGTTTTGTCGAGTGATGATCCAAATTATCACTTTTTTAGGTCATCTCTAGAGTTTAATTTTGCAAAATATCAATCATTTTAACAATTTTTTTTTACTTCTCATATATAATATTTTTGACCGTCGAATCAGATAAAATCAAAAAAATCAAAAACATTTAAAAAGTAAAAAGAGATGTGCACACACCCCTTTTAATTAATTGATGTAGCTTCAAGTTTAATTAAAAAGTTGGTAGCGGTTTACTAAATGAGGAAAGGGTATTTACGACTTTCGAGCAGAGTGGATAATACCGGTCTGACTGAAAGTAGCGGCTGCGCGCGTAGAATGACATAAATGCATGGTCTGAGGTGCGACACTGCCGGCGGTCGACGAGATCAAGATTCCTACATGACTGCCACGTGTGTTCATTCTTCGGGGGTGATCTGGATAAGGCTCTTCGTTCTACGCTATTTCTCTTTAAAAATAAACAATATTTAGCTACTTAAACATGAGTAGGAACTCCTCAAAATTTCTCAAAATTATTCATTGTCAATTTATAGAACTTCATGTTTATAATCAGAACCGTTCCTATTATAAATCACTCTACAAAGATCGCATCTGCAAAAAATCAATTAAAACAAAAGTTATTTAGTCATTAAACTGTTTAAAAACAAATGAACGGTATTAGTAAAAGTGTTACGAACCGTCTATGTATTTACTACAATGGATTGACTAAACGACATTAGTTTTAATTTATTTTTTTCAGAGATGATTTTTACAAAGTGATTCATAGTATGAACGGTTCTGATCATAAGCACAAAACTCTGTAATTAAAACACTAAGAATTTTGAGTATGAACTCATACTTATCTTTAAATTGCTAAATATTATTTCTAAAAATATCAAATTCTTTTTTTTTCCCAAAAACGTCAGTTATATTTCGTTTTTCTTTTTTCCTTTTTACGTAATACTGATACGATTTTCCTTTTTTGGATATAAAAATAGCAACAAATGTCACATATCAAATATTTGATGAGACCACCAACATAAATAGAAAATGGGATTTTCCTAATTAATTATTCCATACAAACGGTGGTTTTGTCATCGTAGAGTTGCAACAAATGGGAAAAGTAACAGCAAAATTATAATGTGTTATCATAAATGATTCGACCATCATCACCATCAAGTAGTGGAGAAAATTTTTCAATTTGTTGTGGCACGATTCGATATATTAAATATTAAAATATAAGTGGTTAATATTTTTTTTCAAATATCTAACCACTTAATTATGACGCTAGTTTATCACACTATGCTCTGCACTCTGAAAAATATCTTTAAGTGATGATAATGCTGACTATCCTACTTATTATCATGAAATGAATTAAATTTTTAATATTTGTGTCTATCTACGACACTAATCTTAAAATTTAAACTTATCTAATAATAATGAATACAATGGTGAGCAAAAAATTTCATGTGGTAAATGATACACACGTATGAAAGCTTGTATTGCTTTAATTTATTGAGTTTGTTTGAATAGTTTAAGATTTTTTTGGAATATTATGAGAATATCTTATTTTTTGGAAAGTGAACATGTTACTTTATTAACACAACACAACTAATTACATAATTTGAGACCCATATACAATAACCACACAAGCAAAATAATGGATCTCAATAGTAACCTAAAAGCCCAAAATAACAAAACACAAAAGCTAAACCTAGCAGCTTCCTTCCAAAGACACCATCAAAAGCACAGGAACTGCACTCAAAATTTCGGTAATTTATTATGAGGCCAAGTTTACCTTTTTTTTTTCAATGTAGATAATATTTTTTTTTTTTTTAAATTCGGTGGTATATAAATAACAAGAAGAAAAAAAATTGGCATAGTCAACAAAAGCTGGTGGTTCGTCTTGACGGGGCTTGATATGGTGACGTGACGTCATGGCAAAAACCCTTTAATTAATTACAGTGTGCTGGTGTGCTGATTCAAACGCACAAGTCATGGTTTTTATCATATAATTATATTAAAATCTTTGTCCATGTCAATGGAATCGATGGGCTTCACATTCTATACGAACTGGATCCTCTCCTGAGTTCAGGATGAGGATTCTCCTGAGCAGCTCATTCGAACCGTTGAATGTTAATCCAACAGCTCCAAACAGGGGTTACTCTAAAAGTCATAATAATTGTAGCCGTTGGATCAAGTTTGAACGGCCTGGATGGGTTGTTCATGAGGATCCCCATCTTGAGCTCGGGAGAGGATCCAGTTCCCTAGTTTCAAAACAAAGCTATTATAATAAATAAATAAATAAATAAATAAATAAGAGAATTGTTATTGGCATTCCACAAATTTTATTTTGCACTTCAAACTTTCTATAATTAGAAAGAAAAATACATTTGTGAGAAGTGTAGAATGAAATTTTTAAAGTGCTAATAACATTTCCTAATAAATAATAACAAAAACCCATTTTTGTTGTAGGCCTATTTAATTGATCGATCTAGGGTTTAGAGAAAGAGAAGGGTGCCTCGCGAGGAGGTTATGTCCGAGAAAGTCAGAGTAAAAGTTTTCTAGCGATTGGTGTGAAACCCTAGAGTGCGGTGACGGTGCGCGGTAAGGAATTGCGATCAACGAAATTTGCAGACTATGAAAAGGACGTGCTGCACATAGGGTAGGTTAGGATATTGCTGGTTGCGGATTCAGCTTACTGTGAGATAGACGTCCAATACAAAGGTCGGTGTTGGGTACTGGTTTGTGCAGAAGGGCGTGGGTGTGGGATCTGTGATCTAGGCGAAGGCAGGAATGCACAACATGGAGGGTTTGGCAACGAAGTTGGGTAGCAGTTTTTCTCTGTCGGAGAGGGAGAAGGGCGGGGTTAAGATTGGAAAGAAGGCTGTGGAATGAGCACTGCTAGGGTTTCATCACAGTGTTGTTGCGGAGGTCTTAACGGTGAAACCTCTTAATGATAATGCTTTTATTGACTAGTTTACGAGTCTGTGGAGAGGAATTGAGGGCATCTCCATTAGGGCTTTGGGTGGGGCACACTTCATGGCTCGGTTTATGGAACGACGGGACATGTATCGTGTGTTAGAGGCGGAGAAGTCATAGCTGTTCAGGGATAATCTGGTTTTAGTTGTCGATGAGGCTAAGCATGGGCGTTAGACTGATCCACTGCATTTGGTAGTGATGTGGGTTCAGTTGCATAACGTTCCGCCGCTTAATATAACGGAAGCGATTGTGAGGACAATCGGTGGTGTGCTTGGTTCAGTTGTGAAGGTGGATAAGGATGATGGTAGAGATTGTATTGGGAGGTTATTATGTGTGAAAATCACTTTTGATGTCAAGGAGCCGCTTATGAGGGGAACTAATGTTGAATTCCTTGACGATGAAACAATGTGGGTGGATTTTCGTTACGATGGGCTACCTAGCTATTGTCTCATTTGTGGCAAGATGGGCCATGTCACTCGATGGTGTAAGGAGGAAAGACTTGGGGATGAAGCATCTGAGGTTGATACAGAGGATTTAGTTACGTTTAAATGCCTCGGCGCAGAATATGACTTGAGAGGAAATTGTCTTCGGGTGAAAGCAGATGGGCAGCGGGGACAAAGGAGGAGGAGTGGGTCGTCCTCTTCATCTAATGGCTGACACTATGATAATTCAAATGAGGGTGATTTACGTGGAAGACGTGCGCTGATGGCGGAAGAGAATGAGAAACAAAGGCTGGAGTGGGAGCTAGCCTTTGATGCTGGGCTCATTGGTCCATGAGGGATTGTTGCACCTGGTGTGGGGTTGGTAGAGTTGATGAGTCATCCGGAAGAGGTTGTGGTTAATGGCAGGATTATTGAAGTGGTGCAGCAAAATAGGGATATTGATTTAAATATGTCGATCATGGAAGTGGTTGAGGAGGTGCCTGCATGGGTACCTAGAAGGTATGGTGCATAAAGGGTTGTAGAACAAGTGCTTTTATCCCAGGATTCGGATCCGTTTAATCTCCTTCCCATCATTGAGGCTGTTTTGAAGGAAATGACGAAAATGAACCGGGATGATGACGGAGATGACTTGGCGGTGCTGGAAGATGGATTGGTTCATGGGCATAAGATACAAAGGTCTATTGTGGACCAAGCGCGATCGCAATGAAACTCATATGTTGGAACTGTCAGGGTATCGGGGGAAGGGACCTGACAGTTGACGATCTTGGTAGTGGCTTTATTAGAAACTAAGAATAATAGTATGAGGTACCGTTACTTGAAGCGTAGGCTCGACATGTCTTGTATGCATGTTATTGAGCCTAGGGGAATTGCTGGTGGTATGTGTGTTTTCTGGAGAGATGCGAATGATGTGGTATTGGTGAAATATGGTGATTTTTTTATTGAAATTCTAATTGAAGATGGGGTGAGGCACCTTAGCTGGCGTTTGGTGGTTGTGTATGCAAGTACGGACGAGCGCAAACAGGCATAACAATTTGAGGTGTTAATGACACGTTTAGCATGCTTTCCAAATCCATGCTTGGTAATGGGGGATTTTAATGACTTACTATTAGAATTGGAGAATGATGGGGGGAATGGAAGAACCGCTTCGAGCATGAGAGCTTTTCGTACTTTTGTGGCTCAAGCAAGGTTATTAGACTTGGGTTTTGAATGATACCCATATACATGGCGGAATAGACGAGAGGAAGGTTTCATCCAGGAAAGATTGGAGCGTGCGCTGGCCACCCATGATTGGATTTAGTGTTATCAGCAAGCCGTTGTGAAACATGTGGTGTTTAAGGGATCAGATCATGCCATGTTAGTGTTATCAATAGAGGTGGATCAACCTAGGCGTACGAAACGATTCATGTATGATCCACAATGGAATCAGGATCTAAAATGTGATGAGGTTGTGCGTGCATGCTGGGGGGGATGTACACGGGGGAACTCATGCACTTAACTTCGTGTATAATCTTCAAATGGTCAAGCATGGTTTAGTTATGTGGTGGAAAAATGAGGAGCCAAATGAACAAAATGAGATCTGTCGTTTGAATGAAGTACTTCGTGAAGCGTATCAGCAACCGGTGTTTGATGGTCTTCAGATTCGAGGCTTGGAATAGGAGCTTTCACGGGCAATTAAAAGGGAAGAAGTTTATTGGCGTACGAAATCTCGAGTGTAATGGTTACAAGAGGGTGATAAAAACACTCATTTTTTTATGCTCAAACTTTGAAACAAAAAAGGAGGAATGTCATTCGGGGACTAGAAGAAGAGGATGAGACATAGTGTACGTATATGAATCGAATACATGGTATAGCCATTGAGTACTTCACATCTCTATTCACCACGGGGCGGCCCACCAATTTCTTGGAGATCCTGCAGTGTGTGCCGACTAGGGTGGGTTAGATGGATAATAATTTGTTGATTGCCCCAATGGCCGATGTGGAGATTGAAGCGGCTATTTATCAAATGCACCCAACGAAATCATCGAGTCCGGACAGATTCAATGTGGGTTTTTATCATCACCATTGGGAGACAGTTGGGGGTGTAGTTATTGGTATGGTAAAATCCTTTTCCAGTTTGGGAAGAATGTTAAAAGATTTGAATCATACTAATATTGTGCTTATTCCTAAAGTGGATCACCCCACGAAGATGTCCCATTTCCGGCCAATTTCACTTTGTAATGTGGTGTACAAAATAATTTATAAAGTTCTAACGAATAGATTGAAAAGAGTTCTTTCTAAAGTTATTAGTCCGAATCAATCAGCGTTTGTGGCGGGGAGGCAAATCTCTGATAATATTTTAGTGGTGCATGAACTCGTACATTCTATGCAACATGGGAATGAAGAGGGTTTTGATTTTATGGCAATGAAATTGGACATGGCAAAAGCTTATGATCGGGTTGAATGGTCCTTTTTGAATGCTATGTTACATAAGTTAGGTTTCAAAGATATGTTTTGCCAATGGGTGATGGAGTGTGTACAAACCCTGTCTTATAGTGTGGTGTGGTTGTGAATGGGGAGACAACGGGTTATATAACGCCTAGAAGGGGAATTTGGCAAAGAGATCCGTTATCACCTTTTCTCTTCCTTATTTGTGCAGAAGGCTTTTCATCTTTAATCCATAATGAAAAGAGGATGAGACGCATTCGAGGTATGTCAGTAAATGCTTCTGCCGAGCCTTTATCACATGTATTTTTTGCTGATGATTCAGTTTTATTTTGCCGAGCAACAGAGATTGAGGCTCATAATGTTAAAGTTTTGCTCCAATGGTACGCTGAGGGGTCTGGACAATTCATTAACCTAGATAAGAGCTCGGTACACTTTAGTGTGGGGTGTTCGAAGGGGTTGAAAGCTTATTTATCGCAGATCTTGGGGATTAGACACCAAGAAGGGTTTGGGAAGTATTTGGGTATTCAAGCTGATTTTGGGGCGTCGAAGAAAAAAATGTTCTAAGAGATACATAATAGATTGGATGAGTGAATTAATGGATGGGCGGAACAATTTTTGTCGGTAGCTGGGAAGTAAGTTTTGATTAAGAGTGTTGCGGCTACCTTACCTATTTATACCATGTCATGTTTCCAACTGCCCATCCAATTGGCAAATGAGATTGAACAAGTTATAGCAAGATTTTGGTGGAGGGATCAGAAGTAAAAAATATGGAGTTTATTGGATGGTGTGGAACAAAGTTGCAAAAAATAAGGATTCTGGTGGTCTTGGTTTTAAGGAGATTATTGCTTTTAACCTAGCTATGTTGGCTAAGGTGGGATGTCGACTTATATGTAACCTAGACTCGATTTTGGCTAGAGTGCTTCAGGCTAAGTACTACCCTTCTATGTCTTTTTTGGATGCACCGGTGGGTAGAAGTACATCTTGGGTTAGAAGGGGATTTTATAGGGAAGGAAGATATTAAGGCTGGTATACGATGGCGGGTTGGAGATGGGATGTGTATTCAAATTGCGAAGGACCCGTGGTTGCCAATACTAAGGACGTTTCGACCTTTGTCTCGTGGAAATGCCCATATTGGATCCTGGGGGTGAATGGAAATGTGCTGCTATTGAGAGATGTTTTAATGACGAAGAAGCCCGTACTATTCTAAGTATTCCACTTAGTCGGTTTGGATGTCCGGATCGTATGATATGGCATTATACTCGCAATGGGATATATTCGGTGAAATCTGGGTACTTGGTGGCGTAAGAAATGAATAGAAATAGAGAGCTTGGACGGAAAGATGGCAGTGCGTGCAAACTTGCAGTTTAAGGGGGTTAGGTTGGAAACAAGCTGCCATTTCTACACACATGAAGTGGAAATGTAGGTACATTTTTTCTTTCGATGCCAATTTGCTCGGGTTTTCTGGTTTGGTTATCCACTCCAATTAGATGTGACCATGGTGGTGGGTGAAGATTTCTTGGAATGTTGGAAGTGGTTATGTGCGAAATATGGTGAGGAGATGGAGGCTAGTGATTTTATGAGATGGGTGGTTGCTGGTTTATGAAGGGTATGAAAGTGTTGTAATAGTTTGGTATTTCAAAACATTGAGGTAGAACCCCTTGTTGCAATACATTTACTTAAATAACAATGAGAGAAGATTGTGGTTAGTGATGGGGAACCAGGGTAGCAGCTTCCCTGTGGGCAGCAAGTGAGATGTCAGTGTCTTCAAGGGTGGATCAGGCCATGGTTTGGAACTTTAAAGATTAATTGTGATGGAGCATGGTGTAGTCGGATTGGTATATGTGGTGTTGGGTGGGTGGCGAGGGATTTTGTGGGCATTTTCAAAGGTGCTGGAGGTATGGGAAATATTCCTTGTGTTTAGAGTATTATGGCGGAAGCAGAAGCAATGAGAGTGGCAATGCTGGCTTGTGTGGAGAAAGGCTTCCAGTACGTACAGTTGAAGACTGATTCCCAGGTTCTAGTCAACATGATCCATGGGCGATTACAACCAGAGGCAGTTCTAGATGGTATTATGTGGGATATTACTCTTATTAAACAACAAATTGAAGCTGTTGAATTTTTATATGCTCCTCGTGCCTGTATTGAGGCTGCGCATCTTGTGACATCTTATGTCACGCGTATGGGGGGTAGTCATTCGTGGGATGGTTTTGAACCATAGTGGTTGTTCAATACTCAGGCATCTGATGTAAACATTTTGATTCACATTTATTTCGACAAAAAAAAAATCTAGGGTTTAAAGAGAGGGGGCGGCGGTATTGAGGGGGAAGAGAGAGTGATTTAATTGTGAAGTGTGTTTGATTCACCTTATTATGCCTTTATTTATAATAGTAGGATATGTAAAAACCTTTCCCTTTAGGATTACAACATTTAATAGGTAATCTACTCCCAATAAGAATATAAGATAATTTCCCATATCCTCTAGGATTTACATAATCACATTCTTATTCTAAATATGACTGCAACAATTTTAATATTAGCAGATTGCAGGAGTCGCATATTTTAAGTATAGAAATGTTATTAAATTAATGGGGAATAAAAGAGACAACTTACCGGGAAAATATTGTTGTACACAAGTATTAGTTTAGTGGTAACGATTAATTAAGAAGCAACTTACACCATTAAATAATTGATCTGTTGAAACGTATGAATTGTGGTTTTTTTTTTTGTTCACGACAATACAGAAAGTTTAAAAAAAAAAATACATCATAATATGACAAGTAGATGTGGCGAATCAACTCATGAGATTGTTCATGGATTAGTTTGATTTTATATTACACTGTTATCACTGCTATTAATCTCAAATTTATATTATAATAATATTAAATTAAATAAATTCTAACGAGTACCTATTAACAACTCAATACGTTGATTTGTCACTCTAGTAACGAGAATTAGGAACTCCAACTATATGGGCAACCATAAGACGTCCACAGATGAAGCATTTGCTCAAAAAGAAAAAGTATTGGACCTAAATTGTGTGGCTTTTTACAACATCTGAAAACTAACAGATAAATATTTGTATGAAATGTTTAAAATGCCAACGTCCCTTGGAATTTGGAAATCGTAAAATAATAGAAGGCTAGCTGGAATTGATTGGAGATGCTCCTCGCAAACTGACAAACTATCGGCCTCTCATTTGAAAGTAGATTTGTTTTCTTCTTAGAATTCAAATATGACACCCAATATATACTCCTACCACAATCTTACTAGTTTTACGGATATTAATTATTATAGTGCTAATAATAATTTTGAGAGAAAAACCAAATATTAAGAGAAAATGCTATAGTGATCATCACTTAATATTATGATCTAGTGATATTTATTTTCACTTGTAAATAAGAGCTCTTACATTATGTTTGGATGAAGAAATTTAAGATTACTAAGGAATTTTAAAATGACGGTAATTAAAATGACGGGATTTTGTTTTCTAGAATTTGTGAATTTTCTTGTTTGGTTAACCTACACTATGTTTGGATGAAGAAATTAAAAATTACTAAAAAATTTCAAAATGACAGAAATTGAAATGATGGGATTTTATTTTATAGAATTTGTGAATTTTCTTGTTTGGTTAACCTAAAAGAACAATGGAATTGAATACGGAATTTGTTATTTTTAAACTCTCAATCATAGAAATTGAGAAATGATACCTATTTATATGGAATTTAAACTTGGGAATTGGAGGTCTCAAATTCCAAGTTTTTTTTCCACGCGGAAATTCTAAATTTCTATGGTTGTGAATCCAAACAAGGGAATTGATGCATGTCAATTTACAAATTCTAACTGACACACCCCGACCCGGAATGTCCACTAGGACTTCGAATCGAGCTGTGCTGGCCGACACTGTAATTAACCTCAGTCAACACATGTGCTTCAAAGGGCAATTTCGTATCGAAGTGACAGCCCGTCCCTGATTTTACAATTGTATAAAATTTTTAATAAGTGATTTTACGAAATTGCCCTTTGAAGCACATGTGTTGACTGAGGTTAATTACGGTGTCGGCCAGCACAGCTCGATTCGGAGTCCTAGTGGACATTCCGGGTCGGGGTGTGTCACTAACTTTTACCCAAATTCCAAATTTAATTCCCTCATCCAAACATAGTGTAATAAAAGAAAAATGGAATTGAATATGGAATTTGTCATTTTTAAACTCTCAATCATAGAAATTGGAAAATGACACCTATTTACATGGAATTTAAACTTGGGAATTGGAGGTCCCAAATTCCAAGTTTTTTTTTCACGCGGAAATTCTAAATTTCTATGTTTATGAATCCAAACAAAGGAATTGGTGCATATCAATTTATAAATTCTGACTTTTACCCAAATTCCAAGTTTATTTCTCTCATCCAAACATATCCTTAGGTTTGATTCTAGCCAAATGTGAATTTAAGCCAAATTATGATGGATAGCCTTTTATGAAGTATAACCCAGTTCGCCAACTGAAGTATTGAAAAAATGCTATAAAGACAATCTACTTGAATCATTATAGACCATAATATTGTTTGCTAAAAAAATTGTAAAGGGTTTTTATCACAAGTAGTCCCTGACATTGATCAAACACATCATTTTGGTCCCTGACATTGAAAATCAATAGAAATGGTCCCTGAGATTGATCAAACACATCACAAACGGTCATTCCGTTAAAAACTCTTTGGACAATTTTCAAAGCTTCGTAACTCAATCGTTTCTTAATCAAATTCGACCCATAATATATCAAAATGAAGATAGAAAAGTGTAGAACAAGATTATACCTATTTGGAAGCCCAATGGTTGCCGTAGATGGCTGGAAAATAGCCTCAAATGTGACTGGTCCGCGGAAAAACTGGAAAACTTGCGGGAAACTGGGTAAACTTTAAACGTTCATAACTTCTTCAATACTTAACGAAATTGAGTGATTCAAAAATGAAAATCATACTTCTCGACGAGAAAAAGAGAATGGTACCTTTATTGGCTCCTAATTCACCGTGGTTTGGCCGGAAAATGGCTCGAAATTGGATAACCATTTTCAAGTTAGCCAATTTCAAGCCATTTTCGGACCAAACTACAGCGAGTTAGCCATCAAGAAAGATACCATTCTCTTTGTCTCGTTGAGAAGTATGATTTTCATTTTTGAATCACTCGATTTCGTTGATTATTGAAGAAGTTATGAATGTTTAAAGTTTACCCAGTTTCCGGCAAGTTTTCCAGTTTTTCTGCGGACCAGTCACATTTGAGACTATTTTCCGGTCATCTCCGGCAACCATTGGGCCTCCAAATGGTATAATCTTGTTCTACACTTTCCTATCTTCATTTTGATATATTATGGGTCGAATTTGGTTAAGAAACGATTGAGTTACGAAGCTTTGAAAATTGCCCAAAGAGTTTTTAACGGAATGACCATTTGTAATGTGTTTGATCAATCTCAGGGACCATTTCTATTGATTTTCAATGTCAGGGACCAAAATGATGTGTTTGATCAATGTCAGGGACCATTTGTGATAAAAACCCAAATTGTAAATGGTCTTTGCATCACATATATCAAGAATATTAAAATTGGGTAAAGAGGTGGAAACATATAAAATGGATTGGGCGGCTTTGATGGACAAACCTGGAACCTGAAACTCGAAACCTGAACGGAGCTTTGGGGCCTAATTGATGCTACCAACCAAGTACCAAGGATTGAAATAGAATGTTAACTTTTATTATTTTAGGGTAAAGTACAAAAAACTACCTCAACTATTGGTGTCACAACACTTTCATACCTCATTTTTTAAAGTTGACAATGTCATACCTCATCTTACGAATTTATGCCAATGTCATACCTCCGTCAGTTTTTCTGTTTATTTTTCTGTTAAGTGCTGATGTGGCTACATTCGGGTCCCACTTACTAATTCAGCTGGATTAAAAAATTATTAAATATATTTTTAATAATTAAAAATTAAAAAAATTAATTTTTTTTTATGATATTAAATCTCTATCTCTCTCTTCCCCACCTCTCTCTCCTCTCTCTATCCTCTGCATCCCCGAGACCCATTCCCACCTGTTCCCCCCAACCTTCCTTCACCATCCTCACCAAAAACCCAGACCCAGGTACGGCCACCCCAGCCCCGTGTCCCGCCCCCCGCAATCAGCCTACCCCCCATTCCCCCCCGGCCCGCGCTCTATCTTCCTGCATTCACTGTGTTCCAACCCTTTCCTCCCCCTCCCCCCGTGCGTCCACCCTCTCTTCCTCCCCGCGTCCGCCCTGTCTTCCTCCATTCGTCCGTCCGTTTCCCCCCACCCACCCCACCCAGCTTGCAGCAGCAGCAACCCCAAAACCCAGTTTGTCCGTTCCTTCCCCCCACACCCAACTTGCAGAAGAGGAAGAGGAAGAGGAGAGAAAATGAGGGGAAAAAAAAACCTGCATAAGAGGAGGAGGAAGAAGGGGGAGAGAAAAGAAAAGAAAGAAAAGAAAAACAGTTAGGGGGAGAAGATGGGCTTTCAAATTTGGGCCCTGGGGGGTTGGTTTGACGGGAGAAGAAGGGGGGTGTGTGACAGGATCTGGGCACGAGGGGATGGGGGTTGTGACGAGATCTGGGCGCGGAGAAGAGAGAGGGAAGGAGGGCTGGGGTGTGACGGGATCTGGGCGCGGGGGGAGGCGGGGGTGTGACGGGATCTGGGGCGGGGGGGTGTGTGTGACGGGTTTTCAATTTTTTTTTTTTTATTTTTCTGTTGAAGATTAGGCAGGTAAGGGAAGATGAAGGGGGAGAAGAGGGGGAAGGAGAAGAGGGGGGAACGGGGATGAAGGGGGAGAAGGGGGGGATGGAAAAGAGGGGGAAAGGGGACGAAAGGGGTTTCTTTAATAATTTTTTTTTACTTTTTAATTATTTTAATATTTAAAAAATATTAAATAATTTTTTTTAGTTTTTAATCATATTTTATTAATTTTTTAATAGAAAATGGGGTCCAGATCAAGTCACGTCAGCATTTAACTGACAAATTAACGGTCAAGCTAACGGAAGGTATAAAATTGACCAAATTCTAAAGATGAGGTATGACATTGTCAACTTTAAAAAATGAGGTATGAAAGTGTCGTGACACCAATAGTTGAGGTAGTTTTTTGTCATTTACCCATTATTTTATTAGTGAAACTGAAATAAAATATTATTTTGAGCATCAATAAATTGCATACATAAATTATGTGAAACAAGGTCCCCTAAGGCCGAGGAGGCTTGATCTATAAATGGTACACATAAATTGTCAATGGATCAAACTTGGTCCATCCATGAATGCTTAAGGCGAGGACCAAATTTGCTCCATAAAACTAAGAAGGGATCGAAGATTTCACTCTTATCCGGCTTCAAGGACATGACTTCCGCACACCATTTCTCCTCTTCCGCACGTCTTTGTTTATTCGATTCCCTGATTCTTTTTTGGTTTATGGAATCCGTTGTCACAAATAAACAAAGGTACCATGCAAGAAAAAAAAAAATGCGCGTAAATCACTTATCGAAAAGAATAGCCAAGTATTTAGTTGACCAAGACTTTTAACTTGATTATATGATATTGACCATATGTAATCATACGCATTAATTTAAGTCCCTCCACCAAAGTTAGGAGTTGGCCAAAGGCTGCCACTGCCACTGCCACCACCACCGCCGACGTCACCAGTCACATAAGACATGCATGACAATGGCACGAGGCAGAGCCCTCTACTTATGAGATCTCGCTTTGTCTCTCCATTTCCATTGATCTCCGCCATGCCCTAATCATCATTACTAATTAGTAGGATGTCATATAATATCTAAACTAAATTATGAACACAAATATACAATTATCTAGCATTGAAATATATTGTACAACAATTTTCACAAAAAAAATGCGTGTACGGCAAAGACTAAAAGTCTAAAGAAAAACAAAAAAAATCTTATAAAACAAAAATAAAAACTAGTTTCCAACCATTTTTAGGCATTTTAATCAGGGTTGGTGTATGGGATTAATCATGAGATTAGACTCACATGAACTCCAAATTATAAAGAAAACCCTAACCACTTACCCCTTGTAATATTGTTTTAGACGTCTTATTGCGTGATGACTTCATGTATGGGACGCTTAATGTCTGCACAGTATTAAAAGAAAGAAACATTACAAATAGGAATTAATTTGTTTCAATAATCGCACTTTCTTTCCTTTCCTTTCCCTTTTTTTATCATGATTCAATCCGTGACATATACCAAGCAGGCATGCAGAGTAATACTGTGAATGTCGTGATTAGTGAATGACAAAACATGATCTTTAATTAGATCCTAAATCCAAATTATAAGTCAGACACGAAGGGAGGAATATATTTCGAGTGACTAAAAGTTGTTTCATTTTTTGTTCTTTTAGAAGATTGATGAGACCCATTTATATTCTTCTTGATATCATGTTTAGTTCAATCCAAATAGCCACATGGGCATGAAAAGACCAGACCAGAGACACGACCATTTGTGTTCTGCTACTGCATGATTAATTTGCAAAACAATATGGATTAGGTATAGAGCTCACTCCACATCGAATTTTAACGATCCGAACAATCTATTTTGTAGTCTCGATTCATAGATCATCCTTGCAAAAATTCAATTCAATCAGAAATTATTTGCCTATTTACTTATCAATATCAAATTTCATTGTTTCTAATATAACAAAGTATTCGTTCATTTCTTTGAATCCAATTAGATGTCTTAAATATTTCTAATTTGGCTAATATTTTGCAAGGATGATCTATGAGGTACAAATTGAAAAATAGACGGTTCGGATCGTTAAAGTTCGATGTGGTCTAGACCTCACAACTAATCCCCATGTTTATAAAAAAAATGGAAATCCCTTTCCTTAAAGGCTTTCTATATATATATATATATATATATATATATATATATATATATATATGTATGTATGTATGTATGTATGTATGTGTAGAAAACTTGCCAAGAAGAAGAGCCAATTTTACATATACTACCTATGTATATTCTTCTTGATATGTTTATATGTATCGATCAATATATACTACCTAGAACACTATGTGACTCAAAAATCAAGGAAAATGTTATTATACTTTTCATGCATAATTGAATGAAAACATTAAAAAGAAAAATTATAGGCATTCAAGTAATTTCGTACAAAATTTTTTTGATGATTTTTTCTCTTCTCTCACTCACATGTCATCAAAACATGTAATTGTAGTATAGTGGTAAATATTCTCGTCTGCTACTCTCTCTCACATTTCTCTCCAACTACTCTCTCTTCCATATTATAGTTTTTTTTTCTTTTTAAAATTTTTATATTACACACACATAATATATATATATATATATATATATATATATATATATATATATATGAGCTCCATCTAGTATTATATAAAATACGTCTCGGAAAAGTTCACTTAAAGAAGAGAGATCATAGAGGCAAGGTTCAACTTTCAAAAGAATGCCAAAAATTAAGAAACCCTAGTGGCTAGGGTTATATATGCATGTACAATAAGTACGAAGAACTTAAACGTATATACTTAGTACAGTTGGGATAATTAAAGCATATTAATCAAACCTTAATTAAGATTAAATAAAACACACAAGTACGTACCTCGACCTGGTTTTGAAGGAATTGGATGTATCCGATAGCCTCCATTAGTACGGATGCTGTGTCTGTCTGCAATAAAATGGTATAGATTTGCTAATTAAGTCCTGTACTTAGATAAACAGAGAAAACAAAGGTTTTTCTTTTTCATTGTATTTACAGAATAAATTACCTTGCCGAAAGGTGCTACCAATTGCTGAAGAGCTGCGATTCTATCTCCTAATTTTTCCTTCCTAACCTGTATTATAAAGCAAATAATTTCCAGGTTTTGTTTTTTTTTTGCAAAAAAAATAATCTCAGCTTTAGAAGTTGGCTACTATAACGATGAACAATATTACCTTAAAGGGTGGGCATGAAGTGCGCGACTCCAATCGCGATTTCTTTGGTGCAGCTGCTTGAGTTGCTTTTGGCTCAATCAAACTGCCGGGTCTCTTCACTTCTGTCATTTCATTGTCGAAAGACGATACCTAGTTTGAAATTTTTAAATTAATTAAGAGTAAAGACTGTTATAATCAGATGTTAGTTGATCACCAAAACCGGTCTCTGAAAGAAAGAAAGAAAAGCCTTCTGATAAAGAAGATGCACACACTGTATAAAGTTGAAGCTACCCCCCAATGTTACAAAAAGGAGAGGTGCTTAAATGTTCTTTTGGTGCTATAAGAAAATAAAGATGTTTAGAAAAAAAGTGTTTTAACCTTTGGATTCTGCTTTATTTGTTTAGCAAATTATTACAAGGTTGCTTCACTACATGTATAACAATCCCATAAGACTAAAATATCAGTTTTAATAAGGTTTTAACTTAGAGTAACAGTTAATGTCTCACTAAGCATAATAACAACTATTTAATAATATGAGGAAAGACAAGATAGAATGTTACGTGTGAACGTTCGTACATTATAAAAACAACATTTAATTAAAGGGTACTATTAGTACCTTTGTTTTTAATAGTACTGTAGATTAACAATAAAAAATATCTTTAATTATCAAATTAGCTAGTAAGGTTTAAGTAGGGTAATAGTCAGTCGCTGCTAAAAAGAATTAGAAGAAGAATACCTTTCCTTGGTGCATCTGTTCAAGAGTACCAAACGAGTTATGCCTTTCATTGTATAAGCCACGAGTATCATGTGAATTAGTAGGCGTAGTACTAAAACTACTACTATCCCCAGTACTAAATCTTGCAGAAGCACCTAAGAGATCCATGGCCTGCAAGTTCATGTCCAAGCTAGAGCTCGAGAGTGTAGACGAAGATAACGACCGGTTCAAGTTGGAAACGTTGATGCTCGGATAGATTTGGCTGAAGTGCCCCGCGGATCTGCTAGGCATCGCCAACGGCACACCTCCCATTAGATTAGAGTTGTGGAGTAGATGATGATGATCATTTGAGTAAAATTGATGGTGATCTCTAGCTGATGGTGGAACTTGATGATGATGAGAATTAATAGTACTATTCATTTGGCATCTAGAAGACAATGTCTTGAGCAAGAGCTTCTCACTGAGATCATTCATGATCATTTGATCTTTTTGCTCATTTTTCATGAATTGGAAATATTGGTCATGATCAATGCTACTGCTCGACGTGGCCGCGGTCAGCATTTCTGTTAATTTTGGGAAGGAACTGTGATGATCTAATGAGGATGATGATGAGAGCTCTTCTTTAATGTTAACAAGGTCATGGGCAGATTGATGATCACTAGTAATATTAGTAAGCCAGTGAAAACCCAAGTCCGGAACCAGGGAACTGTTGAGGGTATCCAAGCTTGAATTTGGTAATGAGTTACCACTACTGCTCCTGCAACATTTACTTAACGTTATCATGAGAAACTTAAGTAAAACGAAAAGGAAAAATCCCGAAATGTCTGGAGAGAGTCTAAAAAATCAATTACACTGAATCATTCAAAAAGATAGGATCATCAATAACAAAATTGTGATAAAGTAAGTTTCTTCTGCATTTGTTAACTGCTGTAGTACCATGAATATATAATTATAGAGGCCGAACATAATGTTTTCCACAAAATATATTGGTGCAAGAGAGATCAATTAATGTGTACATTTCATCTATAGTAAATCTGTTTTTTGAGACTTAAAATCAAATATTCCATGATAGAAAAAGCTTCATAAAAACCTATAAACTAAGCAAGCAAACTCGCGTTCTAACCATGTACTTCCTCACTGATATGAGCATCAAATACCAAAAAAGGAAAAGGATGAAAAGAAAGATTCCAGCTTCTCTAAAATTTTCCTTTACTTATATGGTACTATGTATGACGTATATATGAACAACCAGATGTTCACTAACTAAATATTTAAATTTCTGAGAGAGAGAGGAAAGAGAGACTTACAAAGTGGTAGTAGGGGTCCAAGCAGGCTTGGTTCCAACTGCATAGCAAGATGGGGTAGTAGCTGCTAAAGAAGAAGACCCAACAAGATTCTCTTGGAGCTGATGATGTTGTTGGTGATGGAAATTTGCAGACTCCATAGTTAATGATATAATTGTTTTTTTTTTTTGTTGAAAAAGCTTGAAAATCCCAAGATAAGCAGTAATAAATTAAACCTAATTATAGCTAATTAGCTCCAAGAATCTATCACTCAATTCAAAGAAAGAAAACCCAGTTATTCAGGTGTGACACCCACATACCTTGCTCGGTTTGCTTTTTAGCTAAGCCAAGCCACTTTTCTGAGTTTTCCTCTTTACTCTTTCAAGTTTACATCCTCATGTGTTGATTAAAGTAGCCTTGAAAAGAAAGAAAGAGCGTGAGTAGTTATATCATCTCCATACCTCTCTCTCACTTTTTTTTTTTTTTTTTAATTCAATCTTCTCTCTCTCTCTCTCTCTCTCTCTCTCTCTCTCTCTCTCTCTCTCTCTCTCTCTCTCTAGCTTAGGCTATATGTTATTTTGCACTCTCTCTGCAATTACAGGCGGATGATTGTATATCTGTATACTTCTTCTATGCCATGATGAAAATCTCTGCCTTCGATCCCAAGGCTGTCAACCAGTTCTGAGAAGAGAAATGATATTGACCACGCTCTCTTTCTCTCTCTCAACCCCACATGTCCATGGATGATGGATATTTATATACACACACACATACACTCACATATACCCCATTTGGCACGGTCGGCATAATCAGCAAATAGGAGTTCTCTGCAGTGAACCACTCTTCAATGTCCAATGAATGCTATTTAGGCTCGAATTTCCCATCATTAGTAAAAAAAATTAAGTTTAAGGACCATATGTATTAATTCTATAAAAAATATTGAATTTGACAATAGAATGCTACTCTTATCACAGTTTGACAACATATACAATGGTGTAGCCACACCAAAGCCTACAGTGGGCTGTAGCCCAGGAAGAGTTTGTGGCATGTGTGTGTGTGTATATATATATATATATATATATATATATATTTTAGTGCATAACCTAATATAATAGACAAAAAAAAAATGCAAGAAGAATTATTTTTTAATGAAACTAGCCCGATGAGTATTTAGCACAACTAGAAATATAAAACTTATCTTTGAAATTGTGATGTCATTTTGTTCAAGATTATTCTATTTTGATTCAGTGAGCTTTATATTAGTTTCAATCAATTTTGTTAAGATTGCAATTACATCTACTTTCATTGTTTTGATTTGTGCTAGTTGTGTGATTGTAATTGAGATGTCAAGTTTTTTTATCTTCTTCTTGTGTTTGCATCTAAGTATATGTAAATTTGATGATTCATTGTAATTTTTGCGGTTTGCAAATGTGAAGATTGTTGAGTTCATGCCAAGTAAATTTTAAGTATACAAATACAGAAGTTAAACTTAAATTTTTGCATGCAATATGTATGTAGCAAAAAAAAATAAAAAATCATTTGATTTTAGGGTAATTTTTTTAGCTAGCCCACCCATAAAAAAATTTCTGGCTCCGCCATTGAACATATAGTCCATACATCTTCAATTATGAGTATGTGTCTAAGCAATGTAAGTCAATGTTAGCATATTATTGTGTATCTTGCGATATCAATTGCTTAAACATATGAAAATTATTAATTGTACGTAACTTATACATTGCGAAAATCATCACAAGATGTAAAATCGGAAAGCGATTATAATAATGTAATGTGAGGGTGTGAAGGAAAAAGAGAGTCACACGTTGGTGAAAGGAGTAACCTTGCAAGGGCTTATAAGAGGTTGGACTATTCCCTTGCGTATTTTCAATTGGTTTTGTGGTGGGATCTCAACCTTCATGGTATCAGAGCAGGATGACCCACATGTAAAGCCTAATGGTCACATGTGCTCTACGTCACCCTGTTTGTGTTGTCCACGTGTTTGACTTGAAATTTGCCAGGCGTAAGGGGGCGTGTGAGGATGTGAAGGTATAAGAGTCCCACATTGGTTAAATAAGAAACCTTGCAAAGGCTTATAAGAGGTTGGGCTACTCCCCATATTGTCAATTAGTTTTATGATGAAACCTTAACTTTCTTGAGATAATTCCTCTAGAAGTTTTATGCATATGGTGATGGCGGATTGAGGATTAATTATTTAGAGTCGTTCTCATATTTTGTGTGTTCATGTTGTGAACAAAGAAGTGAAGATGCAAGAATCAAATATAATTAATTGGGAATTTCATGAACCAACAATAGTAAGAAGAAGGTACCAATTACTGAATGTTCTTATGGATTATGAGTTTGTATGTTATAGGAACAATTAAAATATCACATGATTGTCGATGCAATCAATGTTCTATGTCTTTTGGGTTTTGGGTAATGCTAGGGAGACAAAATTTGTAAACACAATTTGCAAATTAAATTATGTGTCACAAATAGGAATGAACGCGTTTATTAACTCTTAAGTACTAAACAAATCATCAACTTTCATGTTCTTTAGTTTCTAAAATTTTATCAACTAATTTAGTCTCCTTAACGTTACCCTTGGGTTTTTGGTGGTAAACATCACTTCCATTAATTAAAGTGCATATCTTGGAGGATGGTAATCTTCAAGAGGGACAAGAGAGGTCGATGATTGCAACCTTCCCCCTTTCTTTTTGGTGTTTGAGACTCACACGCAGACACAAATCGAGTATTTTGATTTGAAACATTGTGTGATCAACTAGCTAGCCTATAGCCACTTTGAACGCAGATTTCTATCACAAGTAGTCCTAGCAAAGGCAAAGACATAGCTAGTGATGGCTTTCTACACTTTTGAATGAAATAGCTAAGATTTCTTTTTATCTTGACAACACTTATATGAAACACTGACAGAACCGCACGTTGCATGTGGCCCTTTTGTGTTTATACGAATCATATTAATTACAATTATAATCTTTAGATTATCCCCTTGGAATTAGCGTTAGATCAAGTAAAGAGGGAGTTCTGCCCTCGAGAATCCTTCTTTAGAATAACTATGCGAATTTAGTTACTTTCTCAGTTGAACATTCTTGTTCTACCTTCTCGGATCTTTTTATAATTCTATAATGTTGCACAATGATATGAACCATACAGTTTCAAGGTCAATTTATAAAGATCAACTCTACTAATTAAATCAAATGTGAAATTCTTTAATCATCTAGCGGCTATGCAATAATAAACGAACCATGTTATTCAGTTAGACTTTAAAATTTTGATAAAATGGTAAAAAAAATTCTGATTAAATTTTTGCAAAGGTGATGTTTAATAAAAGGTCAAATAGAAAATAGCGGTTTAAATTATCGTGTAGCATGGAAAAATAAGAATAATAGTATATCAGTAGCATATACCGTATATAGTTTATGGTTAGTGAGATGTGTGCTGATGAACGGCTTGTCCTATAAAGAGATTTCCATTTATGTGCAAGTTCAACGACAGTACAGTTGCTTCTAAGTTTTGGTCAATACGATTGGTCTCTACTTTTTAGCTTTTGTTCTTAGATTTTTTAAAGCAACTTTGTGATGCATATGAATTGGAAGCTGAGTAGGTCAGACGAACATTGACGATCGATCACATCAGTTACAATTCAAAGATTCGTGCAGTTCTCTACAGATTGATATTAATTAGGATATCTAAGACCTTTCTAATAATTCAAACTTTTATTCTGCACGATCGGCTTCTTCACGAACTGAACAGTCTGCATTTTTCCTTCCAATCTGTGGATCCTTTTTGTGATTATCTATATGTATATAACTTCAGTGTGTGTATACATAGAACAACAGAAGCTGGTCAATGTAACGAGCCAAAAGATTAATTGGATACAGGTTAAATGCCACAGATTAACTGGTAGATGCTAAATTGAATAAATATTATTTTCGCCATTCTCCGGCCCAAATCTTGAGGTAGACGAAGCAAATATGAGAGGCAGGGGCAGGCAATTCATTCCTTATTCAAGAGCAGAACAATATCAAAATTCAAAATATATATGTGTGTATATTATATATTCAAAATACTTGTTTATGATGGTTGATCTAGATCAGCATATAAAAAAAGTGTAATCTAATTAATTGTTCAACCATATCTCCTAGCTGCTAGTGGCAAACAATTTCTCTAACCCAAAAAACTCTTGCCAGACAAAATATAAATATTTGATGTACATGACTAATTGTCTGCTACTTTTCAAAAATAACAATAAATTTGAGGTTATATCTCTGTACATGTAAGTCTGAACAGATGCAATATTAGATATGTGTGTGTGTGTGTGTGTTACCTTACTATCCGCAAGTGCATGTATGTGCAATGGGAAGAAAGAAAGCTAGCTGCTACTTCTTGTAACTGGGTCGAGCTAATTATTCAAGTATTGCAATGGGAGCTAGGGTTGCACTAGATTAGTCTCACTAATTAAACCCAGAAAAAGGTGGGAAATGTTAACTATATATATGTGAACATGGATTATATTCTCCAACAATATTTGTTTGAGCAGCTGACAAAGACATAGCTGCTGAAGAATAAAAGAACAATTAAAGTATGATTAAGCTGTCATTCTCCATCAAAGAAGTGGCTATATATTAATTAATAATTTAAGTGGTATTTAAAAAAAGAGTTATAAATATTAACAATTTTGATCAGCCCCACAAAAGTTCACATCAGACGAAAAAGGCGAATGTGATATAAGAGAGCATGGGCAAGCTTAACTTTTCTTTTAGCCTTCCAGCAAGCATGCCCACCCATCTTACAAACTACATTAATTCAATTTGTTTATTTCTTCAAAGTTCAAACTATTTTTTTCTTCTTTAAAGCTTTTCTTCTTTATCAAGAGCTTTTTCTTTCCCTCTTTCTTTCACTTGCTTGTCACCTGTTTTTTTTCCCCTAATTTCCTACTCTCACTACCTTCCAAGATTCATTTCGCTAAAGCTGCTTCTGCATCTGGTTTAAAATATAAATTTCAATTATTATTTTCACTTTCATGATTCTTCAAAGATTCGTGCATCTTAATTATGATTAGGATTTTCATTCAAAGAACTATAATAAACACAATTAAAAAAAAAAGTGATTCAAACTTGTTCTGCTCTTATTAGGTATAGTACTTGTTAATCTTTCAACCATGCATTCAAATAAGAATCCAACTAATCAACAATTCATTTAATTTTTTGGGAAAGAGGATATATAACATGTAATGCAATTTGGTATGAAAATATATATACCATAGAGGATTTCCATGCATGGAAATGTCAGTGTGTTGGTATAGTAGTATCTCAAACTAATTACGCTTTATTTGTGAAAGTTAAAACACATAACAGTATATGATTTATTTAAAATACTACTATAATCGTGTCCTTTCATGAAAGTTTCTCTCTGGAATGTATACCCATACATATTGTTTTATAAACATTTATAAATTCAATAATCTTAGTAATCATTTTCTCATCAACCCTAGTAATCATTCTCCAGCTTGAGGAAGATAATGCACATGTGGGAGAAGAAAAGCCACCGCCAAGAGCTCGTAAAATAAATTAACCAAACTATTGAAGTTAGCTTCGGTTGAAAGGTCTCTTCTCTACTTTCTTTAATGCATGTGCAAAGGAGTGAAGTTAATTATAACCACATCTGAAAAAGAACCGAAGGAAATTATAACCTCATCTGAAAAAGAAGAATTGAAGGAAACAGAATTCCTCAGTGGGTAAGGGGGTGGACTACAATTTAAAAATGACAAGAAGCATCTCCTTGTTACAGTCATCCAAAATCCATTGTGTTCCATCCACAGATATAATTCGCAGCGTAAAAAGCTTGTAGATTAGTTGATTAAGAGCATTATTCCTTATACTTGAAATACTGAGTTCGAACTTTCCCCCTCTTTTATCCACAAATATTATTCTAAGTAACTATACCAATAACTGGATGCTCTCTTTGTGCAGTATGGATATTTAAACCAAATTATCATATAAACAAAATGTCCATAGCCCACTAAAAAGAAAGTTGTTATATGATCAATAACTTTAGGGTTAGGGTCCATCAGGACCATCACCATCATTAATTAAACTAATTAAGCAGAAATAACAGGTCATTTTGGAGTCCTTGCCATTCAACGCCAGAGTCGCACACCACAGACCTTATCCAGTTGCCCTATATATTACAACCCTAGGTACTTTATCGTAAGCTTTTCCAAATATCAATAATTTTTGTCTAATTACTTTAGTATAATTGGAGCGTACACATAACACTGCTTTTAATTGTGTTCAATTAGCTTCACTGTATTGTTTAATGTTTTATGGGACGCATATTAGAATCTTCTTAATTCAATCCTAATCACTAATTAATATCGAAGTCGTCAGCTTTACATTTCATTAAATTAGACCTATATATAATTGTCGAAATTACTGCCAAACCATAAAGGGTTCGATCTGCAATCTTTTCAAGAATTTTCTTAGTCTGGTTTACTAGCTGTGAAGATGGTAAAAGAACTTTTCGTAGCTCCAAAGTTCCAAACAAGAACACATTTGATTGGGAAATAAAGTCTCTCTTGACGTGAAGGTAAACATCAAATATATATACGTGTGAATAAAGTTGAAGAACAAGTATATTTTTTCTCTTTTCCCTTCATAAAAGAAGAAGATACATGATGAAACTTTCTTTTTATTTTTATATGTAGGAAACGATGCATTAGATAAATTTTAATCGTATATTAAAGACGTCTACAAGATATGAAGGGTACTAACAAATTTAAGCATCACCAAATAATAATTAAGATAAGTTTCGCTCTTTTTAATTTGCTCCAATTCTTTAACATGATCATTATTTGGTGATATTATTTCTACTCGATTATAAAATGGACTTTTCAAGTCAAATATATGGCAAAAACCTTAAAAGTGGGTCTAAAGTTGCAGGATTTTAAAGGCTTGTCTTGAAAGATGACAAATAACTTGAACAGAAGAATATATGCTTGTCAAACTTAAATCCAACACTAGGGCCATTACTTTTATTTTAATTTCTTTGTCATTTGCTTTCTATCCCCACTCAACCCTAAATGATATTTCCTTATCAATTAATAAATCATCAATAAGGGTTTTGTTTTTTGCCACAAAATCTCTATATGTCTCTAAAGGTTATTTTGGCTACCGACGATTAGAGGAGGGTCTTCTTTATCAATCTGAAAGATTAGAGCGTACTTGGTTTAACGTCAATAGAAAGTGATGACGAACCTCTTACTCACTTGACTTAAACTCCATACAGCCAAACTATTCCTCATAAATCTCTTTGACTTTGGCCCCTTTTGCATCCACTATGCCTAATCAACCACGTTCGAAATGATTTTAACATAATTTGGTACTTAACAACATGTTCTTTCAATTACTAGATTCAATTGCCACATAAGAACATACCAAGTTGATCAGTGGCCATGCTTTTTCCAAAGTTGCACGTGTATATGAATGAACCTCAACATCTGCAAAAGGGACAGTGACCATGAAGTGATCGGTGATCACACCTGTACTTATCTACGAAAATATAAATAAATAGGAATGTACATAAAAAAAATACGTGTGTAAAAATCTCATCCATCAAGTAAATGTCTGTTGTTCGATTATTCGTGACCACAGAATAAACCTCACTGGTCCCATTCGATTGCCACGTACTTACTTTGGGCTTTTGCCTTTAAAGTAACTGAAAAAAGAAGCAGAAAGTAAAATTCGAAAATTAAAAAACAAGAAAAAGTAAAATTCGAAGAGAAATAAGTAGTGTTATTGTTCCAAAACTAAAACGGGCCGAACTTCAAAAGGAGAGATCGGGCATTTATTTCCTCTCTCGGAAGGCCCAATAATTACCACATCTTTGAAGCCTAATTTCTCGATAAAACCGTCTTATTTACTTATTTTTGTTAATTACATAAGAGGGAGAGAGGATACGCTGTATGATTACAGCATCAGATGGGAGATAATAATTATTGAATTTAAAATTAATTATCTGGTGGCGGCGGAGGTTGCCCACTATATGCACAAAAGAGCCTCGGGGATGAATGGGTTAATGGCTCTGAAATTAGATATTAGTAAGGCATACGATCGGGTGGAGTGGAAGTTTTTGGAGGCAATGATGGGTCGAATGGGGTTCTCAACGCATTGGATTCATATGATCATGCTATGTATTTCAATTGTGACTTATTCTTTTAAACTAAATGGTGAACCGGTGGGGTACGTTCAGCCAGGGAAGGGTATTCGACAATGAGATCCTCTCTCCCCATACCTATTTGTCTTATGTGCAGAGGGTCTCTCGGCACTTCTTTCTACAGCTGAGACACAAGGTATTTTACAGGGTGTTAAGGTGGGTCGTCAAGCTCCGAGCATTCATCATTTGTTCTTTGCAGATGATAGTTTCCTTTTTGCTAGGGAAACATTGCAGGAATATGATTTTGTGGTATCTACTAGTGTAAATATTTTAAATTGAAGATCGAGTTCATTCATTGTATTCATATAAGGTCAAGGAGTGTAGCTGTAAAAAATCATCAAAATCGGAATTAAAATAACCGTTAAATCATGATTTTTTGTTGATAACCGTCGAAAAATTTTGTTCCGTTACTTGATCTCTAAATGTTTTTTTTTACGATTTTTTACTGATGCGATCTCGAAGTATATACAAACAAGTTTGACGGTTGGATGACGGTTGGATCGTTGAAATTAGTTTCGTAGAATTCGTATCCCATCAAGTTCAATGGTGTGTGTGTATATATATATATATATTTATTAAGTAGATTTAAATTTATTTATTTTGTACGTATAACACTTAAGAAATTGAATGGTATGTATATTTAAGCCGATCCAATGGTCACCAATTTTTAATATTTAATTATATATATATATATAATTATTATAGTTTTTAAGGGTATAAAATTGTTAAATTAATATATATAATTATTATAGTATTTTTTTAGGGTTGTAAAATTATTAAATTAATATTTTGCTTATCGTGTATCATGTTACCCACGTGTATACCCGAATCAACCCGTTATCTTAACAGGTGCTTATCGGGTTACCCGATAACAACCCGATTCGTTATCGTGTCGACCCAAACACCTGTTAATTTCGTGTCGTGTCGTGTCGGGTTATCGGGTTGTGTCAGGAATTGCTAGACCTACTTACAACAGACACCGGGTTTCAAAATATTTAAAAAAACTAAAGTTTATGTCGCTCAAAACTGATGCAGGCTCTAAAATATTTAAAAACAATAATTAGTGTCGCCTAGAAGCGACACCAATACTTTATGTCGCTTAAAAGCGACACTGTTTTGTTTAAAGCAACACCAATATTTAAAATTATTAAAATATATGTCGGTTATAAACGACATTAAATGTTTACGTCGGTTTAAAAGTAATGTAGACATTTTATAACGCTTATAAGCGACAGTAAATCTGATGTTATGTTCAATTAGTGTCGCAACTGTCTTATGCGCCACTACATTATATTAAACCCCACTATATTATATTAAACCGACACCACCCATTGACACTGTAAGTCTCTTCCATTGACACTGTAAGTCTCTTTTGTAGTAGTGCAAAGAAGCACAGCAAAAAATGGCGTCGAGAATCAGAGATTACAGGCGGAAGAAAGATGGATCAAAGTCGCCGGTAGGCAAAAGGCTCTGATACCATGTGAGCTTTACAGAGGAAGCTTAGAGGAGAAGAAAAGTCTTTGACTGAAATACTTGTATTTCTCATTAAGAAATAACACTGTACACATATACCCTTAGTAATACTAACAATTACACATTCCATTATAACAAAATAAACTAACAGTATAACTGTATTTGATTACTCTTTACTTTCTGCCACTACGGTAAAACGTACATACAAAATTTCGACAAAAAAATTACTTACACAAATAGAAAAATCGAATTTGTAACCAAAGAAGTACACTCTCAAGTATTAATACCATACACAAAGGAAGATGCCTGTAATGGCATGAAAAAAACTCACAACCTTTGTTTCTTCCTTGCGGACGTACTTTTTGGCTCCACTCCATTTTCCATCCAGGCTTCAGGATCTATCTCATCATCTATGGCATGCACATTCCTATTTACATCTTTATCGCGCCTTCCGTTAGTTTGCGCAGAAACAATCTCGTTCCCACCTCCCTCGTCAATACTACTTGGCTTTCTAGGCAGTGTTTCAGCTGCAATAACTCTTCCATTCTCTGGTGGTAGAGCTTTTTTTCTGTCTGGCCCCATCATCCGCAGAATGACCTCTGAGAAATTGAATATAAGTTACAGACATTTCCCCAAAAAGGAAACCATATAAGATTCCAAGTACCGATGTGTAAATAGAATGGAGGCACTGAGAGGGAAACTAACACTATATCCAACAACCATGTATATTTGTCGAGGAAATACAATAAAACTCATTAATCAAAATACGAACCATACGCAAAGCATACTATGTGAAGATATCAGCAAATGACTTTAATACAAACATCAAAGGACTTGCAACGGACCATTCAACTGCTTTGGCGAAACATCGAACTCCAGCCACCGTACTTTTCCCTGTTGTGTAGGTAGTTTCACATTTTGAATTTTGGCAGCAAGAGCCACTGAACCAGCTGCAGTATAATGGGGCTTGTACCGCAAGCACAGTGATGTGCGAAGGCTGCACATACATTCATATAAAAGGCCAATTATGTAAACGACAAACGTAATATCTAATTACGCTTCAGCGCTAAATTACGTATGCAAAGCTCCTATGAGAAATTAAACAATGCTCACCAGTCATTAACAAAATTCAATGCCACCTGAGCAAGGTCTGGGAGAATATTTAAACTCTTTAAAGCTGCAACGAGCGACGTGTATGGAAGCTGAATGTCAAGATCAAAACCAATTGTTGCCAGAACAAGTCTCTCCCCAGCCACAATCAATTAAGCATCTGAATCTCAAAGATTAATTAACCTATAAAATAACAGCAAGGTGAAATTTTACTTAATCCTTCTTCACCTAACAATAATAAACTACAAAATTTTGAAAATTAATTACAATTAGTATTCAAAAGAAGAACAAAAATACAAACCTAAACCCAGTTATAATTTCAATTTACTGTTTCACCCAAAAACAAAGCAGTAAAAGTTGAAGATATTCATGCCAATAAAGTGATTAAATCACAGTAAAGAGTGTACCTTTACAGGAAAAACAGCATTCAGAAACAATGCAAATTCAAAAAAATCGAAAATTTGAAAGAGCAAACACTAACCCGAAAACCACGATTCGAAATCTCGCAGCCGAACAGAAAACTTTGAGAGACCAGAGTAGATATACAAGCAATCTCGTACCAAGAAATTCCTAGGTTTCCCGGGGTTTTGACGAAAACGAGGAAACAGTGACGGCAAAAAGAGGGAAGGCGGAAAGCTCACTGCAGTCTGCCGCGTCGGTGCATCTTACCAAAGGAGGAAATCGGAAACCCAGGAATTGCTGTGTCCGCTACCGTTAACTATTTCGGTCCACGGTGACTTTCTTTCTTTGCAAGCACGCATCGCGTGTTCACCCGCACGCTTAACTGGCACGTGCTTTCTACCATCCGCGGAGTCAACTCCTCTGGGTCTTTGGGCCTCTAGAATAAAACTAGAAATCGATGCCCGCGCGTTGCTGCAGGATTAAAAATTGTATGTAAGATTGTATTCGAAACATATGTAAGATTGTAAGATAGAAGATTAATACTATTTACATTCAAAATGTTAGAAAAATTTTATATACAAAATATTTAACAAATACAATCCACATACAAAAAATCGTAGATTTTTTTTTCTATTTCATGCATTATGTTTGATATATACACAATACCTAACCTAAGTTCCATATATAAAATGTGTATATAGAATCTAAATAGATCTTAATCTGTTAATCCCTATAATAATTGGGGTTACTAATATAGTGTCAAGAAATGATTGGACAGAAGAATATGGGCAAACCTGTGACAGAAGACATACTTACAATAATTCAGCCTTCAATCTTAAGGTCTTTCGGATTGGAGAGCTGAATCTTAATGCAAGCTTTCTGCAATTTTCCAGAAATACAAATAAAAGTTAAAATCCAAGTCTAAAAATTAACCGATATCCCAACTTTCTAATAAATTGTGATGACAAAATCAACAAAATAGAATGAAAACATGACTTACACATTTAAGGCATGCTTGAATCTTGATCTAAAGTTGGTGGTGAGTCGATTGGTTGTCACCAACTCTAAATGAGAATTCATCGGAACCTAGAAATTTAAATAAAGAATTTTACAAAATCAATATTTACTAAAACCCAATTATTTTGTTTATCATGTATTATGGCTTGCCAAATACTGAATTAAAAAAAAAGCACAATAAAGAGTCAAAACTCAAAGTCAAAAATCCATCTTCAAAGTACTATTAAATGCCAGCATTTACCCAATTTTAAGAAATTGAATGGTTAAAATTTAAATACCATGATCAATTCACCTTCCTTAATATTTTCTAAAGTTTCCAAAGTTTCCACCGCACCCTTCTTTAACCGCTGCACACAAAAATACACATATTACTCTTTAAATACTAAAATTGAAGATCTTAAATTCATAAATTATCCAAGACTTAATAAGCTCGTCAAAATAAGCATCCATCATAACAATAGCACTCAAATCGTGCTCCTTTGTTTCCCAACATTTTCTCATCAACCAAGCACAGGAAATTTGTGTTCAACTAAATAGGTAGCAGTTGTGAGTTGGGTTTCACCTCTTTAAACTCATAATATTTTTAACATGCATGTCCATCATTATTTCTTTAATTTGCTTTCGAAATGGGGTAAGATCATGTTAGTTTAAAACTACTGTTAACATGTTATCATTCAATATAGTATAACATGGATCAAACAATTAAGTTCGTAAACCAAGAAATAAAAAGATGAGAAATTAATGGAAAAATTATTAGTCTGACATGAGAAGTTGCAAAACCTACATCACCAAATCGTTTTGGCTCAATGCTAATAAAAGCCTAACATGACTAAGTTGTAGTGCAAAGAATCATAAGTCTTGACTTCCTTGAATGATGAAAACGCTTATAATCACAAAGTTCTCTGCATTTGCAGAAGATATATACCACATAATTAGACTAAAAAAAATTGATTTTCAAATACATACCAAAGTTGAACTCTTTCTCTAACCAGTATCCGATGACTAAAAGGCTCAACATATTAGCCAATAAATAGAAAACACCCCATGTAACCAATTGCAAATGATGAGAAGCCACCCCTGGTGTCTGTCACCACCTTCTTTACATCCAAAGCCCCCATTTTCTGCAACCTAAACCAACCAAAATCCAACACAATTCCATGTTATACTTGCAATCTGTCAACTAACAAACTTTAGAGCAAAAAGAGTCTTCTCCAATTGGGATTAAAAACATCCACCAAATGATTTCAGATCAGTCCCCAAACTTGTAAAACATGTTTTTATGCAAACAGGACAACGAAAAGTACGAAAAACTTAAAACCAACCAAGTGGTTTTCTTAAAGCAATAAATTGGAGCTACCACAAACAGAATGTATCAAATTAACAATATGCAATCAATGAACTATTTCATAACAAAAATAGCTAAAGGCTTAGACCCAAATGAGATTAAATGTTAGGAATTCACAAAACAAACTGAAAATCTAATTCCAAAATTCCAAACACCCACCAAATGGTTTCGGATAAAGTTCTAAAGTCGAATACATGTTACCGATACATCAGGGTACATAAGAATGAGAAGTAAAGTATGAAAATTTTAAAACAAAGGGCCAATCGTGCTCTTTGGCAAATTACATTTTGAGTTTGGCTGTTTTTCAGTTTC
The DNA here is from genome assembly GCA_024362995.1 of Heteromeles arbutifolia. Lineage (NCBI taxonomy): Eukaryota > Viridiplantae > Streptophyta > Magnoliopsida > Rosales > Rosaceae > Heteromeles > Heteromeles arbutifolia. The sequence goes on along the minus strand of JANCRC010000001.1, from coordinate 1,317,440 downwards.
ACTCTACCCTTATATTTGTTCTTCTTTATGAGTAGACCTTCCAACCCAACATCTATTCACATATATAATTGTCCCTAGCTACACCAACACGAATCCAAAATCACATATATTCTCTAATGTAAACTAATTCATAACTAATTAACATATTCAAATCCTAATTTTCTCATATGATTATGTACCAATAGGATTAGGAAAATCTTTACCAAATTGATGTCTGGATGCACCTCGTCTAGAATTTGATGACATTATACCTGAATCAGAAAATTTAAAAAATAAAAAAAAATTGATGACATTATACCTGAATCAGAAAAAAAATTTAAAAAAAAATAAAATTATTTGATAACATTATACCTGTAAAACCCAAAAAATAAGTATACATCACTTCCTGTAAAACCCCAAAATCAGAAAATTAAAAAAATAGAAGTTGATAACATTATACCTGAAGAAACCCAAAATTTCCAGTCAAAGGAAAATTAATACAACCTCTGGAAAAAAATAATCAGGAGATAAAAACTCAAATACCAAAAAATAGAATCAGCAAAATAATCATATAAATTGTGATTTAGATGAAAATTTAGGAGGGTAAAGATTGGAAACGCACAGAGAGGGAGGCCTTGTATTTCTGCCAATCTGAAATGCAATCCTCCTTGTCCCATTGGCCCTTGACAAACTTCTTCGATTACCACTACACAAAGAGACAATATCTCTTGAACCCTTTTCAGAAAATAACAAATGGATTTGAGAGAGAGAGGAGAGAGAGAAATTAGGGTTTAAGAGGTAATTAAAGGAGATTGCATTGTGTTCATTTTTTCTTTTGTTTTTCTTTTAAAACTCACTCTTAATCAGGATTTCCTCTTTATCGTGTTCTATAGTCTTTATTGTATATTATGCCTACATTATATCCCCATTTCAGTAAGAAATTGAAATTGAAATCAATATGCTTTTTGAGTAAACATGGTGTTTTCATTACATCTTTTCATTAAATCTTCCATAGATTAATACACCCATGATCAAAATGGTCTACACGAATAGCCAAAGATTGACACAATTCACGTCCTCTCTCTAGCTAAAGAAAAACCTCTATATTTTTCTTTTAAAAGCTCCAATCACATTATCCAAAACAATATGTAAAAAAATAGAAAAAAAAAATCCGAAATGAATACAGGTGAACCACAAAAATAAAAACTGAAATTCAAACACTCAGAAACAATGAACTACATCCCCCATTCATGCACATAATCCACTTCTCTCTTTATCTCCCCCTCTGTCTGACTAAACCAAAACCCTCAATCTCTTTTCAATACTGCAATAACATAACTGAACATAACATGGAATGAAAATCATTTATAACTTAGAACAAAAGAGACTAACTTATGCAACACCACCTAAAACACACAAAAAAAAGGAAACAACATTCTCCAAATACACAAAAAAATTAAGAACAAATGGATTTGCACAGATTCAACGTTCACAATATACAAAATTCAACCTACACAATATACAAAAAGTAAAAATTTTGTTACACAAAATCCTCAAAGGAAGATACTAAATTACTTACCTTGTGTACAAAGGGCTTCGAAGTCTATACACCAAAAGCCCAAAAACAAACAGCAAGGTCTCCTGATCATACACCCAAGCTGGATCTGACAATATAAACAAACTCTCAAAATCACAGAATCAAAATTGAAACAGAAAAGCCATCTGTAAATTCAAAACAACATGAAAAATCACAAATACAAAATTCAAACAAAAAACCCATGTGGACATCGAAAACCACAAAAACAAAATTCGAAACAGCTACACGGAGAAGTCACGAAACTCACCAGAACACGCTAGATTTCGTGGGTAAAAAACGGATCCTGATCGAATCGAAAAAATTGATGAAATAGCCGATGAAATCTGTAGCCACCGAGAGGTTTTAAAATCACAAAAATTTGAACAAATAAAAGAGAACAAAAAAACAATATGCTGGAGAACTCATCAGGAAACCCAAGGTTTCTGCAGGATTGACGATTTCCTGAAAACCAAGCTTTTCTAGGTTTAAGCTTTCTTCCCGAAGGCAACAGATATGACATTATTTGGAAAGAAAATTCGATCACGAATTGAAAAAAACAATGTGAGAGAGAGAGAGAGAGACGAACCTTCATGCGGAGGCTAGCGATCCGGAGCTGGAGAGAGATCGAGAAATCTGTGGAAGCAAATGGAAGATCCCTGATTTTCCATCTTTCTTCCGTTCTAGGATGAGCAACACGTGTATAGCAGGAAGAAAATCCAACGAAAAGGCACACGGATGAGAACGCGTGGGCAACGCTGTGCACAGAGAGACAAAAAGCAGAAAAGCGAACGAAGAAGGAGGAGCAATGGGGACGCATAGGCAGCTGAGGGTAAAACCGCCTTTTTACTGTGAAAAAAGCACAAAAAATGGCGAAGAAAGAAGCATTTGGAGGGCCTTTTCGTCCGCGCACTGTCCGTGAACAGTAGCGCGGTTTTGGGGTTTTAGTATAGGAATAATGTACATGAAATGCAATGCAAATGAGTCAACTGACAAATTTTAGTGTAAAAATTACTGGTTCGTTTGGAAATATTTTTTTGTTGAAGTTTAAAATTTTTAGAATGAAAGGTCAACCAAAGGCCCGATCGTCGTACAAGCCACGAGTGAAACTTAAACATGTGCAAAGGTGTATAATTGAGAAATATTCACAATCATGTCACGCTATGATAAATGAATTGACGTTTGTACAACTCACGCCATGCCCATGCACATTCATCGTGCTAAGCTCTATCACGCTAACTACTATTCGCGCTAAGATTTGGGAGGTAATTTTGCAAATAACAACTTTGCTTATAATGACTTTTTAATTGGATCGGAGAAGTGGGAGTATATCGTACGCCCTAATACACACCCCCTCCTGCTAGCTTTAAGCCCCTCACCAAACCCACCCCACCCCCCCAAGCACGTAACCAAAACAAGTGGCCGGAAAATTCCGCGTCTCTTCCTAACTTGAGTTATATATACGTGTGCTGACACTCAGAGTTGCAAACATAACATTCTCAGTTTCTCATCAAACTGTAATTTTACATTCTCTCCCTAAATTCATTGGAAACGGCATTTCAAATGCTGTTTTCTGCTGTAAAATCAGTGCAGGAGGAGACTACAATGTTCAAGCACCTCCTTGGAGACATTAAATCCGCACCGGACTCTCTACAGCCACCCATCAAAGACATCGAAAAATATAACTCGAAAGAGGGACTGGAATATTTTGCAATACAAATGGAGGAGGGAGCAAATCTTGTTCAATAGTGCAGCGAAGTTGGCGTGTGGAGAAAATACAAATACACCAACAAGCTTCATCAACTGGAGCTTCAAATCTCTTGGAAGAGTTTTTGATGCGCTCAAAGTGCAGGGCATAAGGGATGCGAGGCTCAAAGTGCAGGGTATAAGTGCGTTATTAATTTTATTTTTGTTTGTCTCAGCTTTTAATTTTTATCTGTTAAAACTGAAAAAACTAATGTCGTGTTCTTTGTTTTTTCAAGGTCCGGATGATGAAGCTTGTTGGCGTATTTGTATTTTCTCTACACGCCAACTTCGCTGCACTATTGAACAAGATTTGCTCCCTCCTCCAATTGTATTGCAAAATATTCCAGTCCCTCTTTCGAATTATATTTTTCAACATCTTTGATGAGTGCCTGTAGAGAGTCTAGTGTGGATTTGATGTCTCCCAGGGGGTGCTCGAACATTGTAGTCTCCTCCTGCACTGATTTTATAGCATCTAACAGCATTTGAAATGCCGTTCTGAGAGACTCAAAACTTAATTTTCTCTTACATAATCTTAATTTTCTTTTACGTAATCTGTTATTGGCTGATGAAAGAACAGAAATTTCAATGAGCAATTTTGACCACTAGCCACTTTTTTACCACAATAAATTTTGTCTACCATATGTAACCAAATGTCTCTTTGAAATTTCAAAAACACCCTTGAATTAAAGCACTAATTACCCTATCTTACTCGGCCCTTTTCTTTTCAAAATACCCTAATCAAATTTCATCGAACTGATATTATTTCGATAGATGACCATCATGAGAAAGACGATGGACTCCGCAGCTCGTAAAGAGATAAAAAATAAATGAGATCTTAAATTTACATCCCAAAAATGCTCTTATTAAAAATATACTAGAAAATAAATTATTAATGAACTACTCAAAAATTACAAAATTATTACTAAAAATACTAGTTCTAATCATGGGATTAAAGTTATACTTTAGGCCGATATTACACGCAAAACCTCTTTTAGTCTCGTTATTAATCCTTATACGCTATAACTCTTTCTTAATTTTCACGTATGCTTTATGTAATATAAAACTTATAATTCGCCATGTTTATTGCTTTCGAGCGCAATACCAAACAAACACGCGTATTTAACGCTGGTGTTGTAAACTCACTTAAATTATACCCAATTGGAATGGTGGCAACAAACATTGCAAGTGTCCGTGGAAATTATTACAACATCATATTCCTCTTTTTGAGTTTTTGTAATAATTAAGCCAAGCTTAGATTAATATTACATGATTCGAGATTTAATTAAACAAGATTAACACTGACCAAAAGTTAAAGGGTTCAAGGAAAAAGACAATGGGTTGGCCGCACATCTCCATTCCATAGTTGTCCCAAGTCAAAGGCGTACGGTTAACCTTTTGACCTTTTTGCCTTCCACTTGCATATTATTATAGGATGAGGTGTAAGTAAAACGACAAGTGGTCGGAGTTAGAATTTGCAGAGAAATTTCGGTAAAGCCAGATAATTAGGGTATCTTACACATTATGGAACCATCACCATGAATCCATGATAAGTTCAAAGTGAGATTAAAAGAGAATATTTTATGATGATGTGAGAATTGAGAAGTGTCATACAAGCAACATAAACGGTCCAATAAAATGTAGAGAGTCTTAATGAAACATTTCTGGTACTATTCACTTTTAACGTTAATAATATTTTTACTCTAAAAAGTCACTCCTGGTATTATTCACTTACAACACATTTTTGTCATTTTGATTAAAACTCAAAGTTTTCAAACATTTTTCATTAGCTTTCCTTAAAATGTACTCTTGCGGAAATATTACCGTTAAAGTACGAGTGGGGACTCGAACCAGGTCCTTCTCAGCCGCAAATTCAGACCCTTTTCAGCCAATCCCGGGTGTTTCCACCGTTTCATGCCAATAAAGTGATTAAATCACAGTAAAGATTACACCTTTACTGGAAAAACAGCATTCAGAAACAATGCATATTCAAAAAAATCGAAAATTTGAAAAAGCAAACACTAACCCGAAAACCACGATTCGAAACATCGCAGCCGAACAGGGGAAAAAAAAAAATCATAAAACTTCGAGAGACCAGAGTAGATAAACAGGCAATCTAGATTGGGCTCAGGCCTCAACGAAGCGCTTAATGTTGGGCCTCCAACTTTTCTGGGTCTTTGGGCCTCTAGATTAAAACGTATGTGAAATGAAAAATGCAAATGAGTCAACTGACAAATTTTAGCGTGACAATTACGATGACGTGTAATGTTAAAAAATTTAAGTTACAATAATGGTGAATAACACGATAATTGGAAATCAAATATGGTTGATCACTAACTTGGCATTGTCATGAAATTTCATGTTGTTGTTAGTTATATATATAAAATATATATGTATATATATGTATGTGTGTGTATGTATGCATGCATGTATGTATGTCACCTCACAACCATTGCACACTCATAACTACCACTCACCTCCAAGTATTTATGAAAAGTTTTGGATTAAGACTTTGAAATTTTGGTTCATACCAAACAGGTTGACAGTTATCAAATGTTAATTTTTTTTAATGGATTGATTTTATTCGAGCTTTATACATAATTGGGTGATAATCCTTTAATTATCGGGAATTGTTATTAGCACTCAAAAATCTCATTCTACATTCCAAACTTTCTATATTAGGAAAGAAAAATACACTTGTGAGGAATGTAGAATGAGAATTTTGAAGTGCCAATAACACTTTCCTAATTATATAACAAACGAAGTGCACCTAATAATTAAAGGGGAAAATGGCTTCAAATTTTATCATCCTTGGGAGTGCAAGTCTAGAAGAATTGAAGTGACCCAATGAAGTGACGGCAGTCGGGAAATGTATATATTTCTTTAGCGTATAGTTGAGTGCGAAACTTCTACATTCTTAGGGAATTAAACATATTGATGAAAAAATAGATTATAAAAACTTCTAAATTCATTTACAAATTCCGTTTAAATCTTTATAATGCTCATATAGTGCTTTTTCTAAGTTCTCTTATCTACTTTTTGTGATTCATTTATTCTCTGTTTTTCCTAAATTCCTTAGAATACGGAAGTTCCTAATTTCTCTTATCTAATTTCTCCTATTGGCACTGTTGCTTATGAAAATACAAAATAAAATATAATTATATATAAGTGTGCATGATGATGGTTTTAGAATTTGGCTATCAATATCCATTAAGCCTATGATATACATATATATATATATATATATATATATATATTTTAAAAGGGAACTAGCTGGTGACTTCATCACAGAAGTCCATTATTCTGAGGGTCAGAAAGACTTACAGAGACATTTTAGCTTCTCCTGACCATCATTGTGTGATTCATCTACGCTAGGAATCGAACCTGGGATGTGGAAATATGAGTCTGAAATTTTTACCCTATCACTAGGCCACCCAATCATGGCTAAGCCTATAATAAAATTGACTTCTATCATTAAAATAACAAAAGAAAGCAAATAAATTCCAACCATAGAACTTGAACTTAAATGGACGATATATATACATTTTTTTTTTTGCGTCGAGACAATATATATATATATATATATATATATATATATATATATATATATCTAAGTGCATGCTTTAAAAGGGTCACGTTGGGATCCTATATTTGTTTTCATGAGGGTCTATGAAGATTGCTTTGCTAACCTAGTAGTGCCCTAGTGGCCTTCAATAATCATTACTAACTTATATGTTTACTATGTGTCGTACTCGTATTCATATTTGATGGAATGAAATACCCACTACATGTTGCTACTAGTGAAGCATTTGTCTATCCAATAATATATATATATATATGGATATATAGGACGGATCTGAAACATAATTTGTTTTTATATAAGTTTTTACACGTATTTTTGTCAGGCCTAATTTGTAATGTATTTCAATATCTAAACCATTTATTTTTAAGTACTTCTTAAAAATCATATCTACCGAAAATTGCTCAAATTTAAAACCATATATAAGTGTTTGGATGGTGGTGGATTTTATGTTATATCTTCCAAGAGTGCGATTGTAAACGTGGAAATTGACATATTTGATCAATTGTTTTAAATCATATAACTTGTACAAAATAGGTGAAGTGCACACTTCAGTTCAGATTCCTCCAAAAAGGTAACATGCACCGATCTAACAGATGGGGTAGATGAGATGCGTTGAGATCGATCGCACCACCATCATTCACTTTATGAATAAATTAAAGTGGAAGGGAAGGCTCTATTTGTATTGATATTATGTTGCTATTTATGGTATTAGCTAGGGAAGTGTTAAGTGTTAAATTCTTATTTGGTTTATCAACTCTTTAGCTTATCTTATTTACGGAGCCACGCACATTATATAAACTTCCGATGCAGGATAGTTTTTCAGATTTTCACATTTTTTTCAGTCTGCATTTTCATATTTTTTTACATGAGAAAGTCAGAATGCTTAATTATCGGTCATATATAATTTGATCTCTCAACTGTGAGGTGCCTAAAACGAACATTTTAATGGCTTTAGTTTGAAATAAAGGTGACGCAATTTGAGGGCAGATCATGATTTGGACGACTTGGATGCTCATTATAGATAAGCCGATATATTCCTCCCTAACTATATATATAAGCTCTTTAAGCGAAGGAATCTCTATTTTTTTTTATATGAGGATTAGTTATGGGACTCATTTAATTGTCACTATAAAATTTTGATGTTTCTTAAAACATAGTGTTCGTCAATTTTTTTGAACTCAATTAGATGTCTAAAGCATTTCCGATATGGATAATATTTTGCAAAAATTATCTATGAAGTGCAACTTGAAAAATAAAACGGTTTAGATCTTTGAAGTTCGATGTGATTTGGGCTCCACAACTAATCCCTTTTTTTTTTTGAAAAAAAAAAATGAGAATCTCTTCCCTCAAAGGTTCTGTATAGGCATTTATACATGTCACTTCATCTTAATGTAACTATATGCTACTTTATATTAAGTTATCTTTAGAACACGCATGCTAAATACTAGAGGATCCATAGACCAAAAAACAAAAAGGAGATATATGATTTTAACATAATGCTCAAACGTTATTCTCCTATGAATTGATGAGAAATAGAATGCTGGAGCTATTGGAGGAGTGACACGAGTCCCATTGTCCCATTTTATTTTTATCTAAAAATTGAAAAACTTTATATTGAAAGAGATGGTATATGAGTATGATTAATTTCCAACATCTTTCTTTACCTCTCAAATTTTTTGATATGATCGTAATGAAAACTTAAGTGGATCTATTTATGACTTTCCCAACATTTATATGGAAATTAAAGTAAAACAAGATTGACTCACTTTTCCACTACCAATTAATATCTTATTGTTGCTTAATGTGGGATTTAATTAAGATACTTAAAGTAAACCAAATACAAGCTTAATTGTGTTTGAGATGTGTCACCATACGGAGAAAAACAGCCAAATCTTATCATATGAGAAGAAAAATAAGATATACAATTCATTACATGCCAGTTCGATCATCTCAATCATGCACGTACTGCATATGATATATCATATATAGTTCTAATAACATTTATATGGTCGCACAAAACCAAAACACACCTGACTACATTTTATTTTCTTTGATATTAATTCCATGCAAAAACATATTTCTCAGTCGGTTTAACTTTTCAAACAAATTAAAAACTTGTCAGTCGGCCGTTTACAGTTAATTATCAATACTCATGTTACAGTAGTGAGCTGCTCCCTTAATCAAATATCTAATTAATATTCCATTGGATCTTCTGCATGGAATCCATTAGCGCGATGATCTCCATTTATTTCTTCAGCAGTAAAAAATTCTGTCATGTAATATTCAAATTTCTCAACCAAGCTTTCGGGCACGGACACAAGAACTCTCACAGCGTCGAAATCTCCAACAACTGGTAAAAACAAGCAGTAAACATCACTCGTGAGAGGCCCCATATGCAATGGCTTCCCTTCTCCAAAATCCAACTCCTCTAACCCTAACTTCGCCCACTGCGATATAACCAAACTCGCGCCCAGATCCGTCTTCAATGTTTTCTCCTCCAATAAGTCAACCATCGACCTTACATACTCATCATTAAGATCTTGTTTAGCTTGTTGAACCAACTTAACACCGTGGCGCAAGTTAGCACCGACTAGATCCTTCACGGTGGTTTCGGCGCATGCTAGCACGAACCCGTTGCCGTAGTAGCCCTGTGGGATTTGAGGGTTTAACGTTTTTCGTATGTTCACCGAGAAGAGGAGCTTGATGTTGAGAGAGGGTGGCAGATTCAATGATTTAATCCAGGAGCGCCACGTGTGAGATGCTAGGGTTTCGAAGGTGCTGCATTTTAGCGAGGGTGCGCATTGTCTCTTGAGGTGAAGGATATCCGAGTGGGTGAAGGTTAAGGATGTGGGGATGAGCGGCTGCGATTGGAGCAGCCTCATGATATCCACGTGGCCGTTGTTGCTTGTTAGGGTAAATTGAGGATGAGGGAAGGTTGCCTTTGAAGGACGCCGGGATTTTAACACGTGGCGAGAATGGATCGGTTGGATTGGTGGATCGAGATCTGGCTTGCATGTTATGTGGGCCCACGCGTGTAAGAACTGAGATGTGCCAATGCCGTCGCTTAAACAGTGATTGATTGCTGTACACATGATCATTCCACCACACCGGAGATTTGTAACCTGTAAAAGTGGAATTTCATTTTATATGAAAAATACAAACAATTTTGTGTACATGAAAGGAAAAAAAAAATTAGAAAACTGTTTACCTCCTGAACTATCATACTATTTGAAATTCACCTCCTTAATTATTTGTTTGGTAAATTAAGGACCTAAATTTCCAACAATCACGGATTCCATTCCATCCAATTTTGCTTACCACAACCCTCATGATTATCTTTCTTTTAAGTAATAAACAAGTTTTTTAGGCGTAAATTAGGTTGGTTAGTCATGATAATTTAGAGTAATTTTATCATAGTTTAATAAAAAAGTAAGAAACAAGTTTTAAAGTGAAAAAGGAGTGAGGGTGCAAAATAAGAAATATGCAAAAACTGGAAGAAAAAAGGCATAAAGAAGACATTGATGTAATGAAAGCACTAAAAAAACAAAAAGAAGCATGGAACGAAAATCACCTAACCCTACAAATAAAATCTATCTTCTTGAGCTACATAGTACGATGAGATATGAATAGGGGTCGCTCACGCTTTTTATTTTTTTTAATAAAAGAGGGTTGACTGTTTTCTTTTCTTACTTGGAAGCGAATCGAACAATAAGCTTATTATACTCACGAGATTCTTAAACTATTAATTTATTTTCACTTAATTAGGACTATAATTTCTACCAAAGATTTGGTTTGAAAATTTGAAAATGTTGGCGTCACCTTAAGGGAGAAGACAAAGGTAACCCTGTTTCTGGTGGACCAAGGGTACATATTGGCCACATTCCATTTCCCCAATTTTTTTGTTCTGTTGGGGTGAAATGCTACTTGCTTGTCCCGAGCCTAGGATTATGCAGTGGGACTTTGTTTCCTCAATTTCCTCAGATAAATGATTGAAAAGGAAAGTCCATATATTGGTATGTTAGTGGTAATACCACAAGATATTGGAGCACCAAAGCCAATTGAGAAAATACCAAACTTCCCATATTTAATATCAAAAGTATTTTCAAAATTTTAATTTCATGTACTATATATTAAACTAAAAAATGTAAAAAATGGCAATGGATTAAAAAGGAAGATCTACGTACTCACCAAGACAATATACTAACAAAATTAATTAATCTTATTAGAACAATTGTGTAGTTTTTTTTTTTTTTTTTCCTTCCAATTTTCACGGGAAAGTTTACTTGTTTAATTACGAAAAAGAGAGGAGAAAAGGAAAGAAAAAAAAATACAAAATCGGACTAACCTGAATAACAAGAGGAGGGATATCCAAGAAACTGAGGGCTTCCACCCTGTATAAGAGTTTCCTCCAAGAATTGTTTGGCTTGCTGGAAAGTTCAAGAAAATCCTGATCAGTGATGTCCATGAAAGCCTCGGCAAATACAGCACCTTCTCCATTGCAGTCAACCTCGAGCTTCTGATCATGGTCAGCGCTCGTCCTCAACCTCCCAGCCAATGGGTAGTAGCCAACGAGGACTTTAGAGAGGGCATGTTTTAGGGTTTCTAAGCTGACAGATTTTTTGAAAAGGTAGAGATATTTGATGGAGAATCTGAGAAACTTTTGGTCGTCGAGATTTGAGAGTTGGAGGCAATGCTTTGGGGTTGGGGTGTTCGGGCGGATTAATATTGGCTGAGTTGGGTAGTAACAATTTGGAAGTTGTTCTTGAGCTTTTAACATCTTGTCTATTTGCAGTAGTTTCTGATGGCTGAAGAGAGAGAGAGAGAGAGAGAGAGAGAGAGAGAGAGAGAGAGAGAGAGAGAGATGATCCAAGACAAGGTAAGTGACAGGGGAGGTCGCTAGCTAAGTAGTAGAGTGGAGAAACAATATCTACGGTTGGATATGAGGGATGGTACGATGAGATTCCTTCGGGGTAAAGCTAGCAAGAGGGGGTTGTATTTTTTTTTTTGGAAAACGAAGGGGTTGTATTAGGGCGTACAATATACCCCCACGTCTCAAATCTTATTAAAAAGTCATTAGCAAAGTTGTTATTTGCAAAATTTGCCACTCAGTTAGACAAAATCTTAAGCGTAACCAGAAATATATCTTAATTTTTCTATATCTCTTGATAAGTAATTTGAGGTACCACACAACCTCTTTAGAAATTTGCTAGCGTTAATAATGGGATTAAAGTCATACTTCTTCAGTAGTACATGCAAAGCTTCTTTCAGTCTAGTTACTAGTCATTATATGTCAATTATGCTCTATAACTCTTTCTTAATTTTCACCTATGCTTTATTTAGTATAAAATATAAAATTTATTATGATTATTGCTTTTGACCACAATACCAAACACCGATTCAATATTAATGTTACAAATTCATTCAAATTATAACATGATAATTTTCACTGTTATATACCCAATAAGGAATTTTATTTTACTCAAAATCAGTATATTCCTTTGAAATGGTGGCAACAAACGTGCTAGTGTCCATGAAATTATTACACATAATATTCCTCCTTTGGACTCCAATAATTAAGCCAAGCATAGATTAATATTTGATGCTTCGAGATTAATTAAACAAGATTAATTAGCATTAGATTGATGGGACTGCGCAAAAGGAAAAGGGATCAATGAAAAAGACATGACAATGGGTTGGAACTTGGCCACACATCTCCATTCCATATTTGTTCCAAACCAAAGGCATACATTTCCTTTTAAAGGAAACAAAGACGCCCACCCTTGAAGATGCCAAGATGGAAAGGATTATGTTTTACCTTTTCACCTTTCACTTCCACTTTATTATATGACTGAGGTAAAAGTAAAACGACAACTGATCAGAGCCATGAATTTGTAGAGAAACCTCGGTAAGGTTGCATGATTCCGGTATCTTTTTCACACCGAGTTGAATCATGATACGTTCGAACTCATCTTGCAAGTCTGTGAGTAGACCTCCTCCATTTTCATCCATTTTCATGTTAACGGGGAGTTACATTTCTTGAAGAGGATTCATAATTAGGAATTTTTTTTAGCACGTCGTGAAGTATATAATGCACATAAGTTTTTAACTATTAGATTTTTGGTGAAAGATTCAATAATCAAAATTTACAGTCAAAATTCTCAGTATATAAAATATACCGAATCAAAATTCTCATTCTCATTCTAATTATTAATCCTTATCGTTTTCAAATGGGCAAGTGTTTGCCGGTTAATTCTTTATAGAAATCTTGATTTCTTATGAACATGAGAAAACCTACATCTGAAAGAGACAGGTAGGAGCTTGTTGCATTATTTACCTGTCTTAGAGGAGTAGGATTTCTCCCCTCCAAATCCTCATCCTACTCTCACTTTCCTCTTTGCCTTTCTCTCTATAAAGAAGTCAGCACAAGATGTTGACGAGGCTTAATCTTGAGTGTTCAAATAAGAGGGGATTGAAGGAGAGAAAAAATGGGAGGAGAGAAAATCTGGATCCACCTCACAGATGGTCAATTGTAAAAGCAGTCCATAATTCGTGGCAAATAATTCTCAATAGTCCCGATGACACAAAATCTCGAGGATGATTTAGTCTCTTTAGTATTACCTTTTTCTTATACTAAATATGTAGAGCATCATAAACTCAGGACTATAGGACCTTCAACGCGAGATGAACCTCTTAATCAGCTGAGTTACAAACTCGTATTTTATTTCCGTTAACATCGTTATATTCTGAAGCCATAACAAGTAATTACACATCAAATTAAGACATTTTAAAGAGATTCGATTCCCAGGTCGCATGAATGTTTATTACTTCAAGGGATGGACGAACAAAACATGTTGTAATCCATCCAATTTCAGACTCGACCACATTTATGCTCTAAGAATATCGTCATGCTCATAAAGTTTCCTCTTTCTTCCACCGCGTTGAATGAGAATTCATTCCAGATTACGTGCTTACACTGTTACTAAATCCAAAGTACAATCCTGCTTTAGGCTAAAGATTAATTGATTTCCCCAGACAGAAAAAGCAACGACACAAAGCATCAAAATCCAAAGTACAATCCTGCTTTAGGCTAAAGATTAATTGATTTCCCCAGACAGAAAAAGCAACGACACAAAGCATCAAATTCCGAAAGCAAATGTATCAGTAGAAAATTGTTCATGTCAAAGATAATCAAGAATTTGAAATTCGAGGGCGGCATATACCTTTCATCGGTAACTTTGGCCCTAGATTAGCTGAATTTCGAACTAGCACTCGATCTGGACGGCATTTCGCCATCGCTATCGGCTATTACTAAACATAAGACCCATCTTCCAAGTTTCCTTCTTTTCACCACTTCTGTTCAGAGTTTCAGGGATGGTGATATGGAATCAAGTTCCCCCTAAAAGCCATCAAAACTTGGCAGTATATATCCCCTAATAATAATCTCAAGGCACACAACTATCAAAGGGAATTTAACTTTGACATATTTTTTTCTTGACGCGAGTCCATCGAAACATTCTATACCAAAACTGGAAGCAAGAATCAGCTGTCAAACAGAAAGAACTCAACTAGTCTGTTTACTAGCCTGATTATGACTCATGCATCGTATCGATGGGGTTTCAATGTATTCCACTCGCTGCATCACTTGCTGATGTACGAAAGTCCAACACCAAATTGCCATCATGTCATTATAATTTAAATCAACTCAGCAGAAAACATCCCTCAAAGAAGAGGACGAATTCCTCCGTACGGACTTCCGTATACGGCAGCACTCACACAAAAGGTGGGCCTCATGCATGTGGGGTCCCACCCCGGGAAACTTTTGTGTGAGTGCTCCCGTATATGGCAGTTCGTACCGAAGATTGTCACCAAAGAACTCCAAAGAAGAGATGACTAGAGTCTCTCTAGACCTTCTGATTTCTGAGTTATAGTCTAAAAAGGAAAACCTGAAAAGCACTAATTCAGATATGGATGGGAACTTTAGGTGTTCAAGGATGTTCGAGTCCTACCAAATTTCAGATGGTGTGCTTTATTGAGTCAATCATGATAGTACACAGAACAAAATAAAATCTGACTTGGTACAAGTAAGCAAAAGCACCGTGATAGAGAAGGAAAAACAGAACAACATACTAGGGCAATGAGACATTACAACCGGGCGACATAGGAATTTGAGTGTGTAACATATCTCACCCATCGATATGGGTTGTAGCTCTTTGCCTTCTTTGTTATATGCAAGTATTTTACCTGCATCAAGACAGATGAAGAAACGGGTATCTTAGAATAACTTAGAACACATCATGTTTTACAATACAGATCTGGTTCATGTTGTGTGTTTGATTCACAAATTTAGGTCAGCCAACTCAACTAGGTAGCTCATTTGGAAGCTCATTTTAATTTACACAGCATTCACTAGTAGGATTCCAGTTAGTTTTTTCTTTAGGTAGCAGGTATAATGAACATGTTCCCAGCTGACTGCTGCCGTGAGAGGCATTAACCCAACAATTTGATTCGATTGGAAGGCAAAGGAATCAGGGCCTTCCTAAGTATGAAATGAAGATACAACTGCTTACGTAGACTCCCAGCAGTGTAATGTCTACACAATCTCATAGCATTAATGGAACTTAGAGCTCTGAGTTTGTAACATAGGTCCACAGCAATGGCCGCATCTGATAAGGTCCTTACAAGGTCAAGAGAAAATCTTACCTGAAGCCTTGAAGAATTGAACATGGGTATTGTGAAGGTCATGCTAACAGGTCCAGCTTCTTTGGTAATATTTCCTGCATTAGTACAAGTACACAATAAAGTAGCATTCACACATCGGTTTCTTTGTTTCTCTCTGATACATAAACAACAACGAAGATTATATAGCATTACCGACTCCCAAGTATAAAATAATGTATTACCATGTGATTCTTGTGAAAATGTCAGCTTTGCGTGTAATGTATGTTCAGATCCACCAACAATCTACAATGCAAGGGAACTGTTACTAATTTCAGACATTGAAGCAACTCATAGCAGAAGTAATATGCAACTCTTAATAAATCTTTCAAAGTAGAAGAATGAGAAAGATGTTTATTGAGAGGAAAGGATATCCTTGCCTTCTTTAAACCCCATTCAATTCTTTTGTTTGCTTCCTTAAAATCAGTTGTGTTTCCAACTGCTCCAGGTTCCAACTCAAAACTAACCCTAATGTATCCCAGAGCAGACAAGATGATTAGTAATGCAGATATGGAACCGGTATTGAAAGTAAGTTTTTCCCCCATCATGAATGTGGTTACCTGCTGAGTAAAATAACACACAAAAATACACGACATCGAGGCTAGTTTCTAAGAAGTTCATCCAAATTTTCTAAAAGCTGTCACAAGTATGAACTGAAACGTAATAACTAGTGTGTAATATACAAGGGCCAATTCCCCGCAATTTATATTAAGACGGAGAAAAGAAAAAAGGAATAATTCAGGAAATGGATTGTCTGCCTAACTGCAATTGCTCAACTGTTGTTGGTCCTGTGTATAATAATGAACCCTACTTGAAAAAGTATCAATGTTTACTAGTTGAGTATAGTATAGGTCAAATATCTACAAGCAAAAGTTAACCAAATAACAACTAAGTCTATGCTCTTCAGTCAACCAAAAAAAAAAATATACAACAGCTGACCAGAAGTCTAACATTAATTTTTCTCTAAGGTATGCAAATGCACCACGTTTTCACCAGCAGAAAGTTACAAAATTAAACAAATTACCTAGTTGTATATGGTGGCAGCGGAATCTGCACAAGGATTTTATCTGCAATAATGCTTGAGGGGAAATCAGCACGCACTTTAATAATCACTTCAGCCTAACAGAACATAACATGATTTAGATGGAATCAGATGTTCCTATTTTAAGATAGGAGGAATTTTTTAACTTTTACTCACCTTAAGCGGTCCTGCTTCTTCAATTAATGAATTAATACGAAAGGGAGGCTTGAACTCCTGAGTGATGCGGTAATTCATGACTGGAAACTCACCATCTGTTGGTACCTATTAAACAGTGGAGCAATCTATTAAGTTTAGCACTAACAGAACAGTAGTTATATCTCCATCCTGAAGTAAGTACTGCACACGATTATAAAGTACAATGTCTCAATCAGACTCACCAATGAAAGTGTTCTGTCAACATCGAAACTATCGAGATGTACAGATTCATGGAAATTACAATCGTCCAGTATAATAGCCCCTGTTCCTAAACCATAATCTGTTGGAAAAGGCAGCATAATCAGATTAAGAGGACAATGCTACTAACAGTACCAATATCCTAATCTCACATATCTCACTCAAACCCATCAAACTATAAAAGAAAGAAAGTTAACGAAGACTACCGACATCTTAAAAGCATTTTCTATAGTGGAAAGATTACCATAGGCTGACCCTCCACCTCTTCCAATACTCACTTCCTCATTAAGAGCCAGTCGAATTTCTGGAATGCCTGTGAGATAACTCTTCAATTGGATGGTACCATCAATCTCAGAAGTAAGTATATATCCCTGCAAGAACAACATAATAGTAATCAAAACAGCTCAAAATTGATTACCACCTGGGAGCTGCGACGCTAACAAGAAATTAAAAATGGCGACCCAACACAAGAGGTACTTACACTGGAACTGAATGTAACACTCATTTTTTCAATTACGTCCACAAAAATTTCCTCTCTCTTTCTACCTCCACGCTCATTTGCAACAACAGATTTTGCGATTGTAGTTACTGGCATTCTTTTGGCCTGATACCAACATGCAAGTTTAGCAAGTCAATCAAACCATACAGATCAATCAGAACCAACGAAATACTACTACCAGAATGCAAATTATCATATAAATAATACCATAAAAATTCCAGCAGAACCCAGAGGCAGAAACTGCGCAGGATCAACCACAACCGGCTCATTGAACACAAATGACTTCAAAAGCTCAGTCGAAGTAGTTTGCACATAACCGAAATCCTGCCATAATTGACAACAGGTAAGCCAGATTACATAGACATAAAGTCACAAAATGCAGGGCTTTGAAGACACTCACAATGATTTGGTCCAGCAACTCGTACACAAGCACAAAATTTTTCCGCAGCGATTCTTCGCTAAGGACCCCGAGGTAATCTTTAACGACTCTAGAAATCCTTCTCAAAAGTTCCAAAACAAGAGAAGGCGACAGATTCACTCTCGTCGTCGCAACAAATAACAACCCAGCATCTTTCACATGAAAGTAATTTACACCGTCCGCATTCTAAAACGAATTAATTAAAGAAAATTAATCATGCAAAATTGATTAACATCTCACAAATGCATTAATATAAATTATTCTAAATAAAGAAAAAAAAAATGAAAATACCTACAAAGACAGGTGGCGCGTCGCCGTCGCCGTCGTCCTTCCAGAATTTCACTTTCCGGAAGAAAATCTCGGCGCTTCCCTTCGGCACTTCGCCGCGATCTGCATCAATTTTTGAAAATTTTGAAAATTTGAAGCCTGAAACCCTAGAAATTCAAAACTTTGAAGAGTCGGATGAAATGCGAGCGAGCGAGCGAGCGAGACTGAGACTTACAGTCGCGGAAGACGAGGTTGTCGCCTCTCTGCGAGAGAACGAAGAACTGAGAGATCATCGCCGTGAGAGCTCGAAGCTTCTTCTTCCTTTTCGGACTCGTGAAATTTGATCGCTTTGATTACACGAATGCAGAGCGCTCGGTCAGTCTCCTCTGCGTCTCTGTGTGTCCGCGTGGAAAGCCGTTGGACCTTTACGGGTGCCGAGTTGTAACGGAAACCAACGTTTGGCGCCGCGGCTATCGATTTTGCGCCACGTTTTCAAAGTCACGAGTTAATCACGTGACTCTGAATTTTAATTTTGTATTGGCTTTGTGCTCGTTTGGATATGCTTTTGAAATTACTAAAAGCGTTTTTGGAGAAAATGTTTTCAGAACCAATCTTTAGTAAAGACGCAAGTAAATCCTGGAAAAACACTTTAAAGTGCTTCTTGAAAAAAGCACATAACTGGTGTTTCTTTCAGAAAGCTCTTTAAGTGTTTTTGAAACCTAAAAATATTTTCTCTAAAAGCGCTTTCAATCATTTTAAAAGTACATCCAAACGACCAATTTGTTATCTACAAGACAATGAAGACATCATAAAATTATTAACACGTTCGATAAACATTTCATTTTTATTTTTTCATACATGCATAGATTATGGGATAAAACAATTTGAAAAATTAAAATTATTTAAATTTGTTTCGCTTTCATATTTTTTGTTTTATTCCCTCTTCCACTTACCCTCTCGCCGTCACCTGTCTTGGTCTCTCAATTTTTCTCATGTTCTTTTCTCATATCAAATGCGAAATATTTATGGTTGTATTAAGTGGCATTTGTAGTCGATTGCATAAAGGAGAGGCTGTCAATCTAACTAAAGTGACTATGATCATAACGCTTACTTTTGTTTGGGAGATCCTGAATGGTTGTACAAACTTTTATCATAATTGCATTGTCGATAGGAGAAGAAAAATGAAGTAACGTGTCACTTCAATTAAAAGATAATTAAAATTCATCACTTGCATTTAGACCAACTAATTTTTCCACCAACAATGAAGCACGAACGATGCACATGACATTTCTTGAGTAAGGTCAGTTTTGTAATTTGATTACGACACATGCATTTTCGTATACAAAACTATTTGAAGGTGTTTTGACAAGATTCCTGATTGAGCTAAAGTTTGACAAAACTATTCCTTGTGTGAAATTTTCGTTGTGATCGAATTGAACGACGACGTAGCAAGGCCGATGAATGCCCGCCCTGCAAAAAATGGGGGTCCCGCCCATTAAAATATCCGTTGCTCTGCTCGCTAGCGTTAGAAGAGCGAAATCCGGTCAGAGATGCTGCGATCCATCATCCATTAGACAAAAACAAGAAAATAATAAATAATAAAATTAAAATAATTATCCAAATAAATAAAATCCGCATAATTGTCACTACTTATTCCCCCTCTGCTCTGATCGCGTCGAGATAACGAATCTACAGCTCTTCAATCGCCCCTATTTCTACACACCCAGATCGGAAATCGAATTCCCAATTCCCGATTACTTGATTCGGTAAATTCTGGGGCGAAATTGGAAACTGGGGTTTGTGCCGATGAAATTGGGGCTAATTTGCGGTGGATTGGATGAGAATTGGGACTAATTCGGACGTGGGTTAGCGGATTGGATGGGACTGGACTAAAAAGGTAAAATCTTTGTTTGTTTGCTGCGAAAATTCGATGGCTTTTTGCAGAAGAAGAAGCAGAAATTAAGCGAATTTATTAATGTGAAGGAACAATGGCGACGCAAGTGGAGCCTCCGAACGGGATCGGGTCGAAAGGGAAGCATTACTACTCGATGTGGCAGACGCTGTTCGAGATCGACACCAAGTACGTGCCGATCAAGCCGATCGGGCGGGGAGCGTACGGCATCGTTTGCTCGTCGGTGAACAGGGAGACGAACGAGAAGGTGGCGATCAAGAAGATCAACAATGCGTTCGAGAACCGAATCGACGCACTGCGGACGCTGCGGGAGCTGAAGCTGCTGCAGCACCTCCGGCACGAGAATGTGATTGCTTTGAAGGATGTGATGATGCCGATTCAGAGGAAGAGCTTTAAAGATGTCTACTTGGTGTATGAGCTCATGGATACGGATCTCCACCAGATTATTAAGTCTTCGCAACCGCTTTCGAATGATCACTGCCAGTATTTCCTCTTTCAGGTAACATAAATTGAATGTTTTCGGATTGTCTTTCGCTTTGTTTTGTTAGTGAAATTGTTACTAATTTTGGTGATTTAATCCGGTATGAACTCGTACTCTCGTCCCTATATTGTCGAATATACTCTGCTATCTTGTCCATTGTTGGCTACTTGGAAAATGAAACATCATACATTTTAAATGAGACATCTTTACATTTTAGAATGCTTCATAGAAACTGATACTGCAGAATACTTTTAACAATTCTCGTTCGGTTTTATGAAAATTCGGAGACTAGACCGCTGCACTAAATTGTTGCATTGTAGAATTTACATAACCGTGCTAGACTGATGAGTGGTGCTAACATTTCTTTCATCAATTTGAATGTAAATCGTTGATTTGGTTTGGAGTAGGGCTTTTAAGAGAGGAGTATGATGGATTGATTGAACCGCTAGATTTGCTTTTACTGTGCTTCCTTATGCCTTTCATCCCTTTTTCTATTTTCGGAAAAGACCCTTTTTTGTACTTCTTGAAAAGGATATATTCACAGTTGTCTTTTGTTTTTACTTATTCTAAAGAAAATAGAATGTCCATGCAGCTGCTTCGAGGCCTAAAGTATCTTCATTCTGCAAACATTCTCCATCGTGATTTGAAGCCTGGGAACCTTCTTGTCAATGCAAACTGTGACTTAAAAATATGTGATTTTGGGCTAGCTCGTACCAGCACAGGAAAGGGGCAGTTTATGACCGAGTATGTTGTCACTCGTTGGTACCGTGCCCCTGAGCTCCTGCTCTGCTGTGACAACTATGGAACGTCAATTGATGTGTGGTCTGTTGGGTGCATCTTTGCTGAGCTTCTTGGCCGGAAACCTATCTTCCCTGGTACAGAATGCCTCAACCAGCTCAAACTCATAATTAACATCCTTGGAAGCCAGAGGGAGGAGGATCTCCAATTTATAGACAATCAGAAAGCGAAGAAATACATAAAATCGTTGCCATATTCTATGGGGACCCCCTTTACCCGCCTTTACCCTGATGCTCATCCTCTGGCAATTGATCTACTGCAAAAGATGCTTGTTTTTGATCCATCAAAGAGGATTAGCGTCACTGAAGCACTCCAACACCCTTACATGTCCCCATTGTATGATCCCAATAATAACCCTCCAGCCGAGGTACCTATTGATCTTGACATAGACGAGGATTTAGGAGAAGAGACGATAAGGGAGATGATGTGGAGGGAAATGCTTCTTTACCATCCCGAAGCTGCTACAGGCAATGCCGCAGTGTTTTCCTGATCATCTTCTTTCTAGCTTCTTCTATGTAGACTTTGAAATGCGTCTCCATTCCAATAATCTTGATGCAGCATGCGTCAGCAGGTCTCTCTCGCCTTCAATAACTTCGTTAATTATAAGTTATGATCAGCTATGAGCCTGAGCCCTGCATATGATTGGTGGCGTTTTAAGTTTGTATATATGTGTGTCTTTGTACGTCTATGGAGTCTGGAACTGGTTTCCTTTTGTAGTTAATGAAGATACTATTTTATGTCCACGTAATTTTGTATGATGGACTGAAATTTTACCATGGAGACATGCTACGGAGACATTGATGAAGTGATACTTCTTCTTTCTCTGTTCGATGAGTTTCGCAGTTTAAAAACTGTATACACAGGAAGACACCTCTATATACACAGGAAGACACCTAGAGAGAAGACTAGTCATGGTGACGAGCCTTGGGGGGTGATGCGTATACCTCAAGTACTCGGCACTTTCGGCATCATTTCTCCTTATAATTTCTCCTTTGTGAAGAATGAGATCGACTTAATGCACTTACCTTCGGCACCATCTTTAATGCCCCCGCATTTGGGTCACAAGCCCGCGTTACTGAGCTCGGCAATTAACATCCGAAGACGTCAATTATATGAAGCAAATAACCATGGCGCAAGCACAGTCGATGTGGGATTACAAGATAATGACGTTGGGTTTTATTTTTACCCTTTTAAGGGCCCGAGTTGGGTTTGGGTTGGAGTGTCCCCTTCTTCTTCGAGAAGGCTTGGGCCAATGTTCAAGAAAAGGGCCAGTGCGTTTTTTTTTTTCTTCTTTTAACAAAAGATATTATTTCCTTTATAGGGTTGGGGAGCGGGTTAAGCTTCACAATCGCTAGCAATAATATTGTTCAAATTTTCTTTTGACGAGAATTGAACTTAAGACCTCTCACTTACAAGTAAAGAGAAATATCACTAAACCGTAATATTAAGTGGCAAGGTCTGGTGCGTTTTAAAATTTAAAACTTATGGTCTACAACTACATGCATGCTCCTCACATAAATTTATTTCTTATTAATTTATTTTAATAGTTAGCCATATCAAATGTGTTGTTCACTTTTATTATAAAACGTGTAACAGGCTTGAGTTGTGTTTTTGGTACCTATATCACTTTCGCATCCCGCTAATTAAATGCATGCAAAGTCGTCGTCTTTCACGTGGTGATGTTCCCCTAACCTACAAAAATTGCAATATATGAGAAAGGGACGATCAGAGAGAGATCTACGAGATTTTTTTTTTTTTTTGGTGGAACTCTTTTCTCCTTTTGCTCTTTTCAGATAATTGAGTGTTTTAATTGGACGAGAGTGAGTGACGTCCTTCTTTGACACATAATTTCTTTGAGTTATTGGTCTCAAAACATCCATGCAAAATTAGGCAGCACCGACATTATACCCTTCGATCTGTCTCCGTCTCTCACCAAAAATTTTGGGCCAATTCTCTTCGGCTCTTGACGTACGTCCAACCAACCAACTTATTGGGCACCTTTCAAGTTTCAACCACCAAACTAACCTAGCTTTCTAAAGCGTCATGCTCATATGTGTAGAGATTACATAAAATAGTTGTCACCTATTTTGACAACATGAAAACAGTTGAGGTTTCACCGCAAAATCGATTGATAATACTGAAATTTTCTTAAATTTTTGTAAAGACGTGCAAGGTCGGTCCTTTAATTCACTAAAATAGAATTTACAGTTTTAGCACATTTTACCATTTTTGTAACATGACCAGTCGTGTAATAGGATTGATAAATAAAAAAATAATAATTACATTAGAGATTTTGTTATAAACACGTGCGCGCTAGACATGTTGGTCAGTATAGTGTCCGCATCTGTAGAAAATAAACAGAGGTACGTTTTAAAATAAAATCACCTTTTATTCATGATTTGATAACGTTTTTGGGCTTTGAATTTCTTTGTTTATACAGAGTTTGGAAGAACCCAGTAGTTATTGGCAGACATTGGAAGACTGCATGGGAAAGTTCTTGCGCATGCATGACTAGATCAGTTTGGCAGACATTGGAAGGCTGCACGGGAAGGTTCTTGCGCATGCATGACTTGATCAGCAAGTGTTTCAAGCATGCATCCATATATTATAATTATACACATAAATAGGATATTATATCGAAAGTGCATCGGATGATTTTATCAGCTTGACTTACACACACACACACACACATATATATATATATATATATATATGTATATATATCACGTCTATCGCTCTGATCGACTGATTGCACGTAAAGGGGAATGTACGAACCCTTCATTTCCGTGTTCATCACTAGCTCCTTCCACTTCCAAGCATATCAACTAGGGATTTTGTGTCGAACCCTAGCTAGTTGTAGAACCAGAATATTAGACAATCTTAATTAATTGATTAAAAATTAGAAATGATAACAAGACATATTCAATTACGTTCATTGTTTTCTTTTGATTTATTCAATTAGATGACTAAATATTAAGAGAAGTATGTAGGTGAGAAAAACGGTGTGCAACATCATTCCTAATTAAAAACTGTGATCGAATAGGATTCTACCAATTGAAGAATAAAAAAATCTTATTCTGCAAATAATAAACTCAAAATCTGGATACGTGATTGCTTGCAAGCAAAACCATATACCTACATGATTTAATTGCCTTCACGACGAAGGCAGATGCAAGAATATTTTAAGGATAAGTAAGTAACCCCTAGTTAAGGTCGGTAAGAGGATTGAGAATTGAGAAAGGTGAGACGACAGCACTACATGTACATTAAGCTTACATTTTACTTTAAAAAATCACTACTTTAACGTACACAATTGATCTTCCGTGCTTGGTCATGGATTCATGATATTCAAGTGTAGGAAACCCACCCTAGCTAGAAGCTTCTAATGATATGCAAAATTAAAGGAAAGAGCCTTGAAGAGCATAAAGTTGTAGCTTCACCAACACATATTAATTTAGTACGTCGTCCAAATATATTTATAATCACTACTAATGGTTTTGCGCAAGATTATTAGTTATACGTTGCAGTTGACTGCATTTGTGAACACGAAAGACAATAAACCAACAACCATATCAACTACATTCTAACAAATGTAACTTCACCATATCAACAATATCAATAATTACAACGACATTTGAATGATATATCGACCGCATCCGCATGTCCATAGTTTCCTTAAAGCAGGAGTAACGCATAGAATGGAAGTCATGGTTAAGTACTAGATGATTGATAAGTCCCAACTTTTTTCATAGAGACTTATAATGAAAAAAGCACAAGCACCTACAACCTCAAAAGCTAAAGAAAGTCAGAAAAACCCCACAAATAGCAAAGATGCACGAATCAAGACTGTTTCCATGTTTTAATTATTTTATTTCCATTTTTTTTAAAACAGTTTAAGCGGAAGAAAAGAAAAAAGAATATGAAAATCATGGCTACAGAAGAAAAAAAAAAAAAAAACCAAATAAAATCTGTTTTGCGGACCCCTTTGCAAAAGGCTGAATTACTGGACCCTACGAACCAACTTGATCTCTCTATCTCGATCTCTCTGGAGATATCTTGATCGATACCTAACAATAAAAATAAAAAAAGATCCAAATATGGTACGTGGAGTACTAATGTTGTTTGGAGAATCACGGCTCAAACGATGCTCTGATTGGCCTTTTCAAATTTGTATTGGCATCCCTACCAAACCTTTTCTTCAATTTCCTCCATCTCGTAATTGTTTTTGGATAAACGACAGTTTGTATTATTATTATTTATATTGTTTGGATTTCTGGCAACGAAAACTGAAAATTTAGGTCCACTTGATGAGATAGCATACGACAGAAGAAAATGATGGAAAACAGAAGGCAAACAAAAGTAAACAAGGAATTTAATTGCATATATGCTTTACACTGATTAACTTTCTTTTATAAAAAGGATAGTTTTAAAGTAAAAAACGAACACCAGAGGTCGAGTTCGAAGATGAATACTCGTAATCAACAAAACTACAATGCCACCAACTATTTGTACACAGACTACACTAGCTAGCGAATCTATACCAACTTGTTTTTTGTGTACGCAGAAACTTTGTAAGATTCATTACGGCGATGGTCTGGTCTATGATTTTGTTCTCATGAATCGTGATTCACTTACTTTCGTCCTCGAACTCGATTTTATGTTTTGTAATTATCCAAAGATGTCACGCTTAACAAACTTCTTTCTATGTGGCTCAATTTGAGCGGTAAAACAGTCGAAAGTAATCGGAGAATAAACTTTTATTTGCACCAGAAGAGTCTTGACATGTCTTCCTCGAGAAAACGCTTTGTTAATAATTTCCCTCTCTTTACTTTCTCTCTCTCTCTAAAATGTTCTTGACGTATCCAAAATCTCTCTTTTCTTTTTGCTTCTGATCATTTTTCTTTTCCTCATGAATGCTCTGGCATTTTCACGAGAAAGAATTCCATAGTACGAGTGCGTTGTCTTGAGTACTAATGATACAATGTTCTATGAAAAAAATTTATGTATGTTGTATTATTAGCGTAAAACCCTACTGTAGCGGTTCATTAGTTCTTTTTTTTTTTTTTTTTGAAAAAAGGAGAGAGAATACAAACGAAATGTTCAAGTTGTAATTGTGTGTCCCTATCTGGCTACAATATTTCAACTTTTACAAGTTTTTAAACAGTGGAAATTATACTTTCTTCTTTGTTCATGGTCATGTCTTATAGCCAGAGGGGCCCCGATGTCATTTCAGAATCGCAATGAACATAGAGATCCTACCAACACTCACAACGCTTTAAGCTCCAACAACTATGATTCAAGATTTTAATCTGTATGTCGATCGCATTATCTTAAACTGGATTATGTGGATCGTGGCAACTTTCGGATCAATTTGTCACTGTCCAGAACAATTGCCAGCTTCACAGAAATGTAATAAAATAGCAAAAAGATAAACAAGTTGAAGGGTTAAAAATAGAAAGATAACCTTATCATTAACGTAGACTGCAAAGAGGGATCATTGTAAGAACAGAAGAAAATTTTCCATCGGATTGTTGTCCTTCTCACTTTTCCTTTTTGCTCCTTTTTATATCTTTCAGTGTGGATGACTATCACACTTTTCTTACGTTGCAAGTGAAGAAAGAAATGTGTCGATTAATTTGTAATAAATTAAAAAGTTAGGTCTTCACTCTGAATCAGAATAAAGCGTGAGAGACGTCAACTACATAAGCCAATAAGATTGTTTGGTGCTCAATCTCTTTGCTCCGAAAGGCCACAACGAGCAGGTTAACTTTTTCCTGAAACCCTAATTTATGTTCCCCTCTCTGGTGCAAACTCGTGGAGAGTGGAACCCAGCTCTCCCCCCACCATGCACCCCACTTTGTTCCTTTTTTTCCTTTTCCGTGCATCAAACTCATTGGCGCTGTACTCTCTCTCGTCTCCTGCACTATTATTGTTACTATCATTTGGTGCCCACCAGAAGCAGTACACCATTATTGTCTGCAACTGCCAACTCTCGAATATCAACCTCACCATGCATTTGTAATATTTTATCATATTTGTTGTTTTTGCATCTTCCTGTGGGTAGAAAGATAAAGGTTCTTTGCCTGTGTGCACAAAACACCTAATATTTATCCAGAAAACCCACTAATTTGGTAGGGTTAGTCTCTCACCGACGAATTTCTGATGTATGGAACCTGAAACAAATTAATAAATTTGTTATAAAGGAAAACTAATTAAAATGACTTGAAAACTTTGAGTTTTAACGATAACGACAAAATAAAGGGTAAAGTGTACCATGATTGACTTTTTAATGTAAAAATGTGATTTTTCGTTAAAGTGAACAGTACCATGAACTTTTCGTCCCAAACAAATATAGTTTGATCCCATACATACATTCATTAAGCCTTGTCCTAGCTAGTGACTAATAATTCACTCAGGGGGCGTTTGTTTGCCCTCACTAACTGTCACTGGACTAGACTGAACTACAGTCCAATGTTTGTTATCATGCGGGACTAGTCTTAATGAGACTAGCCCGTGTAAGCAGTTCTTTAAAACTCATAAACCAAAACTATAACAACTAGGTACTAGGATTACAATACGACTGACTCACGCATAATGTAATGTAGTGTACATCAGAAATTCATTGTAGAAACACCTACTTGTATTTGATGCCATGATTGTCACGTAAGTCAGTCTTCTACTCCCACTACTCAATAGCTCCCTTACTGTATGAATAGGTTTCAGTAATATATAGGGGTTTTCACGTATGGGAGCAGGGACTATAACTTCATATATATACTGCCAAGGGTACACAACCAGCCTATTAACAGTCGTGTATCCTTATCGCCTTAATAATGAATGAGTCCTATCATGATTCAACATCTTTGCATTCAATCCTTATCAGGATTGCTTTAAGTTAGCTGCATGGAATTAGGACTCCATAGTCCTTACGAAGTAGAGACCAACTATACCACTTGCATGACAGACAACTTGAGAAACAAGCTAGCTGTCATCCAAGTAATATCAACTAATACTGATTGTCATTCATTAGAACTTTACATTCTCCCACTTAAATGTCAATGAAAAATCCCAACTCATAAGGACTCATGGTGATCATTGAGCCTTCAAAATTTGCAACCAACTTTTCCTGACAATGGGTCACTGAAAAAATTTAATGTCGAACCAAAGAAAACAAAAAACAAATTGGTATGTTATTTGCACTCCATGATTACAAGCACATAAAACTTAAAGCACGATGTTGCCATCAAAGTCATGATATCAAGAACCATTAACCAAAACAACGGCTCACAAAATAAGCACAAAAGCTGTTAGAATAAAATATGAATGAGAATATCAAAACATATTAGCTGCTGATTGAATAAAATTAACTAAAGTATTGACCAACAAAAAAAACAAACATATATAAGCATAACTATCACAGTTAATCGAGTGTTTACTCCCACTCATTAACTGCTTCAAAAGTCTCTTTAACCCCCATGTTGAAAACATGGTTCTTGAATACTCCCACTGGTAGGGCTTTAGTCATGGGATCGGCCACCATAAGAGTTGTGCTTATATGTTGAATGTCAATGGTCCATTTCTTAACTTCATCCCTCACCTTCAAATATTTCATGTCCATCAGCCTATTTGCCAAAGATCTCTTATTGTTTTTAGAGAAAAATACAGCTGCTTTATTATCACAAAATAGCTTCAATGGTCTGTTAATATTGTCCACAATTTCCAGTCATTTTATCATATTTCTCAGCCATATTGCTTGCTTGGTTGCCGTGTAACAGCCAATGAATTCAGCTTCCATAGTTGACGATGCAATCGACTTTTGCTTGGCACTTTTCCATGATATTGCACCACCAGCAAGTAGGAATAAATAACCATTAGTAGACTTCTTATCATCAATACATCCTGCCAAATCCGAATCAGTGTAGGCTACTAACTCCAACTCATCGACTTGACCATAGACAAGCATGAAATTTCTGGTTCTTTTAAGGTATCACTACACTTTCTTGGTTGCAGTCTAGTGAGCTGCCCCAAGATTTGACTGAAATCTTCCCAGTACACTCACTGCAAATGCTAAATTCGGCATCGAGCATACTTGAGCATACATCAAACTGCCCACAAGTGACGCATAAGGCTTGGTTTTCATGTTGTCCTTTTCCAGATCATTCTTGGGACTTTGATCATTACTGAACTTGTATCCCTTCCTAATTGGCAACTCACCACTGGAGCAATTTTCCATGTTAAATCTCTTGGTTATTCTGTCCACATACAGTATTTGAGAAAGTCCAAGAGCTTTCTTGCTTCTGTCTCTAACAATCTCAATTCCCATAACAAACTTCGCTTCTCCCAAGTCCTTCATATCAAAACTGTTAGCTAGCATCTCTTTGGTTGATTGCAGAAGAGTCATATCTGAGCTAGCAATTAAAATATCATCAACGTATAGAACTAGGAATACAACTTTGGAACCACTAATCTTGAGGTACACACATTCATCCATCTTATTTTCCTGAAAGCCAAATGATGACATGACATGATCAAACTTTTTGTTCCATTGTCTAGAGGCTTGTTTCAATCCATAAATGGATTTATTTAATTTGCAGATCATAGACTCCTTCCCCCTTTCAACAAATCCTGGTGGCTGGTGCATATAAATATCTTCCTCAAGGTCACCATTGAGAAATGCGGTCTTGACATCCATTTGATGAAGTTCTAGGTCAAAGTGAGCAGTTAAAGCTAGAATCACTCACATAGAATCTTTTGTGGATACGGGAGAGAATGTTTCATTGTAATCAATTCCTTCCCTTTGAGTGAAACCTTTAGCTACTAACCCTTGCCTTATGTTTGTCAATATTGCCTTGTGAGTTTCTTTTGGTCTTAAAGACCCACTTACAACCTACTGTTTTTGTAACACCTGCAAGTTTTGGCACAAGACTCTAAACTTTGTTTTTCTGCATTGAATCGATCTCTTCCTCCATTGCTTGGTGCCATAAGGATGCTTTCATACTGGTAATGGCTTGATGGTATGTTGCAGGATCATCTTCATCTCCTATACTGAATTCTGCTTCATTTAAGTATACAAAATCTAGAAGTATATTGGTTTTCCTTGTTCTTTGGGACCTTCTAACATTTTCATCAGCTGGTATTTCAGTTGGAGCTTCATTTTCTTCAATGGGAATGTTCAGTGGCTGCACTTCTACTTCTTCGTTTATGGTACTAGTTCCAGCGACATCATTTGAAGCTGCATCTTGAGTGAATGCAGTCGGTGCTTCAGTATTTATTTGAAGTGGAACTGTCATCGGTGGGAGAATTATTAGTGTTGGCATCTGCAATATTGCTTCTTGCTGATCAAACAAAAAATTGTCATTGTTGCTCTGTTCTTCAAACTCAAGTGGTTGTGAAGTAGTGGCACATGAACTCAACTCCTCAGGTTCTTCTATAAACTTTGCATTGTGAGTTTCCATTATTCGAGACTAACCGTGAGGACAGTAAAATTTAAACCCTTTCGATTTTTCCGAGTAACCAATAAACCTGCAACTTCTTGTTCTTGGATCAAGCTTCTTGTTTTTACAGCCCCATATGTGAAAGTGATTGAAGCTTGGTCTTCTTCCAGTCTAAGCTTCAAAAGGCACTACTGTCATTGACTTACTTGGTACTCTATTGATGATGTAGTTGGCAGTTTTCAAGGCTTCCCCTCACAGAAACATCGGTAGTTTTGATTGTGCAAACATTGATCGAATCATGTCTTTTAGTGTCCTATTCCTCCTCTCTGCCACCCCATTTTGTTGTGAAGTCCCTAGGGTTGTGTATTGAGCAACTATGCCATTGTTTTGAAGATATGTAGCAAAGGGTCATTTGTGCTGTCCAGCTTCAGTTTACCTGCCAAAATACTCACCACCTTTATCGGATCTTACGATTTTAATATGTTTTTCTAATTGTTTTTCAACCTCTAACTTAAAGACTTCGAAACAATCTAATGCTTCAGACTTTTCAGAAATCAAATAAACAAAGGCAAAGCGTGAAAAGTCATTAATGAAAGTGATGAAATATGTCTTTCCACATATAGTTTTGTTTGGAAAAGGTCCACAAATGTCAGTGTGAGTGATTTCAAGTAGGTGTTGACTGTGTGTTGAGCCCATTTTTCTCGTGTTGGTAAGTTTTCCTTTAAAACAATCTGTACAGGTTTGAAAATCGTCAAAGTTCAATTGGGATAATAAGTTTTGTTTGCTCAAAGTGATGATTCTCTCCTTCAAAATGTGCCCCAACCTCTTGTGCCAAAGCATAGAGGATTTTTCAGAAGTGAGCAGCCTTTTAGAACCAATACTTTGAATATTAAAACATTCATGCACATATGAACATTCCATTTGCCACATATCAGTTTGTAAATGAGCAATACCAAGCAAGGAATTCATATTATTTAATTCGAAAAACCTTATACTTTCATTGTCCCCAACAAAAGAAATACCTAACTTAACTAATTTGGATGTAGAAATTAGACTCCTTCTCATTGAAGGTACATAAAGTACTGGATTTAAATCTAAAACAAAACCAGATGACATAACTAATTTGACACTCCCAATAGACTTGACAGCAACCTTGCTCCCATTCCCAACATAGACATTGTAGACTTCATTGTTTACTTCCTTTGTTTTTTAGAAGCCCTGCAAAGAATTAGTTATGTGAATTGAACGTCCAGTGTCAAACCACCAGCTTTGTGGAGGAACAAAAATCAAATTAGACTCTACACAGACAAAAACATTTGTTATTTTACCTTTCTTTGTAAGCCAATTTTTGAAACCGATGCAGTTCTTTCTCAAATGACCTGTTTCTTTACAAAAATAGCATTCATTTTCCTTTTCTATCTCAATGTTCACTGGTTTGAGTTTGAAAGATCCTTCAGAAATGTTAGCATTTTTAAAAGAAGAAGAAATTACATTCTTCTTCTTCTTACCAGCAGTAAATGATGAACCAACATTAAATGACTTGGACCCTTTCTCCATTTGAACCAGGTTCACTTCACCAGTTTTGTCAACTTTAAGTTGCTTCTCCTCTTGCACACACATTAAGATCAGTTCATTTATTCCCCATTTATCTTTCTGTGTGTTGTACGAGACATTCAGCTGACCATACTTAGCAGGTAGTGAGTTTAAAGCCATATGAACCAAGAATTGATCAGTCATAGGTACCTCTAAGTCTTTCAGCTTCAGAGAAAGATCGACCATTCTGAGAATGTGCTCCCTCACACTCCCTGTGCCATCAAACTTCATGGAGGTAAGCTGAGTAAGGAATGTACCTGTCTCTGCCTTTTCTGATTCTTTAAATTTTTCTCCAACAACATCTAAAAATTCCTTGGCATTGTCAAGCTTTAGAATCCCTCCCTTGACAGGTTGTGCCATGGCTTTTGTCATGATCATTAGGGACATTCTGTTGGCTCTATCCCATTTTTCAAATTTCGATTTTTCATCAGTTATGCTCTCATCTGTTAAGGCTGCAGGTTTGTCTTCTTTCAATGCCAAGTCAAGGTCCATCAGCCCCAAAACAATCTGTACATCCTCTTTCCATTTCTTAAAGTTGAAACCAGTAAGGGTTTCGATGTTGTTGAAGTTAAGAGAGGTCATATGTGGGGCTGCAAAGTATAAACATTTCTTAGTGTCAGTATATTCAATCAGCATTTTTTAACAAGTAATAAGGAAAACTTTCACATAATGTTTTCCTTTCACATCAACAAGCATATGAACACAGCAACATCTTTAGACAGATGCTGTTCATATTAATTTTGCATGGTTGGAAAATAAGATACAAGGTCAATTTACATGTTTTCAACACATTTGAGCAAATGAATAATGTAATCTTGTCAATCTCACGTTCCACTATACATTGAATCATTTAAACAAACTGAATAATAAACACTTTTGAGCAGATTATCATTCAAATGCTTTTAAACGAGTCACCAGATCAATATGTTTGATTCACAAGTCAAAACAATAATCTAAACACTTTTGAGCAGAATAGGTATTGTTTTCTTGTTTTAGTTGTTCACATGTTATCATTATAATAACATGAACCTTATAGTCTTGCACATCTCCATTAGTGTCTTTGAGTAGTCATATCTGCCATCGTTAGAGAATCTCTTCCTGATAAAACTTGAACAAACACATCATTCTGATATAAAATGTGTGTGTGTGTGTATATATATATATATATATATATATAACCAATTTTAATGAATGTAAGCATGCATCGACATTATCAGATATGACGAAAAATTTGCAGCGGAACGACCAAGATTTTAAACAGAATATTCAATAGTGTAAGATTTTGTATGAACCCTAGCCATGTTGAGTGGCTCTGATACCACATGTAAGCAGTTCTTTAAAACTCACAAACCAAAACTATAACAACTAGGTACTAGGATTACAATACGACTGACTCGTGCATAATGTAATGTAGTGTACATCAGAAATTCATTGCAGAAACACCTACTTGTATTTGATGCCATGATTGTCACGCAAGTCAGTCTTTTACTCCCACTATTCAATAGCCCCCTTACTGTATGAATAGGTTTCAATAATATATAAGGGTTTTCACGTATGGGAGCAGGGACTATAACTTCATATATATACTGCTAAGGGTACACAACCAGCCTATTAACAGTCGTGTATCCTTATCGCCTTAATAATGAATGAGTCCTATCATGATTCAACATCTTTGCATTCAATCCTTATCAGGATTGCTTTAAGTTAGCTGCATGGAATTAAGACTCCATAGTCCTTACGAAGTAAAGACCAACTATACCACTTGCATGATAGACAACTTGAGAAACAAGCTAGCTGTCATCCAAGTAATATCAACTAATACTCATTGTCATTCACTAGAACTTTACAGCCCGAACTCGCCTACACTAAAGGCTTCACTAAGAGGTCTTAGTGAGACCCCCAAAAAACCATGGGATTGCTAGTCCCATCTCCTTCTTCTGCAAGCAGCGTTGTGCCAACCCTTCCCCACGTTTTTTCGTCACCGTGTCTGCTAGAAAACTCACCTTTATCTCTCTAAAACAGAAATCAGAAGTCACAGAAGATATTCCATTGAAGACTGACCTTCATATCTCTAAAAACAAAGCAAAAACCAAGAACGGAAAAAAGGGGAAAAAAATTCACTTCTTGCGCAATCAGCAGAGAAAGCAAGAATGAAGAAAAATAAGGGAATCCACAGTTCTCTGCCCACTCCCAACAGCTCATCACACTCAGTTGGAGAACCAAGTCGTACATGGGTTCAACCGCGACCTCAGTGGAGATGGAGAGATTGGGGATTTTGACTGAATTTTTGGGGTGGGGGATGAGATGGGTTTGTGGGAATAGGAGGTGAGGAAGATTGGGGATTTTAGTTGCATCGTTGGTGAGGCAAATGAAGAGACTCTATGCCATCACTTTGGTTGCATTGCTTGTTTGGGTTAGAGAGAGACGGTGGGAGGGAGAGAAAGGGCCGGTGGGTGGGAGGGAAAAAAATGGGGAAAAAGGGAAAGGGGTATGGAGAGGCGGAAGGTTATAAGGATTGGAGGGATGATTCAAGAAAAAAAAAAAAGGCCAAAAAAAAGTATTAATAAAATATTTATTAATATTTATTAAATTAATATAAAATATTTTAATATTGCAATCCTGCTTCTTAGTCCGACACTGTACCAAATATTTCACTAAATCAATTCAGTTTAGTCTATTTTAAGCCAGTCCAGCTTAGTCCCTAAAGCTAGTTCAGTCCGAGATAGTCCGGTACAACATACACACCCTCATAATCTTAAGATAGAGAAGAAAAAAAACTATTTTCGGATTACACCCAAGAAATTGCCCCTTGGTCAATACCTAGAGGCACTGCAGACTGCACTAGATCGATCTTGTAACCATTATTATATTACATTCCAGCTTTTGGGGACCCCAGTCTAGGAATTAATAAACAAAGTCAAAGGAGATTATTGTCTAATCGTTTGTAACATAATTAGTAGTTAAACACACATAAGTATACTCTACGAAAAGCACTAATATATATTAACATTTGAACCGACTTTTATTTTCTAATGAAATAGGCGGCTCCAATGGTAGAAACGATGCACCAGCAGAAAAATTCGGAAAGACATTTAGAATGGATTAGTGAATCGATGGTGTGCCTAATGAAGTGCTAATTGCTTTGGATTGGATGGGCAAAACTTGGACAAATTTTTAATTATGACGGGAACACAAGTGGTATACCACGTGTTTTAATAGAAGTGGTGAGAATTTTTATTTTTTTAGTTATTAGCTTTTTAGCACACATATCCCACAATTTGTATAGTGACACGTGGTGTACCACCCAGTGTACCGGTCAAACTGAAAAATCTCTCCAAAAGTTGAAGCATTAACGAGTGTGCAGTATACATGTTCAAATAACTTCAGGCTTAGCAAGACTTGATGAAATTGCGATATGCATGCTATTTCTGGTAAAAAAAATTTGCGTGCTGCGCGCACTATTCTTACTGACCCCCCCTAATATTATTTCATAAATCCACCATTGGTTGTAATTGTTAAAAAAATGTTGAAACAAAATTTTCCGTAGTTGAAATGTTAGTGGAATACGAAATCCACTATTAAAATGAATTAAAAATAAATTAAATATTGATGTCAAATCACGAAGCCTTCAAATGCAATTAGCAAATAACATTTCGGTTGGATAGACTTTTGATGTTAAATATGCACAATAACATTCCAATTAGAATTTTGTAATCTCTTTTGGAGATGCTCTTAGAGGTTTTAAGTTTTAATAAATTTCTTCTTCATCAAAAAAAAAGAAAAAAGATGCATCCAATATAAAATATTTTAAATGACGGTTTTGTCCTTACGCTACTACTTTATACCACCTTCATCCCTGAGATTCCTTCTGCTACATTCAGGCGTCACGTTCCATTCTATGTCAATAAAAAGGGCACAACCGGGTGGTGGCGTGGAATTGGGTGCAGCGGTGGCTGCTGCCGAATTCTCGGCTTTCCTTTCGTTTTTCTGCTTTGGGCCCACGGTGTGGGTTGGGCTTTGTTGTGGTTTATTCGGCTGGTCCTTTTTGCTGGTATATGTACGTTTGTTTTTGGACCTTTGTTTGTACGGTTTGTAAGTTTGGTTTGTTCTTGTGGTATTTCTCCACACAAAAAATAAAATAAAATAAAAAAGGCACAACTTGTCATGCTTACTAACTGTTAGCGAAATAAATTATACGATTTGAAAGAGAGGTAAAAATCATCGTTTATTTTCTTACATCAATAAGCGTTATCTCCAAAAATAAATTATACGAGTTGAAAATCTTCTCGTTAATAATGAATGACATAAAATTGACAATTCGTCATAAGATTACTACTTATTTTCTTTCTGCTCAACACAAAAATGAATTAAATAACATTTTATAAAACTAATTTATTGATGATTCATCATAAGAGTACTTGTTATTATAACTGTCCCTTTGTTCAACACAAAAAAATATCTCTAAATTAAATAATATTTTATAAACTAATCTTTAAAATCTTAACTACATAAATAAAACTTTATTTGTCAACAAAAAAAAATGATAAAAAGACAATTTTATCTTCTATCACAAAACAAAATCATGGACAGTATAGTAAATTCACACAAACTAAATTTTACAGTTTTTTTTTTAAAGCATCACCCAAAGGTGATTCTATCATCCTCTAATTTTGAAAAAAAAAATAAAAATAAAAAACTTCCCTCTTTAATCCACATTTTTTTTTTCTCCCTTACTCCTTCCCATTTTAAAATAAAAATTATTTTCACACACAAAGTAAGGAGCATATGCTGGTGTCGATAAAAATAATTAATCGTAACGATTTTGACGCTTATAAGGAAATTACTGTCACATATGGGGTATTTTTCTCAAGTACTCAACAACAAAAAATTGAAAGAAAAAAAAAAAGGAAAACAGGTCAGTAAAATTCATAAAAAAAAAAAAAAATTTATGGTGGCACGGCACTGCCCACCAGCTGGAATTGGACAGTTGTGGAAATTTCTTACACACTTCACATGCCTTATCAGTCTCCCCACCAACCCCTCGATTTGTAGAAGAAGGGTTGGAGGAGATTCCAAAGCCCTTTACTTTTTCAACCTTTTTTTTTCCCTAGTTTTCTTCATTTTTTTAATCTAATTTCCAATTTCCAATTTCCAATTTCTTTCGGTTTTCTTTTGGGATTTTTTATTGCATTTTCCTTCTATAAATTGACCCCTCCATTCCTTCGCTAACCTCTTCCTCTGTCCTTCTCTCCCTCCTCTTTATTTTACGTATGGTAGTCTAAGGCTCTGAGATTAAATTCTCCTTCTGTGTTCTTTGTTTTTCTTAAGGGCCGAGGCTCTGTTGGTTTTTTTTTTTCCAGCAAATTCTGGGTGTTTTTTGCTTAATTTTGGGTTTTGATTTCTGGGTTTTTCTTTTGGGTCTTTGTGTTTTTGCTGAAAATCTGGAAAAATAAATGCTGAAGATCTGGATCTTGATGTTTGAGATTAATGTCGCCAGTTCTCAGTGAAATCCTCCGTTCCGGGTTTATGGTAGATTCCTCCCTCCGGCGCAGAACGCACCTTGTCCAATCTTTCTCCGTCATCTTCCTCTACTGGTTTTATGTTTTCTCAGAAATTAGCTCCCTGAGATATACCTAGATTATATATATTCGTGTATAATTATCTGAATAATTTAGTATTTAGCCCTTCGCGTTTAGGGTTTAATCTAAGTTTTTATATAAATCTTCATATATTTCTATGGCTTCTTCAAGCCGAAATTCCTCTGGTTCCGCTCAGCTTCAGAACTCTGCCTCTGAAGGGGATCTGCATCGTCCGGTGGATCAAAGAAAGAGAAAACGGATGCAATCGAACCGCGAATCGGCGCGGCGGTCGCGGATGCGGAAGCAGCAGCACCTGGACGATCTGATGGCGCAGGTCGCCCAGCTGCGGAAGGAGAACAACCAAATCCTGACCAGCGTAAACATCACCACCCAGCACTTCATGAATGTCGAGTCGGAAAACTCGGTCTTGAAAGCGCAGATGGGGGAGCTCAGCCAGAGACTGGTGTCCCTCGACGAGATCCTCGGTTACATCAACGGCGGCGTCGGCCACGGCGGAGACTTTGAAACCACCCCTGTTGCCGATCACAACAGTTTCATAAACCCTTGGAATATGCTTCATGTGAACCAACCAATCATGGCCACTGCTGACATGCTTCACCAATACTATTAATTAATCAATGGCCGTGATACATCAGAAAATTTTATCCGATAATATCACTGCAGCGGTATTCTGAAACCATTAACGTATAGTCATGTGTTTTAGTTATTTTGTTTTCTAAGATGCAGTTGGTTTTGAATACTGTCACAGTGACGTTATTAGTGGTTGGTGATGTTTGGAATTGCATCATAGTCTCAGATGAGTGGAGAGGAAGAGAACAACTTGTTTTTGTTTTTGCTTTTGTACTCAGATATATTAATATTAGAAGCCAAAATATGATCACTGTGATGGAGAAGGGCAAAAGTGAGAGGGATCACAGAGAAATGGGTTCTGGAATATTTGTAAATTTCTATGTTAGTATTAAATGAGTAGCCACCTGTTTGTGTACTATTTTTATTTTATTTTTCTTGTTTTTGTTTCAATGTTTGTGGTACTTTTGACTTGTTGATCAGCACTCAAAATGTTCGATAATATCAAAATGAGTAAATTATAACAATGGTTGATTAACTTTAATTAAATTGAAATAATGATTTCTCAACTCATCAAAATGGGTAGATATAATCTTTTTCGTCAACTTCGTCAAAATTTTGTATTTATGTTGAAATAACCATTGCTACAATTGGGGTCCCTCAACTCATCAAAACGTGTAAATATGATCTTTTTCGTCAACTTCGTTAGAATTTTGTCAAAATAAGTTATGTTGGAATGATCATTTCTACAATTGGGTTAAAGTTGTGGGATCATTTCTCCAGTTTAATTAAATTTGAGGGACCAATGGTAATGGATTTTTAGTTGAAGAATCATAGCTGAATGTTTTGATGAGTTGAGAGACCAATGGTAATAAATTTTTAATTAAAGAACCATTTCTCCACTTAAATTAAAATTAAGAGATCATTGCTACACTTTACTCAATCTAAATTGAAAGATCACGCCTGATTGTTGGTTGCTTTCAGAGAGTTGGTTGCAAGTTGAAACAAGTAATTATTACAATTCCACAAGTTACATGGTTTATCCAATAAGAGTAGATAACGCTTTATGGCCGTTGGTGCATTGGCGAAATGTAATTACGCTTAGGCACCATCAAATTCCTCCAACGTTCAAATACTTGCGGTGGAGATTCAAATAAATGTTTTCTTTTGACTTGTTTTGAATTCTTTATTTGGTATTTCTAAATATTTTTATGAATTTCTCATATGTATTTTACTGCTTTGTTCTCGGTGATATATATATATATATATAGATATATATATATATCTATAGATATATATATATATATCTATATATATATAGAGAGAGGGGGTTAATAATAGAGTAAATTGTAGCAATGATCCCTCAACTTTAATTAAATTAGAGCAATGGTCCCTCAACTAAAAATTTATTACCGTTGGTCCCTCAACTCATCAAAATGTGTAGCTATGGTCTTTTTCGTCAACTTCATCAAATTTTTGTCAAAATGAGTTATGTTGGAAAGACCATTGCTACAATTGGGTTAACGTTGATGGACCATTTCTTCAATTAGGTTAAAGTTGAGGAACTATTTCTCCAGTTGGATTAAAGTTGATGAACCATTAGTAATGGATTTTTAGTTGAGGGACTATAACTGCACGTTTTGATGAGTTGAGGGACCAATGTCCTCTTTTCCATGTTTTGTTGTTGTGCCAATCGGTGCTGGCTATTAGCTTCAATTTGATTATTTGACCAATGATTTTGCCTTGGTTCATTGTATTTAGATTTCTGCTAAAAGATCTAAACACTTGCCTGTCGATATTGCTTCCACCCAATCAGGAATCTAGATTTGAATAAATGATAAACTGATATTATCAGATAAAAAATTATATAATTTTTACATGTTAAAAAATAAGTAAACGACATATAATTGGTAGATTAATAATCAATGTTCTAAAAAACGCCCTAGGCGGAGCCTAGCAACCGAGGCGTTTTTGGGCAAATCGGGCTGAAAAATCGGGTTGGGGCTAGGCGGCTAGCTGGGCTAGGTGGCCCTAGGCGGTCCTAGGAGGTTTTTTTTTATATTTTTTTTATTAATTGTGTGTTTTTTTCTTTTTTGGTTTCATGGTGGTATACTTATGGAAATGGTGTATCTAATTTGCATATGATGGATTAACTACAAGTTCATCCAATACTTATGGAAATAGTATACCTAATTTGCATTTTATCATTATTTTATTATCCATACAAGTATAGTTTTTTTTTTTAGGTGTCAATATGCACTTATTTATAAGATATACAAGAAATTTACCTAAATCCGCCTAGGCCGCCTAGCCGCCTAGGCGCTAGACGCTAGCCCGCCGCCCGACTAGCGCCTAGCGTTTTTTAGAACCTTGTTAATAACACTAGATAAGAGTGTGATCTTGATACTAATGATACATAGCATGAATGAACTATTACTTTACTATCTAGGTAATTAGATCATAAGGAAAATTAACGAAAATGGCTTGAAAACTTTGAGTTTTAACGAAAATGACAAAATAAAGGGTAAAGTAAATAGTAACATGATTGACTTTTTAGTGTAAAAATGTGGTTTTTCATTCAAGTGAACAGTACCGGGAGCTTTTCGTTAAAGTTCCCAATATCATATTCCCTCGATGTGGAATATGAATTGATGACGGTATTTCCTAGAATATTAGATTATTAATCAATGCTATATTCTAGCTGTATAACATTTTAACTTTGATGTTCATCCGTATATACTATAAATTTTGAACGGATAACACCCACGTAATTTTATTTTATTTTATTTTATTTTTGGTCAACCTGAGAGAAAGGCCCAAAACAGAATAACACAAAACAAAAAACCCTACAAGACTAGCTTCCTCCGCCGCCGTCGAAGAACCGGCCGCCAACCACAATTCAGTATTCCAGGCCAAAGATCTCACCAAACACAGCCCCAAAGAAAAAGGCTCCATCTTCCTCCACCAAACACCACACAAATCGAAACCGCAACCACCAAATAAAGAAGCCAGAGGGAAAGAACTTTCCCCCAGCAACAAAGCCGAAAACGGCATACAATTGGAAGGTGGTGATGGGTACACCATATGAGCCGAAGCTCTGCACATCTTCCTAGAAAACCGCAAAACGCGACACCCAGGTAATTTACCTATACTTTTCCACCAAAAAATTCCTCGTAATCATGGTGCACCTATAACCTCAACAAAGTATGATTGGAGCAAAATATAAAATAGAGGGACAAAATTGGAATTGGAGGTAGGCAAAGTAAGAACTTCAAACTCTAGCATATGCATATGCTACATTCTTCAGAAGCAAGAAGGAAAACCCAGATTCTTTTCTTTCTTCTCGATTCACATGGGTTGACATGGAATGTCCCTCTTGTTTTATTTTAATTTATTAGACACTTAATTATCCACGTAATTTCTACATATATCAAAATATCTAAATAGCGTGTGCGATGCAACTTCTTTTCCTTGGTCCTTCCATTAATTAATTTTATAGAAAAATATAACAAGAAAAGTAAGACAACGAGAGGGAAGGAGCTTTCATCCTTTCGATTTAACCAAGATAAAACCAGTAGTAATTAACTTTAATTTTAAGCTCTATATATGTATATAGTATTGTAATTTCACAAGCATATAACTGCAGTTTAATGATATTTTTTTCACTTAATTAGGAGGATTAGTTTGAATATCGTAGATAACGAGTTTGATACTAAATTTTGTGACTGATCATAGTATAACTGAATCAAAGTTCTCACTTAAT
The DNA here is from genome assembly GCA_024362995.1 of Heteromeles arbutifolia. Taxonomy (NCBI): domain Eukaryota; kingdom Viridiplantae; phylum Streptophyta; class Magnoliopsida; order Rosales; family Rosaceae; genus Heteromeles; species Heteromeles arbutifolia. The sequence continues at coordinate 1,275,080 of JANCRC010000001.1, read as the reverse complement.
GTAAATATAGTATTGAAAAGAAAAGAAAAAATCATATTAGTAAATAGTAATGAAATTACGTAGGGTCATTGAAGGAAGTTGGTCAATTAGGTGGACAATATATTTAACAATGGTGGAATATTATCTTAGAAAAAGAGGAAGTAAAAAAGGATGATGAAATCATTTGTCACGCCTTTGCTGTATAATATTGTAATTAATTAAGTTTAAACAATGGATTAAGAAGATGATGAAAGCATCTTTTTATTAGCAGCCATTAATTAAAAGCCACGGGTGATTATCATTTTCTCCATCATATTAGAGGACTTTTGGTGTAGTGGGAAGCCAGTTATTTATATAAATAAATGGCTTATTGTTTTTGAACAAAGGTTAGTGATCATCTAATTGTAAGCAAAGGGTTTTGGGTCGTTGTTTACATTTTAAAGTAAATAGTTAATTACAACAAGAAACAAGCTAGGGCAGATTATAATAAATAATCTACATTACATAGATTTCCTCCAGAAAAAATAAATCTTTAGTTGGGTATGACGAATATAAGGAGCCGTTTTTAACATTCGAAACAGTCAACCATTACTATTTGTATTGGGAGAAAATGGGAACGACCAACTTATTATATTTCATAAATAAAAATGTGCTGCTCACGTAATGAGATGATCGTAAATGTAAAAGAAAAAACATATATACATGTTTTAAGATTTCTCTAGTGTAGCCAATATTCAAACGATCATAATCAATAACTATAGTGGAACCACGAGCTGGTGACTCGGTAGTAAAGAGCGGATTGCGAGGCTTCCTTCAAACTAGAGGTCTTGGGTTCGAAACCCGCTGCTAGTGTGAAAGTCAGACTTGTGGCCAAAGGGAGGCTGAAATGCCTCTGTGAGTCTTCCCAGCCCTTAAGAATGGTAGATAACCGTGGCTCACCACAAGTTGTTTCCCTTTTGAAAATAAAAATAAATAAATAACTAGAGTGGCTTATGTAAATTGAATTTATCGAAGTTAGGTTTTACAATATGTGATATAAAATCCACCCATACTTTCCACACCAACCCTTAGGAACTTCCATTTCATTCGATATTTTTAAGGGAGTCTTAACCAAACACTTTTGTTACTGTTCACTTTTAACATTAAGGATATTTTTACTCTATAAAGTCACTCCTGATTCTATTTACTTACAACACATTTTTGTTCTTTTGGTTAAAACTCAAAGTTTTCAAGCCATTTTAATTAGCTTTCCTTATTTTTTAACCCATTAAATTAATAGCGGTGTCTAGAAAATTTTGATCTTTGGATTGAATGGATTGAAAATGATCAATAGACAAGAATTAACAAGAGTATGTGAGAAGTAAAAAAAGAAGTGTGAATAACACTACCCAAACTAATTTGATGACAACGAAGTAGGGGCCACCTCTCCAACGTAAGATTTGGTTTTATTGTTTTTTTCAGTTTATATGCTTTTTGGAAAGGGAACATTTCTACTCATCATGTTCACCATTACTGTTAGATGAGTTTAAACTACACAAATTTTAAAATTTAAATTTATATAGCGGTGATAAATAAGACGATGAGTATTACTACCAATTGAGAGTAGGGAATAAAAAATGCAGTATGTTGAAATTGGATTGCAACTTGCAAGCATGAAAGGCAAACACCGTGTGCTGTGATGTGAGATTAATAACGACATGCATCTTATCTTAGGGAGTCAGGGACAATGTTAATTCAACAAAATTTTAATAGGTTGATGTTTACATCATTGAAGTCATCGACACTGTTCTATGTAAGTGTGTAGAGTTTTCTTATCTACAAAGTAGAAACATCGTTTTAGGTTGGAATATCGTGCATGATGCTTTGTTTTCCTGTTGGGGAGAGGACGACAATGAACCCTTCATCATCCATTTTGCAAGTTCCTAACCATGACAAGAAATTATATGCACACGAGATGTTACAGATACGTTATCTCAAGCGAATTCATAATTTCTGTACGTGAAAATTAAAAGCACATAGTAATGAATGATCGGGTTGAGATACATGACTTATATAATATGAGGTGGGTCATGTAATGGTTTTTTTTTTAGCCAAAATGGTCATGAGACTGACATAACTCTTCACCTTGGTCGCTGAGATTTAAAAATCGATAGAAGTGGTCACTGAGATTGTCCACCATTAATCATTACGTGAAAAAACTCTGTTGAATTGAGAGTATTTTTGTCAAATCAATCCCTCAATTTGAACGAGTGGTTTCTTCAAATTAACGGAGTTTTTTATTTTTATTTTTTTTCAAATAAGGGTCAAAATGATTGACAATCGATAATCTCAAAGGCCATATCCATTGATTTTAATACTCAGAAAGCAAAGTGAGAAGTTACGCCAATTTCATGGACTATTTTGGCTAAAAAGTTGTTATGTAATATGTGCAAAAAGTGAGACACAACCTCAAGATAGAAATTGAGTTGTATTTGAATGACTTGGGGAGGTAAAGCTAGCTAGGTCAACCCAACCCTACCCTAATTAAAAAAATAAAATTAAGGTTAGGTTGGGTTCAGACGGGTTTTAAGTTCATTCTAACTCACCCGACCAATTTAAAAATCGGATTGAGTATGGACGAATTCAGGTTGTCTCAACCCAAGTTGTACCCTTACCATTGCATCCCAGGTGCAAATGAATTTCTCTGCCTCAACCAAACCTCTAGGTATGAAATTTACAATTGAGGCCCACTATTTATTTTCTGTCGCCAGAGGTCCATTCACAATATCAGAATGCAAATCAGCCCAAACCCACCCTCCCACAGAAATGAAAAAGAAAAGGAATTCCAAATGGGCATAAAATTATAATCCAAATGGGCACAAACCCAGCTGATTCAATCACAACACTTACACAAATGCTGCTTTAACAAAAACTAATTTCGGATTTTCGAAAATAATTACTTTGGCTAACAAGTTTTCACCTCGCACAACAAATTCCAAACAATGCAAAGACAACATTCTTTATGAGTTTCTCTTCCCCTTTCGTTCGCTCTATTAGTCATATGGAATTTGAATATATGCAGCATCGCAGACGAAGGGGATATCAGCGTACATGCCAGCAAGAGCACACCGTATGGCTTCCAACACGGTAAAAAGGTAAGCAAATGCAATGGCCGTCCAGAAGTGCATCCCAACCTTACCCCAGTAGACAGCAAGCGGCATCCAACGGCTCACAGTCCCTATCACCTGCAAGGCGATCTCCAACAGCATGCCCATCACCACATGAAATCTGAAGAAATGAGGCCATTCCTTTCTCCTCACAACTCCCAGATATGCAACGAAAAAGTATGCCATCAAGAACCAGCTGGGCAACCTCCCAATGGCTCCGAGGAAAGGGTATGTTAAGAATTCAAAGTCCTCCAGGAAAGGGTGTAGATGATACGCTGTCTCAGCATACATCCATGTCTCGTGTAGGGGCATCAAATAGGGGAGACAGGCTAACGTCCTCCACCACCACTTTGGCTTCTTAGTCATTGGAGGGAACCGAAAACTGTATGGAACATCCTTAGATGCTTGAGGGGCCATACGAGATTTGCATCTTCTTTGCAACGCGGGGATTGTGCGTAACAAGCTACCATGACCCCCACTTAAAAATGGGCTTGATGCAATACAAGTGTTCAGAGGTGGCATAACTACAACGAAAACAATGTCGAACGAAAACCATCACTCAACTCATCATATGGATTGGCAAATGGTCCGTCAAATGCTATTTGAGCAGATAAACAGATAGGATTGAGGACTACATACTCGCATACCGGAAATAAACAATCAGGACATTCACAATGCAATATACAACCGGAATTTACCTTCCTGCCGAGCTCTCCATGAACCGACGCATGGAAACGCAGACGCCTTAGTTCGAAAACGGGGAGCACATGACACCCCGAAATTCACAGAACTGCACCCGGCGGGCATGGCGCATCCATTCAGAATCATAGCCAAGTACCTGATAAAATAAAACCCAATTTCACAAGTGGAAAACGTAATCCAGATAAAGGGATATGATTTTTCTCCAACTTCTCCAGTTACTAATGTACAATGGAGCCCAGTAAACGCAAAACATGCAGAAATCTTTCAGCTTGGAAAAAGGAATAAGATATGAACCCTAAATTTAATTCCAGGAAAAAAACAGAGAAATGAAATTATCTGTTACCCAAAAAGCCCTAAATTTCATATAATAAATGAGGAAAAGAGATTACCTAGAACAGCAAGGATGGGAACCAGAGCCGCAGCACCGCCTTAAGACTGCGCAACTTCAATCGAATTTTTTAGGGTTTTCCGATTAATTTCTTGTTGCTGTTGGTAGAGATGAGACACTGTATCTTGTTCTGAAGAGTGAAGATTGATGAGAGACAGAGAGAGAGAGAGAGCAACGAGCCAGATAGAGAGACAAACACTGAGGCTGACGGCCTGGGCTGTGGATCAGGACAAACCCGGCCCGTTTGGAGATGATGCGGGTTATTCATAAGCCGTATGTTTACTTGGGCCAGTAGGGCTCAGTATAGCCCAAACGCCCTTTCACGTGCGACGACTTTTGTGCGTAATGACGACTTTTGTGCATAATGCGTAGCACGTGGATATTGTGCGTAACGGCTAACACATGGATAATTCTTATTAGGTGACGTGAGAGCACATGCATAGTTCGATTCTTTTTAGGCCAAAGGAAAACTAACGAAAAGTTCAACTTTTAACGAAAAATGACAAATAAAGATGTAACAAATAGTACCAGGGAAAGGTTTTTTTTACATCTAATGTTCCAAACGCACTGAAAAATGACTCCATCATCACTTTCATAACATTTCATACGCAAACAAATTTACATTATACAAAATTATATGTATATACCATTGATGAATTCGAATTCACTGTCCAAGATCTTCTCTAGATTTTGATTTCCTGGTATCCATATCACTTTCTCTTAAACTTACCTAATCTGCCACATATGATACAAAACGAATCGCAAAAGTGTCCTGCAAGTTAAGAATCGGAGCGGCTCTTTGCTTTCTGCAACACCTCCCTTAGAACCGAAGCGATCCTTTGTGCCATGTGCGGTTCCAAAAATCTTTCCTTCACTCTCTCGTAACCCTTCTTGCCCATTGTTAACCTCCTCTCTACGTGCGTCGCCAATTTTACAATGTTATTGGTCAGTGATGCCGTACCTTCTTTACCCACAGGATGCAGCAGTCCTGTCGTGCCATTCCCTACAATCTCCATGGTGCCTCCAGCTGCTGTGCCCTGGAGCCGCTCAAATGAATTAGAGAACCCGATTAATTGGAAGGTAGGAAGGTAAGATCCGAGAAACTAAGATAAAGATATAGATGACAGAAATATCAAGCAGATCTACATGACTGGTAATTGATGCATCGGAAAATGAAGTACAATTGTGTAGTAAGGGAAATACCAGCACAGGCAGCTGAAAAGCCATTGCTTCAATAGTTATCCTTCCAAAACACTCCCCTCGGGCCTGCACATGATGACAGAGTTAAGCTTCTTATGTGATGATGCACGAATCAAAACCTAAATAGAACACTTATTCTATTCTACCTGAGAATTCTGAACAAGAACATCAATGGATGCCAGATAAGGAGCTACAGTAAGGGTTTTATTCACGAAGTGAACACGATCCTGAATCTTTTTCTCTATCACATAGCTGCGCAGTTCTGATTCAAATTTTGTCTGCTTACTCATATCACTTCCCACTACTACTGCATGCATAGATGGCACCTGCAATTTCTTCTCCTTGATAATTTGCAGACTTTCATAAAAGGAACGAAGAAATAGATCCTGACCTTTTCCACGCGAAACACCTGCAGGTTTACCACACGTGGTCCTTTAGATTTGCAAAGATAAACAAAGAACAAAACTGGAAACTTATTACAGAGGTTTAGTTGCAGGAATTCAAAATTCAAAATACAGACGTTTAGTTGCAGGAATTCAAATAACAAAGAAGGCATACTATTAATGATGGCAAAGAGTAGATCTTCATTTCGTACTCCAAGAGACTCTCGGACATGCTCACGAAGAACCCTCCTGGATACACTATCTTCAGCAATCTCCATTAGCTCCTTGCTATTTCCAAGGTGAACAACATAGGCTTCAGGCATTTTGATCCTACAGAACGCAAACGAAACATATCATCCACAAATGGTAACACAGCTTTCCAGAATAAGAATGATAGAATATGGTGCATGCGATTTTATGCTTCTTACCCTAAACGTTCCCGAGTCCTATTCTTCCAATATTCTGCAGTTGTATGTGAATCAATCATGGCACCTGCAACGAAAGGGAGGTGCTTAACATACTCCACTTTGAAATAATGCCCTCGCATTTCATGAATCCACCACAACACCTTTGGAAGAACACGAGGAACATTTTCCTTCAGAACAGCATCCAACCATTTTCCAGCAACAGCAGTATTTAAAACAACCAAATCAGCCTTAAGAGCTGTATCTATAGCTTTTTGACCCTTTGCAGGGAAGACCTAACAAGCATTGGAAAGCACAAAATTAGAAAGGCACCAGTACAGGGACACCCAAGAAATAAAGAACTATGCTAAAATAATATATTCATAGTAATATATTACATAAACTCGACACCTCAGGAACTTAAAATGTACGGATGCTTCTCCCTGAATACACAACAATAGTAGAAAAAACAGAAAACGAGATCAAGAGGAGTGGGCAGTTAAGATTTTGCAAGCACAGACTCATATAGGAAATTTTGATTCCAAACATTCAACCCCAGATGGAGGCATCAACTCTTTTTAATTGACATACCGGCTCCATTGCACATCAGAGGGCAAAGAACATGACTTTTGAGCAACTTGACCCGTTAGCAAAACTTTTACACCTGACGGTCCAATTTTCCAGCCACATTTCTTATGATCAATCGAAAAACTACCGTCTTAGTGACAGCAGAACTACAGCTCCACAATCCAGTACGCACAACTTGTACTCATTCGTTTACGAGTAACAACATCCCCCACCAATACAAAAACAAAAGATAAAAGTTTATTGTTTGAAAAATTTCGGTCACTCCAACTCGAATGCCAACAAAAAACCGTAACATAAATGCAATATATATTCTTAATTCCAAATTGCAAAACTCCTATGAAACCTAATACGTATTTTTCGTATCGTAGCCGTAGACCAATTTTGAGCAGCCAAGCAATGTCAGAGCATAAAGCACAAGTGAGCATATATTCGCAATGTAATGTTCGAACAAAAATTGATTAGAAATTGAAGTAAAGTAGAGAAAGAGATGTCACCTGTACTCCCCGGTCCAGCATTTTGTTCTCCAAACTGTAAACCACCTCGCCGTCCTCCTCCGCCTTCTGGTTCGTTATCCAAACAACCTCCGCCCCCACTCCTCTCAGCAAGAACGCCAGCTCCATCAGCAACAATGGACCTCCTGTTCCATTTTTTTACAGTTAAAAAAAGAGGGAAAATAAAATAAAATTGAAAAGATAGAAGCTTTTTCAATTTCCAATTTTTACTTTCTGCTTTCCGATTTTCCGAGAAAATTAAAGATTTTTACCGGAAAGGGAGAGCTCGTGGGAGACCAAGAGAACCAGCTTGGACTTCATAAAGTCCAGAGGGTTCGGTCCGCCGGTCCCCGCGGCTCGACCGGCGGCGGAGTGGACCACCTCGGCGGTTCTATCACTTCCATCACCGAAACGACCCCCAGTGTTCGCGCTGCACGAATCGAACGCAGTTCTCATAAAGAAAACCATGGCGGTGGAGAGTGAAAACAGTGCCAGAACCAGCAAGGACCATTTCTTCTTCTGCACTCCCATCCACGGATTCGCCGGCTTCCCCATCAGTGTCTTGCGATTGCATGAATGAATTTCATATGCTGTGAGTTTCGGATTCGGGGATTTGCAGGCTCCGATCTGGAACGGCAAGAACGACAATGCCGAAGAATCGAAGAAGATTAAATCTGAGAAATTTTTAGTGGCGGGTCGGTGGGTGGGCTCGACACGGCGACAGAGCCCCACAGGGCTTTTGGGAGTCGGATTTATACGACATTTTTTTGGACTTAAAAGTTACGCCCGCATCTTTATTGCTTCTTTTGGGCTAACCATTTCTTGGGCTTCCCGTTCACGCTCATGTTTTTTTTCTTTTCTTTTTTTGGGGGTCAAATAATAGGGTTTAATCTATTAAGATCAAACTCTGGGATGTTATTTGATGGTATAACTCGTTTGAAAATACTTTTAAAACAAACAAAAAGGCTTTTGAACATAACTTTTAGACCAATCTTTAGTAAAAATCTAACTGAGTTTTGGAAAAGCTCTTTCAGTCATTTTAAAAGTACTTTCAAACGAGCTCTAAAATGGATTGAGGCTACGATACTCTGAAGTAGTGAATATTGTCATCTGTTAAAATTGAATTTTAAGTGGCGGATTATTTGATAATGATTTAAGTTGAATGCTCTTACGAAACTCTATTTTTAAAACAAGAATAAAAACAAAGTTATAAAATATTTTCAGAAGTCGTCTCAAATTATCATATTTGACCATTTCTTCAAAATAACGCATCATTGATTTTACGCCTATTTGACTGCTTCAAGTTGTTCTACATCATGTATTGCCACATTTTCTCATCACTTAAGCTAATTCTAAGAACTTCGCTTTGAAATTTTAGAATTTTAAGCAGTTGTTATCAACACTTATAAAACGACATTTTTGAAATGTCAATAACAATTTTCTTACAAAAGTCATATTGCAAATTATGTGACGATTAATGCATATTTTCAAAGTTTTAGAAGTTGATAGGATAAGTTTTTTTTTCTTAATTTAATATGTTTAAGAGGAATTAGAGAAAGAGAAGTAGGAACAAAAGAAAAGAAGAAAGAGGAAGCAAAGGTAATTAGCAAAAAGAACTTTAGCATTTCACCATCAAGCGTGCAACCACGTGAAAAGTTGTCCGTTGTGAATGGACAAAGAATCATACTTTGGTTTTTGTTTAAACAAGAATATGTATGTCCCTGGGAAAGGCATCAACCATCAAGAAAGAAAAGTACAATAAATATGTGTTTTACTTTGCGTTTATCTGGAACCTTTGCGGCATTAAAGCTACAAAGCCCTTAAGAAATTAAAAAGGGAAATTAAGAAAGTTCTTAGTACTAGAAAACTCTTCATAATTTGTTTCCAGAAACATTAAAAAGCTACAAACCAAAAAGTCTTTAATTAGTTTAAGCACACAGAAATCGACTTAGCTAGTTAATTACTTGATTAATGCGCGGCAGTTCTTTCTACTGAGCTCATTGTTTCTATGCACCATGTTTACGTGATATATGATCCTGAATTTTTCTAAGAACCCTACGTGTTTAGGGTTTAGTTCCTGTTTAGGGTTTCATCAATTTAATTATGTATGCTTTTTGTAAAAAGAAAATGTTTAATACTGGATAATTGGCCCTTGTTTCATCATGCTTATTTAAAAAGTACCACACAAGTTTAGTTTACAAGAATTGAAGGTTACAACTTGCAAACAAAACAGTCCTTAATTAATTAGTTCAAAAACACCGAAATCAACTTTAATTAGCTAGTTAATTACTTAATTAACGCGTCGACAGTTCTTTCGGACTTCGCCCTTTAATCCAGTGAGAGGATTAATGTTCCCCATCTTAACCATGGACTGAGCAAACTGCTGAAAGAATAAGCGCTCATTGTCTGCATAGGTTTTCACCAACTCAGCTGCTTTCCTTCCATTCCCAGTTAGAAGCACTTGGTCTGAAGTGAGAAGTCCTTTTCCCATAAGTAGAAGCTGGAAGTAGGTGTTGTCGAACCTTGCAGGGGAAGCAAAGTCCAAGGGAGTGATGTTGTTGTCGCCACCTCTGCTAGGGCAAACTGATTTCAGACCAAAGTAGTAACTTCTCTCTAAAGTCGAGTCCGGTTGGTCGTTCCCGTTTTGGTTGTACAGCCTCCTCTTGAACGTGGAACACTTTGCAACCCCAATTGTATGCCCTCCTGCATTGTTATAAAAAAAAAAAAAAAAGAATACCAAAATGTTTCACTTTCTCATAACCAAAATTTGCCCCTCAACTTTCAGTTTATTTCCGAGCCCCTTTAGGCTTGAATTTGTGCGTAATCGTCAAATTCATCAAATATTCTATTAATTGGATAAAAATAACCCTTAACTTGATGAAAAATTTAACATATTTGACGACATGGGACAAATTAACAACGTTTAAAAAGAATAGAAAGGTCAAAACTAACTTGAAAGTAGAAGGGAAAATCAGAATATGTCCCAAGTTGAGGGATTCCTTAAATAATATGATTACAAAAGATGAAATTGAGTATTATTGGGTACCTGAGAGGGCAACTAAGTCAGTTTCATCAAGACCTTGACGCTTGAAGGCGGTTATTAGGGTTGAGAGATTGGATCTTGGTGATGGAATGTTGCTGTTTGAGCTTTTTACACTTGCAGTTTTGGAGTCCCTTCTTCCTAGTGGCAACACCCAATTAGGTCCATCGCTCTGTAATTCCATTCCACCACATAAACCAACCAAGTTGATCACTTATTAGTAAATTAAGTAATAGTCCAGCTATGTAACATACGTTCGTTCTTTATTTATAAACCGACGTTTGAGGGTGTAATTAGTTTGCTTACTAGTACAGTGGATGCCCTAGCAGCAAGAGCGACAATGTCAGCACATGACACAGTCAGGGGACATGCTTCTTCTAGCTCGGCTTTGATCTCATCGATCACTGCAAACCCTCTCAGAGAATTCACGTTTGGACCTGCCCCCTTTTCGCTTAATATTGTCGTGCTGTTGTCTAGTAGCACCGAGGCGTCACAACCCTGTCATCCAATCATATCGTATATATATTCAGCCTTAGCCATCATATTTTATTATACATATCCAAGTAAGTTTTGATCAAAACGAACCTGAGCAAAGCAGTCATGGAAGTGAAGCCTTAGCAAAGAGGCTGCCACCCGGGGGTCCTTCCCGATGGCTCGCTGTAGCACGGAGATGACAATATCGTTAACCTGAGGGCACGACGAGTCGTAGAATTGTGGGAAAAGACCGTCAGACCCACCGGCCGGAGCATGCCCACCACCATGATGATCAGTACTAGGTTTACTTCCCCATCCGGATCCCCACCCGAAGTTGAGCCCTTCTGGGTGAGCGGCGGAGTGCGTGGCTGAGACCACCAATGTCACAACTACAAGACCTAAGAAAGTTCCTCTGAAGACTGCCATTTGATAATTCAAGTCCAAGGTTTTGAGTGTATGGCTTACTCTCACTGCATGGTGACTAGTTAATTTATAGACGTGAATTAATGGAAGAAATGGAACCACTCCCCTACCAAATCCTCCCTGGACCACCTACTACTCTGGATAACGAGCTATTGACATTGTCAAATTTGTTATCTGTACGTGCTAGCTCGACAGTGTTTCTGGTGTCACCTGCTCCAAGGAAGAATATTTCCACGTACTTTTTATTTTTCTCTCCTTTTGGCTAAGAGTTTGCACCACTTTAATCAATCAATATGTATTATTCCCTCAAAATGGGAAAAAATTTGGGCAGGAGTGCTGCACTACGTCATTTGTAGGCCTCGCTATTAAAAGCATGTGATTGTTGAATTTTGATTCCATTAAACCTCACGATTTTTCACAGGGTATGAGACCTACAATAACAGTATTCCAAATCAATCACACACCATTATGAGAAAGTTAGAACACCTAGTAATGCATGATGGGCTTAAAATACCAACGACTGGGCAAAAATCCCAACGCGGTTTAAATATTGGGTCTAGGGTATAGATGAAGGTGATGTATTAATTTCTTTGTGAGAATGCCATTGCAGCTAAACATACTAAAACTGGAAAAGTTTCAACTTGGAATCGGATACCACTGGAGCTTCAATTTTGCAGAACATGAACAACTTGACAAGATGACACCACAACAACTCAAAAATGGCGTATAAGGTTGGTACGCATATTGATTTCAGTTACAGTGTGACTGATTCAATTGCGATGATTAGATTCAACTTCTATATGCGGAAAACCTATGTTTTGACAGTGTCTTCTGCCAGCTACGATTTGCAGGTACATCTAACAACCCACGCGGTAACTCGTGTGAATTCGAAGAACTTGAACCAATAAGATGGATATGAAGTCAGTTACATCTGTGGTCTGTCTAGTTTCCAAGGATTTTACACTGACAGAAAACATGATACGATACATATGTACATAATAATTACAAATTTCTCTCTGCGCGATCGTGAACTGATTTTTACCCGTCAAATTAATGAGGGGACTCGTATGATGAGGAACGAGGAACGAGCTCCCACATAACAGTGGATCGTCGATGAAGAAAATTGCGATCATGATATGCATAGTTGCCTCATTGGTGTTAGTAGCCTTGCATACCGCAGTGGTACGTGTGCCTTTATCAGCGTTCCTTTGTCCGTATATTCCTGTAAATATACAAAATGTTGAGAACGATTATGAAACTGAGACGCACATACCAAAATGTTAAGTAAAAATCAACATCCACTGCATACCGTTCTCTCCACCATTCCAACCTTATGTATGGTACTAAGAAGCTCCCCTTTCTCGAACGGGATCAAGGCTTCCACCCATACCATAGAGTCCTGTTAAGCAAAAGATTGCTTTCACTTTATAGATGTACAAACTCCACTATTGACTATCAAAAGCAAACAATGAAACAAGCACTCGTACCTTCAATTTTTCCTGAACTGCACTGCAGAATTCATTTATGCCCTCACCACTAAGAGCAGATATGCAAATCACATCATCTCTCTTTTCTGCTTCCAACTTTATGCTTTCAGGATCGCTAACCTTATCAACCTGCACAAAAGCAGCTGTGTATCATCACTCGTGAGTATACAATACTAGAACGAAACCTAGGACATGCAAAATATCCCATAATAAAACATCGATATGAATCTAAGAAGACCCATGCGCACAGCACGCAAACAGAACAAACACCACACATGTGAAAAGAAATTCCCTAAGGTGATGGGGGATCCTGTGCTTTACAAAGAATTTAACAGGAAACAAGAAAACGAAAAACTCTTAACCACAAAATTCCCAGATATGATGAATCAGAGTTTCTTATCTCCCCACATTGCATTGATAACTGAGACATAAAAAAAAAAAGATTCACCGTACCTTGTTCCACACCATCAACTTTGGAATTGCGGACACGTCTAGTTCTGACAAAACTTTGTCTACTGCTTCTATCTGTTGCTCAGCCAGTGGATGACTGAAGTTGATATCAACATCAAATAAGATAACAATGTCCGCCATCACAAATGCATCATTTAAAAGGTTTCCCAACTTGTACCTGATATCCACCACATGCACCAACAATGATGACTCTGATATCTCCTCCAGTGTCGCTCTGAAGGCAGCAACCTGTATGATGCAGTTTAGAGGAAAGAAGTGAAAGACATTATCAGCTGGACTGATATTAAATTTTCATCCATAAAAACATTTTCCTTGCAGTAAAGTTGAAAATGAACATGGAAGAGAGAGAGAAATGGTAGCAGATTCATGAATATTGTGCAAGCATCTTACCACTGTAGTTGGTAACTTCTGAATGAAACCAACAGTATCTGTGAGAAGAAACTCTTTCCCATTCTTCGTCTGGAAGAAAATGAAAGTCTTACAACCAAATGGAAGTAAAGCAGCACAAAATTATAGTACATGAACTATAAAATTTCAAGCATAAGACTAGCACATCTACCAGAAAAAGACTAAATCATGCTACATAGACCTGATGCAAAAGTACCGATGAACAGATTCGTTAATAACTAACAGATTGCATGAAGTCCAAATTCTGAATTATAGTGCAACCTGAAGCCTGTTCGGTACTACAAAAAAAAAAAGTTCGCAGAAAAATAATGTTTGCTTCTCTGACTATTCAGTTGTTTATACCATGGATAACTCATAATCATGAAATAAGAATTTCGCTGAGTACAATCAAGCTACCTGAACCCTTCTTGTGGTTGGATCTAGGGTTGCAAATAATCGATCCTCAGCAAGGACATTGGCTCCAGTCAATTGATTCAAAAGAGTACTCTTTCCAGCATTGGTGTACCCAACCTAGTTGCCCAAAGCAGTACATGCACAACATCAATAACAGAAAGAAAGAATCATCCTTATAATTGTGAATTCAACAATATCTATACTATTTACTTACCAAAGATACTACGGGGACAGGTACAGAAAGTCGCTGATTCCGGTACTGCTTTCTATGCTTTCGAACAGATTCTAGCTCCTTCTTGAGAACACCAATCTAAGCATCACAAACATGTTTACAAGTAAATTAATTCCCAGATACAAATCTTATTTTGCCAAAAAGAAAAAGAAGAAACAATTAGCCTCAACTGGAATCTGTAGTTTGTAATCTACAATTGCTAAAGAACAAACCAAATTTCGATAAACTTCCATCTCTATCATGCAACGAATTAGTGAAATATTGACGTTTCATTCAACAGGCTTACTTGAGTACGTAAGATACGCTTATCCACTTCAATTTGTTTCTCACCCATCCCCTTAACCTGTCCTCCGGCTTGACGCTCAAGATGGGTCCACATTTTTGTTAGCCGAGGTAACTGGTATTCCATTTGTGCCAATGCAACCTAGAAACATCACAATCGAAAATTGTCAGCATGAAAATTGTGGAAAATATTATTTTGTTATTAAGTTATTACTCGTTAACATAACTGTACCAAGTAAGATTTTGGCGTATTTTAAAATAAAACAAAGCACATTATTACTAATAACTAAAAGCACAATGATTAATTGCCTGTAAAGCTGCTTCATGTGTTGCAGCCCGCTGGTTAAAAATATCCAGAATGAGGGCAGTGCGGTCACAAACTCTAACCTCCCCACCAAACGCCTTTTCCAAATTGCGCAATTGCCTATTTGAATAAAAAGACAAAAAAAATAAAATCTAACATTCAAAAATTGCATCAATAGGTATCTTCACCGAGAATAATGTGTTTTCGAAGTTCAACAACGCTGATGAACAAAAGACTCAGATAGCTTTTCAGAATAACACAATGCTGAAAGTGTGTGGAGACATGCGTACGATAAACAGTCATATTTGTAAGGTTTTACTGAGATTTAAGCAGAATTTTTTTTCCATATTTCTCAAATCAATGCTAAGCAAAGACAATTGAATTCTGGTCCAAATCATCTGGTAGGCATAGCGTATTGGTAGATACCGAAGATAGGGAGTAAGTATTGGAAAAAATAAAACTGTCCAACTCATATAAATCAGGAAATCCTAGCTATTCTGAGCATGATATTGGGGAATCTCTTTGCTATTACTCGAACAAGCATGAAACCTATGCTTGCGTATTCGTCCATAGGTCAAATTGGATATGTAACTATTGGAATAATTGTTGGAGACTCAAATGGTGGATATGCAAGGATGATAACTTATATGTTGTTCTATATCTCCATGAATCTAGGAACTTTTGCTTGCATTGTATCATTTGGTCTATGTACTGGAACTGATAACATTCAAGATTATGCAGGATTATACACAAAGGATCCTATTCTCTATAGAAGCATAAACATCCATGAAATAACTATAATATCATTATGTTTCATACCCTGCTGATAGCTCATCATCGAATATCACGGTCTCCACACCCAGTGCGTTAATTGCACTCTTGATTTCTGCAACCTTGCCAGACCCAATATACGTCCTCGAGTTTGGAGAAACGAGTCTGCATTACATATAGGCATTAGCGATTGAACACAGGTGACCAAGAAGAAACAATTTAACATATGTACTAGCAAGTAGCAACTAGGTTAAAAATCAACTATACTAGCAAAGAAGCACGTCGAAAACTACCTACTTTTGATATGTGGAACCAACAACCATAAGTCCAGCAGTATCAGCTAGCTGGGTCAATTCCTTGAGTGATTCCTCCACACCAAACGAATCCGCTGTACCGCGTTTGTGCTCAACACCCACAATGTAAGCTTTTTCTTCAAAAACCTGCAGAAAAAATGGCAATGAAGAAACACAAAAGAGATTGCTCAGCCTCCCCAACACCTATCAAAACAAGGAATTTTATCCCAATTTATCAAAAATAATTTTCCCCCAAACTACTCCCTTTCAATTTCGCCATAATGTAACTCTTCCCAAATCAAAATTTCTATCTTTTTCTCGAGAAACAAACACAATCTCAAAACAAAACAGTAAAAAAGCAAAAAGGAGTCCGACCGACCTCCCTTCCGTTCCTAAGCTTGAACCGATTATCATCGCCGCCCTCCGCCTCCTTCTTCTTCCTAACCCTAGTCGCCGGAGCTAGGGGTTTATCACCCTCCAATTTGGCGTCCGCCACTCCACCAACGACTCCGAGAACCTCTCCATTTCCGGCCTCTACAACATCAATCGACGGCGGGTCCCGCACCGACACGTCTCCCGGTTCCACAACGCCGAGACCCGGCTCGACGGCTCTTACGACGACGAATCTAGAAGCAGCAGCATCGGAATATTGTTTTCTGAGAGCGAGAGAGAAAATCGGACGACTGCGTTTCGCGAGAGGACGGGAAATGAGACTATCGTGGCTGAGAGGGGAGGAGCGAATCAGAGAGCAGCAGAAGCATGCGCTCATGATCGGAAATTTTGTCGGAGAGAGAGCTTTCAGCTTCCACTTCCGAAGCGTATCTGTTTATCGTTGGCTTGCAGAGTGTTCTCTCGCGCCTTCTTTCCTACAGGCCGCAAATTGTATATACGACGTGTCGTTCTTTTCAACTTTGGAATATTTTCCGAATTGCCAAATTTTTCTCGAATTTGCGATTTGAAGCGCATTGTTTTTTGTTAAGTTTATGATGAAATCTCTTTTCGGGTGGTAAACTGTAATTCTAGTAAAATTTTGTGTGGCCAACTGAAAAGTTTTGATCTCTCTTTGCAAATAGAGACGACGTCGTAACGTCGTGTACAGGCCTGCCCCATATATTTATCTGTGGGCCCAGATTGTACTGCAAGGGTTTAGCCCGCCGGAAAACCCACCCAAAAGCCCACACCACTTTCGCTCGTTCTCCTCTCCCTGCGATGTGAAGACCGAGGCTGAAGACCTTCGCATTTCCGCCGTTTTCTTCCAGAAGCCCCGTCGTGCAACGCCGTGTGATGAACTGCGTGTCGCGGGTCTCCACGTACGCAGCGGCCATTTTCCGAGCGACAGGTCGTGCCGTAGGAACGAGCTCTCTCTGCGGACCTTCTTCCTGGAAGAGAAGACTCGACCTTTACGCCGGGATTAAGCCGATCAGCATAGAATCAGCGCTAACGACATTTCGTATTCAGCCGTACTCGTCGGCTCGAAGCAGCGGCGGAAGTAAAACGACGCCGTCCCGGTCTCGGCGGAGGAAGGCCGATTCCGAACCGGTTATGGAACCGGAAAAGGAGGGATTCTATGTGGTACGGAAAGGAGATGTCGTCGGCGTTTATCTTAGTTTCAGTGATTGTCAGGCTCAGCTGGGTTCTTCGGTAAAATTTAATTTAATTTAATCTCCCTTTTTTTTTTTTTTTGCTTAATTCGTTAAATGTGATTGCATTGAGTTTAAACATAATCAAGAGTGTTAATTCGGTGTTTTTTGGATTTAATTAGATATGTGATCCTCCTGTCAGTGTTTACAAAGGGGACTCAATGCCTAAGAGCACTCAACAATATCTTGCTTCCCGTGGACTTAGGAATGCCCTTTACACTATTAGAGCTGCAGATTTGAAAGATGATCTTTTTGGCAAGCTTGTGCTTTGCCCACTTGGAGTAAGATTTAAAGCTTTTCGCTTTTTCGTCTAGTTAAATTTTGTTTCTTGTTCTTTCTAGTTGTACAGTTGTGCACTTTCGGGATTACGATTTTATGTTGTGTTACAATTTAGGATCCAACATCTTCAGAAGGCGGAACATCCGTTATGGATGAATCGAAAAAGAGACCCCGTCAAGTGTCTGGAACAGAAAATGTGGTAAGTTTTGGGATCACAACAATCTTTGAACGATAAAGAACATTGGTTATCTTTGAGGTTCTGTTATTGGAGTTTCTTTGTATCTAGCAAGTTTTCGTCTTAAAATTTATCGTGTTTATTTATATCTGTGATAAAGATAGGAATTTTAATAGTTTCGTGCTCATTTTTCTGCTATGTATATGTTGTGTCTCTATTATATATGTATATATTGTTTACAACACAACAATCCCTATTCAATTGTTAAGCGAACTGTTGTAGGTCGATTACAGTCTTTGCCCTGGAGGTTCTGTTTTAGATGAACTTTGTTTTGGCTGTTTTTAGTTTACACCTTTGTTCAATGCTTTGTAGGAAGAATATGGCTCAACTTCCATATCAGATGATCCGTCTAGAAAGCTTGCCAAGATAGATGAGTCTGCTGTGGCTGAATTACCCCCTTTGGACCGTGTAAGTTGCCCTTGTCTTTATTTTCATTATATCACATTATGAAGCAGACGCAGCAATATGGCAGAAGATGAGGGCTGAATTTATTTACTTTCTTGTTAATGAATAACCTTGACCACTGTGGAGTTCTCAGTTAACCATTTTGCTTATATTTCTGTGTGTTAATTGTGATAATGCTTTTTTGAATCGGTAGGGTGCTTGTATTCTTCATTTTGATGGTGCATCAAAAGGAAACCCTGGAATAGCTGGTGCCGGAGCTGTGCTGCGAGTGGATGATGGAACATTGGTATACGTTTTACCTTTAGGATTATCTTTTCTTATAATTATTCGTCTTTTGATTGAAGACTCAAACCATGCTTTTCCTCCTGTAGATCTGTAAAATACGTGAAGGTCTGGGTGTTGTAACCAATAATGTTGCCGAGTACCGAGCTGTTATTTTAGGGTTAAAATGTGCTCTTAAAAAAGGTTTTACAAGGATTACTGTCCAAGGCGACTCCAAACTCGTGTGTATGCAGGTTGGTTAGTATTGTGATTACATTCTCCTTCTTAAGGTGGTTTACGTTATCTCTGGTTGTTTGATACTTCAGCAGTTTTGCGGTTTTCCTTTTCCTTTTATTCCTTGTTATGTGTTAACTGAGAAAGATAACTGGACAGGTTCAGGGTTTATGGAAGGTGAAAAACCAGAACTTGTCTGATTTTTACGAAGAGGTGAAGAAACTGAAGGATAAATTTCTCTCCTTCAAAATCAGCCATGTCCTAAGGGTGAGCCAAGCCGACTCTATTTGCCTTTTGTGATATATGATACTTTTGTGGGTTTGTATAATAATACCACGTCAGCGGGCGGCTTATGACGTTCTAACATGTTCATGTATATTTTCAAAGGAAAGAAACTCTGAGGCAGATGCTCAAGCAAACTTGGCAATCACTCTTGCTGGTGAGACTTCAGATCTGTTTTTTCATTTATGCTTTCAGTGGATTCTGCTTATGGTCAATTGAGCTAATTTTTTTATGTCGTCATGTTTGCTTTTTCAGATGGTCAAGTCCAGGAGGAGTGCGGGAAGTAGTTTGTACGATAGTCTACTGCTGGTTATGTTTTGGGTTTGTATCAAAACTTATAAGATATCACAAAAATTTCTGTGCTCTTTGGATTAAAGTTCAACCTTGATGCAGGTGACCTATTTTTCGAAGGTTAGACCCTGATGAGACGAGGGTGTTCAGGCTTCCAGCTCTGTGTAACAATTTACAATGTAAAGCATGATTTCGGCTGCAAAACTGAAGCTTCTGTTTACATGCAATTTTGGAGACGGATGATTTCTGAAATTCAAGCCTCGGATCAAATAACACGCAATACAAAGGACGGAGATTCAGTTTGACAAACCACAGCCGAGAGAGGAGATGCGAGCAGAATATGAAAATTTCTTACTAGCATTAATATTGAATTGTTTTGTTTTGCCTGAATTTTCCTTCCAGGTTTCTGTATTTCTCGACGCTATATGTTCCGGAATCAAAGGTGAGTTTTCGATTATCAAAATTTCTGCTTTCACCATTACAAAGAGAAATTTTAAGACCTGATTTCCAGTTACTCTCACAAGACCAAAATCAACAGTTGCATATTGGTTAGACTTGAGAAATTGAAAATCATTACAACTTCAGTCATTAAACTTCTGGTAATTTTTACCATCAAACATATCAGATTTCTACCCCATTAATTCTCTGCCGGATCCGTGTTGCCTTCGCCGGTCAGGGAACCGCCGGCTAAAGAGTTAGAGTCCTCTGAAGACTCCCCAAACTCTTCCTTGTACATCTCTTCAATCATAGGTTTCCACAGCCGGACGCGCGCGTTTATGAACCAATTCGAGACCTGAAACAGAGACAACATTGATCATCACAAAATCCGACCAAAGTTTCATACGAAACTTATTAGGACATAATCAAGTTGTTGGAACTTACTTGGTTCTTGGACAGCCCTGTTTGTGATGCCAACAGCAGCTTTTCGTTGTCATTGGGGTAACTGCATGATCAAAACCAAGTTAATTACAGCTAATTCGGATTAATTCCAATGAAGGGTTGATTAGTTTTTGGATTGCTTACGGGTGGAGGAAGTGTTCGAAAAGCCAAGTGCGAAGAATCGCAACAGAGGTCTCTGGCAATCCACGAATCGGTCTGAAAGCTTGGCGCTGGCTCTGAAAAATTCCGAGCTGTTGAAGGGACATTCTCTTGTGCCTGCACTCTCTGTCAAACAAGTTCAGTTGCGATAACCCGCTGCTGATTTTCGGAACATCTTGCAGCAGCTTTCGCTTCTCGGCGTAGATATGAGAAACTATGCCATCTCTCAAGCTGCAAAAATGCCTGGACATGGCCTTGAGTGCCAGAGCTGTGTAGGACTTGGCTGCCCCTTCCCCTACCACCATCTCAAATGATGACATCACTTGTTCCATTTGATGGTAGTACTTCTCACATCTGTCCTCAACCTTAAAAAACATTAAACAAATTAATTCTCCGAGCAAAAATGTTCCATGAGATCGAAACACTAAACCGTAAGGCAGTGTGTCCGACCCTTTACACCTAAGGTCAAAACCCCCCCCATTCCCGTAAATTACACTAGTTTGGAATGTCGTCTTGTCAAAAACTTATACTAAGCATCAAGATTGTACCTGTTCCAACAATGTGAAAAGGTTTGCAAGCCTAGCCTGCATTTCGTGGTTGTCGGCATTCATGAGCCCACCATTGCAAGAAAGCTCAGCTTTCAGTTCAGAGGAGAGCCCCATACCGCCTCGCCGCCCTTCTCCATGCAATTTCCCCACATGTTTCTCATTGCTAATGTCAACCAATTGTCCGCCAACATTAACAATCTCTTCCAAGAGGGACTGAGCCGGTTTAAGATATTTCGAATTGGCAATGACAGCAGCTAGAGATTCTGCTCCATAAGAAGTGGAGCAAGATCGATTCAGCGCACTTGAATGCGAAGCAAGCGTGCCTCCCATGAAGCAGTACTCGTCGCCTATGTGCTCAACTCCCCGGTTGCAAGCCTCCCCGGATTCCTCCCCAATGTGGAAGTTGTGGTGCCGGTACTGGCCAGAAGGAACAAGCATATGGGAACTGAGGGAGAGCGAAAGCCGCTGCGCTTGGTTCTCCATTGCTGCTCCGGTAGGAGCTTGAACAAGTCCTACTGATCGGGACATTCTTTCGCCAAGGGAGTGAATGCTGGGGAGAACTCCGAGAGCTTGTGGAAATGTTGTACTAGTTTGAAATGAAGGCGGATAAGCGTCAAGGTGCTGGCTTTCGAGATGATGGTTTTGAGCAGAAATGGAGTCTGAGATTATGAACTGGTGGAAAATGCTTGAGGAGGGATTTGGGGGTGAGTCTTGTGACACCATTGCAAACCGAAAGCTCAAAACTTTCAACGGGAAGAAAACCCAATTGAAAGTTTTAATTCATGATCAAGAGAGAGAGAGAGAGAGAGAGAGAGAGAGAGAGAGAGAGAGAGATGTGTATGTCAAGGAAGAAAGCAATGCAAGTATAGATTGATCAGCCCATAAATAAATAGTATTTGGCTCATAAGGTAGAAGGCCATCTCAAAATCTTTGGTGACTTTGTTGTTATAAAAAGGCTTAAAAGAAAAGCACTTTTGACAAAAGGAAGAAAACCCCAATTTGGTGAATGTAAATCTGAGAATTTGAGCTGTGAGAGCAGAGAAATGATGACCCTTTGAAAATTTAGTTCATGATCATCAACAAAGAAGAGAGACAGAAAGCAAAACAAATAGCAAGAACCAATCTGTGATTTGGGTTTCAAGGCATAACTTTAATGAAGAAATGATTCTCTCTCTCTCTCTCTCTCTCTCTCTCTCTCTCTCTCTCTCTCTCTCTCTCTCTCCTCTGTGTGTCTGTGTTTGTGTCAAGAGAGAACAGGCCTAATGTAAATGTAAGCAGAAGCAGCAGCAGCAGAAAGCTAGAAACATAGACTTGTGCTAGATCCTTAAAGAAGGCAGGTTAATTGGGCAAGTAAAAACAGAGAAAATGGCAAGAGAAAAGAAGATGGTCCCAATTTCCCTGACTTATAAAAAACCAACAACCAAAAAGCATCAAAGCCTCCAGCTTTAGTGTCTGCACTCACATTTCCTTGGGAGCCTCAAATCTACTCTCCTTCATTTCTCTCTCTAAACAGTGTATGTCTCTGTCTCTTTCTCTCTCCTCACTTTCTCTCCCTTGTGAAAGCCAGAAGGACAAGAGCTGCTCTCAGCTAGCTCAGCATGTTAAATTGTTCTGTTCATATGCAGTGCTGCTGGGTTCGCTGTGGAGGACTGTAATAAAAGGAGGGAGAGGAGAGGAGGAGAGAAAAAGTGGTGTGTCTTTTGCACACTCCCAGTTCTGGGATTGTCAGCTTCTGAGCCTCTAAACACATAGAGAGATTAGCAAAACTTACGTAAAACTAACTAATATGGATAACTTTCTCGCCTAATCTAATCAACGTGAAATCGAATGAAACTAAAATACAGATAAGTTGGCATGACCTGAATGCCCCTGCCACACAAGGTTTTTTAGAGAAGTGTGGGGGGGGGGGGGGGGGGGGGGTTGGTAGGCATTATTAATTGAGGGTTTGGTGTGCTGATGAGACTAATTCTAGTTTTTTCTGAGTGTGTGTTACTATATTTGGGGGTCTGATCGGATGCTTTAGTAATGATTGCCATCTTTGTTCCTTTGGCCTCCTCCACTTGTCACTCTCTTATTCTTTCCAACTTTGTTCTTTATAAAAATAATAGGACCCCCCCTCCTCCCCCTAAACTCTAGGCCCCACCACCCTATAGATTAAAGGTGTCTCTGCCCTATCTGCAAAACCTGTACACCCCTCCGTTCCCCTCCCAGTAAATTTCAAATGCCAACAGTGTTCCGCCAGAAGAAATTGTTCCCGTGATCATATTTCTTTGGGATATCCACCCTCCAATCCGATCTCCTTCCAAATCCATCAGAAAAATCGATGCTTGGATATGTATGCTTCTTCATAGTCCCATGAGACAGACTAGCAATCGTGTGAATATCTGGTTGAATTTGTTTCTCTCCTGACATCAATTGACAAGAGATACATATATCATGAACACACTCAGTTTTACGAAACTTCGTAAAAGAGGGAGACTCGCATGTAATTGCATAAATCTTCTTATATCTTACTCTTTTTTGAATTATTACGTATTGAGAGAGACAGATACTGAGAGTACACAACGAATTTCACTGCCCTCGTTAAGAAGGCATTCTTGTATACAACCGAACGTGTGCAACATTCCTCTTAGGGATAGACACGGGTGATATTAAACTACAAAGAGTTGCAATTTTGCATTTGTAGTTGCATAGACACATAGACACGTGATCCAACGCTCGGTACGCCATATTTTCATCTCATAAAGAGGTACATCTTTCTCTCGACAAGTCATGTGAGAATAAAGACAAATACTTCGAGTAATACACTCGATTTCATGTAAATTTCCAAATGATGCAAACCAAATTTGTAAACAAAAATCAGGCAATCCTTGTATCAGACTTATTTCCAAATGAGATTACACATCTTGATGTCACACTTATACAGTTTCCAAGTTACTTATTCAATGAATGCACAAGATACTCCTTCACCTTTATCTTTACAAAACTAGTTTACAAATATGCCTAAGGCTTCTTCTGCTTCCACCAATCTCTGTTATATTACACGTTGGTACCAGTATCATACACACATCTACATCTACACCCGCTTGCTAGAGCAGCAAAACAAGCATTCTGTTTCTTGACGGTCATTGCCTGAGGCCGCTTACCGCCCAATATTTTGAGGCGATAATCCTCTCGGTCTCGGACTACAAAATCAAGTAACGGGTGGGTATTGCCAAACCTGTATTAAAGGTTGCTGCTCCGGATCCTCATAGTGACAATCCAAAGAAGTTACCGCATCGTTAACACTTACATGGGATCCGGTAGATGGAGGAAATCCATTGTGTTCTTCGCAATGCCGTAACTCCAATGCAAGTGACACATCGCTGCCAACTGTGAAATGATCCAACCCTGGCATGTCATATGTAGAATTGTGACCCGACTTCGAGTCATGCAATTTCCCTGGTTCAATACTATCAGCAGTTGCGGATATCAGGCTTTTGTGCAACTCCTCTTTCCTCTCCTCAGATGCCGAGAAATCAACTCTTTCTTCTTCCTTGAGTGCATTTTCAGGTGAAGATTTCGAATCCATGTCCAGATCACCGAATTCTTCTTTGTATATATCCTCAATCATGGGTTTCCAAAGGCGTACCCTCGCATTGATAAACCAGTTGGCAACCTGATAACGGACAATGTTAGTTATGACACTACGCAAACAAAACAAGGGTGTGATGAAATATTTCAAGGTAACCTATGATATTCAAGTGATAAGAAGAAATTACAACATTGAGTCAAACATTTCGATGGCATTGAAAAGGAAAGAGCAAGGATTAAAGTTCACATTTTCAACCGACTGATAGTTGAATCCCAATTCAAAACCGTGCACGTTTAAGAAACCATAACGGAAAAAATAAATGGTGATCCCATAGGAAGAAAGCTACAAGTCATCTTACCTGGTTTCTGGTTAATCCAGTCTGCCTTGCAAGCTTAATCTTTTCTGAATCCTTCGGGTAACTGGAGGGACACCAAAAACCACAAAAGAATCAGTGACCAAAGTTCTTAAGAGATTGGCATGCATCATTTTCAATTAAGGCGAAAAAGGTGCTCAAGTACATACGGAAGAAGGAAATGTTCGAACAGCCAAGCACGAAGGATTGTAACAGAGCTTTCCGGGAGTCCTCTCTGAGGCCTCCAAGCATGCTGCAATCCACCAAGCTGCTGAAATGCCCTCTGCTGTCTGAGCTGTTGGTCCACATAGCGGAGGCGGGGTATTACTGATCCTTGACCATCAGATGAATTATCTTGCTCTCCCAGGCTTTTCCGCGTCACTTGAATTTGGCCCTTGATTGCATCACGCAAACTGCGAAAGTGACATGAAATTGCTTGGAGAGGAAGGGCAGTGTATGGTCCAGCAGCCCCGTTCCCAGCCACCTTGTCAAAATATGACACCACGGCTTGCATTTGATGGTAATATTGTTTGTATCTTTGATCTACCTGCAATACGGCATATCAATTAATGACCTTGCAAAATAAGTAACATAAACAGGATTTAAAGACCCAATATGAAACAAAAATTCTTACGAATGGTGGTTATTTACCTCATTCAACATGGACAAAAGTTTAGTCTTCTTGTTCTGCAAATCCTGCCGTTCTGATGGTGATAACTCAATAGAAGAGACAGCGCTTGATTTGCCAGGATCTGATGATCTCCGTAAATGTTGATCACTCCCATCAGTCTCTTTGAATCCGTCTAATCCACTCCGCTTAAAGCTCTGGTTCTTGTTCAATCGAGACTGCTTCAGAGCCTTTCGGATATTTACCACTTCATCAAGCAACTGTTGTGCTGCCTTGAGGTACTTGGAGCTTAACATAGTGTTTGCGGAACCTAATGACTCATACAAGTATGCTTCGGAGCGCATTTTTTTGGATCCCGATGAACACAAAGGATTGTAGAAAGCCTGTGTCTTGACAGCCTCATGGCCACCTCCATATAACCCCGATGCCAAGCTTTCGAAGTTTCTAAACTCCTCGCTTTGATTGTACTCGTCACCCTTCCCTAGCACCAGAGCATTGCTCAAAACCGAAGAGAGACTTGAATTCGGATATTGGTACTGAAACGAAGGCAGAGAAACTGTTTGCGGAATTTGGGTGGAAAGGCTAAGAGACAATCCATGATCCTGAATACCATGTTTCTCAATCAAGGAATCGCCGCCAATGTCACAATCCCTGACTTGATCACTCGATGGCGGAATAAACATCATTTCATTCCTAACCCCCTCAGAGTCAGCATACTTCTGAGGGGACAAATTGCCGCCAGACAAGACCTCGGAGTAGGATCCGGCGGCATAGGAAGCCTGATTCAGATACATCATCATGTTTCCGGGCGGTTCGGGGTCCCCTTGATAAGGGTTCAGTAAGTTCTGGTTACCCAAATTCTGGAAATAGGTAGCCATAGCTCAATAGCCTAGTATCTTCTTCCTCTGTCTCCAAATCTTTGAGTAAAATTCGGAGATCCAATCCAAATTACCGATCTTTCTCACAAATTAAACGATAACCAATCGAATTGGCGATACCCATTTAATCAAATTACTGATTCCTACAAAAAAAAAAAAAAAAAAATTCATCAAATTTCCCAAACGAAAAAACCCAACAAAATTACCAAAAGCAAAAACCCAATTCAGAAGATATGCAGACAGAGTTATCAAACAAGAAGACAAGCAAAATCTACTAACCCAAATTTCAAATAATCAAAGGTGAACTAAACCAGTGGAGATTAGTGCTAATAATCCAATATTAATACTGATTTCATAACCAAAATACTAACATAATCAGCATAATTAATCAAAAAATGGAAAACAGAGAAAAGGGTAAGAACTGAAGCAGCAGGGGAGGTGAAAAATCGAAATTACCTGAAGGAAAAAAAAAGGGAGAAACTTTGAAGAATTGGAGTTGAAGGAGTGGAAGAAGAAGAAGAAGAAAAAAACTGTAGCTATCTTCTTCGGCTCTCCAGAATCGGAGACAGACACGAATCCCGAGAGAGAAAAATTGAGAATTCCCGAACAAGACCAACCTCCTTATGATTGGAACAAAGGCACCGACTTCGACCCAGTTTAAATATATTTTATTAATGCCCAATTGAATATCAACACCAACTCGAGTTTTTTATTTCCCGAATACTCTGTTTTTTTTATATTACGACAGAAAAACCATCAATTTTAACCACAACTATATTCCTTCTTGAACGAGAGAGAGGGTTCACAAGTGTTCGTGGTTATTGATGATTAAATTAATAATTAACGTATTTTTTTATGGCATGTTTTTAAATGGAAATATTGGTTTGGCAATATGTATACGCTAGCACGAGAAAAAAAAAACAGAGGAAGAAAGTTCTTGAAGAAGACAGAGTAGAGAGAGAAAGGAGAGAGAGAGAGAGAGAGAGTTGGGGAGGGGAATGTGGGTGGTGGTGACGGTGAGGGGCGGCGGGTGGTGGTGGTTTGCTTATGAGGGTTCAATCAAACGTTGTTACGCTAATGGCTAACTGGTAACCACCGTTTGGTGAGTTAAGTGAGTCGATTCTATTCTCTCTTGAATTTTCTTTCTTCACTTTTTTAAAATTGCAAGTATGGGACTCTAATTTTTTATTTTTTATTTTTTATTTTTATGATTGTGTGAAATTTTCACCGGAGTATATATACTTTTTATTTTACATTAATCACCTAAACTTAGGTTGTGTGACAACCTAGTGTATCCAAAGTCGGAAACTTGACAAAACAAAATACAATATATAATTAAGATTTTTTTTTAAATATCACTACGGGAATAGAAAGATGCGAAGTTTAAAACTGTTACATAAATTTAAAGATGCGAAGTTTTGAATTCGGAACGCATGAGTAAATAATGAAATAGTTACACTAGTAACTGTGTAGAGGTGTTTTTTTTTTTAATAATAAAACATCACGCATGTTGTACATACAGGTAGTTAAATGCAAGTCACTAACAATATTAATGTGAGTAGTGAGTCAATGATGTAATGTCCAACTCAAGGCTGGTTGTGGCCCTTTTTTATCTTTCAACTCCAACCATGTGACTTTTCACTCTTCACGAATCGATCAGTCTCTACTCTAACACCTACCCCTAACATTAAAATCAAACTTTTTAGCCCCCTAAAATTCATGTATTGCAGAAAGTGTAGGGGCAAGATTTTAACTTTCGAGTTTTTGAACTCCCTTGGAAATAACCTTAGTAATTCTCATACCTTTACACGCACGATAAATGTCGTGGATGTTTTTTAAAAAGGATCCTCATGAATGTGACATGATCATTATTTGATAAAAATATGAATACCAAACGAAGGTGCCAAATTGTCAAAGGGCATGAAGTACAAGTGGTTGATTGTGAATATATTTTAGAGTAGATGTTATTTGCATGAAAATAGAGAATATAGGGGGTATTATGCAATATTTCCGCAATCATTTTTAAATTCGGATAATAAAAGGTTGTAGGTGGAAAACGTGGAAGTGGCCAACTCACGTGTGTAGTTTACTCGAACCGCTGTAGTCTCGCAGTCAGTAGCTTGGTTGTCTTGTCGGAGGGCCATACGGTGCGTTTTGGTACACGCTAACGAGTAACGACGGCAATACGGTCCGTTAACTCTGAATTGTGGTCCCGCCATTACGCGCTTATGAAATTACAGTTTTAGCTTTTACTTGTTTTGGTAACTAATTATGATTTTTGTAAACCTGAAAAAGCTTAAATTAGATGATAAGGTCCATCAATAACTACTTTACCAAAAAACAAAGGTCCATCAATAACTTTCCTTTTTTGGTATGAAGATCCGTCATCATTTAACATTACAAATGCCATAATTAACAGAAATTTAGGACCTGTTTGCCCCAAAAAAAAAAAAAAAAAAACAGAAATTTGGGACCTTTTTCTCCTTCTTTTTTTTTTTTTAAGAAATTTTGGGCCTTATATTTAAGAAATGAGAAAATCAATTTGAAATGAGTTGAGCAATTAAGTCGTTTATAAATGCCTTCTAAGATTTAAGTAAACTTTACTAATAAAAAAGTTTGAATAAATTCAACTCTAGGAAAGATATATGATCACCAACCGATGACATTTAATTAGACACTAACTAACTCTGAAAGAATACAGAGCCCGGAAAAAAAAAATCTTCTTAAAAGGGTTTTTAGTGGTATGAGACTTATCATTGCCGAACAGGCAACGCTCGACATGTATCGGCATGGTTCAACAGGGGATGCTTGATATGCCTACTAAATACTTAACGAAATGCATTGCTGACAGAACTTGGTTGAAATCGAATGTTTCTATTCAAATAAAGGTTTTGACCTTGACACTAGAATCCCACGACGTATAATTTCTAGATTTGCCAATATAACACACCAATAAAAACTTGGCGCGTAAAATAAAAACTCCTCACAAACTCACAAGTTTGTGTTAAAAACCCTTTAAATTGCCAATTTCCTCAATTACCAAACAGTTTGCACCAGATATATAATCCAACTATATTACTCCATCAAATCTACCTAATTATATATAATTTAGATAATGGAACTTTAACGAAAAACTTTTGGTACTGTTCATTTTAACGAAAAATCATATTTTTACACTAAAAAGTCAATCCTGGTACTAATTATAAATTTATAAGATTAATTAGTCGACCCCCGTGTTCAATTTGGTGCGACTTTTTCTAAATTGACATTATTATTTTTTTGGTAGGAGAATAATTTTTTGTTCGTAGTAATTAAAAATAAAAAACGACGGCAACGACCAGCAGCAATACTTAAAAAAAAGAGGAACGAACGAACACGCGGATTACGTGATCAAATATTATCAACGTGGCAAAACCGGAAACTCCAAAAGCTTCTAGTGCAGCAGTGGGTCCCCCGGAGATATTTCTGATGAGATTGCCGATTACTATCACGCGCGTGGATACCTTTTTGCTAAAATGTATATTTTTTATTTTATAGAAAACTAAAATAATTTCTGGAATTTTCAGAGAAAATTGAGAGTAAAAGATAGCCGAGGAAGGAGAGTAGGAAGGAGCACTCGAATCCGCCGTCGCTGCCGTCCGCCTCTCTCTCTCTCTCATTTGCTTAGGAAGCGATGACGAGCTCCTCCGCCACTTCACGCAAGGTTTACTTCTCTCTGTATATACAATTTTAAATTGTTTTTCCTTTTTTTTTGATCTTTTTTAATGGAATTTTTTGGGTGCGTAGGCTTTAAGCAAGATCGCCTGCAATCGGCTGCAGAAAGAGCTGGTGGAGTGGCAGGTGAATCCTCCGGCAGGTTTCAAGCACAGAGTCACGGATAATCTTCAGAGGTTCCATTCCAATTTCTTTATCTTTAATTTAGTGTTAATATCTCTTTTGTTTGCAATTAATTTTGTGATAAATGTTAATTTCTTTGAATTTTGGTGTGAAGATGGGTCATCGAAGTCACCGGAGCCCCGGGAACTCTATACGCTAACGAAATTTATCAGCTCCAAGTCGATTTCC
Source organism: Heteromeles arbutifolia (assembly GCA_024362995.1). Classification (NCBI taxonomy): domain Eukaryota; kingdom Viridiplantae; phylum Streptophyta; class Magnoliopsida; order Rosales; family Rosaceae; genus Heteromeles; species Heteromeles arbutifolia. The sequence continues at coordinate 1,244,511 of JANCRC010000001.1, read as the reverse complement.
CCGAGCATTATCCCATGGAAGCACCACAGGTCCATAAGATTCTGAATTTAACTTTTGGTTTTCTCTTGATTCTGTTTGGTAGCCGAGAAAATTGTTTCGAAACCGAAGAATTGATTATTGGGTTCAAAGCATTTAAGTAATCATACCTACTGTTTGGTTCTAGAGTTGTAGTTGTTTGGGTTTCGAAAACTAGACGAAAACAGAACGATAATTAATTTAGTAGCCGATAATGCTCGATTAATATTTGAAGTTTTCGCTTAAATTACTGATGTATTCAGGTGATTTTTGTCCCTCCGGCTCCTCTGCATCCTCACATTTACAGCAATGGCCATATCTGTTTAGGTA